>CAWUFW010000841.1:2897500-3502025 GCA_963921515.1 Calotriton arnoldi
GAAGCATGTTTTGCCCTCTGAGAAATAAGAAGTGCACTGGGCATTTGTTGTCCATAGCGTAGTATGTTGCCAAGTATTAGTCTTTATGTAGTGTTGGTTTTAAGAGAAAAGCTCCTATCTTTAGGTAATGCAGGAATCACAGAAAATCACAGAGAATAGATCCTTCTGGTATCAACAGTGTTGCTCATCCTTTGTAATGATTTTTAAAGAATAGTGATTTCTTCTCTTAATGGAAATCACAAAGCATGCATAGACGTGCATATTTAAGATCCCCATATCTCGCTCTATCTGCCTCTCTCTCTCTCTCTCTCTGGACCTTTCTCTCCCTCTGCCTTTCCCTCAAACTCTCTCAGCCTATCTGGCTATCTCGCTCTGTCTCCCCTCTCCCTTTCTTTCTCTCTATCTCTGTCTAAGACCTGCTATTCCTGCCTGCTATTCCCGGCGCTGCTGGCTCTCAGGGTCGCCGGATGAGAGCCGTGGCCTGCGGCATGCCACCGGTGCAGCCCACGGGGAAGCAGAGGCGACTGGAGGCAGACTGTCCCATCAATGCGAATGGTGGCGAGCTGGAGAGAGTGGCGATTGGTGGTGCCGCAGATGACCAGGAGCGGCTATGGCAGCGAGGGGAATTCCGGTGGCACTTCACGACGCTCTGCGGGGGCCCGGTGGCGGTGAGTGAGGGGGCAGCCCGGATTCCCAGCGGTCCCCGTGGGAGGCCAGGGGAGCGGCGAGAGTCCCAGAGCATGGCAGATCAATGCTCTACATGTCAGGGAACCGCGCCTGACCTTGAAATGGCAGCCAGGATTCTGGATTCACCAGAGAGGGAGAAGCAGGCATCTTGTGGGGTAGATATATGTAATGAACTTGCAGAGAGGCCTCAGGGAGTAAGGAGGTGCAGGCCCTGGGGCCAGACGGAATTAAGGATACGGAAGCTTGACCTTTGAAACGTGCCTGACCCTAAGATGGCAGCCATCCTCTAAATCCTTTCCAAAAGAGTGGAGGAGGTGAATATCCCCAGCTGAAGCCAACTGATCCTCATGGGACTCCAGGACCGGTGCCTTTCTATTGTACTTTGACGATGCCCCCTGGGCGGATACCAAAACTGTTTTTACTTACCGCGGAGCCTGAACAACTTTGGCCGATGCCCGGTGGAGCTGTCCTATGCAGCTATAGAGGAGTCTGGCTCTGGCTCACCCCCTCGGCCGTCACCTACCCAGCCGGACATCTGACACTGTTTTCCTCGTCGCCCCATTGTGTTTCCTTCCTTCCCCCACATTGCTTGTTTTTATTTTCTCCTATGTCTTCACTGGAATCCTGTAATTGATGTAATTATGTAACCTGTAATGCTCTGATCCTCATGTAAAGCACTCTGATACCTCCGGGTCTAGCCAGCGCTATATAAAACTTTGCAAATAAAAATAAATAAAAAATAAAAAATGCCTGTTTTTTCCTTTCCCTTTCCCCTTCTGCTCCTTTCCTATCTCATGCTTTCTCACTTCATCTCATTCTCTCTCTCACCCACACTTCATCGTCCACTTTTTTTCTCATCTCTATGCTCTCCTGTCTCTATTTCCAACTCTACCACTCTTTACTCTTCTTTCTATAACAATCTACCTATTTATGAATAGCCGGCTCTCTCTCACCTCTCATTTTTCTTTCTCTCTCCAAATCCCGCTCTATAGGTCTCTCTACCACTTTCTCTTTCCTGCACTATCTCTGAACCCTCTCCACCCGCTGCCAGTTTCCTCACCTCATTTACATGCAGTGAATCCACCATGTGTCTGACAGTGGAGACTCTGCTGACTTCATTATTAAACTGAAACTCCCCTCCCTCTAATCTGCTAGTGAAAATGGTTGGAGTGGAGATTTAGAACAGTCCCTCCAACATTATTGCTGTAAGATGTTTTCATGCCCAGGCTCACCCTGCACGCCATGGCAGCCCCAGACAAAATGCTCAACTAGGTCCAAGTGCTGGAAGAAAATGGCCTAGGCCCTATTTACAAAAAAAACCCTCTTAAAATTATGGGCACATATTTGCATTTAAATATAAACGTACTTTTGCAAGCTTTTTCGATTCGCAAACATCCAAGAAGTATGTCTGGAAAGATGTGCCATTTGCAAGTTTCCAGAGGTACTTTGGGGTATGCCAAGCATCTTTTCCTAAAAGACTACTCTTCCCCCTGTGTGGCGTTCTCCATAGAAGAGAACTCTGCACAAGGGGAATGAAGCCTCCCTGCAAGTCTATGAAGTGGAACAACAGAGGAATAGTTAAAAAGAGTAACACTTATAGTATGAAGAACTTCAAGTAAACATTTTATAGCCTACAAACATTGAGCTCCCTTCACCAGTTTCCCCCAGCTTCTTCCCAGGATATGCCTTAGCTTTTTATGAATTAACATTAGGACACGTCTCCATGTTCACCTCAGCCTAGCACTTTTGCTTGTATGTGGCTGTAGACAAGTAGAGCCAAAGTCCATGTTAAATTTTAAAGGAAGTTCATGGCTATTAGAGATACCGAGTAGAAACAGGCAATCACAGCAGCTCCTGACAATTTAAAAACGATTGCTGAGCAGTCCAGCTACGTGTTTAATGAAGATGTAGATGTGAAAAGCCAAGGTTTCATAATAAATGGACTGTGACAGTTTCTGACAAAATCTAAGGGATGGTCTAGTGGATGGGCTTGGGAAAACGGCCACCCCCAGAGCTTCTCTCTGCCTCTCAACCTCCACTCACCAGTAGCCATACCAGCACACTGGCTTCTCCTAAAATGGCCAATGTGAGAAGTTGGCCTGGCATATGCTGTCCACTAATTATAGTGGGCACCTTGCACCAGTCCAAACAACCCCTTATTGGAGATAGGTTAAAGACAACCTTATTGAAAGCTATCCTAGTGGTAGCTATGGAGAGCAGCCTTCAGGCTAAGTCTTGAAGGAATGTAAAGCAGCTTGTTTTACCAGTCTATAATCTCTTGAGTGACCAAATGAAAGAGCACCACACCAGGTATATATTCAAAATATATGTATTTATTGCTAAACACACCCCTCTAGTCTCTTTATGAGGCTAGAGTTCGAAGTACATAAGTTAGAAGTTATTTAAACACAGTAATAGCACAAATACACGTTTGGGCCCTAGGGGCGTACCAAACCATATACCAATAAAGTGGTATAAGAACCACGACTGAACTAGACACTAGGCATAGAGCCTCTAGAAGTGCTTGGACCACAAGGAACCACCCAAGGTAGTGACACAGGGGACCCACGGGGGACGCGTGCAGTGTAAACACACAACCGCGATACGCCGTTGACTTCTATGGAGAAAGTCGGGATCGGGAAATTAGAGAAAAGGGACACTTAAAAGAGGACTAGGACAAAACCCTTTGAGATCTAGGACTTTGAAGAGTCTCTACCCATGGGAGCACCGGAGTACTCGTGTTACCTCACCCAGGGAAGCCGGGTGCATAGGTGCCTTTCGGGGTCGGGTTTCGTCGTCGATTCGAATGGCGATTTGCTGCAAAGTGCTGCTGGCGGCCAAGAGAAAAGTGTCCGGGTGGATCCAAGAGTGGATCGGAGTTCTGAAGAACCTGAAAGCAGAGGGGACAGAGTCTGGGTCACTAGCCAGTGACCAGGAAGGCGATGGACAGATGCCCACCGATGTCGAGTGCTTCAGGTGCGTTGACAGTCATCTTGACTCTTCAGCCACGAGGTCCAGGAGGCGTTGTCGGCAACCAGGAGCAGGATTCGGGCTGGTACACGATGTCTGTCGAGTGCTGAGGTGTCGGCGACCGGATTGGACCCAACAAGCCTTGGCAACGGCAAGTCTTGGTGAAGATGTAGATCGTCGATGGTGCAGAACAGCAAGGTCTGTGGAACTCACCCAGCGAGGGTAAGTGAGGGCAGGCCTGGAGCAACCAGGATGCCAAGTTAGAAAAGGATTGGCCTTCGTTAAGGGCTACTAGCCAACGGACTAGCGACTGCAAAGGAGCCTTGTGACGCCGCACGTGGATCTGGCTTACAGGACACTCGTGGAGTGGGGGCCAGTGATCTTCGGTGCAGGTGGTGCTGGAGGCTAGGGCTACTCGGAGCCCAAAGCACGACTTCTTAGGAGACTCAGAAGATGATGCACTTGCAAATGTGCTCGGTGTCCAGGGGTCACAGTCTCAAGTCACCCACGATAGCCACGGGCCTCAGCTTTGCTGGGGACTCAGGGTAGCCTCGGGGAAGTTTGAGAATCCACCTCTGGTGATGCGATGACTTCGGCGTCCGACGGGAGCTTCAGAAATGTGAACCGGACAGATGCTTCTTTGGTGCCTGCCAAGCAGGGGAGTCACTCCTTGACCCCAAGGGAGATTCTTCTGTCCTCTAATCGTGAGTAGAGCGTCGAAGGTCCAGGATTCAGTTTCAGAGTTTCGTCCAGGGATAATCTAAAGTCCTAAGGACTGGGTTCCTATACTTATACTAAGGATAGGGGTTGGACTACTCTGTGGCCCCACTTATGGGTGGGTCAGGGCAGAGGGGTGGCTACACCCCTTTCCCTTTGTCCAGTTTGCACCAAAGCAGGGGCTGCAAGCCCCTGATCCGGTTTGAACTGGGGTATGCACAGGGACACCAAGTGTGCCCCCAGTGCAGGACTTCAAAGCACCAGAAAGTGCTCCCGCCCAGCCCCAATACACATTATCCTGTCTGGGGAGGTGGTCACACCTCCCTGGGACAGGAAACCTATTGTCCAGGCCTCCCCTGCTGGAGTTTCGTCCAGCAGCAGGAGGCCAGACTTGTGTCTGTGGCAGTAGCATCCATTTTGTGATGCCAGGCTTTAGAAAGAAGTTACCGGCCAGGCCAGGGTTAACATGTCTCTCCCTCTAGAAGGGTGGAATGCTACCCCCGCCGCCAGAATTGGCGGGGGTAGTATTCCAAGATGTTTGACACCAAACACAACATGTTTAGGTGCAGCCATTCCAAAGTTAGCATTTAACGCAAGGTTATAATGCGCTTAAGAGTATATGGTCAGGCTGCACTACAAACAGCATCAGAGAAGGGTCTCCGAACGCTGCAGAGGGGCCATGCTCATGCAGGGGCACCCTCTCACATAGGAACCATGCACTCTGCCTTTAGGATTGATAAGGCCTGCCTTAGGAGTGACTTATAGGTTTATATGTGTGTATGTATTTAGTGATATAGGTAACCTATATCACAGTAAGGAGTGCATGCACCACCTTACCCAGGCTGCAGTAGCAGACCTGTGGTGTCAGTTTGGATGGCCTTCCAGGGGTGGCATAATACATGCTGCAGCCCCTGGTAGGCCTCTGAGGTACCTATGCCCTTGGTACCTAGTATACCATATACTAGGGACTTATAAGGGCACTCCAGATTCCAATCAGAGATGTGCCTAAGGCACATGGAAACCTTTTTACAGAGAAAGCAGATAGACTGGGGCCCTGAATAGCAGGATCCCAGTCCAACTAAGTCATAAACCAGCAAAACACCATAAAAAAGTGGGGGCAACCATATAGTCAGATTCCACCTTCCTACAGCCATGACCATCCACTCCTGGCTGCCCAGCAGCATTGAGCAATCAGGGCTCTTAGATGTGTGCATGCTTGAAAACAGGGTGTCCCAGCATGATAGGCCCCCTGCATGGAAGGAAGGAGCAACATGCATTTATATTAGTGCCTTACTTGGTTCTAGTCTCAACCTCGACACTACAACCGTTCAAGTAAGTCTTGAAAGCCCAGGGCTGCTCCTGGTGCCTCTGTCACTTTCTCCAGCTCCCCGAGGTGAACTGCAGCAGGTACAGGGAGGTTTCAAGAGAGAGAAAGAGGGGCAGAAGGGGTGGAGGTAGAAATAAAGTGACCAGAGAGGGAGGAGAGAAGAAGATGGTGAGAATGGATGGATGGAAAGAGAGGGGGAGCATGAGGAGATGAAGGGAGCGTGGCTGGTTTGTGCATTTGCACAAGGGGTACTTTTGGTTCCCTAGTCTGGCCCTGCTGATTACCTATTTGTTATTGGAACATTTGGAGCGCACTATACCTGAAGGTATCAAAGCCTGGAGTGTCAAAGAGGGATGGGAGATCATCTTTCCTTCACGGAGCAAGTACAAAGTATCCTGGTCAGTATTAAATGCATGCAAAAAAGACAAAAACGCAAAATAAGTTTTTTTCCAGTGAAATACTTGATATGTCATCGAAAGTCAAGGTGCTGTAAAACCTGATGTAGTAAGAACTTCCACTTATAAAAACTGCAATTATAACCTGAGCGTCATACTACATACTACATAAGCTGTAGTAATTGGGTGAACTGATACATCTTAAGCACAATATCAGATTTTGTCACATCAGTACACCTCCATAGTCAAATAGTATGATTAGGCATTAGGGGGCATGGATTTTCCCAATGCAGTGACATAATGAAACTTGAGGGGGCCTCCCTGCGAAGTAAATGGAGGGGCCTCCCCTCCAGACTCACTCGGGAGCTCCCAGGCCAGGGTACTGTGCTGAGGGGGCCCCCTGGTGCTCTGGGCCCCCCTGCACTGCATGAGTTGCGGGGGCCTTTGTTACATCACTGTCCCTGTGGGTAGTGGGCGTGATTGCATGGTAAGTGCAGCAGTCTCTGTAGCAGCCAAGGGAGAAGGCCCGCTGTGCACACCTAGAGCAACACACTGTCTGCTAGCTCTAGTATCTATAACTAGCCACTCTGAGCTGCCCTACACCGCGGCTGCTTGGATTCAATATAAATATCTGTGTGGTTTGAACCGTGTGCTCCCCTCGGCTGCAGCACAATCAGTGGTGCACAATTTGCAATAGCAAAATCGCTGGTAACATTAGACCTTCCTTCATTTCTAAGAGACCCAACCAACTTAATTAGGAAATGCCCCCTCATGAAAGTATCCATTAAACAATACAAAGTGTATTGTGTATGTATAAATTGTATACCATGCTCATTCAGTAGAATAGTCTTCACAGTGAAAGGGTCAGGTCCATAAGTTCTAGACCTATTCTAGAATCAAATTCCAATGGTTCTTTTTAGCAACATGGAAGCGTAAAGGGGAGAAAATTTGTTATTAGTGCCAATCAATTAAAGAAGATTTCTTTCAAACACATAGTAACCACAGACAACTACGTAAAGTTAGTTGATTTATTACAAAGTGAAAAATAACTGGACGTAAAGACACCTCAAAATGAGGGTGTAGAAGTACATCGGAATCAGCATAAAGCCGAATCTGCGTATCCAATTTAGACGATGTAACATAAGCAAAACAAATAATTTTAGGAGCAGGATACAGATGATCAAAAAGCATGAGTCCAAGTTTCACTGCATCAAGGGTTGCTGAATATAAAGCATTAATCTATCCCTACACTAGCACTAAGATGACATCCCTACCTAAGCATGTTCAGGAAGGAAGGATAAAAGGTGTCAGCATGTGGAGTCTTCCAAAGAATTCTCTCCACTAACAATGGGTCATATAGCATAAAGCTACCGAGACAGAAATTGTTCTAAGATGCTCTCTCTCTAAATGCAGAGAAAGAAGTGGGGGGGCTCTTTCCCTACTCACAACATCACATTATTTCAGGTGTTTTTCCCCAAGAGTCTTTGCCGGTCATGCCATCTGCTCTGGGTACAATCCAAAAGGTAGTTTTCCATGGGATAACGGTGTTCTTGTTTTGCAACAAGTTGTCCTTGGTTCCCGCACCTTCTCCTCTGTGAAGCACAACAGCCTTCCTTTATCAACTCAAGTTTACAATGTAACTTCTTCTCTCCTTGCCTGACTAATAAAACAAAGACATTATTCTAGCTAACAAGAGCACTTCTTCCACCTGCAACACAGAACACGAGAAAGAACAAATTCCACAGCACACATAAAATTCAGCTATTAATTCTAAAACAAGAATTTCCAGGGAAATGCATTTCAGGCCTACAAAATTCAGCTAACAAGAAAACAGCATATGAACTTTACAAATTTGGATTGGAAAATAAGGCACATTCAACTAAATGCATTTACCTACATTAAAATGACACGATTAATAAACACGTTTAGTACATGAATAATTGTTAGTTTCACAACACAAGTTCTTCACGTTAATGTTTCCTGCTAGTTACATTCACTTTCTACGTTAATTCTCTAAGTTACTTTTCAATGACCTAAACACACCACATTTCGAGGTAATACAATTAAAAATTCGAAACCTCCATGTTAATACGACAAAGGATTATATGCGGGCGTGCTCTATACATGTGATGATAATGCACCCCTACAAACAAACTGCGATTTCCGCTACATCAACAGACTTTTATCACCTTCAATAAGTACTGTCATTATTGAACGGGGGCAATGAGGCTTTACAGCCCTTTCTGAAGTTGGCTATTGACATGTAATGAAAGGAAAGGACAATAGATATCAGATAAAAATATAAATGCAAAGAATTGAAATCCAGCAGCTCTCTTCAACAGTTAGAAAACTACTTTTCTTTGTCCAAAATTAACTTGCATATATATCAGAAAAAGAATTTGCTTCTTTAATAGCCCACAAGGGCAAATAAGAGACAAAAATAACAGAGCCTGAAGAAATATTTGCCTGGGCAGAAACACAATTGTATATGCATGGGGAGATGGAAGTGGATGTGAATTACAAAGAACAACGATTCTCTACTTAATTGATGACACAAAAAACAGCGGGATATTGACTCCTCCAGCATATCTTAATGGGGCTCAAACATTCCTCCAATGTCTGTGTGGGCTTGCATGGCAAACACATATGTGGGCAGGAATGAGGTGAGCGATTGGCAACTGGAGGTAGTCACCCCCCTGACAGAGCAGGGAATAGTGGGACACTTAGTCCTATACAGAGTCACAGCTTCCCTTCACAAGAAAAATAACACAGCGAAGCATTTTCTATAAAACTCTGTGAAAAGACAAGACATTTACCAAGACAATGTGAAACTACACAGAATGGACGCACAGGTCGTTCTGCTTATAATGAGTGGGTGACAGTGAGGATATGGGCTTAGAGAAAGGATTTGGCTGAGATGAGACTGCAAGGTTACGGGGAGCGGCGACTCCTCCACTAAGACGGAGGGGCGTCGCCCTACTGAGTACAAAAGGAATAATAAAATCATAATAACACAATGTTGATAACATCACGTTATTATCAATGTATTTTTAGTACGAGCCGTGTTAGGGCGGGGCGGGTAGGGCTGGGCTATGTGACGAGCAGAGGGAGGAGTGGTTGGTGCACTTAAGTGCACATGATGGTTTGGCCCGCCGTCTTGGGCCGGCCAAACAGACATGCGCAGTTAGCATTTCTCCACCTGGCTATATTGCACAGCCGAGTGGAGAACATGCACAGGCTCCCACTCCCTGTCTGAGTGCCGAACCAGGCCGCTCAGACCAATCACGACACTGCTGTCATGCTGGTCACAGCAGCGTGATTGTCTTAGGCGAGTCTGGGAGCCTGTGTGCTGCCGCAAGCCAGAAACAGAGGGAGGACAGAGGAGAGGCGGAGGCCATACTTAGGTAAGTGAGCTGTTATTTTATTTATTTATTTGTTTTTTTTAATCCCCCCCTACCCCACTACTAATTTTCCCTAGATGCCACCACTGGCTACAGGACCACTGAAGCAGATCAGCCAGAGGCAGACCACATAGACACAGATCGCTGTCTGCCTCTACAAGTATAGTTAGCACCCCTCCCATTGCACCTTCGCCATAAACCGCAGTGCGATAATTCCACAAAATCGCCTTTCACACTTTCACTTCCATAAATGTGTAAAACAAGGAGGTGAGTCCCTGAAAGAGTTCATTTATTGGGCAAGGGCAGGATGATGTCAGGCAAGGTAATGGACGATGGTCAGCAAGACACAGATGTCCTAGAAGTCCAGGAAGTAACTGTATGTCTAACCACAGTTTCATGTCTAATCTAGTGTTCCATTTATATTGAAAGACTGTTTTATTCAGAGAGAATGGCATGCATTACTTTCTCTGACAAAACTATGATTATTTTTTAAATCCTTCTAAGTTTTGACAAGCCTTTAAGTGCTTTGTTTTGTTCTTTTTTTAGCTGGAAGTTTTCCTTTGTTTTCAAAGAGAAGTTTGCAAAAATAGAATACGTATTGCTGTCTTGAGAAGGCATTTTTAGCTTGTTATGCCAATTAAAGAATATTTCACCAAGCATTTTTTTGAATAATGCTAGGCCAGCATGTCAATGACGTGCTTCTCATTTTCTTCAAAGATCTTTTTGACAGTAAGAAATAATGTGTACCTTTGACTGTTTCATCCAGCTGATGGTTCATCTATTTTTAAAGCTGAAACCCCAAAGAAGAACCTCGGGCAGTCTACATTAGACTTCCTTGGTGAACCCCCTTAGCAAGGCCTAGAACGTGTCATTATTGCATATTCACTAAAAAAGAAAACGAATACTGGTAAGTGCATTTGTTCATAAAATTTGTATTTTATAATAATTGGTTTAATATCTGTATTTTGGTAGAAATGCTTTTAATGTCTGAACTTAGCTGGACAACAGTAACATACTTCATAAGACACAATAAGAGGAGGAAGCTAAAACTTGCTTGTATATCAAGGGGTCGCATCCGAGTGTGAAGGCTGAGGGGGAAGTTCCATACTGATGAGGAGTTATTTCCAGTGTATTTTTCAGCTCCTTCGTTAAGAGGAAGTGTGATGGTGATTATTGGGATTTTGACGAGATGGTATTTTAAATGCTTGGTGCATAGCAAGAGATGGCCTGGCTTCCTTTGCTTTCGCATCATGCACTTTTTGGATTGAAACCTGCTGGTGTCAAGGCTATATGTTTTATACTGACCATAGACAATCTTATCATTGTTGGTTAGGAACGGTACTGTGCTGGATTCTATAGCTTTCATTCTGGCACAGTCAGTCTTGAAAGTGATACAGTTCTGTGGTAGGAGTCAGTGAATTTCATGTAGCATGGGTCATGTCAAGGTGTACTTTCTTAGCCCCTAATGATTCATGTGGTGGTTGGGATGAAGCACTATAACAGCGTCATTTGGGAATCTGAGATACAAAGAGTAGGGATTTACAGCTGTCAAGGTGCATATGGTGAGTACTTTAACAGCGATTTTAATGCTGGGCTTCCAAAAGTATGCCTTGGTGCAGTGCAAAAGAAAGAGCCGGAACTAGGGTGTCAGAGTCCTCTAGCAGTATGAATCTTGATGTTGAGGACATTCGCAAAATCGAATCCTATACAGTTTACTGTATTCCAAACTTCTAATCTGTCAAATGTCATTGCTGTAAGATATTATCTTACTTCATCAAATAACTTTATTCGGTTATTTGTCTCAAACCATCAAAGTATACAAAAATGCAACAATCATCAATTTACAATCTAAAAGAATAAAAATACATTTCCGATGCTTTGATTCAAATATGCAATAAAAAAAGTGGTCAAGATAAAAACCCACAATAAAATGCATAAAAGACAAGCTTTGGTGTAGCAGCTTTCCAGCTTGAGGACATTAAAAAGGACTCAAATGTAATGCACAATACGATAATTCCATTGGCCAATCATATCACAGTCTGGAGCATTTATTTTCACACTATAGCCTAAGATAAAAGCTTCTGTCGGATTATCCAGAAAAAAAATAAAAAACGGCAAAAACTATTGGCCCCGATACATCCGTTTTTAAGATTCTATATGCAGTCTGGTATTGCCTAACTCCAAGATTTAGGCAAATTGGTCTTATCCACCTCCTGCGTATCTGTTGGTATTTGGGGCAAAAGAAAAGTACATGCTCTTCAGACTCTTTAGCACTAATGCAGGCAGGACATGAATCTATTAGTAAACCAACAGCCTCATTTCCGGTAAACTTTAGGAGCAGGTTGCCATATCTGAATCTGACATATAAACTTTTAGCGAGGGGGGGGCGAGATTTGATCCAAAAAGGGTTCAAATCGCAAACATGATTTAACAAATAAAAATGTTGATGTTAGCTGACCATTAGCTAGATTAGTAGCATAGTGCACCTCCACCACCGCCCAATACCTGGCTTTTAGTCTCAGTAGATCACCTCTTGTTGCCTTATCTGGGCGTTCCCATAAATCCACCATATTCGTCAGTTTACACCAATCTGCGATATGTTTAAATCAAGGTAATTTTTTAGCACCACTGATCATCAGTACCTCCCTCATTGAGTTACGATAATCAGTGAGCTGAGGGTTGTCCACAATCGCAGCCAATAGGTTAAAGGTTTCAAAGCAGCCATGTCACCTATTCTTTTCATCCCTAGGTCGCAAAATAGGGGAATCAATGGGGTGGTAATGGGTGTCGAAATAAGTGATCTGGCAAAGATGTTTTCACAAATCGTTAGTTTGTTTACATTTTTATGACCCCATATCTCTGCTCCATACAGTGCTCCACTTTGGGCTTTGGCACGATAAGCTACCAGTGCTGGGGTTAGGGATTGAGTGTATGACTGTTTAAGGAATCTCAATATTGATTTAGACTATGACATAAGGCGAGAGAACTTTTGTCTAACTGTTGTTCCCATCTAAGTGATTCACTCAGTCTTATGCTGAGGTAATCAAAGTGCTTTACCCGTTCCAGAGGTTCGCTTGCGATCCTGATCTCACGCAGTCCCCCCCGCACTTTCCCAAACACCACATATTTGGTTTTAGCAGTGATGAGTTCCAAACTCCTGTCCTTGCAGAAGTCTAGAAATGTATCCACTAAAATTTGCAGGCCCATGGGTGTTGTGGATATGAGTAAGGAATCGTCTGCAAAGAGCAGGATTGGAACTTTCACGCCATTCATGGTGGGGCAATCATTCCTGCAGTCCATCAATCTTCTCACCACATCGTTGATAAACAAAGAACATAATGTGAGGGCAAGGACACACCCCTGGCGAACCCCTCGCTGTATCGGTATCCTCTCAGTTAATTCACCATTTTTCCCCCATCTTACTTGTTGGCAATCACATTTGTTAGACGTGTCGCTCTCTGCAGGGTCACTCAAAAGTTTTGCCTTTCAACCTCCAATTTTTGCTGAAATCATTATTGTTGGCCTTGGGACTCAGTACACTTTACCACTGCTAACGAGTGCTAAAGTGCTTGTACTCTCTCCTCTAAACATGGTTTAATTGGCTTACACCAGATCAGCATATTTAATTAACTTATAAGTCCCTTGTGGTGTAATATAGCATATGCCCAGGGCCAGTAAAGTAAATGCTACTAGTGGGCCTGCAGCACTTACTGTGCTACCCACTGAAATAGCACCTTAAAAAATGTTCCAGGCCGGTCGTTTCAACTTGGCAATATAACCCCCTTGCCAAGCCTTAAACTCCCCTTTTATTTTATATATATGTCACCCCTAAGGTAGGTCCTAGGTAGCCCATATGGCAGGGTGCATTGTAATTAAAAGATTGGACATTTGCTTTAAAGTTTTGCATGTCCTGGTAGTGAACAACTCCTAAATTTGTTTTTTACTACTGTGAGTCCTACCTGTTCCATAGGACAACATTGGGTTGCCTTGTTTTTTTTTTAAATCTCTTTATTGGCATTTTTAAGTTAAAGTCATTCAGTATGTAGTAGTCAGTAGAAAGAATATCCCTGAACTCAGTTTCTAAGTGACAAGAAAAAACAATCATAGAAATGAGAACACTGTTGGCTGGTCCTTCTAATTCGATTCTAGTCAATAGACCTTTTTAGTAACCTGAGGGGAAAAATGGTTAAAAACAATTTAGATCTTAAAGTAAAGTGTGATCATGAGGACCACACAATAAAAGTCTGAATCAGTAACTTGAAGTTAAAGGTTTATTGCAAACCCAAAGCCTTAGTGATATATATCAGTTTCAAAAACATAGTATAAAAGTATAAAATAACTAAAGGGAAATCAAAGTGCCTTACAATATTGGTCCTCAACAGCAAAGAACATATAAGGATCTCAGTAGCAGCAATACAGAAAATAAGGAAAAGGATTGGATGACTAGACGAATGGTTTAAATCCTTCTCCTCATACATGGAAAAGGTTTGCAGCTTCTACTAAACCCTACACTAACCTAAGGATAGGGGACACCCTATTGCATCAAGAAAGCAAGAAAGGTATCAGCATTGAACCTCTGTAGAAGTTCTATAAGTAAAGAGTCATTTATAGCATGAAGGCACACAATCAAAGATGTTCAGAGAGGTCTGTAACTCTCCACGTCTAAAAGGGAATCTGACTAACCCCAAGGTGGGTTCACTAATTAAAATGCACAAAGACCATTCAAGAAATATGACCTCATACATGCCACAGTACTTTTCCAGTTCCCAAGAAAGAACTAGGCGTCTTGAACACTACTCCCATATGCCAGTCTCCGCTTCTAAGACGTATTTGGATTAGTCCCTTCTTCTGATAGCACCAACTGGTAACACTCCCTTTGTTCTTCATTAAAATCATTCAACCTTGCCAGTTATTCCTCACCTCACTATCTCTGAAGTACAATGTGCTTTCCACTAACTAACTAATGCCTTTGGTCGGCACCTGCAGCAGAGAGAAGGATGCAGAAAAACAACTTTCATGTTAGAAATAAATGTCTCAACTACGAGCTTAAGGCCCACAATCCTACTGACGTAACAGTTCTCTTTAACTGCATATTCTACAACCTACATATAATCCAATAAATAAAATCTTTAATAAAAGAATCAACTATGTTATACTGTACTTTTATATGTGGCACAATATACCAACACATTTTTACTAACCAAAAACAACACCTGGTCACAATTTATAAAGAAAGCATTACACATACATATGATTCATTTTCACTAATCACTGGTGAATGTTCTGCATTGAATGCCTTTTAGTGCACCACCTTACAATCTAAGCCTACAGAAGATACATTTCAGCAATCCAGATGTTTCTGGAAAGGAAAACATTAATATGCACACACATGTATGTCATAACACAATAGAGGCACTTTCTCTATCTGTGGTGCACCATATCCCATTAGTTTTATTGCATCACACAAGTACATAAGGCCAAATGTAAATATATATGTGGTGGAGCCAAAATTATGCTACTTCAATCCCCCTCTGATAGCGATCAAACCATCACAGATTGCAATCAAATCACTATCAGACTAGACCAATCAAAACCTAGTGGTCTTTCGCATCTTTCGTCTGGACTCCTCCTGGTGCGTCATATCATCATATTATCTGCCCTGGCCTTCTTCCAAATCCACATCTGCTCTCCTTCTCTTTACTCCGTGTCTCAATTGTGCATGCTGATATCCTTTAAAGATCAGGTATAGGAATAGCACACAAAGAGTGATTATCAAAAGGGGATTGAAAATGGCACCCAAACTTCCACTTCCCAAGCTTCGAAACCATCTGCCTATCAAAGTAAACCCATTTCCAATAGCTTCCCAAGCACTTGTCACTTCCAACTCTTTCAGATCCTTTGTCATCCCAGATATAATCTTAATATATTTTTCCAGGTCCTTACTTCCGTCTGGGTCATAAGAACAACATTGCTGAGTTCTGGGAGAGGTGCTGTTATTTCATCAAGGGGACATGGAACCCTGTGAGTATGGGCAGCATGGATCCAACTGGGGAGACCTCCGCTCTTCACAGCAATTGTATTTACAAATATGACTTGGTATTTCCTTCGCCAACAAGACTCCAAGCACGACTTCCATATGTGTTTCTTCACCACCACCTTGTCTGTGGCACTTAGGTCATGGTACTGCTCCTGGTGCAGCGGGGCTGTAGCAGCCTCAACCTGATGAGACACACAACACACCACATCAGCCAATCCTTTGCAGTAATCTAGTATCAGATCATCAGTAATGTTTACAAGAGCATTTGCAGATACAGCTGGCAATCTTATTGCCCTTCCCATAATTATCTCATAAGGGAGACAGTCCTGTGCTACTATCAGGTGTGCAGTACAGACTCATCAACACCAACGGCAAAGCAATCAGCCACTTCAAAGACGAAGTAGCACATACTTTGGCAAGTCTTGATTTCAGTGTCCCATTCACTTGCTCCACCAGACCTGATGCCTCCGGTTGGTAACTACAATACAGTCTCTGTTCAACATGTATGTCAGCACACAACTGTCTTAGCATTTCGTTATTGAAGTACGTGCCTCAGTCAGATTCCCTAAAGAAGTCGGGAAGTTGAACCTTGGTATCAACTCCCTCAACAACTTTGCTACTGTGAGACTATCATTTCTTCTTATGGGATTTGCCTCAACCCATTGTGAAAAGATGCACACAACAACCAACATGTATCTCAGCCCATTGAACACAGGCATCTCAATAAAGTCCATCTGCATCCTATTGAAGGAACCCCCTGACCTCCCTATGTGGCTCAATGTCACTGCGGTTCTTTACCCTACATTGTTCTGTTGCTACACAACACATCTGTGACATAACGCTTCCGCCATCATTCTGAACTTGAGATTAAACCATGTTTGGTGAAACAATCTGACCATGGCATCCCTCCTTACATGAGTCAGACCATGGTAATGTCTAGTCATTAGCGCCTACAAGCTATTTGCAATACAGGTCAGCCCTCTCCTGAAACCCATATTTCTTCCTCATCTCTTTTAACACAACCTAGGTTCACCCAACTCTGCTGTTATGCTTCTGAGACCTCTTCCTGTAACCGCTTAACTTCCTCCCAAGTATCAGCTCCTGTGAGCAAAAGGTTGTAATTGGTCTCACCTGTTCCTTCATTTACATCCTCACCATTAAATGTACAAGCATTGTAAGCATAGTATCTTGCGACTTCACCAGCATGTCTATTGTCGACTGTCACATAGTCATCTCCCTTGCAATGTGCACAACATTTCACGACCGCAACTTGCGCAGGCAATTGCAAAGCCTCTAACTGTTTTCCCACCTACTCACCATCATGAATAGGGGGTCCTGATGATGTCATCAATCCCCTCTGGGATCATAACTGTCTGAAATTGTGCACCAAACTAAAAACGTACTGACTATCTGTAAATATAGTCACCTGTAATCAATCTGAAACATAGCATGCTCGGGTAGGAGCAAACAACTCAGCCACTTGTGCGGAGACTACTCCTTGAAGCCAAGCATCTTCCACTACTCCTGAAACATTACAGACTGCATAAACAGCTCTCAAATTTCCTTCATGATCTCGTAAATATGAGAAATCCACAAACAGTATGTATCAGATTCAGATAGTGGTTCATCTTGTATAGCTGGTCTCGGCTTGGTTCATAGTTCAGTAACATCAAGACAGCCATGATCCACTTCACCATCATCATTGTCATTCTCAGTAAGGGTTAGCAAAGTGGAAGGATTTAAAACCGAACACCTCTCTTGGGATAAGTTATCAACCACCAGTATGATTTGCTCATTCTGGGTAGGCGGCTGTTCGTAATGTTCTGTGTCCTCATTCTAGTTAAAAACGTTTCGACAGAATGAGGAACCTACACAGTCAAGGGATGACCCATTACTATAATTTCGTACTTTTCGATGCTGACACCTGTTGCTGCCACAGCTTTAAGGCAGCCAGGCACTGCTGCAGTCACTGGATCTAACGTGGCTGAAAAATAGGCAACTGGTCTATAGGTACCTCTGTGGTTCTGTGTCATCAATGAATGAGCACAGCCTTCTCTTTTCACATTGTTCTAATCAGGCATTCCTAGTGCCAAAGGCTCTTTCTCAATTCTACGAAGGCAACCAGACAGTTTTTGTCCCAAGGCACCGGATCCAACAAATCCTGGTATGTCAGCATTTGTAAAAGCTTGGACACTGGGGAAAAGTTGAGTATCCACTGATGACAGTAGCCCACCATTTCCAAAAGCTCCCAGGCTTCTTTCAGTGTTGTTGGCGAATTCACTTGCATGATCGCTGAAATTTTCTCTTGTGACACCCATCTCGCACCTTTCTCAATATGATGAGTAAGATATAGCACTTATTTCAAACAGTACTGCAACTTATTCTGGGACATTCTCAGTCAAGTGTTTCGCAATGCAATAGTGTCAGTTTTGCATGCTTCCCACGTATTTGACGCAACCAGCAGGTCTTCAATATACCAGACGAAGACAGAGTTACAGGGCATAACCAAAGACTCTAAATTCTTCTTAAGGATCTGATTAAAGATGGAGGGGCTCTCGGTATACCCTTGTGGGACTCTGCGCTATGCCAAAACACTGTTCCTGAGCCTAAAGGCAAAGAGGAACTGGATGCCCTCATGCAAGGATTTGGAGAAGGATGCCTTGCACAAATCAATAACAGTAAACCTCTCAGCCTCGCATGGAATTTAGAACAATATTACAGCAGGAATTGGTACCGCAGGACAACAAGAGGTCCTGCACTATGCAGTACTTACCACTAGGCTTCTGCCGGCCCATAATGGGTGAGTTACATGGACTCCCCTTGCTTTCTTTCAGTATACCTTGTTGAATCATTGTCTCAATCACCTGAGTTATTCCAGCAATCGTTTCAGGAGTCAAATTATACTGCAGTGTTCTGGGATATTCCACATTCAGTTTTATTTGTATACGGACAGGCTCAACTCTTTTAATGAGTTCAATGTCCTTTCCTGAAAAATCCCAAACTTCTGATCTCACTGAATCTCTGAGATCTAAAGGCAAATCTTCTGTAGTCATCATCGGGTACATTACAATAATTAGATTCTGATTTGCCAACTTAAAAGCAATATCCTCATCATGTGTTTATAATTCTATTCCTTTCAGGGTACAGAATACAGTGCAGTTGAACTTGCACAGCACATCTCGTCCTAACAAACTCACAGGACTCGAATCACAGACCACAAAGTGATGTTTATCCTCAAAATCCTCAAACTTCCTATCTTTACAGGGACATCCACAGTAATGGGGTTTTTCATTTGTTGATTAGCAACTCCAAAAACTTGAATAGTTCTTCCAGAGAGGGGTAGATCTGAAACTTCCACTGATTTCGCAGTAAAACGATTAGCATCAATATCTACCAAAAATGATACGTCATAGCCATTTACCTCAGCATCTATAAATGGCCCACTCTCGTCTACCTCCAAGACTGCGCCAAGCATGTAATCTTCCTCCCCACTCAGGCACTGTCAGAAATTTTCAGTTGTCTCTAACAGGGGAAATTGTTGGTAAGGATTATTATTCTGGAAAGCATTCTGAATCTGATTAGCAGCTTGTTGTGGCATCGAAGGTTAGGGAACCTGCATCACTGGGGCTTCGGGCACATTAAAATTCGGAGATCATTCAGTTGCTGCATGAAATCACTGTTCTGAGGTGTTACAAACCTTGGATTTCGACCCTGATTTGCAGGATTAAGACGACATTCTCACTTCCAATGCCTCAACCTAGTGCAGTACTGACATGGATTACAATTCTTCAATGTAGCTACATCAAATCCCGTACTCGGATCAATAGGGACACCCTGACCTTTACCTTGTATGCAAAATCCGCCTCCACCCTGCATCGCCGTAGCTCCCTGCATCGGAGGGGCACTCCCTACAAACTGTTGATTCTGAGTTCCTCTCTGAGAATTTTTTATTTGTACCACCATCAATTTTATCTTCAATTTCTTCTGTCTCATTTCAGTCTCATCTTTGCAATATTTAGAATATTGCAAAATCTCGTCAACCAACATATTCGGCCAACAAATCAAGTGCTGTTGACTCATCATGCCAATCTCAGACCTCAATCCGGTCACAAACCTTGACACAAAATATCCAATATCATTAGGTTCTAGTGTTTCCGTTCCACTATACTGCGTAAATGCCTGTAACAATCTGTCATAGTATGCATTGATCATCTCTTTCGGTTCCTGGGTCATCCGATCAATATTGACCAAGTCAATATCTTTGAGTAGCACCTCAGACTTAAACCATGTCATCACCTGATCATACTTCCTCATCACTAAAGCTGAAGGACCCTTAGTCTCAGGATCTCTTGTCCGCTCTCTCTTGGGCCACTCTATGGCTATTGTGCATGCCATCCACAAATCACTTAGGACCACATTATCAAAAAATATTCAAATCACAAAACATTTGAAATGTTCACAAATCACTCAACTTGTTTATGCCACTCTACAGGCTTCTCTCTTAATTTGGGGAATTCATTTGTAAATGATGTAAGATCACTCCTACTCCAATGTACATATAGGTAACCTCCACTAGGTACCTCCCATAAAGGGAAGCTTGTAGCTCCCGTCTCCTCCTTGGGGAGGAGATGGCTCTCCCATTGTTCTCTAGGGAGTCGTTCTTTTTGATCATTTAACTTCCCACTTCTCTAGTTGACTCGAAATTCGGGATACTGTGAGATAATTCTCGAATTTGCATCTTCATTCTTGGTTTTCTCATGTGTTCTATCTCCTGATCACTAAAAGCGACTTGGTGGCTTTTCTCTAAAGCCTTTGTCTGCTCTAAATCTACCTCATATTTCTAAGTCAATTCAGAAAATTTGTCATGTGTTCGTCTTGCTCTCCTAGTAGAATCTTTAGTCTTGAACAAAAGTTCACTCTGCTGATACGTTTCTATGCTCTCCACTGCAAGACATCCACTTATCATTTCATCCAATTCCAACTTCAGTTTTCCCACATCCACCAAGTTTATTTTCACAGTGGACTGAAAAGCTCCCTGACTCACTCCCACTCTCATTCGATGTAGCATCAAGAACTTTCAAAAAGTCTTCCAGTTTCTGGACATTAAGACAAGGTTGTACCTTAGAGGCTTTAGATACTCCCTTTATTTTAGGTGTGCTACTCTGCATATTTAAAGGCAGTTTCCAAATAAGTATACCCAGATCTTATAAACCCAGGAATGACCTTAAAGGTCCAAATCCAGTCTGATGCACAGATGGGTCTGCACTTGCACCACAAGGAGAACTTGCATTAATCAGACTTAAGGGGACAAATTCTCCCACCTTCCGACTCATGGGGGTAATTTCTAATGCTTGTTGTTGACCAGGAAGAGCTGAGTTTTGAATCACAATTCCCCAGAACCAGATTTATATATAGAACCGCTGGTCCTATGGTAACAGGAAAGGTAAGTGTATTTGGAACTGTACATACAGTGGAGAATCTAGGAATGCAAGTCCCTGCATTTCCTCCTATCATGTTTGATTCACTATAATAGTCGCCATTACACTCTGGTCCTTCTGCATAGGAGAAATCCATATCATACCAGGGCTCATACTTAGTGGTGCAGTACGCAATCTGGTAGACCCACCTGCAGCCTCACTCCCACCTCCTTCAATTTGAATCTCATTATAAGGAGGTGGTCTTCGGACATTAACGCGTCTAAAAGACTGTCACTAGTATCACTATAACTGTTTTCTTCTGTCTCTCCAGATTCTCTTGTTTTATCCTTCTTTCTTTTTTGTCCCTCTTTCCACTTCTCTGTTTTGCAATAATGGGTATAATTTCAAACCTTATATCATATCAGTTTCCCACCTTTACTGCTCTGCATCCCAGCTTGCATCTACATGGGTACACACTGTCTTTTTCACTTATTCCTGATAGCTCTCCTTTTCTCTGGCATAAGCACTTCAAATTGTGTGGGTCTAGGTTGTGGTTTAATTTCATATAGAATTCTCCTCAAATTTTCAATAATTCTCAGATTGAATGCACCACAACAAAATGCCCTTTCCCCAGATTTGGATGCTAGCGGGCATTGTGCCATCATGCCCCAAATACAGAAGGTAAATCTCATATGTGCCACCAATGATGTATGGTCCTTATGGAAGTGTCCTGAGGGGGTGGACTAACTCCAGGAAACAGTACAACTACTGTGTCATAAGGGAGATCCCATCGGCCCAGTAGGGAAAATCTACATAACGAGCCCCAAGTCTTCAATAAAGAAAAAAAACTCATTATGAAAACTTTTCCCACAGGTTACCAGTCACCGGAGCCCGCACAGTGAGCATGAACAGCCATAAGGCAGAGGTACTCAAAGACCCGGTGTCTCCCTACGGGAAGAGCCCTGTGGGGTGATCAGGGAGACTATTCCAGAGGCATTGGAGCCAGGAGCTCCCAATTCCAGATCAGTTTTTGTGGCTTGTGCAGGTGGGGCTTTGGCCTCCCATCAGACCAACCTTGTAGGTCACCACCAGAATCTTGAAGCTGGCCATGTACGCCCTTGGAGCACAACCATCCCCTGGCCTCCTCTGGGGAGGGGAGAAATGGGTAGAACCAGAGTCCACCACTTGTAAGTGGGCTGGGATGAGTATAGCATAAGAGAATCCCAAAGAGCAGTGCTGTGCTTCAACCACTATGAAGGTGTTGCACTTTCTCTGGACTTCAGCGGTATAGCCTGAATATGCCGTAATTGCGGCACCTTTGTAAGTCCAGGGGCCATTCGCCCAGAACAGCTTCAGCAGCAAATCCCTGTCTTGATAGTTGAGAAGGCGTGTTATGATGGGTAATGGAGATGATGCCAGGGGAGGGAGCGACCAAGCATCCCTTGCGCCCTCTTGATGAAGAAGAGTTCTGGGATCTTAGTCATTTGCACCGGTGTCATTAGCCATTCCTCCAGGAACAGCTCCGTGTTTGGGTTCTCGGCACACTGGGAAACCCTAGGACACATATATTATCACACCTGGAGTGACCCTCCGCATCTTCTGCCCTTGCTGCAAGATCTCTCACCTCTTTCTGTAGAATATTAATTTGGTCCTGCTGGGTCACCACCATGGGCCCAATAATTGTCAGCTTGGATTCAGTCTCGTCAACCCACTCAGCAAGCTTGGCATGGTCCACTCATATAAGTCTATTTTCGATGTGTCTTACCCCCAGTTGAGTTTTTATTGCAGTTTTGGAGTCCTGCATAGCCTGTAGTACCTCGTCGAACATGCTTGTGTGCTTCTCCAATGTGCACTCCAGTTGACGGATCGGGTCCACCAAAGATGGGGTGGCCGATAGCATCGCCAAAATTGACCTCTGGGGTGACTACAGTTCCACTGTCCCAAGGACGTTGTTTAGGAGCAGAGGCACAATCAGCATCCACAGGAGAACAGGCGTCACAAAACAAACCTCAAGTGGCAATCTCAAAGTAGCAGGTGAGTAACCAGCACCCCCCACCAGTCTGTTTAGCAATGCCGCATTAGCCCTAAGCCTGGGTGGAGTTTCACTCCGCGGAATTCTGTGGAGTTGCCGAATAACAAATTCCACGGAGTTCCGCGAGAGGGCAGAGTATTGCTCAGCCACCCCTAGTCATGATTAATGAGGACTTCTCTCCTTAATCACGGCCGGGCACACTGCCTCGCACTCACCTTCCACCACAGCTGAAGGGAAATCTTTATAAACCCATAATCCTTTCCCTAAATTGGCTGCTGCCTTGGTGTGCCCGGCTTGCCTTCCTGTGAGTGTATTACTCGAACTAGTTTGTAAACAACATGTTCAGTTACCTTCCTGGGGACTCAGTCTCTGCACTGGCACCATCATGTCATTGTGTGCTGCACACAGTGCACAGGAGACTTGCAGCAATGAAAAAGGCTCCCTTTGCATGGGCTTGTGAACTCAGCTGCTTATGATTACTGCTCAGTAAATGTTACTGTTGTCACCAACCCCTCTCCCCAGATTCTTGACCACACCGTCTCAATTGAGCAGTCTCACCTTTTTGCAGCAGCCAATCTCCCAGTGTTTCGGCCCTTGGCTAACCTCACCCTTTCCAGTATCCATCCTACTCCAGTCTCATCACAAGGTAACCCTTTCTTCAAACTGCTGATCAGATCATCTGAATCAGATTTATGCAATCTCAATTCCCCGACAGCCACCTTTCCTCTCCAGAGCCTAAGCCCCTGTTCAACCTCACCTTCCCCAGCAGTACCACTTGCGCCCAGGCTCCACACCACAAAGCTGCATCTCCTCCTTGCCTTTCCCAGCAGCCTCCCCCTGAAGTTACTCCTGCCCCCAAGGGATCGCAGATAATACTACAGGGCTTGGGCTACATGTGCTGCGGGGTCTCCTGTGGCTCGGGCGCAGGCAGAGGCACCAGTCGGTGCAACACCAGGTGTTGCAACAGGTAGCATGCAGACTCTATGTTAATTTGGTGGCAGTAAAGGATGGGTCACCGTGATGGCTAAACGGCAGAGGCGGGAGCAGCTAGATATCCTGAGCAACAAAAAGTTGCTTCCACTCCTGACGCTGAAAGGCTACACAGGATTTTAAAAGTAATTTAACACCAGAGGGTCTGTGTTAATTAGCCTCTGTACACAACAGAAAGTCAAACTGAAACTGCCCCTGCTCCTGCCAAACCTGTGCCGGCCAATGAGAGCTGAGCGTTAGATGGGGTCATGTGAGGATACTGTTAGTCATGTGAGGAGGAAGTCGGCAGCGCTGAGGGGAGCAGTGTTGAGAAGACCTTTTCTTTGCGATCATGTTTCATTGTTGGTAGGGGTGAGTGAGCACACTGGACAGGTAAACTCCACTTCACCGGCGTTGTATGGAGTTTTTGCCAAATGGAGCGTCGGAGTGGGAAAACTCCGCAAACTCTGCCAGCGGAGTGGAGTATACCACCCACGCCTAGTTAGCACAGGCTCCCCAGGGGCATACAGCATTAGGACTATGGTGAACATAAGTTCACAAAGGGTGGGGCAAGAGGCCTGGTCATGTTGCCACTCAAGTTAGGTGTCAATTTCCCTAAAGCTGGTGATCTAATGCCCAGTCAACATCCAGGAAGCCTTAGAGCAGGTATGTGTGTGTAGTAATGGCTTCAAAGAGTGAGGACAGGCTTGGTATTTACACAGTTCAAAAGTGTCCCAGTAATAATCAGTGGAGGGCCACAAATGTAACTTATGCACTCGGGACGGGTAATGCGGGACAGCAAGGCGAGATTGCTTCAGCGTCAATCAACGTGATCCCAGCACACTGAACAGTATGATGGAAGCTATTCTCATGTTCTTGGTGCCTTGCCAGTACATGCAGCACACATAGTCTAACTGGGCCCCATGCCAGGAGTTGAAGACGGCCCAAAAGCACTTCCAGCTGTCGCTTCTCAAGGCCTCCCCCAGAAAAGAACCACCACAGCAGGCCTCGCAGAAGAAGCAGGCCAGTTTCTCTGGCAGCATGGTATAAAGTGATGAATACTTGCAATTAGGAGGGGGCTGGATGCATCAGACAATGAATTGCCGGTCAGAAGCCAGGCTGTGGAGGAGTTAGAGGCCTTGTAGGAACCCAGCCTCATGAGAGTCTGTAGCTCGCTTCCCCGGGCCTGGGGAGGCATGGGTAGTCGGACACGGCCGTGCCGGGGCTACCACGATGACAGGGGCACGAGATGCATGGATCTCATCCACCGTGGTCTCTTGGTCAGGTTGAGCTAGTGAGACTACCAGCAGCGATGACTTTCCAGGCAGCAGAGCTCACTGTGGGCAGGAGACAAAGCAGCCACGGCCAGTGCAAACAGGCCGCCTGCTACCCATATCACATCCAGTCTGCACATCGGGAACTCTGCACGGTCATCCTCAGCGCTGTTCTCCCAGAGCCCCTACCATGTCTGGGGGTGCCAGGGGAAGCCAAATAGAAACTTGGGGCTCTGAATCCTTAAGTTTGAGTGTAACAGGGCCCAGATGTTAAAATAGCCTCATCGTGAGGCATCCGAACTCAGCGCCATTTGCCACACCCCCAGCCTTATTACATTTAATAAAGGATAAGTTTTAAATGTGACCAGGTAGCCAGGTCATGTTTATTATCTATGAAATTGTAATAAAAAATCCTCGTTCATTGTAAAGTCAGATTTTTTATTACAAAATAGAAAATGACCATTTTAGAAAGTTAATAGAAACAAAGAAAGTGGTTGGACGTGCATTTACAATTAATACATTCTTCAATAACCACCATGAAGTCTAAAGTGGTTTTTATTTGGTGGAATAAAAGCACCATAACCACTTTAGACTTCAAGGTGGTTATTGATGAATGTATTAATTGTAAATGCACGTCCAACCACTTTCTTTGTTTCTATTAATATTGTGGCCTAGTTTGGACGTAGGTATAGGCCCAACCCCTCGTTGCTCAAATACTTTTAGAAAGTTGGCATTTTCCTGTCTTTAGCCCTTTTGTGTCTGCAGCCTTTCTTAGGCCACATGACTAGGTGTAACTGACAGTTAGACTTTGTGAATTCCTCCCAGACAGTCACAGAATAGAGGGAATAGGTGTGCCTGACAGGATGGGGCGGAGCTGGGCACAGCCCCACCTGCAACTGAATAGGCTGTGCTTTGCCTTCAGACAAAGGACATATCACCTCCATATTGTCACTGCAGATAGCTTGGAGCCAGGGCAGGGGGGTCAGAAAATTCCATGCACTACAAAGAGACTTTCTAGAAGCTTCTCCCTCCTTCCAGAGGAAGGGCACCAGGTATAAAAATCTAACCTTCAGACGTACTCTTCAGTTCACTTATGGACTGTGGAAAGACTCTCAGAGGACTTCCTGCTGCTGTGACATGCTGTGCATGCTGCAAGACTGCTTTGCTGTACCTAGAAGCCTGATTTGCAACTTGGAGCCTGCCTTAAACCCTCAGAGACCAACCCTGGTGTTTGAGCCCTGCATCTTCACCTGCACCCAGGACTACCAGAGTGACTCCAAGGGCTAGTTTGCTGGCCTCATGTTCAGAGCCACAGAGACACAAATGGCTCTCACCATCTTGAATCTGCACCTGGACCAAGCCTGAGTGAGTCCTGAACCCCCAACTGGTGCCCTGCTAGTCCTGGAGCCATGGCTGTGGTGGTAAAGGTGCTCAGATGGCCAAAATACAAAAATGAGGACTTAGACATTTTTGTGTCAAAAACTGCTCTGAGAACCAGGAGGAAACCAGGACTAACCTACTCGCCTATCCGCCCGAGGTGTGTTGCTGGTCAGATTGCCTTCATGGCTTCTCCCGCTGCATTCTTCTCTGCAGCACCAAATCCTCTTCAGTGGTATTCTGCTAAAGGGTTATACGAGACCCTGGAACTGTCTTTGGTTACAGCCTCCTGACCCATCCCACTGGAGATTTTCAACTTCCAAAAAGTTCAAATGTAGAAATCTTTGCCGCTGCTTTGACCCAAGACTCGCCGACGATGAAGCTCCCTCCTCCGTTGCCACCTGTAGCCTTTCCCCGCTGAACTTTACCTTCTCAGAACATTTTTCTCAAAATGTCTTCTAAGTCTGAAGGTAAGCACTGACTAGGACCAAGCCACCCATTCCACTTCTTGTATCTGAACCATGCTTCATCATGGTCGGCCATATTTTTTTACTTTGACCTGGTCTTGCATGACTATATGTCCACGGTTGTCGCTTTGATCTTTAAGGCACTAGTGTTTACTAAAAACTTTAAAAAATTCATAACTACGGTTCTTCTGGTTGGTTTTTTGTCATTTTAGTTTCAAATAATTTATTTACATGTACTCTATTTTTCTGAAAGAGTGTGGGATTTTTCTTGTGTTGTGTTTTTATTTTATTACTGTTTGTGTGCCACATAAGCACTTTACACATTGCCTCTAAATTAAGCCTGACTGCTTTCATGCCAAGCTACCCAGGATAAATCACAGGTTAATCTAGTTACTTTTTGTGGTTCAGCCTTCAAGGGATTGTGACTGTTGCTTGACCAGGGCTCACATCCCAGTCAACCAACAACCCAGTTTATCACAACATTTATCTCCATTCTTTTGGAATTTAGGTACAAGTACTTTTTGACACTCAGGTATAAGTGACAAAAAAATGAAATTTGTAACTTGTTTCATGGCAGTTTCATACAAGATCTTCAAGAAGAGTTGAAAAGCATCAACACATGAGTGGATCTTGTTGTTTTTGTCAGTCAGGAGTACGTCAAGAATCTCCTTACAGAGAATAACCATGACTCAAAGCAAAAGGGGAACTGCCAGTGAAGGTGGGCTTGTAGGAATGTGATCTTCATAGTTCTATCACTAGTAAGATCGAAGCCAACAAAGAAGATATTGTTAGAGTAATTAATTGAAGCTAATGTGAAATGGTTCGATATTTTACAGTGTTGAAGACTGAGCTGACTCCTTGAAATCTATAAATGAGATGGCATGTGACTGACTAGTGTGCAAAGAGTGTGAAGAGACAGATGCTGAGACCTAATTAGAAGTACAGATGACTTTTTGTTGGAGGCAGTGCTTCACATTCTGATTATGTTGTTAGGGATGGTTGTGCTTCAGTGGTTGTGAAACTGAGGTTTTCCATCAACAATTAATGGCTGGAATGGTTTTTGATTAGGCAGGCAGCAGCACACTATGAATGAGGAGAGTGGGTGTGGTGTGCAGAGGCGCTGGCTGTTCACCCTTCCCAGGTCCTAAATATGCCAAACAGGAGTCACCATTGCCTTTCTCAGCACTTTGCACAGGATGTGCATGTGAGAACACACTCAGAAGTTAGGGGAAATTGTATCCTGTGCCTAGAGTTGCCACATAGAGTATGTTGCCAACAATGAGGTTCATCTGGTCTTGGGTGTTTGGATGTTCTGTTTTCAAATCAGCTTCTGCGCAGTAAATGCTTCATTGACCACGGATGTTGATTGAGTCCATCATGGCTGCTCGGCGCTGAAGCTCCGTGGAAGCCCCGCACTCAACAACCAAGCGCGGTGCTTCATCGCACCAAAACCAACAGGAAAAACTCACTCCCGACATCGGATCATTGGGAGCGTCTGCCGCTGTGGGCGCCGTTCCACTAAACTGCGTAGTTGCCGTTTAATCGGCTAAAATTCGCCAGGCGATTGCGCCTCAAAATGGCGCCTGGGGCGGAGCGGACTCGCTCTAATGTGTAACAGAGCGGGGGCCGCGTAATCAGGAGCGGGCCCCTGGGCGACTGCGTCGGATGAGCGGCGAGACCCAGAGCTGCCACCTCTTCATCCACGGTGGGTGCCTGCTATTTCAGTGTGACCATGAGTATCCGCGCTGAGACCCTGCGGAGTGCAGAGATAATAGCGCTGCACCCTCCTCTCGCTGAACGTCCTAACCGGGCTGATGCTCCCTAGAGGCGAGGGAGTGTAGCCCCACGAGCCCATCCCTCTGGGTGGCTTTAGCCCTCACCTGTATTGGCCCTGGAGGAGGAGATAGACTTTGGCTGCAACCGAGCCCAGAACAAAATCCACAGTCGACCCTGCGTTCTTGAGGCTGTGACGAAGACGATCGCACCGCTCCTCAATACCAACAGGTGGGAGCGCGCACTGGGGCTTGGGGAGGTGGAGTGAGCCCCCCCTCCGGGATTAGTATTGAGCCATCCCCGTTAAGCCCACACGGTGTGGCGGTGAAAGGGGGTCCCCCATGGGATTCCGCGAGGCTGCCTGACCCCAAGATGGCGCCCCATGGTGCGGCGAAACATAAGGACCCCTTGGCCCAAAGCTTATCAGCTGCTGAAACCAAGGGAAAGTGCGCGTTCGGCCTGGAGGGGGTGGGGATCCCCCCGCGGTCCGCGCAATTACGTCTGCCTTGATCCTTGTGGGAATTATCATGGGAGTGAGCAGCTGTGGCTGATGGAACTTTGACGATGCCCTTTGGCGGAAACCTTATATGTTATACTGACCGCGGTGCCCGAGCAACATTGCCGATGCCCGGTGGAGCTGTTTTGGCAGCTATAGAGGAGATTGACTTTGGTTTCACCCCCTTAGCCGTCACCTACCCAGCCGGACATGGGACATTGTTTTTCCTCGTCTCTCCGCTGTGTTTCCTTTCCCTCCCCCGCCTTCTCCCTCCGTGATCCTGTGGCTGACTCCCTTTCCAGCCCTACATAACCTTGTTTGTCTTTCTCCTACACCCCCGTCTCGAAACCTCACCCCCACCCTCCCTCATGTTCCAGATAATTCGTATACGTTTTTATTTTATGTTATGGTAACGGATGTAATTTTGTGCAACTTGTTCTCATGTAAAGCGCTCTGATACCTCCGGGTCGAGCCAGCGCTATATAAAACTTTTAAAATAAATAAAAAATAAAAATAAATTGTTAAGTTATGTGCATTTGTAGATCACGGCTGATTACCTGTGAGGGTATACAGGTATTGAGAAGGGCAAGACCTGTGGTGGAGTAGGAGATCATGCCTGTTTCATCTGGAAGAGCCATTTCTTGGGGTTTCTTTGGAAGTCCATGAGTTCTGAGGTGTTTCAGGAGGTCGTTCCAGGTCTTGACTGTGAGGTATGATGAGGAGCGTCCTTCTCTGCTGGTCTTCTTAATGTGAAGGAGGTGTGTTCTTGCCTGGTGGACCTTCTGAGATGGATTGATTAGCACCTCTCCTTACAACGGAAGCCAAAAAACATAAATTTTTATCGTGGTCTGCGAAGAAGTATCATTCTCATGCTAAAGCAAGTTGCCTCATTACATTGAATTGACCCGAGTATAGATGCTATTGTGTCAGGTTGCATTAATTTGTATGTAAGGTCCAGCAGGAATAATGCCTGGCCTTCTGGGAATCTAAGTTCATTGCCAGCACACTGCTGTGCAGTAGATCCTCCCGGTGAGTGCGGCCTGAATCCAGACAGCACCAGCACAGATGACTGATAGCCTTACCTTCGCAGAAAAACACAAAGAGCAAGTGGCTTCAAAGTATTGCTTCGCCCACACGGACCACAATAAACAGTAAGCAGTACCTCCTGCCAACATTTTGACATTTCAAGACTACTTTTCTATACATAGAGCAGAGCTCCAAAGAAAGCGGTATTGAAATACTAGAGAGTGCAAAAGCAGGCAGCCAAATTCTGTTTCAATCTTAGGAACTCCTCCCACATTTCACCGGACTTCAAAAGTGCTTTGACTTTACGTAGCACAGAGGGTGAAAGAAAATGTTCTCAGAAACATCTTCAAAGCCTGGCATGGATTTGGTCCAAATTATATTCAGGCATTATTACCCACGTACATTCTTAAATGCACTCTGAGATCCAGCAATACAAACATTCTGATCCAGGTCAAATGTAGCCAAAAATAAATAAATAAATCACATGGCGGAAAGTCCATCTGAATTGCTTGAACCCAACTTTGGAAGTCACTTTACCCACATTGTACAAATCAACCTAAAACCGGCAACATGACTAAATATGAATAAAATAAGCTCCTTCAAAGAATCTTTCCCAACAACTAATAAAGTTTTGGAAATACTCCCCAACTAAATGAAGGGGCATGGTATTTCTCTGTGCAGTTTGTCCCTTCCACTGATCAAAGCTGAAATGTTTGCCTTCATAATCCTAACTAAACATCCCCTCAGCCTTCAAGCAATATTTCATAAAGGACTGAGATGCTGAATAACCAAGAACTGATGTTTCTACAATGTCATTAGTGCCATACACTGGCAATATATCACAAATCAGCAGTTTACATGCTCAACAAATTTGCAATCCTTTATAAGGACACAACACGGACAAGTGGGTAGTGATGGGAACATGGTGTTCATGCAGTGACAGCAGAAACTCATATTAAATAGATTAGGAACTGACTAATCCAGTCTACTTTAGAACATACTAGAAGAAAATGCAAAGACTAATCTGCCATGTTATTTGATGTAGCACTCAAGAGAGTAGAGAACGTAGCAGTGTTAAGGCCTCTCCTATTCTGGGCAAGAATATGGACTCTAGAGGAACTAATGTCATACAGGAGGGGTGTAAGTGGACTGTGGGAACTAGATAAGAATTTCACCTTTCATGGATTCCAAAACAGGGCTCAGAAGCTTCTAGACTGATCATCACTCTCTAACTATGACTTCCAAAATCCAATTGAAATCCTCTTTTGGGGATTTTGCTATTGCTAGCTTTCACCGGAGCTCCTCTTTGGGGAGACTGTCAGCCGCATTCTCGGACCTCAAGCCCAGCCCTATCTTGAAGAATTCTTGGATACCCTCCAATCCCAACTGGCCAAAACTCTGTACATAAAGTTCCATTATGATACGCTTGAAATGAGGTCTTTCATGCTACAAAGAAAAATGGGCAGAGCTTATATCAATGATGGCATCTGCTGTAAGTGCTATACGAATACCGAAGGAAATGTTTCACATGTTCTATATTTTTTGCCCAGCCTATGCAAGGCCAAGAAGCAAATGGATACGTCCATTATGTATTCACCCAGGCTTTAGGCAACACATTGAAGCCTTAAGGGTATTGAAAAGTGATACCTCTCCCTATATTTTGATCTCCTAGAGTAGTTATCTATTTGCTGTAAGGCGTATGCAAAAGAAAAAGGGTTTAACTTTTTAATGTGTGATTGACATTGTAAAGCTGATTTTATGCTGCAGTTTGAGTGTATAAATTGATCACAAACTACAAGTTGTAGGCTTTTATAAGTGTCATTGTCATTGGATACAATGAAAGGTCAATGTTACATGGTAGTTGAGTATGTAATTTGGACTGTCCCTTGTTCTATGTGTTTGTAATGCTACATGATTCATATGACTGCTTAGTTTGTTTTAAATATTTTAAAGAAGCAACTGTTCTTTCATCTGCACATCATTAACTGTAAAGCTGTTAAAGACTAGCCCATTTTGAATCCTAGATAATAAGTGAAACAATGTCCTTTGTAATGCAAAAGCACTGCCATGCAACTGTCTCTTTTATGTTCCCCTTTTTAAGATCATCACTGTATTGTGCTCTATGAAGGAAATGTTTTAACAGTATGTTTTTAAGGAATGTTTTTTTTTCCGAAATCTTTTTACACTGATCTGCTCATTAACAGTTCTTATTTGATTGTGCCACATCTAACTCAAATAAGAGACATAAACTGAAACTGGAAGAAGAGATATTATTCCATGGCTGTTGCTCAGATGCAACCACATATGAATGATGTTACTTACTGATGCCAGACACAAGAGGTGTTCTGTTAGAAATGGGATCTCTAGTTGGCAAGGGCTTCCACCTTTGTCCAAGTAGGGACCTTTCTTCCTAGTCAGGGTAAGGGAGTTACGCTCCTAAAATAACCCCTGCTCACCCCCTTGGTAGCTTGGCACGAGCAGTCAGGCTTATTCTAAAGGCAGTGTGTAAAGCATTTGCACATAACCAACAGTAATACAGTGTAAGCACTACAAACTGACACCACACCAGTTTAGACAAATATCCAATATTTTTATATACTTTAAACAAGACCAAATACGATAAAAATCCACTGTACAGTACTTCAGAAATAGTTACTTCTCAAAATGTCTTTAAAAACAGTTCCTTGATGTCGATAGCTCCGTCCAGGGCTATCACGGCATCGTGAACAAACAAATCCAAACAGTTCTGGCTGACCGCGGCGTCGCGGGTCAACTACGGTGTCGGGAAGACCCGCAAACAGTACCTTTCAGAAATGCAGGGCGTCGATGACCTCGCGGTGAGCTTCTGAAAACACGCCGTCCGCAGGCGTCGGTTCCGGAGGTCGGTGCGGCGTCGTCGGGGCCCTCGAAGTCACACGCATTGCAGATCGATCTCCTCTGTTGAAGTCAGGAGCGCTGGTGTCGGCCGGCGTCGGGTGCTGCGGGGCAAAGTGCAGCGGTGCAGCGTGCGGTGCTCTCGGGTCGCGGCATGCAGCAGCGGCTCGGTGGCGGCGTCGGATGGCATCGTCGGTGAGACCAGGGTCGCGGTGTGAGATGAAGGCGGTGCTCGTCACGGTGCTGGCAGGTCACGGTACAGCAGCGGCGTCGTCGTAGCTGCAGCGCTGTTGTCGGCTGACGAACGGGAGTCGATGGCACCGGCGTCGGTGGGCCAAGGCTGCGGTGCGGGATGAGGGCGGTGCGTCGTGTAACTTACGAGCGGTGCCCCCGAACCACGGTGCAAGCAGCGGCGTCGAGTCCGGCGTGGAGCGGCGTCGTCGGGAAGGCCACGGCCTTGTCGTGAAGCGAGGCGGTGCAAAGTGCGGTGCCCACAGGTCGCGGTGCGAGCAGCGGCTCGGTGGCGGCATCAGCAGGCGTCGTCGGTGAGACCAGGGTCGCGGTTCGGCGTTGCGGCGGTGCCCTCTGCGGTGCCTTCAGGACATGGAGTCGGCAGCGGCGTCGTAGACGGCATCGGGCTTGAAGTCTTTGCTGTTCCTGAGACTTCTTGAACAGGGGGCAAGCTCTACCTCAAGCCCTTGGAGACACTCACAAAGTAGATTGCAGAAAGTTCAGTTCCAGTCCTTTCACTGCCCAAGACAGAAGCAGCCACTGCAGGCCAACACAGCAAAGCACACAGCAGAGTGGTAGTTCCTCCTCACAGCTTCTCCAGCTCTTCTTCTTGGCAGTCTTCTTGATCCCAAAGAGTTCCAATTTTCTGGGGTTTGGGTCCCCCTTTTCATCCTCAATTTCTCTTTGTTCTCTGAAGGCAGAGAGGCCTTTGCCTAGTCCAAACCAGTTCTGGTCAGTCCTTGAGCACTTTGTTGACAAGTCTCCTTCTTTCCTTTCATAGTGCAGGCCAGGGACATCAGACGCACCACAGGAGGTGGAGCCAGCATTGTGGAGGGAAGGCCCAGCCCTATTCAGGTCCCAGGTGCATCTCCTCCCACCCATCTACATGTAGATCTTGCTATTCAGCCCTGTGCTGACTCACCCTGTCTCCTGGCATCCCCCAGCACCTGTCACTCACACTCCAGACAAGGAATACACAACCTAGCAGAGGCAGGCTTGGATGGTTAGACAAGAAAATACCCACTTTCTAAAAGTGGTATTTTCAAACACAGAATGTTAAAACCAACTTTACTAAAAGATGCATTTTATCATTCTGAGTCCAGGCATACTAAACTCGAATTTCTACCATGTTCCTGGGTCAGTTAGGATTATAAGCTGTAATAATCAAAACTGCCCATTCTGGCCTATGGGGAACAGGTAGCCTTGCAATAGTGAAAAACGAAATAGGCTGTAATTCACTATCAGGACATGCCACACACACCAGGGCATGTGCTACCTTTCACATACAATGCACCCTGCCTCACAGGGGTACCTTGGGCCTACCTTAGGGGTGACTAACATGTAGAAAAGGGAAGGTTTAGGGACTTGCAAGTGTGTGCACTTGCCAAGTCGACATGGCAGCCCCAGGCTGCGCACAGGCTCTGCAATGGCAGGCCACAGTTACACTTTACGGGCTGTTTGCGTGGGTGGCACAATCCAGTGCTGCAGCCCACCAACAGCATTTGATCTATAGGCCCTGGCACTCTCAGTGCACTTTACTAGGGACTGACACATAGATCAAATAGGCCAATCATGGAAATACCAATCCATAACACATTTTGTACAGGAGCACTTGCACTTTCCCACTGGACAGCAGTGAGGAAAGTGCGCAGAATCATTACACCAGCAAAAACAGAGTCAAAAACCAGGAGGTCAGAAAGCAAAAAGTCAGGGGAAACACGCCAAAAGATGCCAAGTCTAACACATGTCCCCTCCAGCTGAATGTAGGGAGAACTACCCAACCCCATTGGAGTTCTCTTCACTAAGGCGGAAGAACCTGGACAGACCATCTGCGTTGGCGTGTTCTGTACCAGGGCGGTGTTCCACCGTAAAGTCCATTCCCTGTAGGGAGATGGACCACCTCAGCAGTTTTGGATTTTCACCCCTCATTTCCATCAACCATCTGAGGGGCCGGTGGTCTGTCTGAACCCGGAAGTGAGTCCCAAACAGGTATGGTCTCAGCTTCTTCAGTGCCCAGACCACAGCAAAAGCTTCCCTTTCTATGGCACTCCACCTCTGTTCCCTGGGGAGTAGTCTCCTGTTAAGGAAGACTACAGGCTGATCCAGGCCCTCTTCGTTCAGTTGTGAGAGCACCGCTCCCACACCATGCTCTGAAGCGTCAGTCTGCACGACAAATTCCTTGGAGAAGTCAGGTGCCTTGAGCATAGGCGCTGTGCACATGGCTGCCTTCAGGGCATCAAAAGCTTTCTGGCAAGACTCAGTCCAGATCACCTTCCTGGGCTGCTTCTTGGAAGTCAGCTCTGTTAAGGGGGCAACAATGGTGCCATAGCCCTTAACAAATCTCCTATAGTAGCCGGTGAGACCTAAGAAGGCTCTCACCTCTGTCTGGGTCTTGGGGGGTTCCCAAGCCAGGATGGTGTCAATCTTGGGTTGTAGGGCGCCACCTGGCCGCTCCTACCTGGTGTCCCAAGTACACCACAGAACCCTGCCCGATCTGGCACTTATTGGCCTTGATCGTGAGGCCTGCACCTTGCAGAGCCCTCAACACTTTCTCAAGGTGCTGTAAATGTTCTTCCCAGCTGGAACTGAACACAGCAATGTCATCCAGGTAGGCGGCACTGAAATCCTCCAGTCCAGCCAACACCTGATTGACCAACCTCTGGAAGGTGGCAGGGGCATTCTTCAACCCAAAGGGCATCACCCGGAATTGGTAATGACCTTCTGGGGTTGAGAATGCTGACCTCTCCTTGGCCCCATCGGTTAAGGCAATCTGCCAGTACCCAGACGTTAAATCAAACGTGCTGAGGAACCGGGCAGCTCCCAACTGATCAATGAGCTCATCAGCTCTGGGGATGGGGTGCGCGTCAGTCCTGGTGACAGCATTGAGCCCATGGTAGTCCACACAAAACCGGAGTTCTGGAGTGGCACCTGGCGCAGCAGCCTTTGGGACCAAGACCACTGGGCTGGCCCAAGGACTGTTGGAGGGCTCAATCACCCCTAACGCCAACATCTTAGAGACCTCCTCCTTGATGCTGGCCCTGACCCGGTCAGTCAACCTGTAAATCTTGTGCTTCACAGGAGGGCTGTCACCAGTGTCCACGTCATGGGTACACCAGTGAGTAACACCGGGGGTCAGAGAGAACAGTGGGGCGAACTGTCCCAACAACTGGTGACAGTCCCCCTGCTGCTCCTGAGTCAGAGTAGGGGAGAGGATCACACCCTCTACTGACCCATCATGCTCCTTGGTAGACAGGAGGTCAGGAGAGGCTCACTCTCCTCTTCCACCCCATCATCTGTCGCCAAGAGCATACTCACTTCGGACCTCTCGAAGTGGGGCTTGAGGCGGTTCACGTGAAGGACCCTCAAAGGGTTCCTTGGAGCCTGCAAATCCACCAGGTAGGTGACGTCACTTTTGCGCTCCACCACCTCATATGGCCCAGTCCACTTGTCCTGCAAGGCACAAGGTTCCACTGGGGCCATGACCCACACTTTTGCCCAGGTTGAAATTCGACCAGAGTGGCATTCTGGTCATACCACCTCTTCATTTCTTCCTGGCTTGCTTCTAGGTTCGCCTGAGCGAGTTTCCTGAAGCGGGCAGTTTGGTTTCTAAAGGCCAGCATGTAACTAAACACATCCTGGGGAGTTTTCCTGGGAGCTGCCTCCCAGCCTTCCTTTACCAAACTCAGAGGTCCTCTGACAGGGTGGCCATACAGGAGCTCAAAGGGGCTGTACCCAAGAGACTTCTGAGGCACCTCCTGTATGCAAAGAGTAGGCATGGCAAGAGGACATCCCACTTACGCCTCATGGGTTCTGTTAGACCCTTGATCATGCCTTTCAAGGTCTGGTTGAATCTCTCCACCAGACCGTTTCTTGTGGGTGGTAAGGAGTGGTGAACTTATAGGTTACACCACACTCCTTCCACAGGGATGTCATATACTTGGATATGAAATTGGTCCCCCTGTCAGAAACCACCTCTCTGGGGAAGCCCACACGGGAAAAGATCCCCATTAACGCCCGGCCCACCACTGGCGCCGTCGTTGTCCGGAGAGGGATTGCCTCAGGGTACCAGGGTGGCATGGTCCACCAAGACCAGGATGTAGCTGTTGCCCATGGCTGTCTTGGGATCCAGTGGCCCCACAATATCCATCCCTACCCTTTCAAAGGGTGTTCCAACAACAGGAAAAGGTTGGAGAGGAGCTTTGACCTTCCTCCCACTCTTGCCACTTGCCTGGCAAGTTTGGCAAGACCTACAGTGTGCATCTGACTGCCTTCGCATTTGGGGCCAAAGAAATGGGTGACAAGCCTGTCAAAGGTCTTGTCCTGCCCGAAATGTCCTGCCAAAGGCACGTCATGAGCCAGACCCAGTAGGAAGGTCCTGGAAGCACTGGGGTACCACCAGCACACAGGCTGACCCAGGCTCAGCAACCTTAGGCTCACTGTATAGGAGACCATTCTCCCAGTAGATCAGATGTGACCCGGACTGATTACCAGCTGCCTGGTCTGCAGCCTGCCGCCGCAGACCCTCCAGAGTAGGGCACTCGTTCTGCTCCCTGCAGAACTCCTCCCTGGTGGGACCCCCTTCTTGCTGCCAATGGGTCAGCTCAGATATGTCTCGCAGTTCGGCTACCTGCTCCCCTGTAGGCACCGGGCGTCCCCTCGAGGTCCGCCTCCTCCCGGTCCGTGGGAACTTCGGGGCCGGTTTCCCTCGCCCCTGCCCTTCCTCTTGGCAGGGACTTGGGCCACTGTTCCAGGCTCCAAGTCCTCTTGATCACCCTTTCTGGCTGCCATTGACCGAGTAGACACGCATGCCCACTCTGGCAACCCAAGCATCTCCAAGTGAGACCTGAGCTCAACCTCCTTCCATGAGGACTGCTCCAGGTCGTTTCCTAGCAGACAATGTACAGGCATGGTAGGGCTCACAACCACCCTCAAGGGACCTGAGACCCCCCCATTCAAGGGGAACTTGCGCCACCATACACTGGCGCTCAGAGTTGTCTACAGCAACTACTTGGTGGAATGCCCCTGGGACTACCTGCTTCTCAGAGACCAGGTGACACCGGACTGAGGTCACACTGGCTCCAGTATCTCTGAGAGCCTCTACCCTGTTCCCATTAATGGTCACCCAGGTGCTATATTTCTTTGTGTTAGGGGGCACCTGGTTTCCTGGGACCATCTCACTGTCCCCTAGTGAGACAAGGGACATTTCTGCGGGATCCCCACCCTCCTGTGGGTACCCCTCCTCCGCAAGCGCTACACTAGCCAACACTTTGGACTGTCCACCGGTGGGTGGCTGTGTCCCCTTTGGGCACTTGGGGTCCCCCTTAAAGTGACCTACCTGGTCACATGCATAACACTTGCGGGGGCCGGTCTCAACAGGCTTCCCTGTAGAGACCCCTTTCTTCTTATCACCGGGGGCTGGGAACCTTTACCCTGGGTACTAGTTTGGGGCCCTTTAGAGAACTCCTGTGCTTTACCCTTGTCCCCCACCTTTCTGCTGGGGACCCTGCCCACCTTTGGCTGAGTCTCCCCAAACGCTTCTTGTGGACCCTGGTACTCACCCAGCGGTCCGCCTCCATAGCAAGCTTCCTGGGGTCAGTTAGCTTACTATCAACTAGGTGCTGGCGCAGATCTGCAAAACATAGACTAGACAAGTGCTCCCATGCAATCAAATTGTAGAGCCCCTGAAAATCTGTTACATTACTGCCTTTCACCCAACCATCCAGCGACCTACAGAACATATCCACACATTCCAACCAAGTGTTGGCCTCAGACTTTTACTGGACCTGAACTGATCCCTGTACTTCTCAGGAGTGAGCCCATACCTAGTGAGGAGAGCGTCTTTCATGTCAGCATAGGTGAGGTCCTGCCCCTTACCCAAAGCTATCAGAGTATCCCTAGCTTCCTCTGGAAAGAGAGGCCACAACCCCGCTCCCCAGTTCCTTTCAGGGACCCTATTCATATGAATGAGACGACTCGTACCCTTGAAACCACCTTTGTATGTCATCACCCTTTTTGTACTCTTTACCTACATTCTTGGGGATGTGTACAATCCTGTCTGTGTGTGCTGAAGAATTGCTGCCACCATCTGAACCGGATCTACTCTTTAGCTCCAGCTCCTTGATCATTCTCTCATGATCTAGTATCATTTTCCTTTCCTCCATGGCTATTCTTTTCTCTTCCCTCTCACTTTCTATTCTGAGTTTCTCCAATTCAAACCTCCTTACTTCTCACCTGTCCTCCAGCTCCTCTGGGGATAAACTACTGCTGCCTGGCCTGGAGGGTTCCCCCTCCCAAAAGCACATCCACCCTAGGAACAGGCTCCTCCACCTCTCCATTGAGATCACCAGATTGCCCACTGGCACCTCTGGCTGCTACCCAGGCCCTCAGCGCCTTTGTAGCTCATCCTTCCTGGTGAGGCCTCTGACCTGGACTTTCAGGTTCTTGCAAATCGATTTTAACTCCTTGACATTGTAGGCTTCCAATCGATCCTCCTCAAAGGCAATTTCTACTGATGCAATTGATGATACTATTGATTCAGGCATGTTGAAGTAGCAAGTTCAAACTGGCAAGATCAAAAATAGGCCAAAAAGAAAAAGAACCTGTATGTGGTACGTAATGGTCTGCGATATGGTAGTAGTGCACACTAATCACTGTAAGTCAAGTGCAAACACAAGTCCTATCCTCACCGCTGACAACCAATGTTAGAAATGGGATCTCTAGTTGGCAAGGGCTTGCACCTTTGTCCAAGTAGGGACCCTTCTTCCTAGTCAGGGTAAGGGAGTTACACTCCTAAAATAACCCCTGCTCACCCCTTGGTAGCTTGGCACGAGCAGTCAGGCTTATTCTAGAGGCAGTGTGTAAAGCATTTGCACATAACCAACAGTAATACAGTGTAAGCACTACAAACTGACACCACACCAGTTTAGAAAAATATCCAATATTTTTATATACTTTAAACAAGACCAAATACGATAAAAATCCACTGTACAGTACTTCAGAAATAGTTACTTCTCAAAATGTCTTTAAAAACAGTTCCTTGATGTCGATAGCTCCGTCCAGGGCTATCACGGCGTCGTGAACAAACAAATTAAAACAGTTCTGGCTGACCGCGGTGTCGCGGGTCCACTACGGTGTCGGGAAGACCCGCAAACAGTACCTTTCAGAAATGCAGGGCGTCGATGACCTCGCGGTGAGCTTCCGAAAACACGGCGTCCGCAGGCGTCGGTTCCGGAGGTCGGTGCGGCATCGTCGGGGCCCTCGAAGTCACACGCGTTGCAGATCAATCTCCTCTGTTGAAGTCAGGAGCGCTGGCGTCGGCCGGCATCGGGTGCTGCGGGGCGAAGTGCAGCGGTGCGGCATGCAGTGCTCTCAGTTCGGGGTGCGAGCAGCGGCTCGGTGGCGGCGTCGGATGGCGTCGTCGGTGAGACCAGGGTCGCGGTGTGAGATGAAGGCGGTGCACGTCACGGTGCTGGCAGGTCACGGTGCAGCAGCGGCGTCGTCGTAGCTGCAGCGCTGTCGTCGGCTGACGAACGGGAGTTGATGGCACCGGTGTCGGTGGGCCAAGGCTGCAGTGCGGGATGAGGGCGGTGCATCGTGTAACTTACGAGCGGTGCCCCCGAACCACGGTGCAAGCAGCGGCGTTGAGTCCGGCGTGGAGCGGCGTCGTCGGGAAGGCCACGGCGTCGTCGTGAAGCGAGGCGGTGCGAAGTGCGGTGCCCACAGGTCACGGTGCGAGCAGCGGCTCGGTGGTGGCGTCAGCAGGCGTCGTCGGTGAGACCAGGGTCGCGGTTCGGCGTTGTGGCGTTGCCCTCTGCGGTGCCTTCAGGACACGGAGTCGGCAGCGGCGTCGTAGACGGCGTCGGGCTTGAAGTCTTTGCTGTTCCTGAGACTTCTTGAACAGGGGGCAAGCTCTACCTCAAGCCCTTGGAGACACTCACAAAGTAGATTGCAGAAAGTTCAGTTCCAGTCCTTTCACTGCCCAAGACAGAAGCAGCCACTGCAGGCCAACACAGCAAAGCACACAGCAGAGTGGTAGTTCCTCCTCACAGCTTCTCCAGCTCTTCTTCTTGGTAGTCTTCTTGATCCCAAAGAGTTCCAATTTTCTGGGGTTTGGGTCCCCTTTTTATCCTCAATTTCTCTTTGTTCTCTGAAGGCAGAGAGGCCTTTGCCTAGTCCAAACCAGTTCTGGTCAGTCCTGGAGCACTTTGTTGACAAGTCTCCTTCTTTCCTTTCACAGTGCAGGCCAGGGTCATCCACAGGAGGTGGAGCCAGCATTGTGGAGGGAAGGCCCAGCCCTATTCAGGTCCCAGGTGCATCTCCTCCCACCCATCTACATGTAGATCTTGCTATTCAGCCCTGTGCTGACTCACCCTGTCTCCTGGCATCCCCCAGCCCCTGTCACTCACACTCCAGACAAGGAATACACAACCTAGCAGAGGCAGGCTTGGATGATTAGACAGGAAAATACCCACAGAATGTTAAAACCAACTTTACTAAAAGATGCATTTTATCATTCTGAGTCCAGGCATACTAAACTCGAATTTCTACCATGTTACCTGGGTCAGTTAGGATTATAAGCTGTAATAATCAAAAACTGCCCATTCTGGCCTATGGGGAACAGGTAGCCTTGCAATAGTGAAAAACGAAATAGGCTGTAATTCACTATCAGGACATGCCACACACACCAGGGCATGTCCTACCTTTCACATACAATGCACCCTGCCCACAGGGGTACCTTGGGCCTACCTTAGGGGTGACTAACATATAGAAAAGGGAAGGTTTAGGGACTTGCAAGTGTGTGCACTTGCCAAGTCGACATGGCAGCCCCAGGCTGCGCACAGGCTCTGCAATGGCAGGCCACAGTTACACTTTACGGGCTGTTTGCGTGGGTGGCACAATCCAGTGCTGCAGCCCACCAACAGCATTTGATCTATAGGCCCTGGCACTCTCAGTGCACTTTACTAGGGACTGACACATAGATCAAATAGGCCAATCATGGAAATACCAATCCATAACACATTTTGTACAGGAGCACTTGCACTTTCCCACTGGACAGCAGTGAGGAAAGTGCGCAGAATCATTACACCAGCAAAAACAGAGTCAAAAACCAGGAGGTCAGAAAGCAAAAAGTCAGGGGAAACACGCCAAAAGATGCAAAGTCTAACATGTTCCTAGGTAAAATATGAAATGAGGCCTTGCTTTAAGACGAAAATAAGACCATGTGACCAAGATAGGTATGAAAAGAGATCCCAGCTTACCAGAAATCTCATGAACACATGTGCAATTACATCCTTATTCAAAACGAAAATAATAATCGAAACCCAAAGAAATGTGACGAAAACCCCAAAATAAGGCTCACCTACTTAGTAAGTAATAGTTTATTTGATGAATAACATGATTATATACATACAAATATATCACAACATAAATATTTCATTGGAATAAAAGAAGTGCAAGAGAAAATTAAAACAACATCATCTTCATAATCCTGTACATCATTCAAGAATAAGATAATAAAATTATTAATTTATATTTAATTTATATGCGATACTTTAAAACTTTAGAGACCTAAAATAGACATTAAAAATGCACCAGAATTAACAAGACAATTCATAAGCATCATTATACACTACAGTCTGTCTAAGTAACCTTGATGCATACATTTCCTACAAATTCCAGACTCTTGCTCAGGGATATTATTTTTCCATTTTAGACCACCAGACATAAAGCAAATATCTTGATAGTGTGAAGACAAGCCACCTTGTCGTATCTGATCTGAATACACATAGTGCATCTGCAGGACGTGAGAACGACAGCAACCGACATGCCTGGTTAATCCATATTTTTCTTGAGGTAGCATAGAGAGGACAGAAGAAGAAATGTTCTATAGTTTCTTGGCTAGAGCTACACGACGGACACAACGGAGTTACAGTAGCATTCGCCCAGCGGCTTTTCATAGCATTCAATGGGAGAACCCCAATCCTAAATTGTATATAAAGTGCTCGTGCCTGAGGGGGTTCAACATCATCCATGTAAGAATCAAACTTAAAACAACTTTTAACATTTAAAAATCTGGTATCAGTGCAAGAAGAGTCAATAAAATCCTGGTACCTTTTTTTAAGCTGGGGAGCCATTTTTTTGTAACGGACTGCGGATCATCCCACATAATCCCCAACCCCAATTTAAAAAACCACTGCCTGACCTTTTTAAACCAAATCATTCGCCCAGTCTGTCTTGCAAGAATTAGTATTTCCTCCACTGCGTCCTTTACTGGGATCTAGGTATTGCTGGTCCAAAGCCTTATCCAGAACATAAGCACCTTAAGAACAGCTGTGTGGGTAATAGACTTTAGGCCAAGATCAAGTCATAATGGTAGTAATGGCGTGTTCATTGAGAGATTAAAGATCGATTTCTGGAATTTATTTTCTGCAACTTCTAACTGGTTCAGATGCTCCAGCCCCCTCAGTTCGGCCCCATAAAGGGCCGCACCCAACCCTTTGGCCCGATGTATTTCTAGGGTGGGAAAAAATGGGCGGAAGGCTGATCGTTTATCTCTCTTTATTATTGCACAGTCCACATGCTGAAGTGTGAGCACGCTCTTCTGGATTTGGGGAGTCCATGCCATGTTATCGCTAATTATAACTCCCAAATAATCGAAGACCTTGACCTGCTCTAATAGTTGGACGCCCTACCTCAGTTTCCCCTTGGTGGATTTAGAGGGATTAAAAACCATAAACTTTGTTTTAGAGCAGTTTATTTCAAGGCCCCGGTCTTTGCATGCTGTTGCAAACTTAGTTAAAACTTTCTGAATGCCCATTGGGGTTTTAGAGATGAGCAGCGTGTAATCTGCAAATAAAAGCGAGAGGATTTGTTTGCCAGCTAATTTTGGCGGGTTACCTCCACAGTCATAAAGATCATTAATGAGCCTGTTCATATACAAGGTAAACAGGGTTGGGGCCAAAACACAACCCTGGTGCACCCCCTTTGAAACAAGTATATTATTGGTTAGACTGCAGTCGGAGTTCCACCTGACTTTGGCATAATTACCTTGATGTAAATGGACCAAGAGTTGAAGCAGGCCACAACGGAGCCCAAGGTCCTAAGGGCAGCCCAGAGCTTGGTGCAATCTATAGAATCAAATGCCGTTTTGAGATCAACAAACACGACATACAGGTGGCCCCTCTTGATCGTGACTTCCAAATAAGCAAAAGGAAGCGGAACACCTGATCTAAAGTGCTCGTGGAGGCTCTAAAACTAGCCTGTAGGTGAGAGAGTATGCTGTTTTCTTCTATCCAACAGTGGAGATGCGGCAAAATCATTTTACTAAAGACTTTCTGGGATACATCTATGAGGCTAATAGGCCTGCAATTTGAGGGGTCCACTTTATCCCCTTTTTTAAATATGGGGATTATTTCGGCACCCTTCCAGGTCGCGGGGATATCCCCCCCTCGTGTGATGGCAGTAAAAACTGAATAGAACAGAGGGCCCCATATATTGGGCAAGGATCGATACAGATCTCCAGGTAGTCTATCTAACCCTGGTGCTTTCCCGGTCTTAAGTGAACTAATTGCATTCACAGAAATGTGACGAAAACCCCAAAATAAGGCTTCACCTACTTAGTATTCTGAGGGAGACACTAGTAAAATATACAACATCCCTTAATATGTTCCTCCTTTAACAAAAATGTGAGTGAGAAACTAAATACCTGAAAAAAAAACACCATTCAGGACAGAAATGCATATGAATCGAGCAGTAATGCAATGGGACTAACAAAAGAAATACAGTGTCTATGAATGCATGCATCAAAACGAAATAGACTATTTAAGTGAATTTCAAAGATGGCTGTTGTTTATAATTATTCTGGACTTGGTATTGTGCTCAGTAGTATGATGATGCCTCATCTTCGTTTGCTAAGAAACAAATTAACTTTTACTATGCTGTAGCTAGGCTTGGTCAGTTTCATAGGGGATGTGTGGTGGTCTCTTTCCCCTGTATTAAAAGCTATTTAATCTAAGATCTACCCACATTTTATGCATGCCGTGATCCTCATTTTGGAAAATAAGCATAACAAGCTAGAAGTTATGTGGCAAGTACTTTTCATAGGATGTTAACGGTGAGGAGGCCCACACCTCCTGACTTAATTAGACTGGAGCTCTGTTTGGCTCTGCCATGCCACAGTCGTGAAATGTGTTTTCTCCTAGTATCACTGTCAGCAAACTCATTAGCTTTGTTTCAAAGAAAAATAATTGTGTGTCAAGGCACATCAAATATTAGAATGCTCATTATGACATGGGATAACCCCGGAAACACGCAATTTGAGGTTTAGCATATAACAGCGTGGCATTTTGGTGAGAGCTTTACAGCAATCATTTCATGATAACAGGGGTGTGGCTAGCTGCAGCAAATCTTCACACTCGTTTTTAGATACCTACCAGACCTTGGTATCTCAGGGGGATCCAGGCTAACTATGCTGGACCACAGAGTATGGCAACACTGGCTATGGATCCGGATATAGCACAACTATCATTTCAGGCACTAAAGCCCTCTTGGAAACACAGGACAGTAGTGTGAGTACTGCAGGTTGCACCATCAGGTTGATGCCACCATTATGACTTCCCTGACCTGGCTTGAGGAAAATTGTTGTGCTCTCAGTTCCTCATGGTCAAAATGTATACATGTAAAGCAGCACCTGGCTTCCACTGTAAGGTTGAAACTAACTTGGCCCATGCTAGGATGGGTATATTTGTGAAGCTGACAGTGATCTGTAAGTTCCCTTTCACTTATGAAAATTAATTTGTGTGGAACCATTCCATTTTGGTTAAATGTGGGAGATCCCACTGTATTAGTAATTTCAAAGACTATCAATCAATCAATCAATCAATCAGGGGAATTGTAAGCACGCTACTTACCCATGAGGGTCTCAAGCCACTGGGGGGGGGGTATGCAGCTCCGATCAGTCGAAGAGCCAGGTCTTGAGTGCCTTCCTGAAGATGTTCAGGGAGGGGGCATGTCTGATGTTGGTCGGGAGCTCATTCCAGGTCTTGGCCGCAATGTAGGAGAAGGCCCTCCCACCTGTTCTGGCTCTGCGGATGCACAGGGTTTCGGCGAGGGCAAGGCCCGCAGATCGGAGGTTTCTCTTGGGTAGGTGGAAGGTGATTCTGTCATTGAGGTATTGGGGTCCGGTGTTGTGGAGGCATTTGTAGGCGTGGGTAAGTATCTTGAAGGTAACTCTCTTCTCAACGGGGAGCCAGTGGAGGTCTCGCAGGTGTTGGGTGATGTGTTCGTGTCGAGGGATGCCGAGGACGAATGTGGCTGTGGTGTTCTGTATGGTCTGGAGCTTGCAGGGTAGAGACTTGTTGGTCCTGGCATAGAGGGTGTTTCCGTAGTCCAGTCTGCTGGTTAAAAGTGCGAGGGTGATGGTTTTTCATGATTCCGGGGGGATCCATTTGAAGGTCTTTCAGAGGATGCAGAGGGTGTTGAAGCAGCTGGAGGTGACGGCGTTGACCTGTTGGGTCATGGAGAGGGAGGAGTCGAGTACGATGCCAAGGTTACGGTTGTGGTCCGTGGGGGTGGGGGTAGGAGGGTTTCCGAGGGCGGTGGGCCACCAGGTGTTGTCCCGAGCAGAGGGGGAGGGCCCGAGGATGAGGACCTCTGACTTTTCTGAGTTGAGCTTCAGGCAGCTGCTGCTCATTTAAGATGCGGCGTCCTTCATTCCTTCCTGGAAGTTAAGTCTCGTGGTGATGGGGTCCTTGGTGAGGGAGAAGATGAGCTGGGTGTCGTCGGCATAGGAAATTATGCTGTGTCCGTGCTGTCTGACAATGGTGGCGGGGGAGGCCATGTAGATGTTGAAAAGTGTGGGGCTAAGCGACGATCCCTGGGGTACTCCACAGTTGATTTCCATGGGTTCGGAGAGGAAGGGTGGCAGTCTGATTCTTCGGGTTCTGCCGGTGAGGAACAAGCGGACCCAGTCGAGGGCAGTTCCTTGTCTGCCAGCGTTGTGGAGTCTGGTGGTGAGAGTGAGGTGGGAGATGGTGTTGAACGCTGCCGAGAGGTTGAGTAGGATCAGGGCCGCTGTGTGTCCTTGGTCGAGGAGGGTGTGGATGTCATCTGCGGTGGTGAGTAGAGTGGTCTCGATGCTGTGGTTGCTGCAGAATCCGGATTGGGAGGGGTCGAGGATGGAGTTTTCTTCGATGAATTTTGTTATTTGTGCATTGACAGCCTTCTCAGTGACTTTGGCCGCAAAGGAGAGGAGGGAGATGGGTCGGTAGTTCTTGAGGTCCATGGGATCTGCTGAGGGCATCTTGAGCAGAAGTCTGACTTCTGTACATTTCCAGTCGTCGGGAAAGATGCCGATCTTGAGGGTGGCGTTGATGGGGCGTCATAGTTCTGGAGAGATGGCGGCGATGGCTCTGTGAAAGATGTGCAGCGGGTTGGGGTCTGTGGGGGCCCCTGAGTGGATGCCTTTCATGTTCGACATGGTGTCTTCGGTGGTGACTGGGGTCCAGGTGGAAAAGGTGGGCTTGCCGGCATTGCTGGACGAGGAAGAGGTTTCGGAGTCAGGTGTCTGGTCATTGAAGTTGTCGTAGAGGCTCGTGATTTTCAGATGGAAATAGGATCCGAGCTTGTAACAGAGGTTCTGGGAAGGGGTGATGTCCGTGGATTCGCTGGGAGGCTTGGTGAATTCCTGGATGACGCTGAAGAGTTCCTTAGAGTTGCAGGAGTTGGCGAGGATCTTGTTTTGGATGAAGGTCCTTTTGGTTGATCTGATGCGTTGGTGGCATTCTGTCATGGCATTCTTATAGGTGGTGCGATCTTCTGAAGTTTTGCTGTTTCTCCAGTTCTTCTTGAGACGTCTGCAGGTGCGTCTGGATTCTTGGAGTTCGGTGGTGAACCAGGTGGCTTTCCTGGGGCGCTGTCTGTCGGGGTTGCATAGGGGTGCGAGCTTGTCTGCGCAGTTAGAGATCCATTTGTGGAGTTCTTTGGCTGCATAGTTGGCGTCGGTCGAGGTGGTTGGGGCGTCGCGGTTGAGGGTGGAGTTGAGCTGCTCCTCAGTGACTTTGCACCAGTTCCTTCATGGAGGGTGCGGTGGTGGTTTAGGCGGCGTGGGTTTGTTGACGTGGAAGTGTACGCAGAGGTGGTCCGTCCATGGGGGTTGCATAGTGTGGCTGAAGTGGATGTTGTTACCTCCTGCGAAGATGGGGTCGAGGGTGTGTCCTGCCTTGTGGGTAGGCGTGGTGACGAGCTGTTTCAGTCCGATGTTGGCGAGGTTGTCCAGAAGGGTGGTGGAGTTGGGGGTCACTGGGGTTGTCGAGGTATAGGTTCAGGTCTCCGATGAGTATGTAGTCCATGGAGGCGTGGTGTGGGGTGCGATGAGGTCGGCGATTGCAGTGGCAAATGAAGCACGGGGTCCGTGGGGTATGTAGGTGAGGGTGCCGCGAAGTGTGGTTCTAGGGCTGGTCTGTATCTGGAAGTGAAGGTGTTCGGTGGTGGAGAAGGGGTCACTCCTGGTGGAGGTGGAGAGTCGGAGGGAGCTCTTGTGTGCGATGCCGAGTCCTCCTCTTGGGCGGTTGGAACAGTCCTTCCTCTGGATCTTGTATCTGTTGGGGATGGCGGTGGCAATGTCGGGGGCGGAGGAGGTGGTGGTTCAGGTTTCTGTAAAGAAGGCGACGTCTGGTGAGAGGGTGTCGAGGAGGTCCCAGATCTCTACGGCGTGTCTGTGCAGAGAGCACACGTTAAGGAGGGTGCATCTCAGGGCTTCTGTGGTGTTGGTGTTCGGTGCGGGGATGGTGGCTGTGGGGGTGCGGGCAGTGGTGAAGGTCTGGCGGCAGTGACGTCAGGAGAACTGGCCGTGGGTGGTGCTCGGCGTGGCCCGCTGGCAGTTGTTGCTCCTTCCGTGGTTGAGTGCTAGAAGGGCAGCTGAGTCGTAGAAGTGGATGGTCGGTGGGCCAGGGTCCCTGGCACTGGTCATGGTCGGGTCACGGACGGGCACAGACGGGCTTGCCTTTGGCGCTCCTTCGATGCGACGGCGCAGAAGCCGCCATTAAATAGGGGAGGGACGTGCAGCTGGGAGGCGGGAGTGGGAACCGGCAGGGGCCGCAGGGGCAGCAGCGGTGAGGAGGAAAACAGGCACGGAGCAACAAACTAATCAAGGCACATGGCACAATAAAACTGGCAGGCACAATAACTGAAGCAGGCACAATCACAGGAAATAAACAGAAATAAACAGAAAAAAACAGGACCAGAACAGCAGAAGAATGGGCGCAATACCAGGCCTGGGACAGGCTTGAACACCTCCTCCTGGAGGTCCTGGAGGTCAGCAGCAGCGGCACAGACAGCGGAGCTGCTGGGGTGAGCGCAGGTCTCAGACCAGAGGTCAGAGGTCTTCACTGTATAGATATGGTTTGTAATATATTGACCAATGTATTATTTATGATTGGAAGCATAGGTGTTATTTCAATCGTTCATTATTTTATGAGCACTAAATTGATACCCTGGATGCTAACTTTTTTTGTTATGTCTTTTCTGTCTGGTCGTGATGATAATGATGTGATGTGTGTTATTTAGGCAGTATTATCATAGGGTACGGCATTCCCAGATACTCATTGAACAGGATGGAGTCTGAGGTCTGGGGTAATTCCAAGGTTCCTACCACACCCTCTGAATAACTACCTGGGATTGCCCTTCCCCCTTAGAAAACATAGCAATTATACATTTGACTGCTAAAAGTTTGGTTGAAATTCACAAAATTGTCAGACGGCTTTTGTTCATGGCTTTATTTAAGTGGAAGGCTATATGAAGCATATTTTTCTTGTTTCTTTGTTGACATGACTCAGCCATTTTTGTCCCCTAAAAATGCATTGCACTAATTTAATGGTTTTGAGGGTCATAAAAAGGAGCATGGACAATAAAACACTAAGATCACAAAAAATTCATATTCTTGACAAAAGTAAGGCACTTCAGGGTACCATGTTGTTCGAATGCACACTGTTGACCTAAAAGCATTCCCTATGAATGAATAAAATGAGGATTGTAATATTTTTGGGGGAAATATGGTTTGTGCAACAGAGCACAAATATCTTTCTCATCCATATGGCATGAGAAGTGAAACATGGACCTCTAACAGAAGCAACAATCTGTCAGTTTATTCACTAGTGTAGCTTCACCGCAGAGTTCTAATGAAGAACTGCAATGCTGTCATTCTATGTTAATGATAAAAAGAGGCTCTCCTGAACGCCATGTTGCTGGTATAGGTGCTGCTGAACCTAAGGTCTATCCTATGGTACAGATGTTCCTAAGGACAGTGATCCCTGTGAATGTGTTGCTGTGTGAACTTTTCACTTCTCCCACTTCCTCTTTTCAATTGTTGCATTTCGTGTGAACTTGCACTGGCTTCAGAATCATTTATATTGAAAGTTACTTATAATGAAAGTATAAAAGATATTGAGAAATATGTATTTATTGTCTATCAAAATGTCTCCAGGTAAACCCCGTGAAATCTACCTTGAAAGGTAATCAAAATATTTTAAAATAAGTATCATTCAAACTGGGAATACTTTAAGTTTATAGTATAATGCATGGATGTAATGTTTTTGGGGACTCATTTATTTCAACAAATGATTGCAGCAGAGATAAGAACCAATTTGTCCCAATGCAGGCACATTCTGTGAGCTGGGGGAACTCACTTTTTCCATATTAGAACTCTGTGCTCTTCAGAGGCAGCGTTTGGTGGAAGAACGCTAGTGATATGTGGGCTAATACTGAAATAAGGCATTCTCAGGTACTAGCTCTGAATCTCCTGACTATATCTTCATTGGGTTACCAGCAAAAAACAAAATGCTACGTTTTGATAGCCTAGCCTGTCTGATGTACAATGTCGTGTATTACATGAATGGTATATAGCTTTGTTAAACCACACAATATCATTATTGCAATACTATTCATAAAAACTGTGAAGAGCATATCGTTGAAGAGAAAGGACCCGATTCACAAAGGTAAACTTAGACATAAAGTCTAAGTTCAGGCCTGAAGTCTAAGTTTGGTATTCACGAAGGGACTTATGAGTAGTATCTTTACAAGTAAGGAGATTCCACCCTGAGTGGGGAACCTCCACAGACGTAAAGATAGACTTCAGGTCTATGTTTACCTTTGTGAATTGGGCCCTTAGTCTGAAAATATAAGAAGGGTTGTCATTTAGTGTCTGTTTAAGTTCCATCAAAATAAAGCCCTACTACAAAGCAAGTGCTGTTATTAATCACTGGTGTTGGAAGGTGGTTTATTAGTAGGTGTAGGTAGGTACCTACCACTAGTAATAAAGCCACAATCATAATATAAGGTCCAGTCAAGGTCTCAATAAATTATTTGCTTGCTCAACCCTTGGTAGCTGTCTGCAAGCAGGCAGGCTTAACTTAGGAGACAGGTGTGTAAAGCATTTAAAAACAACAATACATTAAATACGTAAGACACAACACACAATACAAATATAAACACCAATTTATAACACTAGGAAATATTTTTAAGATTAGAATGACACCAAAGGAACAAAAATCCAATGTGGGGAACCGGAGATATGAATTTTGAAAGTTTAAATGTTTTCTAGTGCTTAAAAGCAAAAAGCGCCAACTTGGGACAGCTGGTCATGATAGATTAGCACAAAGTCAAAGTTTCAGGTCGCACCGCGATGGAGTGCAGGTCAGATACAATGAGTGGTAGGGCCAAGGAGAGTTTGTACCTTCTGACTTAGTCACCTTTTTGGAGCTTTTTCTCTCGACGTTGGGTAGATCTGCTCGGCAGGCTGGGCTTGGGTACGACGATGGTAGCTTGCTTCGGCGGGATGCCTTGGTCGATTCCTGGAAGTCTCGTTCACGAATAAGCAATTTAGCTTCAGCGGGGCAAACCTGAATTTCAGGCTGGGTCTTGGTTCAACGTTGCCGGCTTGACTCTCGATGATGCGTCGGTCATCTAATGGAGCTTTTTTGTCAACATGCTCCAAATGACCTCAAACATCTGTAGATGCCTCCAGAAGTTCCTTTTGGGCTCTTTTTTTATGACAGTGGGTGCTGCTAATAGACTCCTTCAGCATCCAGGATCAGTGTCTAAATGTAGTCCCAAATCCAGGGAAGATGCTGGAGTCTCTGGTCAACCGCTAGATAAACAGTTACATTTAGGGGACTAATGTCTTACATCCCCCGCAGTCTGGTTTCTGTGCTGGCTTCAGCACAGAGTCGGCACTTTTAGAAGTGACTGATTTCCTTAAAACCAGACTTGACCTAGGAAAAAATTCTATAGTCATTTTGCTTGACTTATCTGACATTTTTGATGCAGTGTCACACAACATTCTATTACAACAGTTGGAAAACACTGGAATAGTCAGCATCGCATGGAAATTACTAAAATATTTCCTTTTCAACAGTAGCAAGCAGTTCACCTACTGATTTTCACCTCAGGCTACAGAGAGGATAATTGTGGTATGCTGCAGTGATCCGCCCTTAGCTCCATTCTTTTTAATATCTAAATGACCTCCCTCGTTGCCATCGTACAATCGTGGGACTTCAATGTGCTGTCCTATGCAGATGACACTCAGTCAATGTATGTCTTCAAACACCAGGAGGGCTCTGTCACAGCCAACTTCCAGGGCTGCATATCAGCAATAGCTGAGTGGGTGCATAAAAGCTGTCTCTGCTTAAAATCGAAAAGTCAGAGGTCCAAATATTTGGCACAACCTCTATATTCAATCTGACCTGTCTGTGGCCCACAGAATTGGGCCACCCCCCGGCACCTACAACCATTCCAAAATATCTTGGAATAAAAATGTATATTGTACTATCTTTTAAGCCACACATGAAAGCCACCACAGGAGTCTGTTTTTCTCTGCTGAAATCTTTAAGAAAGACGTTTAAATTTCTGCCTGAGCACGCCCATAAAATCATCACCCGTGCTTTAATTACATAAAGACTTGATTATGCAAATGGGCCGCTTCTCAGGTTTCCTCAAGAATGCAGCAGCCAGATTGTCTCTAAACATTCCAAAATGTCAATCAATACCGAAGGATCTGAAAACACTCCACAGGCTACCTATTAGCCAAAGAATAAAATTAAAAACTCTCATGTTCATGTTCAGGGCTACTCAAAAGATGGACTCAGCATTAATCTGTGACACGATTAAAAGATATAATCCGTAGAGCACTTTGATCTGCTAACCAAAACTTACTATGCATACCCAAGATCAATAAATCAAAAACACGAGCCACACTTTCACTTTTTTAGCCCCAAAACTATGGCATTCTCTCCATGAACATATTAGGAGTATACCATTAGAGGCCACTTTTAAGGCCCGTCAGTTCCATGGTGGTTTTGCTGCAGTCAGGAGGCTGCAATATGCTTGGCGGGACTACCGCGGTCCCACCAAGCATATTACAAGTTTCTTCTCCGCCGGCAGTGTCATGGAGGTTCCTACTCCATGAAAATCGTGGCAGAGAGGAAACAAATGGGGCCCTGCAGGACTCCCTGTGCCTCCGCTGCATGGGGATGCATGCAAGGGGGCACATTATGTCCCCCCTGTATGCATACACCTCAGTTCCTGCACGGCATGGACTTAACAGACCACGCAGTGGAGGAACTGTTTTTGGAGTTCTAAATGCTACTTTGACGTAAGGCTCAGATTTCACTCGTATAAAACCAGTTAAATTCAGCAGTTAGAGTTAGCTGAGCTAACTATAACTCGCACCCACCAGACAGCAGGAACCTCCTAATCCAGCAGGTGGCCTGACCACAGCTTTGGCCGTGCGGCAGCGGGGCGGACCCAGCGATGGACCGCCAAAGCCGTAATCAGGCCCTAACTGTTGCGCAATACCACTTTTCTTTGTGATGTCGCATGGTGTTGCTATGCTATTTTGACAACAGTTATGTACAATTGTGACAACTGTTACAGGCATGCAAATGTTGTGGAAGAAGATCTGTTGAGGTTGAACAGGAGAATAATTTAATCCTTCAGGCCGTGGTTGTGGCAGACTCCTTCAGTCGAGAATTCAACCCTTTCTGCAAAGAAAAATGCTCCTTGAGAGGAAGAGTGTAGAGAGAGACTTCAGACTGATGCAATTTATGGACTGTGGAGCATATTCTCTAGAACGGGTGATAACCATCGCAAAAGTGACTTAACACAACCCTCAACATTGCAGTCTATCGCGGGACATTTACGCCGTGTTAACCAAGTATTCACAACACGGCGGTACCATGCGATAGTCTCCAGATAACGCGTCAACTGACTGCGTTAAAATCAACGCCACGCCGCAAAAATGCGAAACACGAATGCCAAAAAAGCTGCGATGAGGCCGATCGAGATACAAAAAGCAGCGAAAACCAGCGGCAGGCCTGTAAATCACACGCGTCTGGCGGGAAAATGCACCATAGAAGCAACAAAAACAACACACCAGAAACAATCCAAAGTGCGTAGCAACATTGATGCACCCTGACCCAGCGCAGAGGCCAACGCGAACCCCACAAGCCCCACAGACCACCAGCATGGACCAACGGTGTCGGGGAAGGCCAAGGAAAAGAGGGAGAGGAAGACGGGGTGCAGTCCGTAGGAAAACAAGACCAGCGTCACGGATGTGACAGAACACTACCAGCAAATGACCCACAGTCAGACCACCTTGAATGCAGCCGGAGTGCCGAGGAGGCCAATGGAGGAGGCCAAGAGGCGCTGGCATGACGTGAAAACCTAAACCAGGCCCAAAGCCGCTGCCAACAGGAAGGCAGCTACGGCGACAGGAGGTGGGAGTCCTGCGCCACAGGAGGAGCTGGAGGAAATGGAGGCCAGGCATGAGTGTGGAGACGGTGCAAGGAGGTGGGAGTACGGACACAGCTTGAGAGGACCTGACACAACAACAACAGGGTGAGTAACGAACAGGTCCTGGGGGAACGGGGGGAGATGGGCACAATGGCACACATGCACAACGACGTGTAGCACACTGCACACCCACATTAACCCAGGGTCATGTCCCCCATCCCTGTGGCACACTGCAGCACACACACATGGCAATCACAGCACATCCCATGACAATGTGGCACAAAGTGCAACACCGACACTGCAGAACAGGGGACACAACTGGGTCCGCCCATGTGCAGAAACAGGCCAATCACATTTGACAGAGCAGCGAACTGTGAGATGCATATGTACGGGTACAACCTCACAACAGTCATGTAGTCCAAATGTCCACTGTCCCCCTCAAATTGCCAGCACCGCCCAAACAGTCACAATGTACATTGTCACACAGTCTGCATGTCTACAAGAACAATGCGCCAACATAAATGTCAACACAATGTCAACATGCATCTCCCCTTCACATTGCAGAGGGACAAACAACACCTCCAGCAGGTCAGACCAGACAACCCATCAGTGATGCAGGACACGTCCAACACACCTTCGACACCGACGCCCTACAACAGCCCATGGACATCCCACGCAACCCACCACCAGGACCAGGGCAGACAAGCTACTTAGAGGAGAACCCAGCCCCTGCAACAGACCACACAGCATGAAGCACACACAAGCACGGCTGGCCCACAACACTTCACCGACCCACACATGGCACCCCAATGCCAGGTGTCAGAACGCCAAAAGGAGGTGGCCGAACAGGTGCGGGTGTGGTCCGAACCCATGGAAGGCAAACTAGATCACATACATGGGTGTCAATTACCCTTCAGGGACCACCTACACCCCACAAAGACGACCCACACTGCCATAGAGACACACGCAGATATTATGTTGAACTGGCTACGGGCACGTGCGCCCGGCCCCTTTATTGGCAGGGCCACATGTACAGTGACGCCTGTGCTGGATGTGTGTGGGGTGAGCATAAGCCAGCCCGCACGGAGTGCTCGGTGCTGGCAACAACTTGAACAGTGGACACCAGTGCAATGGAAACAGAAAACACCTGCATAACAGAGTCAACTGCTGAGCAATATGGAGGGAGCCGGAGCAAGTACAGAGGTCACCCAACATACAAACAGAAGTGTCCATGAGTTGCAGTGCACTGAGGTTGGGGCACTAGAGCTGTGCGCGCTCATGTGATGAAAATAACTAGGATTGTGTCCATTCGGCATATTCCTGATGCAGATGCAGTGGGGTGTGTTAGACCTGCATCAACTTCCTCATCAACATCCCAGGTCTCCCACACTGCCTGAGGTGACATTGCTGCGCAACATCTCCACATCACAAAACTCAATAAGTAACAGTCCATTGGTTGCGTTGTGCTGAGTCAGTGGCACCTGGAGTGCTGAGCAGGGGATCAGGCAGATGATGGCATCCACGACAGGTCTGAACAACTCCGTCAGTCTGCCAGTACCACTGTCTCGACTCTGGCAGATGGTGGTTGGAGTTGGCCCTGGCGATGGTGGCGTGTGCCTCCTGCGGTGATGCGACGTCCGGTCCGGTCAGGACTCGATTTGATGTGTGAGCCCTGGTGGTCCGCAGTTGAGGCCGGAGGCAGCGGACAGCGCAGGGCCACATGCACATGGCGTCGATGACCCCAAGACCACCGTCACAGAGGTCATCCAATATTCATTTAGACAGGGTCCCTGACTTGAGCTGCACAGAGTTAGTGGCCCCGGGTGCACAGCGGCAGGCACAGGCACACCGCCACGGGACGGTGACTTGCGGTCCACTGAGGTAGGGCCACGCAGACTGAGCGGGTCCTCGTCGATGTCGAACGTGAATGTCGCGGAGTGTTTCGGGGGACAGTGGAAGGTGTTCTTCCAGGGCATGATGCAGAGGGCAGAAGCTATCCAGAAGCAGCAAATGGAGGAGTGGAAAGCGACTGCCTCATTGCCACCACCAATTCGGTATCAGCTGCATGAGGATGAAAACTACCCCCTAGTCCATAGACTCAAATGCCACCAATGTACGACCAGAGAGTGTCCATGAATGTCGGGGAACAGACTAAGTGGCACCGGGGCTGAGAGGGGATGCAGTCTGCGATGATGCCGGTACACTGATATGAACTCCGGCATTGATGATTCAAGACTCTGTGACCTACTGGACCGCAGTGTAGGCCGGAGGCAGCGGTCAGCAGTGGGCCACAGCCACGTGTCGTAGGCACACAATGCACAGAGTTAGTGACATCAGGGCAGTTGTCGGTAGTGTTCGATCACCTCCGTAATGATGATCCTTTTTTCCTCCCAAAAGCAACGCGTCATCCTCTTATGCCTCTCATTGCGTGCAATGATTCCTACTCTGCCTTTGAATAATCGATGTTCAGTTCCAATTCTGTGACCTACTCGAGCGCAGCGTAGGCCGAGAGCAGTAGTCCGCGTGGGCCCACAGAATCTTGCGGCTGTGATGTAACACTAAGACCTGTTGGCACCACATCGAAGGGTGTATAGTGACATTCACTCAGCCATGATATATGTGCTCTGCCATGGTGTAATCACGACTCAGTTCCAAATGTGTGACCTACTTGACCGCTGTGCAGGCCAGTGGAGTACGTCAACGTGAAAGGAATACTGCGGGCCTGTGTTGCGGAGGCCGTGATGGTCTGAGGAGGCTGCCAAGGCCGCAGGCCTCGGGCTTGGAGATTGCACCGGCACGTGGTGGGCCCTCATCGACACACGCCGGTGTCAGAAGGTGGGCATTGAGGCATGGGTGCGCAGGGGCAGGCAGGACTGATTCGGGGACCAGCGTCCCGGGGTGCAGCAGGCACACAGGATTGCTGGCAACCCCGCTCCTGGCGTCGGCCTTGTGGCGGGGTGAGGGGCGCCGCCCTGGCAGAGACGTTGGGCATTCCAGAAGAGGACCACGCCCAGGGTTACGTGCCTTTTATTCACACCCTAAGCTGGCCTGGCGTACGCCGTGCCAGCCCACTCCGCTCATGCTTACGGGGGGGACGTCACAAGCTACATTTCTGCGACTTCCCCACTGGCTGGGGTGACATGGTTGAGTCCACTGTCCACTACACTCCAAACACCAGCGGTGTGTGTCGATATGGATATGTGTGTGGTCTGCATGCTGCAGTTTGGCCAGCACATCCACGCCACAATTGTCATTGTGTACATTCTCATTCATCGGTCCCTTGCCTCCTTCGCACATGCCTGGTCCCCACCTCTTCCGACATTCTGCTATTGTGTGTCCGAGGTGCCATGCCGTTGATGGCTCATGTACATGGCTGGCCCAGGTTCCCACAGTGAGTTGTGCTGTCGTGTCTGGTGGGTGTGCATGTTGTATGTGAGCTTGTGACGTGTGCATTTCCTGTGTTGTGTGTTGCATGATTGTGGAGTTGAGGTGTGTGGTGTGTGCATTTGGTATTGGCCAACGAGCAGTGCATTTCCGTGGGTGCCATCCTGGTGGTGCAGGTTGATGATGGACTGTCGGGAGGTGCAGGTATCATGCACACTGCCTGGGTGGGTGGCGAAGTCGTTGGAGGAGATTCCACTTTGGTCCACTATTGCCTGCACATTGGTGGGATACGTGCGCTTTCTGTTGCGCTTATTGTGTGCAGTGTCGCCAGGGGCCACTAGTAGGACATGTGTGCAGTCAATTGCCCCCTGACACATACGGAAAGCCAGCTGTGGTGTACCCACCTTGCTTGGTCTCCGGCTGTTCCTGCGCAGTGTATGTGAGGTATGGATAGTGGGGTACCAAGCTGATGGTGTCATCCATGACCGTTGTGGGGGACTTGGATTGGCCAGGCTGTGTGACTCCTCGGTCTCAGGCGGAGGTTGGTTGCAGGGTACCAGAGGCCAACACGTGCAGCACGGCCAGCAGCTTTGTCTGCGGTGGGATGTTGGTTGTCCGCTGTGTTGGTACTGTCAGCCTGTGGGATATGGTGGTCAGGATGCAGAAGAGGGTTGTCCCTTTGGGCATATAGTGGGCAACGACATTCTCTGGTGTTGGGTCTGTGGGGTTGGTGCATTTTTGGAGGGTCGCTGTCTTTGTCTGCGCTGCCTCAGTGTTGGTCCGGGGGGGTCGGTGGGTGTCCAGGGGGGGTGGTGGCGGTGGGTGTTGTTGCCCTCTCGGGGCTCCGGGGTGCATGGTGAGTGGCTCCATGGCATCTGTTGTTCTTCAGGTGTGGCTCTGGGCTGGGCTCCCTTTTGTGGTGCAGGCTGCCGTCCGACTTTACACCAGGTCAGAGCAGGTGTTAATTTCCTGCTGCTAACGTGCATTATTGCATGTTTCGTGGTCTTTTCGCCGATCTGGCTGTTCGTTGAGAATGTTGCGGAGTGTGTTTTCGCGGCTTTTTGCACGGGTACACCTACTCTGCATCTCATTAGTGATAGTTGCGGGGGTCATCTGTGGCGATGTTTTTTGCGGCTGCTATCACGGGTAAACTGGCGTTATGGGCTGTTAACACCAGCTTGTGAATGGTGCGTTAAATTTATCGCCACTTTGGCTGCGATAAAGTGCCGCTAACTAGGCGATGGGTCCTTGAGAATATGCCCCTGTGTGAGCAGATGGGAAGAGATAGGAGAGATTAGAGAATCTTCATGAGTATTTTTCGAAATTGCTGGCCATTCTTGATATAGTGCTTATACAGGCATAGTATTGGTATTTCTTGATAATACTTCTGATGAGATGTATTAAAAATGTTAATAGCCATTTTAAATGTGTAGATAGGGGTGAATTTAGGTAAGGTGGTATCGTATAGAGCAAATAATTTTAGAATTATTGAATTGTGGGGCATATTCACAAGGACCGGCGATACCTATCGCAAACGCCATTTACCGATAGGCCCATTAGTGGCAAAATAACTCACGTTAGTCAGCCCAATGTGAGGTTTTTTTGCCTCTAATGCAAAAAATAGCCTATCAGTCAACATCCAATAGAAAATAGGCATAAAAAACAAAAAAATGCAGAATGCAGCAGCCAGGGCCAAGTGCAGAACACATCAACAACCCCTGCAAGCCACCCAACATCCAGGATGAGAGCCAGGATGCCTTGCTGGACCTGCGTCTGGAGCCTGGATGCCTCGCTGGACCTGCGTCTGGAGCCTGGATGCCTCGCTGGACCTGCGTCTGGAGCCTGGATGCCTCGCTGGACCTGCGTCTGGAGCCTGGATGCCTCACTGGACCTGCGTCTGGAGCCTGCATGCCATGCTGGACCTGCGTCTGGATCCTGGATGCCTCGCTGGACCTGCATCTGGAGCCTGGATGCCTCGCTGGACCTGCATCTGGAGCCTGCATGCCTCACTGGACCTGCATCTGGAGCCTGCATGCCTCGCTGGACCTGCGTCTGGAGCCTGGATGCCATGCTGGACCTGTGTCTGGAGCCTGGAGTTGGATGTGGAGGAGCTGTGGAGTTGATGAGCCGTGGCGGTAGACATTGAGGTGCGGCGATCACCCGTACCTGGTGGTGAAGTCTGGCAGGTCGCATGGAGACACGTTGCTGACCTGTGTGAGAAGACCGCCTTGCGCACCTTGGAGCTGTTAATAGTAGAGGCGCTCCTGCGCCCCAACGTAGGGAGGTCTGCATCGCATACTACGATCCACCACTACACCAGGGTGTACGGAGGGGATTACCAACAGTGGGTGCCGCCTCTCTGCATCACAGCCCGGATGATGTTGGGCTGGCCGGACGCTGTGGAGGGTGAGGCCCCTGAGCTGCGCCGAACTTGTGTGGCGGGAGCGTTGCAACTTCATGCCTAAGGGGGCCCTGCTGCATCAACTGCATCGGGAGGTTCACCACCTGACTTGGCGGTGACTGCTGTACCCAGGCTTTTGAAATCACACCTGGCTGAGGCTCCTGCTGTGTGAGTCACAGATTTGGAGAGAGTGCAGCGGATTGCGCCACGGTGTCAATGTCCAGGTAAGGAGAAGGTGGGATGCGTAGCGCAGGACGCCTGGGGGTCGAGTCACCCAGGCCTAGCACACGTAGATAACGCACCCCCAGTGGCGGCTCATCCGCTATGGCAGAAGAGCGTCGCCCCACTGCTTTCAAGCAGTGCAGAAGAGGAACAATCATCACATGATGATAACTTACTGATGTAACCATGCTATGTTTCCTTTGCGGGTGGGAGGGTGGGTAGGACTGCTCCAAGCACGGGGCAAGGCATGGGTGGACTGACATGCCCACTCAAGTGCGCAATGACTGTTTGGTCGGCCCACTCAGGCCGCCCAAAGCAGTCATGCGCACTTCCCTGTTCGTAATGCAGGCTGCATTACAGCCTGCATGGAAAACATGCCCACCCCTCTAGCCCCTGGCTGCATGCCTTGTTCCGTTGCCAATTACCAATACCACCGCCGCATCGCAGCGTTGTGATTGGCTCAGGGGAGGGAGCTTGGCTGCCTACTTCCTGTTCCCCAAGCAGTCGCAGGAGAGCAGGAGCAACGAAGACACGGGACCCGGATTCGAGGTAAGACTTCCCTTATTAAAATATTTACAATACCCGCCCACACACACACACCCCACGTCCACGCCCCATCCAGTATTTTTTGCGGCGTTTACCACCTCCCAGCAGTCCAGCCCCCCCGCACTTCTCAATGGCGTCTGCTGTGCGCCCATGCACAGCGGGCGTACCACTCGTGTGCCAAAGGTACATAGGTAGTTACGACGCATGCCATTACATGGCATTCCATTCAAATGCTTACTAATACTAGGCATATTGCAACAGTAGGGAAGGTGTTGCATAGCGGAGAGGTAAAAACTACTATTCCCACGTCAGTGAGTGCACCCAAAAACTAACCTTTGTACCCCAAACCAAACCGTGAACCCTAAAATTCCAGTTTGAGCCCCCAAAACACACCCCTATTTCCATATTTTACCCCAAAACACACCCCAATATTCATAATTTACCCCAAAACTCACCCCAATATTCATATTTTACCCCAAAACACCCCCCAATTTCCTGATCAGACGTCCGAAACCCATACCCACCCGAAGAACTTTTAATTACCCCATTACTGACCTCACAATGCGTTGTAATCAAATGCGATGTAAGTGCACCTGCGTTGTCGGAGTTGCGTTGTTAATGATGTACTGTCTGCATTTTAATGGTTGTCTCCTGTGCCAAAGGCAACCCATAGGCTACTCCGTTTGCATCCATCTGCCCCTGGACCGCGCTCAGCACCAAGGAGCCTTCCTCTTGGACACTCCACCGCTACGACACCAGCACCCTCCTCGCCATCAACCCTGGACGCCAGCTCGCCTGCCAGGACCTACCTCTGCTCCGGACCGGACATAGCCATCGGCATCACTGACGGCTGCAGTATCACCCGCAAGGAGCACCCCAACCATAAAGGAGGAGGCATTGCCATCACCTACAGAAGCACACTCCGACTGACCATGCACTCTAATGTAACCTTGGACCACCTCAACTCCCAGATCCAGACCAAGCCCAAGTACATCCTCTGCGGCACCCTCATGTGCAGGCCCCCCGGGCCATGGCCCGCCATTCTCCAATACCATTGTAGACCTCATTGCACCCCAGGGTCTCCCATCCACTGACATCCTACTCGGTGATCTCAAGTTCCACCTGGACAACCCCAGTGACCAGAACACCACCCCCTCCTGGGGAAGGTCCCCTACATCAGATGCAAGCAGCAAGTCACCTCAACAAGCCACATAGCAGGACAAACGGTCGAGCACGTCACCTCCACCAGCGGGAACTTCAACTACAGCCACAACACCAGACTATCCTGGACTGACCATCATTGGTAACATCACGTCTTCACCTTAACCACCGGATGCCACTGCCATCATCGCACCCCCTCGCAGCTGGATCAAGACCACCAAAGAACGTCTCCTCAACTCCCTCAGCACCAACACTCCACCAATGCTTCCAAACGATGACACCGCAGCGTGCAACCACCACCGATGGATCTCCAACAGCGCCGACATTCGGGCACCCCTCATGAACGGCACTGTGTCAGTGCCTTCCGCCTGCCTAATGGCAGGCGTGAGGGTGACACAGTGCCACAGGGATAGGCTGGCCCATGCATTGCTGGAGTTGCGTCATGGTTGTGACACGACTGCAGCAATGCGTGACTTTAGGACAGATACGTTAGGATTCCTGACGTATCATTACTTGCGTCATGGAGCGCTGTCCAGTGAATAGAGCACATCCATGCTGTCGCAAGAAGGGTGTAGTGAGAAGTGTTGCAACGCTGTCTTGTCGCTGCGCTGCAACACTTTTCATGACTGGGGCACAGGAATGAGCAATATCTTATTGATGTTGCGCATTCCTGCACTGTAGTTTTGTCGCAGGGCAGCGCTGTCCAGCACCAAAACCTGCTGAGATGAGGCCCCAAGTGTTATCCCCATTTTTAAGACCAGCTATTTTCTGGTCTTAAGTAACTGGCTCTAACTGCAGTTAGAGACAGTTTTTTTGGTCTTCAGAACTTCAAGGATCCCCTTGTGAATATGGAGAAGTGGGTTTGCGGCTGTTTTTGCACGGGAACGCCTCTCCTGCATATAATTATCGCTAACAGAAGTGGCGATCTTTACAACGGACGTTTTCGCCTAAAAAGTGTCGCTAACGGCTGTTAGCGAGAGCTTGGTAATACTGCAATAACAATATCGGCGCATTAGCGGCAGAAAAGTGCCACGAACGCTGCGATGACTCCTTGTGAATATGCCCTTGTGTTTTAAAATGTTCATGTGTGGCTGCAATTTTATGTCTACCTGTGTGTTAATGGAGCCAAAGATCATATTAAAAACTGTAGCTGTTGTCTGAATAAAATATTGTCCTCTCTCTCCCTCTGCTCTTTTCTTTTTATCTTTGATGCCGTAAAGTGTCACCGCAGATGGTTGTTTGATCCACAATACCAAGACATTAATGTGACTGAGCTCTGCGGATCATCTCACTGGTGAATATGAAAGCATTAGGAGATAAGTGTTTGATTGTGGCAGCGAGATGCGAAATAGCATTTGGCACAGCTACAGAATCAGCTTGAGTGACAGCACTGCTCTACACAAGCACACCATGCAAAGACGTGGGCTCATGTTAATGCAACATTAGCGCCTCATTGTCTCCCAGCACAGATTTACAATGTGACAGCTTTCAGCTTTGTTTCTGCCACTTTGCAAATTGTGGGTTCAACTGCATATTGCATTAATTGGCAGCTGCGTACCATTTTCTTGGTTTCTTTCAGGGATTTTAGGGTTACTTCAGGCATTAGCATTGATCTTTTAAAAGGAAGTTTTTTAGATAGTTTTGAGTTATTTGAAATGGAATATCACCCGCTTTGCGGAATAAATATAATCTTTGGCTTTTTAGAATTCTTACTAAAGGCAACTTTTTCATTCACTCTACTGTAAGCTATTGTCTCACTCTGACAATAGTTTGTGGACCTGATTCACAAAGGTAAACTTACACTTTTGTGTAAATTTACGATTGTTTGCTTTTTACAAAGGAATTTACGAGTAGTATCTTTACAAGTGCGAATTCTCCGCACCGAACAGATAGGTCTTTCAACGTGCGGAGACTCTGCTCTGCTAGCAAATCACTTTGCGAGTAGCAAACTATTGTAAACTTACACAAAAGTATATGTTTACCTTTGTGTATCAGGCTCTCGGTGTCTATGTGGTGTTACATATTATCTACTGGCGGTCGCCAGTAGATAGTTATAGTTAGGACCTATTTTCCATAGGAAATCCGCAACATTCTATTTGAAATAACTCTTGCGTCGGTTGATGAATCTTTGCGAAATTTTCAAACTTTATGGCCCGCTCCGGTCCGCTCCTACCCTGAAAGTTTCGGAGTGATTCGTCAAGCGGGGGTGTGAAAAAAGGGGGGTCCCAAAACGTGTTTTCCCCATTCATTTTCCCATAGGAAACTTTAGCCACGGCTACAGCCCGAACTGCTGAACGGAATTACACAAAATGTGGCAAAGAGGTAGTTCTTGGTTCAGAAAGAACCCTTTTTGTTAAATGGTGTAAATCCGTTCAGTAGTTGCGGAGAAATTAAAAAAATAAGAGTAAAAAAATCAATTTCCGATAGGAAACTTTATGCAAGGCTACAGCCCGAACTGCTGAACGGAATTACACCGAATTTGGCAAAGAGGTAGTTCTTGGTTCAGAAAGAACCCTTTTTGTTAAATGGTGTAAATCCGTTCAGTAGTTGCTGAGAAAATCAAAAGTAAAAACACATATATATCTGGGCGGAGCCTAACCACACATGTCATCGTGAGTTCTGATTGGCTGTCAGCACTTCATCCTGGAATTGCTGGCAGCCATCTTGGGACCAATATAAATGATAGTACCCTATTGAAATGCATTGTAGTGAATCGAAGATTTTGAGGGTTACCAAAAGGAGAACTATAAAGGGTGATAACAGACTTTAGTTACATTAGAATTCATTTGTTGATGGTACCATACTAATTTCAGGAATTGTGGTGTGTTCTAAGGTGATTTTACCCTGTGAAAAACCTTTTGCTGGGATATCATGAATCATGTTTGAGAGAAAACTATTTTCACATGCTTGTCCCATACAGTTTTGGAAGGTGCTCCAGAAGCTAAAATGAGAGCATATTTTCTGTAAATTCACATTATCTTTCTCAGTCATGTGAGAATGAAGTCTGACATTCTCAGTAAAACATGTACATCCAACAATGGCAGAGACTGTCAGTTGATTCCTTTGTGTTCTACTGCAGCTTCCCAGAGTGTTCTAAAGAACAACTAGAGTGCTAACAGCCTTACTTATGACAAAAGTATGGCACACCTGAAGCCATCTTGATTGGAATAAACTGGTAACACTTAAAACATTTAATTTAAAAAGGAACAAAATGATGGGGTTCATTTTGTCATAGAAATGATGGTTAGTGCTGTAGAAAGAAAAATTAGGACATGTTTCAAGTGTGATCTCAAATATCTTCCTGTTATATTTCAACAGGAGCAGCCTGTCAGTTGATGCCTTTGTGTTCTACTGCAGCTTCCCAGAGTGTTCTAAAGAACAACTAGAGCGCTAACAGTCTTACTTATGACAAAAGTATGGCACACCTGAAGCCATCTTGATTGGAATAAACTGGTAACACTTAAAACATTTAATTTAAAAAGGAACAAAATGAGGGGGTTCATTTTGCCATAGAAATTATGGTTAGTGCTGTAGAAAGAAAAATTAGGACATGTTTTTAGTGAGATCTCAAATATCTTCCTGTTATATTTCAACTGGAGCAGCCTGTCAGTTGATGCCTTTGTGTTCTACTGCAGCTTCCCAGAGTGTTCTAAAGAACAACTAGAGTGCTAACAGCCTTACTTATGACAAAAGTATGGCACACCTGAAGCCATCTTGATTGGAATAAACTGGTAACACTTAAAACATTTAATTTAAAAAGGAACAAAATGAGGGGGTTCATTTTGCCATAGAAATTATGGTTAGTGCTGCAAAAAGAAAATTTAGGGCATGTTTTAAGTGAGATCTCAAATCCTCTTCTATTTCATTAGAAAATTCTGACATGCAGACTGAAACAATCACTTTCAATACCAGCAGTAGACTTCCAGTTAACTCCTTGGTGAGCAGTAGCTTTACTACAGTGATCTAATGAACAACTAGAGTGCTAACATTCTGAATTTATGGCAAATGTGTGACACATCTGAATGCCTTCTTGATGGAATCAAAGTAAAAACTGAAAGCATTTCCTACTGAGGAGACTGTAGTAAATGAGGAAATTAGGAAACTTCATAACAAATAAGTCTCCCAAGATGGCCACCAGAGAAAAAAGAGCCCAAATGTAGCACAAATATCACCCAGAGGTAGCCCACGTATAGCCCAATGACAGAAGTGTGCAAAACACTTTTTATTTTTTGTTTTTTTGCAGTTTTATATAGTGCAGACTGGTCAGGTATTGGAGTGCTTTACATGAGCATTGGTTACATCACACAAGGACAAATTCATGTTGGTTGACCCCTACACTACCCAAACACCACTGCACTACCCTAAAACCTAAAACACTACCCTCAGCACGACCCCTTCACTACCCAAACACAACTGCACTACCCTAAACTCAAAAACACTACCCCCAGCACGACCCCCTACACTACCCAAACACCACTGCACTACCATAAACCCTAAATCTACCCCTACACTACACAAATACCACTGCACTACCCTAAACCCTAAAACACTAGCACCCAGCACGACCCCCTACAGTACACAAAAACCACTGCACTACCCTAAACCCTAAAACACTACCCCCTACACTACACAAACACCATTGCACTACCCTAAACCCTAAAACACTACCCCCAGCATGACCCCCTACACTACACAAACACCACTGCACTACCCTAAACCCTAAAACACTACCCCAGCACGACCCCGTACACTACCCAAACACCACTGCACCACCCTAAACCCTAAAACACTACCCCCAGCACGACTCCCTACACTACCTAAACACCACTGCACTACACTAAACCCTAAATCTACCCCCAGCATGACCTCCCACACTACACAAACACCACTGCACTACCCTAAACACTAAAACACTACCCCCAGCATGACCCCCTACACTACCCAAACACCACTGCACTACCCTAAACCCTAAAACACTAACCCCAGCATGACCCCTTACACTACCCAAAAACCACTGCACTACCCTATACCCTAAAACACGACCCCGTACACTACACAAACACAACTGCACTACCCTAAACCCTAAAACACTATCCACAGCATGACCCCCTACACTACACAAACACCACTGCACTACCCTAAACCCTAAAACACTATCCCCTACACTACACAAACACCACTGCCCTACCCTAAACCACAACCCCCAGCATGACCCCCTACACTACACAAACACCACTGCACTACCCTAAACCCCCTGCACTATAAAAACACCACTGCATTACTCTAAACCCTAAAACACTACCCCCAGCACGACCCCCTCACAACACAAACACCACTGCACTACCCTAAACCCTAAATCGACCCCCAGCACGAACCCCTACACTACCCAAACACCACTGCCATACCCTAAACCCTAAAACACTACCCCCAGCATGAACCCCTACACTACCCAAACACCACTGCACTACCCTAAACCTTAAAACACTACCCCCAGCACTACCCCCTACACTACACAAACACCACTGCACTACCCTAAACCCTAAAACACTACCCCAGCACTACCCCCTACACTACCCAAACACCACTGCACTAACATAAACCCTAAAACACTACCCCCAGCACAACCCCCTACACTACACAAACACCACTGCACTACCCTAAACCCTAAAACACTACCCCCACCATTACTCCCTACACTACCCAAACACCACTGCCCTAAACCCCAAATCTACCCCCAGCATGACCCCCTACACTACACAAACACCACTGCACTACCCTAAACCCTAAAACACTACCACCAGCATGACCCCTTACAATATTAAAACACCACTGCACTACCCTTAACCCTAAAAAATTAACCCATCATGACCCCCTACACTACCCATACACCACTGCACTACCCTAAAGCCTAAAACACTACCCCCAGCACGACCCCCTACACTACTGCACTACCCTAAACCCTAAAACACTACTCCCAGCATGAACCCCTACACTACCCAAACACCACTGCACTACCCTAAACCCTAAAACACTACCCCCAGCACGACCCCCTACACCACCCAAACACCACTGCACTACCCTAAACCCTAGAAAAGAAACCCCCACCCCATGCCCAATCCCCCTTACCTCTCACTCCTCGTGGTTCCTCTCTCCTCGTGGTTCCTGCTTCACTTTGTCTCTGAGGGGCGGTGCACGTCGTTGTGAGGAAACGGAACAGCCTCTGTTTCCTTACAACGACATGGATCGTCTACATGTTTTTAGAACGCATGGTCATTTACCATACATACCTTTACAACAAAATTAGTTGTAAAGGCATGCGTGGTAAATGACCATGCGTTCTAAAAAATGCGTAGTAATGACTTTGTGATGTACAACGCATGCGTGGTAATGCATGCGTTGTAATGGTATCGCAAAGTAAAAAGTCGTTGTAACAGCTGTTTACCGATCGAAGCTGGCCCCTGTTCTTCAGTGAGACGTTTATTTGATTAATTAGGAGGAATGAATGTGTTTTTTTACCGAAAAGTGCATTCCCGGCTGTTGTATTGTGAAAGTGTCCGCGTGGCCTGGTTTCACTTCCGGTGAGAGAGTGGAAGAGTCTGTTTGGATCTAAAGGAGTTCTGTTGTTGGACGGGGCCGGCGCGACATGTCATCAGAAAACATAGCTAATGGAAAGCGTCCTCCCTGAAGTGTGGAGCAGTGCCATGAGAGGTCAACGAGTGTGCGTCCCACCGCAGTATGACCGTACCACGTGACCCATGTGCCACCTCCAGGGTACGGGAGGCAGAAGCGGCATCGCAGGTCCTCTTGAAGACCGTTGTAGCACTAATTCTACATTTTGGTACTAGGGCATTTTAACTTCGTTGTTCCTGCCAGATACAAAGAGAAGATCCTGTGTTATTCAGTGCCCTCGTTACCTTTTTTGTGGGTTGTGGTGCTTGTCACTTCGCTGCCCCGCCGGTGCACACGACTGGGCACCCCACCTCGTGTGCCATCTGCAGGGCCTCTGCCCTCGGATCACTGGTTTCGGTTTCTGGAGTGGCAACATAAACAGTTGCTCCCAAAGGACTAGCCTGAACACTTAGGTGAATATCCCCTGCACCAGCATTCCACGGAAATTCTTTCCTAGCTCTCCCACGTCAACGAGGACGTCATAATAGCACGGCTCCGCTCGCGACACCGTATGACGTCATCGGAGCCATAAGAGAACCTCGTCGGCGTGCTGACGTCAATTCCACCCATTTTTTCCGTGCCACCGAGGCAAACAGGGGACTGAGACATTTTCACATGTATACATAGTATAATAAATATATATATATTTACTGAAAAAACCATAGGTTTCAGGCACGTTATAGTTAGAAATTAGCATTTAAAAAACCTTAGAAATTCACTGAAAAAACCATAGGTTTCAGGCACGTTATAGTTAGAAATTAGCATTTAAAAAACCTTAGAAATTCACTGAAAAAACCATAGGTTTCAGGGGCGTTATAGTTAGTTGGACATTTCACTCGTACAAAACCATAGAAATTCCCCGTTATAGTTAGTTCAGCTAACTATAACTCATGCGCTCCGCAATGCACTGCTGATGACGTTACATATTACATCACTCATGACATGGTCAGTGACATCACTCATGACATCACTGATGACATCTCAAATGACATCACTGATGACATCATCCAGTGAATGTGTGTTTTTCTGAAAATTAAATATGTTTTATATATGTATATCTCAAGGTCGATGGAAGAATAAATGGGTATATAAGTGTCTAAATGGATGATTTTGTTTTGTAAAATTGATTGTATAACTGACTAAGTGTATCTTAGTGAATACATGGGTTAGTGAGTAATGTTTAAATATGAAAATATCTCTATCAGTCTCTCACTTTGTGTATAAGTGGCTGCATGGGTTGGTGAGTAGCTACATGAGTGTCTATATGGGTTATTAGTTGGTTTTTTGAGTATCAGTATGAGTGTCTGAGTGTCTGTATGGTTCGGTGGGGGTTATTACTTAGTGCATAGATGCATGAATGAGTGACTCACTGTTTGTATGTGTTGAAGACAGCATGTGTGCAGGACTGTATAGGTGGATGAGTATGTGTATGGGTGTGTTAGTGAGTGAATGTCTCAATAGTGTCTTTATGAGTAACTACATATGTTTTAAACTAGTATATGTGAGTATTGGTGTATATAAGTGAGTATATGTGAGAGTGAGAGATTGGAAGAGTTCCTGTACAAATAAGTAGGTTTTTCTTTAAGTAATTGTTTAAGAGAGTAAGTATGTGTAAGTTTCTGTAGAAGTAAGTGTGGTAGTGTGTGTATAACTGTATATGCAAGTAAATGGATGTTTGATACTTTGTTTGCATGTGTGACTATGTGTGTGAGTAACTCTATGGATGAGTGGCGGTGTGTAACAGGATGTATAGGTGTATGAGTACATATGATGAGTGAGTACATGTATGAGTGACTGTAGGTGAATGAGTGGATGTGTGTGTAGATCTTGGAATTACTGAATAGGTGTGTTGTAACTGGTATTGGTATGTCCATTGTTTTGAAAATGTTAGTTTGTATTTTTGAGTGTGTGTATCAAAGGTTATATTAGGGTGAGAGGAGGTCTGCCACTCTATCACAAGGATGATGTCATCAGTGATGTCATTTGAGATGTCATCAGTGATGTCATGAGTGATGTCACTGAGCATGTCATGAGTGATGTAATATGTGACGTCATCAGCAGTGCATTGCGGGCGCGCGAGTTATAGTTAGCTGAACTAACTATAACAGGGGAATTTCTATGGTTTTGTACGAGTGAAATGTCCAACTAACTATAACGCCCTGAAACCTATGGTTTTTTCAGTGAATATATATATATATATATATATATTATCTACTGGCGGTCGCCAGTAGATAGTTATAGTTAGGACCTATTTTCCATAGGAAATCCGCGACATTCTATTTGAAATAACTCTCTTGCCGGTTGACGAATCTTCGCGAAAATTTCAAACTTTATGGCCCGCTCTGGTCCGCTCCTACCCTGAAAGTTTCGGGGTGATTCGTCAAGCGGGGGCTGAGAAAAAAGGGGGGTCCCAAAACGTGTTTTCCCCATTCATTTTCCCATAGGAAACTTTAGACACGGCTACAGCCCGAACTGCTGAATGGAATTACACCAAATTTGGCAAAGAGGTAGTTCTTGGTTCAGAAAGAACCCTTTTTGTTAAATGGTGTAAATCCGTTCAGTAGTTCCAGAGAAAATCAAAAGGAAAATCACATATATATCTATGGCCGCGTCGGATTCGCGCACCCTCCCGATCACGAGCTGCATGTTAATTGGCTTTCAAGTGGCTGTCAACACTCCAAATCAGGAAGTGTTGGCAGCCATTTTGTCCCTCGGTAGAACCGAGGGACAGAAACAAGTGCGCAAAGCGCAAAAAGGGGGCAGGGTAGAAACACCCTGACCCCCTAGGTCTGCTCAGGGGGTCCCACAAGGACCCCCTGGGCAGAAATAAGCATTTATTTATTTTTTTAAATCGGCAGGATGCGCTCAGGGTGCGCGGATCCTGCCGATTAGAAAAAAAAACAGAAGAAACAAGTGCGCAAAACGCACAAAGGGGGCAGGGTAGAAACACCCTGACCCCCTAGGTCTGCTCAGGGGTCCCTCAAGGACCCCTGGGCAGAAAAAGCATTTAAAAAAAAAAAAAATCGGCAGGATGCGCTCAGCGTGCGCGGATCCTGCCGAAAAAAAAAAAAATCGAAACGCGGTCTCCCGCGCTTCGATGTTAATTTGCCCCTGGGTGGGCCAAGTCCCGGGGGCATGGTGGGGGGGTGTTTAAATTTAATGTGGGGAGCCTCTAAGGCCCCCCAAACCCCGGGGACCGCCACCCCCCGGGGCTTTCATAAAATAAAGGTGCGGGAGGGCTCTTGGCCCTCCCGCAGCCCCGGGGACCGCCACCCCCGGGGCTTCTTTTTTAAAAATTTTATGACCTGTGTGGGGGGCTCCAGCCTCCCCACACGCCCCGGGGACCACCACCCCCCGGGGCTTTATTAAATAATGATGGCGGGAGGGCTCTTTGCCCTCCCGCTGCCCCGGGGACCGCCACCCCCCGGGGCTTCTATTTTTAAACATTTTATGACCTGTGTGGGGGGGCTCCAGCCCCCCCACACACCCCGGGGACCGCCACCTCCCCGGGGCACTAAAGATTTAGAGCCCCGGGGACCACCACCTCCCCGGGGCTGTGCAACTCCTGGAGCCCTTGATGGCCCTGGGGACCGCCACCCCCCAGGGCCGGCTCATGCAGTGTCCCGGGGTGCCTACCCCCGGGACACTGTAGTTTGCTATGACAGGACGGGAGCCTCGCGGCTCCCGTCCTGTCATAGCAAACTTAGTTTGCATTTTGAAAGAGAGAGCAGGAAACCTGCTCTCTCTTTCAAAATGCAAACTAATTGCTTTCCACATGGGGAGCAGCATGTTAGCTGCTCCCCATGTGGAAAAGCAATGCCGGCTCGCGCAGGAGGCGGGGAGCCGGCTGGGACTGGGGGGGATTGGGGACCCCCCCACAGTCCCCAACCAGAGGCCAGGCCCCAGGGGATGGGGGTCACCGGGGCCATAAGTGGCCAGGGAGGGGGGCCACGCAGCCCCCCTCCCCAAATAAAAAATAAAAAAAAAAAAGGGCAAGGCCGGCCTTTGGGGGGATGGGGTCCCCGGGGCCTTAAATGGCCTGAGGAGGAGGGCCACACAGCCCCCCTCCAAATTAAAAATAAATAAATCGAGGGCATGCCCCGGGGGATGGGGTCCCCGGGGCCAATTCAGGCCCAGGGAAGGGGGGCCACGCGGCTCCCTTCCCGTTTTTTTTTGTTTCATTTAAAAATAAAATAAAATGCTCAGGCCCCGGGGGATTGGGTCCCCGGGGCCAAAAGTGGCCAAGGGAAGGGGGGCCACGCAGCCCCCCTCCCATTAAAAAAAACCACAAAAAACGACCGGCATCGTGCCGGAGGCCCCGCCCCCCTCCCTGCAGTACTCTGCAAACGCGCCCCCTGGTGCGTTTTAAGAAGGGGAAGTAATTCCCCTTGAATACTGGGGGTCCCTGGGGGCCAACTAGCCCACCAGGAACCTCCAGTATGCGACAGGGGGCTGCGTTGCAGAGAGGTGTACAGAGGCCACGCCCCTTTTTACACCTCTCTGCAACGCAGCTCTGTGGCGCTTTTTAGAAGTACATGGTGGGCTAGTTGGACTCCAGGGACCCTCACGGGGCGCGTTTGCACAGTGGTGAAGGGAGGGGGCGGGGCTTCAGGTGACATGTGTGCAAACAGGCCCTGTGGCGCGTTTTAAGATGGGGAATTAAATCCCCTTCAATCCTGAGGGTCCCTGGGCGCCAACTAGCCCACCATGTACTTCTAAAAAGCGCCACAGAGCAGCGTTGCAGAGAGGTGTAAAAAGGGGCGTGCCCTCTGAACACCTCTCTGCAACGCAGCTCCCTGGCGCATACTGGAGGTACAGGGTGGGCTAGTTGGACCCCAGGGACCCTCATGATTCAAGGGGCCTTAATCCCCCAACTTAAAACGCGCCACGGGGCGCGTTTGCACAGATATCACCTCAGGCCCCGCCCCCTCCCTTCACCATTGTGCAAATATTCCTCTAAAATCAGCCGAACTACGAATTCCTATTTACTCACCTGTTATCAGGAGAGACCTCAGTGCTGCATCTTTCAGCCCAGTACTGATCCTGAAAAGTAATTTTAACCGTACTTACCAGTAACTTGAATTTCCTTCCATAGGATATCATTGACTGGATTCATTTGGAAATTCTTCTAAGTGTGGAGTTTTGGAACTTTATAATATTCCTCTAAAATCAGCCGAAATACGAATTCCGATTTACTCACCTGTTATCAGGAGAGACCTCAGTGCTGCATCTTTCAGCCCAGTACTGAACCTGAAAAGTAATTTTAACCGTACTTACCAGTAACTTGAATTTCCTTCCATAGGATATCATTGACTGGATTCATTTGGAAATTCTTCTAAGTGTGGAGTTTTGGAACTTTATAATATTCCTCTAAAATCAGCCGAAATACGAATTCCGATTTACTCACCTGTTATCAGGAGAGACCTCAGTGCTGCATCTTTCAGCCCAGTACTGATCCTGAAAAGTAATTTTAACCGTACTTACCAGTAACTTGAATTTCCTTCCATAGGATATCATTGTCTGCTTTTTGCTGAAAAAGTTTCTGTGTCGATTTTTGAAACATACAAATATTCCTCTAAAATCAGCCGAACTACGAATTCCGATTTACTCACCTGTTATCAGGAGAGACCTCAGTGCTGCATCTTTCAGCCCAGTACTGATCCTGAAAAGTAATTTTAACCGTACTTACCAGTAACTTGAATTTCCTTCCATAGGATATCATTGACTGGTTTCACTTGGAAATTCTTCTAAGTGTCGATTTTGAAACTTTATAATATTCCTCTAAAATCAGCCGAAATACGAATTCCGATTTACTCACCTGTTATCAGGAGAGACCTCAGTGCTGCATCTTTCAGCCCAGTACTGATCCTGAAAAGTAATTTTAACCGTACTTACCAGTAACTTGAATTTCCTTCCATAGGATATCATTGACTAGTTTCACTTGGAAATTCTTCTAAGTGTCGATTTTTGAAACTTTATAATATTCCTCTAAAATCAGCCGAAATACGAATTCCGATTTACTCACCTGTTATCAGGAGAGACCTCAGTGCTGCATCTTTCAGCCCAGTACTGATCCTGAAAAGTAATTTTAACCGTACTTACCAGTAACTTGAATTTCCTTCCATAGGATATCATTGACTGGATTCATTTGGAAATTCTTCTAAGTGTGGAGTTTTGGAACTTTATAATATTCCTCTAAAATCAGCCGAAATACGAATTCCGATTTACTCACCTGTTATCAGGAGAGACCTCAGTGCTGCATCTTTCAGCCCAGTACTGATCCTGAAAAGTAATTTTAACCGTACTTACCAGCAACTTGAATTTCCTTCCATAGGCTAACATTGACTGGTTTCACTTGGAAATTCTTCTAAGTGTGGAGTTTTGGAACTTTATAATATTCCTCTAAAATCAACCGAACTACGAAATCCGATTTAATCACCTGTTATCAGGAGAGAACCCAGTGCTGCATCTTTTAGCCCAGCACTGACCCTGAAAAGTAATTCTAACCGTACTTACCAGTAACTTATATTTCCTTCCATAGGAATCCATTGTCTGGTTTTCAGCAGAAAAGTTTCAAAGTGTCGTTTTTCACAAATTACAAATATTCCTTAAAAATCGCCTGTATGACTTAAACGCATTCTTTCAACTGTTTACAGGAGATGCACCAGTGCTGGATCCAGGATCCAACACTGAGTAAGAAAAAGTAACGATAACACTACTTACCTGCTAAGTGAATTTCCTCCCATAGGATAACATTGGTGATTCTATGTGAAAAAGTTTCTAAGTGTCAACTTTTAAAATACAATAATATTCCTTAAAAATCACTACTGTAACCAAAACGCTTTTACTCAACTGTTTACAGGAGATGTCCCAGGACTGAATCTAGGATCCAGTCCTGTGGTTAGAAAAGTAATCCATAAAGTAACTAATTGCATTTAACTAGAAATTCACATTCAGCTCAATGTTGCATTGTGTTTGAAATTGTGTTGCCCATTGCAACAACTGTAACTACTGTACTTAAAACTCTATTGCCTATTTGCAAACTATTTAAACTAAAGTAATTCATTCAGAGAAAGTATATTTTGTAATGTAATGTATAATGTAATTACAATGTAATTTAATAAATAAAATATCTAAACATAAATAGTTTTAAAAAATGTAGTAAATCAGTATCAAAAAAATAAATATAACAATTAATACATTTAAAAATTGTCATTTACAAAATCTTTGAAATTCACTGAAAAAACCATAGGTTTTAGGGGCGTTATAGTTAGAAATGAGCATTTAAAAAACCTTTGAAATTCACTGAAAAAACCATAGGTTTCAGGCACGTTATAGTTAGAAATTAGCATTTAAAAAACCTTTGAAATTCACAGAAAAAACCATAGGTTTTAGGGACAGTTATAGTTAGTTGGACATTTCACTCGTACAAAACCAGTGAAATTCCCCGTTATAGTTAGTTCAGCTAACTATAACTCGCGCCCCGCAATGCACTGCTGATGACGTCACATATTACATCACTCATGACATGGTCAGTGACATCACTGATGACATCACTAATGACATCTCAAATGACATCACTGATGACATCACTGATGACATCATCCACGTGATAATCTGATGCACCTCCTCACACCCTAATATAACCTTTGATACACCCACTCTAAATTACAGACTGCCATTCGCAAAACCATAGACACTCCAACACCAATAACTACATACCCACTCACTGATTCTTAGGTCTACACACACACATCCACTCACTCACCCGTACAGTCACTCATACTTATGGTCACTCAGTACAGGACTATCATATGCACTCTTACTCCTATATAGACACTCAAACACCGCCACTCATCCATAGAGGTACTCACACACCTAGTCAGTCATGCAAATAATTAAACACACTGCCATTTACTCACCTATACAGTTATACACACACCAGCTCACTTAATCATACAAATACTAGCACATTGTTACGCTCTTATACAATCACTGATACAAGCACACACTCATCCATACAGCCACTATCACAATCACTCACTCTCGCTAATAGCTATTTATATACTCCAACACACATATATACTGCCTTTCACATATGTAGTTACTCACACATGTACCACTGGGACATACATTCACTCACTAACACACTCTTACACAGACTTACCCACCCATACAGTCTATCACAGATGCACTCTTGAAACCATCCACCCAGTGAATCACCCACTCACACATCTATGCATAGAGTCGCACACACCCCTCCCACACAAACACTCAGGCACCCATACAGATACTCAGACAACCATTCAATAACTCATATACACACTCATGTAGCTATTCACAAACACATGCAGCCACTTACACAGCAACAGACAGACGGATACAGACATTCACCCAGTTTAGTCACTAACCCATGCATTCAGTAAGATACGTTAAATCACTCACTTATAGAGTCAGTCACGCACCTACTAAATCATCCATACAGACACTTATACACCCACTCATTCTTCAATACGTCTTTTCCTATATATATTAAAAATATTTAAACTTTACAGAAACTCACAGTCACTGCATGATGTCAACAGTGATGTCATTTGAGATGTCATCAGTGATGTCATCAGTGATGTCACTGACCATGTCATGAGTGATGTAATATGTGACGTCATCAGCAGTGCATTGCGGGGGCACGAGTTATAGTTAGCTGAACTAACTATAACAGGGGAATTTCACTGGTTTTGTACCGAGTGAAATGTCCAACTAACTATAACTGTCCCTAAAACGTATGGTTTTTTCAGTGAATATATATATATATATATATATTCACTGAAAAAACCAAAGGTTACTACATAGACATTAGGCTCAGGTTTCACTCGTACAAAACCAGTTAAATTCAGCAGTTAGAGTTCGATGAGCTAACTATAACTCGCGCCCCCGCAATGCACTGCTTATGACCTCACATATTACATCACTCACGGCATGGTCAGTGACATCACTGATGGCATCACTGATGACATCTCAGATGACATCACTGAAGACATCACTGATGACCTCATCCAGTGACTGTGAGTGTTTTTCAAACGTTTATGAATGTTAAATACATATTCCAAGGTGTATTGATGAATCAGTGGGTATATGAGTGCCTGTATGGATGATTCAATGGGTGCGTGACTGACTTTATAAGTGAGTGATTAGGTGTCTCAGTGAATGTATGGGTGAGTGAGTAGGTTGTATAAATGTCTGTATCAGTCTGTCAGTAAGAGGCTATATGGGTTGGTGAGTGGCTGTATGGGTGATTGATTATCTGAGTACCTGTATAGGTTTATGAGTGTCTGTGAGAGTGGGTGAGGGGGTGTGTGCATGCCAGCATGGATGAGTGAGTGGGTGAGTCAGTGGCTGTATGGGTTAGTGAGGGCGTCTGTGAGGGGCTGTATGGGTGACTGGGTGTGTGTATGGCTGTGCCCATGAGTGTTGGAGTATATGAGTGACTGTATGTGTGAGTGAGTGATTGTGAAAGTGGCTGTATGGGTGAGTGTGTGCTTGTGTCAATAACTGTATAGATGAGTAAGTATGTGTTAGTATCTGTATGAATAAGTGTGTTGGTGTGTCTATAACTGTATAGGTGAGTAAGTGGTGTGTGATTGACCCTTTGGGTGAGTTAGTAGGTGTGTGAGTAGCTCTATGGGTGACTGAAAGTGTGTAAGTAGCTGTATGGTTGTATGGGTGGATATGTCAGTGGCTGTATTAGTGAGTGAATGGGTGTATGAGTGGCTGTATGGGTGACTGGGTGGATGTGTGTGTAGGCCTATGAATCAGTGAGTGAGTGGGTAAGTACTGGTATAGGTGTGTCAATGGTTTTGAGAATTGTATTGTGGAAGTCGGAGTGGATGTATGAAAGATTATATTAGGGTGTGAGTGGGTGTGTAAGAGATTCTTTTGCTGATGTCATCAGTGATGTCATTTGAGATGTCATCAGTGATGTCACTGACCATGTCATGAGTGATGTGATATGTAAGGTCATAAGCAGTGCTTTGCGAGGGAGCGAGTTATAGTTTACTCAGCTAACTATAACTGCAGAATTTCTCTACTTTTTGTACTAGTGAAATATCAGCCTAACTATAACGTCCCTGTAACCTTTGGTTTTTTCAGTGAATATCTAAGGTTTTTTTTATTCCTATTTCCTAGCTATAACAGCCCTGTAACCTTTGTTTTTTTCAGTGAATTTCTAAGGTTTTTTAAATGCTAATTCCTAACTATAGCTTACCTGTAACCTGTGATTTTTTCAGTGAATTGCAATGGTTTTTTAAGTAGCAATGGTCTTTGCAGAATGGTGTGGAAAGGGAGACGGGGCCTCTGACCAGCACTCAGAAATCCTGCTGAGTAGGACTTATAGAAAGTACCAGGAGGGCTTCTTGGTCCCCAAGGTCCTTCCGCATGCAAGACAACTTTATTTCCCAACCAGTAGTATGCCAGGAGACGTGTTTGCAGAGTGGTAAAGAAAGGGGGTGTGGCCTCTGAAGACCTCTTAGCAAACTGACTGTGTGGGACTTGCTGGAGGAAACAAGAGAGATACTTGGCCCCAAACTACCCTCAATAGCCAAGGAGACTTCATCCCCCAGCTAGTACTATGCCAGGAGGCACGTTTGCAGAGTGATGGAGAAAGGACGTCCTTGATGATTGCACAGGTAGTGCTTGTATGATTCTATGAGTGCCATTGCCAAGGACAAACTGCGAATACCGGGTATATTTTAACAAAGTGTAAAACACATATATAGACATATTTTATATATGGTTTCGGTGTAGCTATTTAGTAAGATACTAATTTAACTTTCCCCTTTGTATTCATTTGTCAAAATAACTAAATCAAAAATGCAATTTCCTTATTCACAGCAACACCAGAGGTTGCAATGACATCAGTAGTCACGAATACAAATGAAGAAGTGAAAAACGGATATATAGACATATTTTACACTAAGTTTGAGTCTATCTGTTTAGTAACATATTGGTTTAATTTTATTTTGACAACAAATTTTTAAAAAAGAACAGTTTAAAAAAACAACTCTACATCTGAACTCACAAACAGAATATAACTACCAAACACCCATCAAACTATTGTCACCCAAACTCGTGGGGAATTAAAAACTGTTGCCAAACTATTGCAATGCACAATCTTAAAACATTACCTGCACGTGAAAGTAAGAAATATCATTGGATAATACACTGAACAGTAAAATTAATAGAAAATATACACCCACTACTCCATCTTGAATCTTCTTTTCCAGAAGTTTGATGTGAGCAGGTGGTAGATTTTGGCTAGAGACTTTTTTTGGACTCATGTGGGATGACCTTCATGTTATATCATCTTAAAACTTGTCATAGAAAATGTCTCCAACTGCCAATCAAGCAGAGGGAAGCTGGAGGACCATCTACATCAGGGGCAGTAGCAACAATTACTAACCAGAAAGTCTGTTCAGAGGTACAGACTACTACAACAGATATAGCTCCAGAATTTTCAAGAATGGGCACGTATTGCATGGACTATAGTGTTGTTCTAACAGCTGGTGAGCAGTGTGTTACAGCTATTTACAATGCTGCCAAAAAATCATACATGGTATTTTTTCCTCCTTTTAGATTTGTTTCAGATTTCATAAGAGGAGTTCATAGTGAGCAGCAAGAAGGCAACGCAAAGCTGAAGGACCCTCGACTTCAATAGCAGCACAACAACACGAAGCAGAGAGTCCATTCACAAGTCCAATCTCAACTTCAAGATTTGGCTCCACATTTTTCCCCGATGGCATCATACTGCATGGAATGTGGAGCTGTAGTGAGTGCTGGAGAGCAGTCCATAACGGCCCTTTGCAATGCTAGAATGAATAATAATTATTGATGTTTTCTTCTATTTTTGGCTCTTCATAGTTTTTCTACATTAGCAGGCATTTTATTATCTTACAAAATGGGTATCTAATATCTATGTGCTGTTCATTTTATTATCTTCAAATTTATTGTAACACTACTTACATGTAATTTGTCGTATAGACAAGTCAAACTGTCCTTCTACAAATAAATACACAGGCAACTTTTGCCAGTTATTAAAATTTACTTTTTCACTTTTTAAATATAAATCAACAGTCTGTGTTTAAATCTTTTTGGAAGTGCATCAACAACATATACAAACATACTCTGTTTTTTTTACAGAACATTGTGTTAAATTTTGTAATCTCTTTTTTATAACTATCACCTGTAATATATGTGTGTTGTTCTGCAACTCCTCCTCTAACAACTCTTCATTTTCTCTAGAATCCTGCTCAGGACCAAAGAAACAAAACTGCACATCACCACAAACCTTTTCCAAGTCTGCCACTCTACCATGCAAAAGTGCTCTATTTATTTCTAGTAAACATAAAGCAGATGTTTTCACATAATAAAGCCTCCTACCTAAAGTTCACATTGTTGACTGGTATACATTATTTTGTGTTTTAAACTTCGTCTTGCAAGATACGTAGGAAGTTTCTTAATATATCAATGGATTGTTGTCTAATACTAGAAACACTACTACAATTCCATTTGTATACAGTACCCTGACTATGCCTTCCTTGTACCTCTTCTGCAATAACGTATTCTACATTTCTAAGTACCATCACCTCTTTTGCTATAGGACTACAATTCTTCATTTCATAACATCGTCCTCTTTAATAAATAGCATGAACTAATTTGTTATCCTGGAGATAGCCTTCTTCATTAAAGAAAGCCTCGGTACAAGAGGTATGTATCCATTGTCCACTAAAAACTGTACAACAGTTACTTCTATTCACTAATCCTTTCTTCTGATTTTGTCTCCCCATGCACAACACTATTTTCTCAAGAGTCTCCATTCTATTTAGAATCAAAATAAAAAGCTTCCTCTTCAAAGCAAAGGCCTATATCAACTACTCTCTCAACTTGTTCTTTCTGTCTCACTGCTTCTCTCCTTCCTCTACACTTTTTAAATGTAACACTAAATTTAAAAGGCTGTAACTATGCAATCATTATAACATTTGTGTAGAACCTATGCAGCCATCTAAACACCCACTTACAACCCATGCAGTCATTGAAATACTGAGGCACACACATGCACTAATAAAACACTCTAGCTCTACTCATGCACTCATGTAATTACGTAGAGAATAACCATTGTAGTCAACCTATCACCCTTATTGTCGAAAGACTACATTTTCCACAGTAAAACTTGTAAATACATGGGTTTGTGGTTGAATATCAATGCTCTGTGGATGATTGAATGAATGCATAGGTAGTGCCTAGGTGATTCCCTCAGGATACAAGTAGTGCCTAGATGATTCCCTGACTATGTCATTACTCCATGAGTCATTCCATATCTGCATATTTACTGCCTGCATGTTTGCATGAGTACACCATTAGTATCTGGGTGTTTGGATGAGTGCATGAGTAGAGCCTGAATGATTCGACAAGTGTGTGACTAATGCTTCAATAATTCAATACATGCATGGATACTAGTAGGATGAGCAGATGAGTGCAACTCTAGTAGGTAGATAATTGCAAGAGTGCATATATAGTATTTAGGTGATTTATGCAGTGCAGGGATAGTGCTTATATGATTGTTTATGCCCATGCATAGCACCTAGCCTATTAGATGAGTGGATCAATAGTGTTTCACTGATTGGATACTGCCCATTTCTTTTGATTGACTGAACAGGTAGTGCCTGGAAGCTTACATAACTACATGGGTAGTGCCTGGAGAATTACATAAGTGCATCAGTAGTGCCTACCTAATTAGATGACTGCATGACTAATATCCGAGTGACTGCATGATTCCATTGTTAAAGCTTGAGAGATTAGATGAAAGTAAGTATACTGTTAGGGTGGTTGTATTAGTGCAAGATTATTGGCTCTGTAATTAAATGACTGCATAGTTACTGGATGAGTGATAGGTTTGCTACAATTGTACTCTCTACATAATTACATGAGTGGATCAGTAGAGCCTGAGTGTTTCATCAGTGCATGTGTGTGCTTCAGTATTTCAATGACTACATGGGTTGTAAGTGGGTGTTTATATGGCTGCATAGGTTCTGCACAAATGTTATAATGATTGCATAGTTACAGCCTTGTTAATTGCATAAGTCAATAGTTAGTAACTAGGGGCCACATGCATCAAAGAATGGAATTGCGATTCCTAAATAGCGATTTTTAGAGAATCGCTATTTAGGAATTGCAATTCCTTATGCATGTAGGAATCACAAAAAAAATTGTGATTCCTACAAATTCCTTAATAGCGACTCGCAATTTGCGACTTGCTATTAAGGAATACCTTTCCATTCATTCCTATGGGCCTAGAGGCCCATAGGAATGAATAGGAAGTCATTCGCAATTTGGAGTACCAAATATGTACTCGCAAATTGCGAATGCAATTTGAAAGGTGCTAGGGGGCCAAAAGGCCACCCTGCTGCACCCCCAAAATTGGCATGTGTGCACATGTGGTGCACACATATGCCTTAAGGGCATATGTGTGTGCCACATGGCACTTAGAAAATGCAATTTCATGCATTTTTCTAAGAAATTGCAAATTACCATCATCTTGAAGTTGATGGTAATTTGCAATTCCAAATTGCGAAAACGCAATTTGCGAATGCATGATGCATCGCAGTTACGGAATCGCAATTTGCGATTCCCTAACTGCATTCGCAATTATGGAAATCGCAAAGATTGCGATTTCCTTGATTGCGAATGCCTTATGGGCTTGATGCATCAGAAATAGCATTTTACCGGTCGCAAACGGGCCGATTCTGAGAATCGGCCCATTTGGGACCGGTAAAATGCTTGATGCATGTGCCCCTAGGTGATTAGATGAATGTATACATAGTGCCTGCATACTTCAATGACTACATAATTTCTGCCTGCCTGATTGCAAGTGCACATGTGTAGTTTCTGGATAATTGAATAACTCTATGGCAGGGGTCTCCAACCGGTCGATCGCGAGCTACCGGTAGCTCACCGAGGCACTGTGAGTAGCTCGCGCCAGCATTTTGATTGTGTAACCCTTTATTTTCTTTTATCTTTTTTGGCCTTTTTTTAATAGCTGTTGCCCGCCCACACCCAAACCAGCTGCTCTGATAGGCTTAACTGAGCTTAGCTGGGGGGTAGGGGGCAGGCCGAAGAGGACGACGTTGTTCGTCAACAGAGTCATCACTACGCCACCTGCCTTTCGCAGCCTGGCACCGTGCATTCAATCTGCATGACATGTGCCGGTGCAGAAAGAGGTCGGAAATCTTGATAGCATGGCAGTGGCGTGGCACAGGCAGTACTGAACTGCTAACCTACCAATACTTGCGCCACTTGCCTTTTCCAGCCTGGCACCGGGTCTCTGATCTGCGGGAGAAGCAGCAGATCAATCGGTAAGTCCAGTCCTGAAATAGTTGTGGTTGCTTTATTAGTTGTGAGCAGTGGCAGCTGGCAGGGCAGCGCGGAGGAAAATAACAAAAGCAGTCTGCCTGGCCTCAAAGGGTATTTTCCCCTGCTTGGTGTCCCCTTGCCCCGTGATTCTTACACTCATCATATGAACTGTTAAAATTCATTTGCACCAGGTATTGACAGCAATCGAGCAACAGAAAAATGTATTTACATATTACAGAAGACTGTTATTCATATATTCCCAGCAGCAGGGGATAGAAACTGCGTAATTAGTGCCTTCCACAAATAGTTTGGCAAAAAAGCACTTACATTCTACGGGCCCTTTTTATGGCATTTGGGACTTCCCTCGACGAGATGTGCTTTGGTTGTGTATTCTTGGCAAGAGGCTTGTTAAGCACCTGATTTAGTATCAGTGTCTGCTGGTCAATGTGAAAGTAAAATGAGTTTGATTATTTTAAACATGTGTAGTGTGTCATGTGCACGGATGGGTGTGCCCCTTTGTGTTCAAGGGGTAGTCAGTTGTCCATGGTGCTTCCTGTACTGGTTGTTTTCGATACTACATTGCTAGTCAGGCAGTTAGCACTTATGTAATATGTTTTGCCTGCCGGTGTCATATATTTAGGTAACTTTATTTGCATGGTTCTCAGATGTATGTCAGTATGAAGAGAGAAAAGTACTTTTCAGCAGGTCAGCTGGCAGTACTGTGATGAGTATGGCTTCAGTGCTTGGTTGCATGGCGAGGGTGTTAAGGGGTTTGTTTCTGAAAGGGGAATTAATTAATATATTGCACAGAATGGTGTCATGATACGGTATCAGACTGAGTCCACCATTAGTCGCCCAGGTAATAGTTTGCTCTCCAAACTAAACTTCCCCCGGGTATATCAACAGTAGTGGGCTCCTGCACAGTGCACGCTCCGGATTACTCATTGGTGGGCCGAAGTTGTTGAGGAGAATCGCGGCAGAGAAGAATGGTGGGAGGCGCATGATCCAATGTCACCCCAGCAATATGTGATAAAAAAATATATTATCAGGTGTCATGCTCCTTTAATTGTCCACAAGGCTTCATATGGCATGCAAATATGAGGCCCTTGCACTTATTTGTCGGTCGTGGCATCCAGGCCAGCACTTGACTGGCAGTGGAGCAACTCTTCTCCCTGACCTCACCCGAATCTCACATGCACAGCCATATGCTGTGTCAGGTCGGCACTTTCATCTGTGGAGCTAAGGGGCTGTTGGGGCGCCAGCAGCAGGTTTGGGCGACACAGCACACCAGACACATGTACAGCCCCAGCCTCACCAACAGCGCCAGTTGCTGTCAGGCCTCCAAGACCATGCACCCCGGGACATTGCAGGAGCCGGCCCTGGGGGGTGGCGGTCCCCAGGGCCAGAGGGGGCCGTGCGGCCCCCTCCCATCATTTCAACAGCCCCGGGGAGGTGGTGGTCCCCGGGGCTTGTGGGGGTCTGTGAGGCCCCCCACCCACAAAATAAAGCCCCGGGAAGGTGGCGGTCCCCGGGGCTGTGGGGGTGCCACATGCCCCCGCGCATAAGTAAATAAAGCCCCGGGGAGGTGGCGGTCACCGGGACTGTGGGGGGGCCGCGTGCCCCTCCACATATAATTAGCATAGCCCCGGGGAGGTGGCGGTCCCCAGGGCTGCAGGGGCCCCTGTGGGACCCCGCTATATAATTTTGGCATTGCCCCCGGGACCTGGCCCACCCGGGGGCTCATTAAAACGAAGCTCGGGAGCTCGCGCTTTGCTTTTTTTAATTTTCTCAGCAGGATTCGCACACCCAATGCGAATTCTGCCGATTTTGATTTTTTTGTAATGCTTTTTTTGGGCCTGACCCCCTGAGCAGGCCTAAGGGGTCAGGGTGTTTCTACCCTGCCCCCTTTTCTTCATTTTTCTTTTTATTCTTTTTCCTTTTTCTTGTGACTCAGTTGGAGTGTTGGCAGCCAATCAGAATGTAGCTCATGCTCGGGAGGATTTGCGACTCCTCCTCAGTGCTCAGATATCGATATTTTTATTTTTTAAATTTCTCAGGAACTACTGAACGGATTTACACCATTTTAAAAAAAGGTCGCTTTCTGAACCAAGAGCTACCCTTTTGCCAAATTTGGTATATTTCCGTTCAGCAGTTCGGGCTGTAGCCTGTTCCAAAATTTCCTATAGAAATTAACATGGAGAAAACGTGTTTTGGGACCCCCTTTTTCTCAGCCCCTGCTTGACGAATCACCCCCAAACTTTCAAGACATGAGCTGACCTGAACTGGTCATTAGTTTAGAAAATTTCACAAAGATTCGTCAAATGGCGCCAAAGATATTGGCAAATCAAAAAACGCTTTTCCTATGGATAATAGGTAATATATATATATATTATCTACTGGCGGTCGCCAGTAGATCGTTATAGTTAGGACCTTTATCCATAGGAAATCCGCAACATTCTATTTGAAATAACTCTTGCGCCGGTTGACGAAACTTCGTGAAAGCTTCCAACTTGTTGGGGCGCTCCGCTCCGCTCCTACCCTGAAAGTCTCGGGTTGATTCGTCAAGCGGGGGCCGAGAACAAAGGGGGTCCCAAAACGCGTTTTCTCCATGTTAATTCCCATAGGAAATTTTAGCCACGGCTACAGCTCGAACTGCTGAACGGAATTACACCAAATTTGGCAAAAGGTAGCACTTGGTTCAGAAAGCGACCTTTTTTAAATGGTGTAAATCCGTTCAGTAGTTGCGGAGAAATTCCAAAATAAGAGTGAAAAAATTGATTTCCCATAGGAAACTTTATGCAAGGCTACAGCAGAAACTGCTGAACGGAATTACACCAAATCTGGCAAAAAGGTAGTGCTTGGTTCAGAAAGCACCCTTTTTAAAAATGGTGTAAATCCGTTCAGTAGTTGCTGAGAAAATCCAAAATAAACGTTTCGATATTTAGAGGCACGGAGGATCCGCGCACCCTCCCGACCACGAGCTGCATGCTAATTGGCTGTCAACACTCCAAACCAGGAGGCAGCCATCTTGTTCCTCGGTAGAACCGAGGGACAAGAAAAGACAAAAACAAGGGCGCAAAACGCAAAAAGGGAGCAGGGTAGAAACACCCTGACCCCCTAGCCCTGCTCAGGGGGTCCTACAAAGACCCCCAGGGCCCAAAAAATATATATATATTTTTTTAAATCGGCAGAAAACGCGCTAGGTGCGCGGATCCTGCGGATAAAAAAAAACAGAGCGCGGACTCCCGCGCTTGTGAGTTAATTGGCCCCCGGGTGGGCCAAGTCCCGGAGGCATGCGGGGCTTTATTATTAATTATATGGGGGCCTCTAAGGCCTCCCAAGCCCCGGGGACTGCCACCCCCCGGGGCTTTAAACAAAATGGTGCGGGAGGGCTCTGAGCCCCGGGGACCGCCACCCCCCGGGGCTTCTTTTTTTAAAATTAAATCACCTGTGTGGGGGCTCCAGCCCCCACATGCCCTGGGGACCGCCACCTCCCGGGGCACTAACAAATTTAAAATGGGGGTCCGTTTTGGACCCCCTTAGCCCCGGGGACCACCACCTCCCCGGGGCGTTGCAGATGTGGGGAGGGGGGCCGCGCGGCCCCCCTCCTGGAGCCATTGATGGCCCTGGGGACTGCCACCCCCCAGGGCCGGCTCCTGCAGTGTCCCGGGGGGTGACACTGTAGTTTGCAATGACAGGACGGGAGCCTCGCGGCTCCCGTCCTGTCATTGCAAACTGTTTTGCTTCAATGAAGCAAAGCAGATTGCTTTTCGACATGGGGAGCTGCATGTCAGCAGCTCCCCATGTGGAAAAGCAATGCCGGCTCCCGAGGGACGCGGGGAGCTGGCTGGGACCGTGGGGGGTTTGGGGACCCCCCCACAGTCCCCAACGGAGAGGGCCAGCCCCGGGGATGGGGTCCCCGGGGCAAGTAGTGGCCCGGGAGGGGGGCGACGCGGCCCCCCTCCCCCCCCAAAAAGAAATAAATAAAGGCCTGCCCCGGGGGATGGGGTCCCCGGGGCCGGAATCGGCCACGGGAGGGGGGCCACGCGGCCCCTTCCCGTTTAAAAAAAAAAAAAAAGGGGTAAGGCCCTGGGGGATGGGGTCCCCAGGGCCCAAAAAAAGGAAAAAGGAAGGGGGGCCACACAGCCCCCCTTCGGGAAAAAAAAAAAAAAAAAAAACGATCGGGCCGCAGGCCCCGCCCCCTTCCTTTACCACTCTGCAAACGCGCCCTGGCGCGTTTGCAGAGGGGGAACGATCCCCTTGAATACTGGGGGTCCCTGGGTGCCAACTAGCCCACCAGGAACCTCCAGTATGCGCCTGAGGCTGCGTTGCAGAGAGGTGTACAGAGGCCACGCCCCTTTTACACCTCTCTGCAACGCAGCTCTGTGGCGCTTACTGGAGGTACCTGGTGGGATAGTTGGACCCCAGGGACCCTCAGGATTCAAGGGGACTTAATCCCCCAACTTAAAACGCGCCACGGGGTGCGTTTGCACAGTGGTGAAGGGAGGGGCGGGGCTTCAGGTGACATGTGTGCAAACAGGCCTCGTGGCGCGTTTTAAGATGGGGAATTAAATCCCCTTCAATCCTGAGGGTCTCTGGGGCCAACTAGCCCACCAGGTACCTCCAGTAAGCGCCACGGAGCTGCGTTGCAGAGTGTTGTAAAAAGGGGCGTGGCCTCTGAACATCTCTCTGCAACGCAGCTCTCTGGCGCATATTGGAGGTATCTGGTGGGCCAGTTGGCCCCTAGGGACCATCGGGATTGAGGAGGAATTAATTCTCCAACTTAAAACGCGCCACAGGGCGTGTTTGCAGACATGTCACCTCAGGCCCCACCCCCTTCCTTCACCATTGTGCAAATATTCCTCTAAAATCAGCCGAACTACGAATTCCGATTTACTCACCTGTTATCAGGAGAGACCTCAGTGCTGCATCTTTGAGCCCAGTACTGACCTGAAAAGTAATTTTAACCGTACTTACCAGTAACTTGAATTTCCTTCCATAGGATATCATTGCCTGCTTTTTGCTGAAAAAGTTTCTGTGTCGATTTTTGAAACATACAAATATTCCTCTAAAATCAGCAGAACTACGAATTCCGATTTACTCACCTGTTATCAGGAGAGACCTCAGTGCTGCATCTTTCAGCCCAGTACAGATCCTGAAAAGTAATTCTAACCGTACTTACCAGTAACTTGAATTTCCTTCCATAGGCTAACATTGACTGGTTTCACTTGGAAATTCTTCTAAGTGTGGAGTTTTGGAACTTTATAATATTCCTCTAAAATCAGCCGAACTACGAATTCCGATTTACTCACCTGTTATCAGGAGAGAACCCAGTGCTGCATCTTTTAGCCCAGCACTGACCCTGAAAAGTAATTCTAACCGTACTTACCAGTAACTTGTATTTCCTTCCATTGGAATCCATTGTCTGGTTTTCCGCAGAAACGTTTCAAAGTGCCGTTTTTCACAAACTACAAATATTCCTTAAAAATCGCCTGTATGACTTAAACGCATTCTTTCAACTGTTTACAGGAGATGCACCAGTGCTGGATCCAGGATCCACCACTGAGTAAGAAAAAGTAACGATAACACTACTTACCTGCTAAGTGAATTTCCTCCCATAGGATAACATTGGTGATTCTATGTGAAGAAGTTTCTGTCAACTTTTAAAATACAATAATATTCCTTAAAAATCACTACTGTAACCAAAACGCTTTTACTCAACTGTTTACAGGAGATGTCCCAGGACTGAATCTAGGATCCAGTCCTGTGGTTAGAAAAGTAATCCATAAAGTAACTAATTGCATTTAACTAGAAATTCACATTGAGCTCAATGTTGCATTGTGTTTGAAATTGTGTTGCCCATTGCAACAACTGTAACTACTGTACTTAAGTCTATTGCCTATTTGCAAAGTATTTAAACTAAAGTAATTCATTCTGAGAAAGTATATTTTGTAATGTAATGTATAATGTAATTACAATGTAATTTAAAAAATAAAATATCTAAAAATAAATAGTTTAAAAAATGTAGTAAATCAGTATCAAAAAATAAATATAACAATTAATACATTTAAAAATTGTCATTTACAAAACCTTTGAAATTCACTGAAAAAAACCATAGGTTTCAGACATGTTATAGTTAGGAATTAGCATTTAAAAAACCTTTGAAATTCACTGAAAAAACCATAGGTTTCAGGCACGTTATAGTTAGAAATTAGCATTTAAAAAACTTTACAAATTCACTGAAAAAACCATAGGTTTCAGACACGTTATAGTTAGAAATTTACATTTAAAAAACCCTTGAAATTCACTGAAAAAACCATAGGTTTCAGACACGTTATAGTTAGAAATTTGCATTTAAAAAACCTTACAAATTCACTGAAAAAACCATAGGTTTTAGGGACAGTTATAGTTAGTTGGACATTGCACTCGTACAAAACCCGTGAAATTCCCCCGTTATAGTTAGTTCAGCTAACTATAACTCGCGCCCCCGCAATGCACTGCTGATGATGTCACATATTACATCACTCATGACATGGTCAGTGACATCACTGATTACATCACTGATGACATCTCAAATGACATCACTGATGACATCATCCACGTGATAATCTGATGCACCTCCTCACACCCTAATATAACCTTTGATACACCCACTCTAAATTAAAGACTGCCATTCGCAAAACCATAGACACTCCAACACCAATAACTACATACCCACTCATTGATTCTTAGGTCTACACACACATCCACTCACTCACCTGTACAGTCATTCATACTTACGGTCACTCAGTACAGGACTATCATATGCACTCATACTCCTATATAGACACTCAAACACCGCCACTCATCCATAGAGGTACTCACACACCTAGTCAGTCATGCAAATAATTAAACACACTGCCATTTACTCACCTATACAGTTATACACACACCAGCTCACTTACTCATACAAATACTAGCACATTCTTACGCTCTTACACAATCACTGATGCAAGCACACACTCATCCATACAGTCAATCTCACAATCACACACTCCCGCTTATAGCTATTTATATACTCCAACACACATATATACTGCCTTTCACATATGTAGTTACTCACACATGTACCACTGGGACATACATTCACTCACTAATACACTCTTACACACACTTACCCACCCATACAGTCTATCACAGATGCACTCTTGAAACCATCCACCCAGTGAATCACCCACTCACACATCTATGCACAGAGTCGCACCCACCCCACCCACACAAACACTCAGGCACCCATACAGATACTCAGACAACCAATCAATAACTCATATAGACACTCATGTAGCTATTCACAAACCCAAGCAGCCACTTACACAGCAACAGACAGACGGATACAGACATTCACCCAGTTTAGTCACTAACGCATGCATTCAGTAAGATACGTTTAATCACTCACTTATAGAGTTAGTCACGCACCTACTAAATCATCCATACAGACACTTATACACCCACTCATTCTTCAATATGCCTTTCCCTATATATATAAAAATCTTTAAACTTTACAGAAACACACAGTCACTGGATGATGTCATCAGTGATGTCATTTGAGATGTCATCAGTGATGTCATCAGTGATGTCACTGACCATGTCATGAGTGATGTAATATGTGACGTCATCAGCAGTGCATTGCGGGGCGCGAGTTATAGTTAGCTGAACTAACTATAACGGGGAATTTCACGGGTTTTGTACGTAGTGCAATGTCCAACTAACTATAACGTCCCTCAAACCTATGGTTTTTTCAGTGAATATATATATATATATATATTCACTGAAAAAACCATAGGTTTGAGGGACGTTATAGTTAGTTGGACATTTCTCTCGTACAAAACCATAGAAATTCCCCTGTTATAGTTAGTTCAGCTAACAATAACTCGAGCACCCGCAATGCACTGCTGATGACGTCACATATTACATCATTCATGACATGGTCAGTGACATCACTGATGACATCTCAAATGACATCACTGATGACATCATCCAGTGACTGTGTTTTTCTTTAAAGTTTATTTTTAACTTTCAAAGTGAATGACAACAGATGCAATGGAGCCAACGATCATGCAGCTCGGACACCCAACACTGCTCCGACACCCCCCGCCACCAGCCCCTTGTCCGCCATCCCCCCCTCACCTCCTCCCCACACAAACAAATGTGACAGCAACCTTAGGAAATCTGGAACGTAACAAATTGGCTGATGTCGCACAATTATAGTAAAGAAGATGCATGTGAGGTTGGACAAATAAGAATCTCAGTCATCTATGGATTTACATATAAAACATTTTATTTAAACAAAACAACAAAATAAAAGTAGGTACAGGTATGGCGTGTCATCCCTCGACAATTTGTGAATCACAGCCTGCAAGACAAAAAGAAAGATAAGATAGTGCGTCATGCATCCATGAAAGGAGAGAGAGAGAAAGAGAGAGAGATAGGAAGAGACAGAGAAAGAAAGAGTGAGAGAGAGGAAGACAGAGAAAGGAGAGAGTGAGAGAGAGAGAGAGAGAGAGAGAGGAAGAGAGAGAGAAAGAGAGAAAGAGTGAGATACAAGGAAGAGAGAAAGAGAGAAACAGTGTGAGAGAGAGGTAGAGAGAGAGAGAGAGTGAGACAGAGAGGAAGAGAGAGAGAAAGAAAGAATGATAGAGAGAGGAAAAGACATAGAAAGAGAGAAAGAGTATGAGAGAGAGAAAGGAAGAGATAGAGAGTGAGAGAGAGAGAAAGAGTGTGAGTGACAGAAAGGAAGAGATGGAGAGGGAGAGTGAGTGTTGACACTGTGGAGAAAATCCTCACAGCTCACCTTTCTGCCACCTGTGTGTCTCCAACCACGTGCCGGGACATAGTGCAGTCTTGAAGTTTAGTCATCTGAAACATAGTATAGAATCAGTAATGGCAGAGTACATACAACTGCACACGCCTAATTCTCTGTTTTGCCGCTGCGCACGCAGGCTGCTGCACCCCGACGACTCCCGCCGCCCAGAGGTGCCTGCCTGCCACTGCGCACCCAGGCTGCTGTACCCCATCCACTCCCACTGCCCAGAGGTATCTGCCCGCTGCTGTGCACCCAGGCTGGTGCACCCCATCCAGTCCCACTGCCCGGAGGTGACTGCCCGTTCCTGCGCACCCAGACTGCTGCATCCCATCCACTCCCACTGCCTAGAGGTGTTTGCCCGCTCCTGTGCACCCTGGCTGCTGCACCCCATACACTCCTACTGGTCGGAGGTGTCTGCCAGCTCTTGTGCACGCAGGGTGCTGCACACTATCCACTACCACCGCCCAGAGGTGACTGCTCGCTGCTGCGGAAACAAGCCTCTCTGCTCACCTTCCACCACCGGTGTGTGTCTAAGAGGGTCCACCACGTGCCGAAGCAACCTCCTCAGGCGTTGCGTACACGCGGTCAAGCCGAGCTCACAATTCAAAGTGGGTTTTGATTGCAGGATGGCCACGCATCATCGCAGGCTGCACACGCGCTCAGCTCTGGTGGCACTAACTCAGTAGAACTGAAGTCATCGCCTCGTGGCGGGAGGTCCGTGTCGGGGGGGTCGTCAATATGCGAATCACAGCCTGCTAGACAAAAAGCAAGATAACATTGTGCGTCATGCGTCCACCGAAGGAGAGAGAGAGAGAAAGAGTGACAGAGAGGAAGAGAGAAAAAAAGAAAAAAACAGTGAGAGGTAGACAGAGAGAAACAGTGAGAGAGAGAGGAAGAGAGAGAGAAACAGTGAGAGAGAGGAAGAGAGAGAGAAAGAGAGAAACAGTGTGAGAAAGAGGAAGAGAGAAACAGAGGAAGAGTGAGAGAGAGATAAAGAGAGAGAGAGGTAGAGAGAGAGAAAGAAAAAAACTGTGAGAGAGAGGAAGAGAGAGTGAGGAAGAGAGAGAGAGAAAGAGTGTGAGGGAGAGAAAGGACGAGATGGAGAGGGACAGTGAGTGCCCACACTGTGGACAAAACCCTCACAGCTCACCTTTCCGTCACCGGTGTGTCTCCAACCACGTGCCGGAACATAGTGAAGCCCTCAAGCTTACTCATCTGAAACGTAGGATGGAATCAGTAATGGCAGAGTACATACAACTGCACACGCCTAATTCTCTGTCCCGCCTTTGTGCATCCAGGCTGCTGCACCCCATCCACTCCCACTGCCCAGAGGTGTCTGCTCGCCGCTGCGCACCCAGGCTGCTGCACCCCATCCACTTCCACTGCCCAGAGGTGTCTGCCTGCTGCTGCACACCCAGGCTGCTGCACCCCATCCACTCCCACTTCCCGGAGGTGACTGTCCGCCGCTGTGCACCCAGGCTGCTGCACCCCATCCACTCCCACTGCCCGGAGGTCACTGCCCGCCGTTGCGCTAACAAGCCTCTCTGCTCACCTTTCGCAAACTGCGTGTAGAAAAGAGGGCCTACCACGTGCCGCTGCAAGTCCCAAGCCAGGGGCCCGCGGACACGGCACCCTGCATATCATGCAGCCCCGCTCCGCAGGCCACTAGGTCTCACATTTGGTGCTGTGTCTTGATTTCGCCACGGCAGAGGACATACCAGTGCACCGGGCTTTTCAACGCAGGCTGCACACCCGCTCAGCCCTTGCGGTGCCACTAACTCTGTGACCAGCGAGGCGACACCACGTGCCGGTAGGCCTGCGCTGTCTGATGGCTCAGGCCTACACTGCGGTCCAGCAGGGCACACAAAACCTGAGCTGTCCAGACCGCCAGTTCGGGCCATCACCGCAGGCTGTACACCCGCTCAGCAGTTACGGTACCCATACCTCAGTGGACCGAAAGTCACCGTCCCGTGCCGGTGTGCCTGTGCCGGCCGCAGTGCATCCGGTGCGAGCAACTCTGAAATGGCATCGAGCACGTGCGCCGGGTCTTTTTTATTGGCAGGGTCACGTGTCCTGTGACGCCTGTGATGGATGGGTGTGGTGTGGGTGTATTCTAGCCGTGAGGGAGTGGCTGTGGCGTACTGACAACTAGGGTGTGACCAGCAGATCACTGCAATGAAGATCTGGGCCATGTAGTGTTGTTGTCCTTCCCTGTAAGCGTAATCGGAGCGGGCTGGCCTGGCGTATGCCAGTCCTGCGTGAGGCTGTGAAGAATGACTCCGGAGCTATGGGCGTGGCTCCGTTCTGGGCTGTATGAGGAATCAACTGATACGGGTGTCCCTGTTGTAGTGCTGACGTCACCCGGGTCGCAAGCGCCAATGTGTCACTCTGTGAGCCAAGTCCCACAACATGGCCAACATGGAAGGTACAAGGAATCACTGACCCTACATTCATCCATAGTTCCACACATGAAAGATGGTGGACATGACACATCTGTGTGGATATGAATGTTTATTGCACATTCAGTGGAGTGTTGCAGCTGTAGCAATACAGGGCCATGCAAAGTTCAAGTTTCAGTTTTTGGCACATGGAGGGCAGCCAATTAAAGCCAAGCTTGTGTTCGGGGTTAGGCTGCGCCAACATATGTACTTATACAATTACTCCGCCAATCTCCAAGCACTTATAAATTCACTATACACTCTCCTTGCAATACTCTAATGATCCAGTCTCTACGTACGTACTTGTACAATGACCGAGAGAAAGTTACATAACCAAAGTTTTCCCCACTGCCAGAGGTAACATGTTTTCATACCCTGTCCACAGCACAATGTAATGTGGTAGGGCCCAGGGGCGGCATCTTGCATACATAATGAACACACAGACAGATAGTGGAACTGGGTATAGGCACGTGCGCTCAACTCATTTTTATTACCAGGGTCACATGTCCAGTGACATCTGTGCTGGATGCGTGTGGGGTGAGTGTAAGCCAGCCGTCCGGGAATGGTTGGTGCTGGCAACAAGTACAACAGTAATCATTTGATCAGACACACAAATTCAATCATAAAGGGTCAATGATTTGTGCTGCACTAAGGTAGGGGCAACAGTTGTGAAATAATACACACAAGATTGTATCGTAAAGGGTCCATGACTTGTGGTACACTGAGGTAGGGGCAGCAGATGTGAAATTATACACAAAACATTGTATCATAAAGGGTTCATGAGTTGTGCTGCACTGAGATAGGGGCATCAGAAGCATTCAGCGTGTGCGCAGCCAGCGATGATGCGTGGTGCGAGCGAGCCGCACTGGGAGCAATGTCTGTTGCCTACTGGACTGAGTCATCTGCAATCGCGACTCGATGTGAATTGTGAGCCCTGCTATCCGCAGTGTAGATCGAAGGCAGTAGTCAGCACAGACATCGAAGAATGCTTTTAGTCACTTCCTGTTTACAAAATTCGAGGACATAGAGTACAATTCTCTCTGCAATAAATAAATCATGTCTCAATTTAAATTGTGAGCTCTGCTAACCGCAGTGTAGGTGTATGGAACAAAAGATGAAACATTTATGGAATACACTGTCGAAATATGTAGGTTTCAGGGACATTATAGTTTGTTGCCTACTGGACTCTGAAATTAATGAATGAAGACTGAATTTGAATTGTGAGCACTGCTGAGCACAGTGTAGGCCGGAGGCAGCGGTCAGGAAGGGTCTACAGCCATGTGGCATTGACTTGAGCTGCATACAGTTAGTGGTAGGTGTGGCGCTCAGCGTGTGCGCAGCAAGCGATGATGCAATGTCTCTTGCCTACTGGACTGCGTCATCTGCAATCATGACTTGATCTGAATTGTGAGCCCTGCTGACCACAGTGTAGGCCGGAGGCAGTGGTCAGGAAGAGCCCAGAGCCACGTGGTGTTGTCTTGAGCTGCATAGAGTTAGTGGTAGGTGTGGCGCTCAGCGTGTGCGCAGCCAGCGATCATGCAATGTCTGTTGCCTACTGGACTGCGTCATCTGCAATCGCGTATCGATCTGAATTGTGAGCCCTGCTGACCGCAGTGTAGGCCGGAGGCAGTGGTCAGGAAGAGTCCACAACCACGTGGCGTTGACTTGAGCTGCATAGAGTTAGTGGTAGGTGTGGCGCTCAGCATGTGTGCAGCCAGCGATGATGCAATGTCTCTTGCCTACTGGACTGCGTCATCTGCAATCGCGACTCGATCTGAATTGTGAGCCCTGCTGACCGCAGTGTAGATCGAAGGCAGTAGTCAGCACAGACATCAAGGAATGCTTTTTGTCACTTCCTCTTGACAAAATTCGAGGACATAGAGTACAATTCTGTCTGCAATTAATAAATCAAGACTCAGTTTGAATTGTGAGCTCTGCTGTCCGCAGTGTAGACTGCCATTCAGTGTTCCTTTGGACTTGCAAGATGAATTTGGTCACTGTACTAAAGCTATAACTGATATAAAATAAGTTCTTGAAGTAAGGATACTAAAAGGATATTATGTAGGTTTTAGGGACGTAATACTTAGTTGCCTACTGGACTCTGCAATTAATGAATCAAGAGTCAATTTTAAATGTGAGCCCTGATGACCGCAGTGTAGGCCGGAGGCAGCGGTCAGCAAGGGCCCACAGCCACGTGGCATTGAGTTGAGCTGTACAGTTAGTGTCACCTGAGGCAACTAGCGTGTGTGGAGCCTGCGATGATGCGTGGTCCGTGCGGGCCGCACTGGTAGCAATGTCTTTTGCCTAATGAATTCTGTCTTAATAAGTCCACGTGGCGTTGACTTGTGGTGCACTGAGTTAGTGGCACCTGAAGCACTCAGTGTGTGCGCAGTCTGCAATGATGCGTGGTCCGGGCGGGCCGCACTGGGATCAATGTCTCTTCCCTACTGAAGTGCGTCATCTGCAATCGCGACTCGATCTGAATTGTGAGCCCTGCTGTCCGCAGTGTAGATCGAAGGCAGTAGTCTGTACAGACATAAGTCTGTGGTGCTCTGCTGCTGGGTTCGCAGCGGGCCTGTGTCGAGGAGGCCGGCGGTCACGGCGGAGGCCTCGTGGCAGGGTGAGGGCTGCCACCCTGGCAGACGCTTTGGCCTTCCCACAAGTGAACCACGCACACAGCCCCAGCCTATATATTCATACTTCTACGCTGGAGTGGCATACGTTGGACCAGCACACTCCGCTTCCGCTTCCAGGGGGGACAACACAGCTACATGACCGAGATCTTCCCCACTGCCTGAGGTAACATGATTGCGTCTATTGTCCACAACACTACAAGCACCAGCAGTATATGTCCACATGGAGAGGTTTGTGCTCTGCATAGTGAGGTCTGTCCACCACATCACCGCTACACTTGGTATTGTGTGCATTTTTATTGATGGGTGACTTGCGTCCTTCACACATACTTGGTTGCCACATCTCCCACGATTCAGCTATTGTCTGGCTGAGGGACCATGCCGTTTTTGGAAGGTCCGCTGTCCTGTTCTGCGCTGCCTCTGTGGTAGTAGGGAGGGGGGTGGTCAGGGGGGAGGTAATAAGGGTGATGGCTGTGGGTGTTGTGGCCTTCTTGGATGTCGGAGCTGCATGGTCAGTAGCTCTATGACATGTGTTGGTCTTCAGATGTGGTTCTGGGCTGGGCTCCCTTTCACACTGTAGGTAGTCGTCCTGCTTTACACCAGTAAACGGCAGATGTTAAATTCCTACTGCTAACGCAGCTTATCGCCTGTTTTTGGATCGCACCCCAGATTTGGCTGCTCGTTCAAAATATCGGGAAGTGGTGTTTTCATGTTATTTTTGCACGGGAACGCCTACTCTGCATATTATTAGCGTTAGTTGTCGCTCTCATTTGTGGTGAATTTTTTTGCGGAAGCTATTGTTGGAAAACTGGCGATATTGACTGTTTTCACTAGGTTGAGAATGGAATTATAATTTAAAATCACTGAAAATACCATAGGTTTAATGAACATTATAATTAGAAATTATCATTTAAAAAATGTTTGAAATTCACTGAAAAAACCATAGGTTTCAGGCACGTTATAGTTAGAAATTAGCATTTAAAAACCTTAGAAATTCACTGAAAAAACCAAAGGTTTCAGAGACGTTATAGTTAGAAATTATCATTTAAAAACCTTTGAAATTCACTGAAAAACCATAGGTTTCAGGGACGTTATAGTTAGCTGGACATTTCACTCATTCAAAACCATAGAAATTCCACTGTTATAGTTAGTTCAGCTAGCTATAACTCACGCCCAGCAATGCACTGCTGATCACATCACATATTACATCATTCATGACATGGTCAGTGACATCACTGATGACATCACTGATCACATCTCAAATGACATCACTGATGACATCAGACAGTGAATGTGTTTTTCTTTAAAGTTTAAATATGTATTATATATATACCAAGGTGTATTGAAGAATGAGTGGGTGTATAAGTGTCTGGATGGAGGATTTAGTAGGTGTGTGACTGACTGTTTAACTCAGTTATAACATATATATATATATATATATATATGTTTAAAGTAATGTTATAGTTAGGTGTATTTGTCAGTGTCAACATTAATGTTTTGAACTGAAAAAACCACAGTTATTCACCTTTTATAATTGGCAGCGCTAACTATAACTTGGGCCCCCACCATGCACTGCTTATGACCTCACATATGACATCACTCATGACAAGTTGCATGACATAATTTATGACATCACTAAACTGCTGAATTTCTGTGTTTTTTGTTTAAAATGTTAACGTTGTCACTGAGAAATTCAGTCAAACTATCACCTTGGTTTCTTCAGTGAATTTATATATATATATATATATATATATATATATATATATATATATATATATATATATGTATATATATATATATATATTATCTGGTGGCGGTCGCCAGTAGATAGTTATAGTTAGGACCTATTATCCATAGGAAATTTGTAACATTCTTTTCCCAATAACTTTGGCGCCGGTTGACGAATCTTCGTGACATTTTCAAAACTTATGGCCCGCTCCGGTCCGCTCCTATCTTGAAAGTTTCGGGGTGATTCGGCAAGCGGGGGCCGAGGAAAAAGGGGGTCCCAAAACGTGTTTTCTCCATGTTAGTTCCCATAGGAAACTTTAGCCACGGCTACAGCCCGAACAGCTGAACGGAATTACACCAAATTTGGCAAAAAGATAGTGCTGGGTTCAGAAAGCGCCCTTTTTTTAAATGGTGTAAATTCGTTCAATAGTTGCGGAGAAATAAAAAAATAGAGGTCAAAAAATCAATTTCCCATAGGAAACTTTAGACACGGTTACAGCCAAAACTGCTGAACGGAATTACACCAAATTTGGCAAAAAGGTAGTGCTTGGTTCAGAAAGCACCCTTTTTTTTAAATGGTGTAAATCTGTTCAGTAGTTCCTGAGAAATGCAAAAAATAAAAGTTTTGATATCTATGGCCGCGGTGGATCCGCGGACCCTCCTGACCACGAGCTGCATGCTAATTGGCTGTCAACACTCCAAACCAGGAAGTGTTGGCAGCCATCTTGTGCCTCGGTAGAACCGAGGCACAAGAGAAGAGAAAAACTAAGGCACAAAACAAGAAAAGGGGGCAGGATAGAAACACCCTGACCCCCTAGGCCTGCTCAGGGGGTCCCACAAGGACCCCCAGGGCCAAAAAAAGCATTTTTTTTTTTAAATCGCGAGGTGCGCGCCGGATTCGTGGATCCGGCCGTGAAAATTAAAAAAAACTAAGCGCGGGCTCCCGCGCTTTGTTTAATTTAAGCCCCCGGGTGGGCCAGGTCCCGGGGGCAGTTAAAAAATGTGTGGGGGGGGCCCCAATCCCCACCACACTGCCCCGGGGACCGCCACCCCCGGGGCTTTACAAAAATATTTGCAGGGGGCACACGGCCCCCCCGCAGCCCCGGGGACCGCCACCCCCGGGGCTTTCATTAATTAATTAGCAGGGGCACACGGCCCCCCGCTGCCCCGGGTACTGCCACCCCCCGGGGCTTTTTAAAAAAAAATATATATATATACTCCTTTGTACCCCGGGGACCGCCACCTTCCCGGGGCACTAATATTCTAATTTGGGGGTCCGTTACGGACCCCCGAGCCCCGGGGACCACTACCCCCCGGGGCTGTGCATTAGTTGTAAGGGGGGCCGCGCGGCCCCCTCATGGAGCCAGTGATGGCCCTGGTGACCGCCACCCCCCAGGGCCGGCTCCTGCAGTGTCCCGGGGTGCCCACCCCCGGGACACTGCAGTTTGCAATGACAGGGCGGGAGCTGTGCGGCTCCCGCCCTGTCACAAACTGCTTGCTTCATTGAAGCGAGAGCAGGAAACCTGCTCTGCTTCAATGAAGCAAAGCAGATGGCATTCCACATGGGGAGCTGCATGTTAGCAGCTCCCATGTGGAAAAGCAATGCCGGCTCCCGCAGGACGCGGGAGCTGGCGGGACCGTGGGGATTGGGGACCCCCACGGTCCACAACGGATAGGGCCGGCCCCGGGGATGGGGTCCCCGGGGCCATAGTGGACCGGGAGGAGGCCACGCGGCCCCTCCCCCATTATAAAAAAAAACACGGAAAGGTCGGCCCCGGGGGATGGGGTCCCCGGGGCCATGAATGGGCTGAGGAGGGGGGCCACGCAGCCCCCCTCCAATAATTTAATTTTTTTTTAAAAACTGGCCATGCCCCAGGGGATGGGGTCCCCGGGGCCGAATATGGCCTCGGGAGGGGGGCCATGCGGCCCCCTTCCAATTTTTTAAAATAAAAAAAAACAATAGGGGTCAGGCCCTGGGGGATGGGGTCCCCAGGGCCAATAAAATAGGAAAGGAAGGGGGGCTGTGTGGCCGGCATCGCACCGGAGGCCCCGCCCCCTCCCTGCAGCACTCTGCAAACGCGCCCCCTGGCGCGTTGTAAGATGGGGAACTAATTCCCCTTGAATACTGGGGGTCCCTGGGGGCCTTCTAGCCCACCAGGAACCTCCAGTATGCGCCAGGGAGCTGCGTTGCAGAGAGGTGTTCAGAGGCCATGCCCCTTTTTACACATCTCTGCAACACAGCTCTGTGGCGCTTAATGGAGGTACCTGGTGGGCTAGTTGCACCCCAGGGACCCTCAGGATTCAAGGGGACTTAATCCGCAAACTTAAAATGCGCCACGGGGCGCGTATGCACAATGGTGAAGGGAGGGGGCGGGGCCTGAGGTGACATGTGTGCAAACACGCCCTGTGGCGCGTTTTAAGTTGGGGAATTAATTCCTCTTCACTCTGAGGGCCCTTGGGGCCAACTCAGCTCACCAGGTACCTCCAATAAGCACCACAGAGCTGCGTTGCAGAGTGTTGTAAAAAGGGGCGTGGCCTCTGAACACCTCTCTGCAACGCAGCTCCCTGGCGCATACTGGAGGTACCTGGTGGGTTAGTTGGCCCCCAGGGACCCTCAGGATTGAAGAGGAATTAATTCACCAACTTAAATGCGCCACAGGGCGTGTTTGCACACATGTCACCTCAGGCCCTGCCCCCTTCCTTCACCACTGTGCAAACGCGCCCCCTGGCGAGTTGTAAGTTGGGGAATTAATTCCCCTTCAATTCTAAGGGTCTTTGGGGGCCAACTAGCCCACCAGGTACCTCCAGTATGCGCCAGGGAGCTGCGTTGCAGAGAGGTGTTCAGAGACCACGCCCCTTTTTACACCTCTCTGCAACGCAGCTCTGTGGCGCTTACTGGAGGTACCTAGTGGGCTAGTTGGACCCTAGGGACCCTCAGGATTCAAGGGGACTTAATCTCCCAACTTGAAACAGCCACAGGGCGTGTTTACACAGTGGTGAAGGGAGGGGACGGGGCCTGAGGTGACGTGTGCAAACACGCCCTGTGGCGCGTTTTAAGTTTGGGAAATAATTCCCCTTCAATCCCGAGGGCCCCTGGGGGCCAAGTAGCCCACCAGGTGCTTCCAGTAAGTGCCACTGCGCTGCGTTGCAGAGAGGTGGTGCAGGCCGTGCCCCTTTTTACACATCTCTGCAACGCAGCTCTGTGGCGCTTACTGGAGGTACCTAGTGGGCTAGTTGGGCCCTCAGGATTCAAGGAGACTTAATCTCCCAACTTAAAACGGCCACAGGGCATGTTTGCACACATGTCACCTCAGGACTCCCCCTCCCTTCACCAGTGTGCAAACGCGCCCTGTGGCGCTTTTTAAGAGGTAGTTTTAATCCCCCTGCCCTATTATGTACTAGGGTCTTACAGAGGAGGTCATGGTAATCACAGGGGTACCCCAACGCATAGTGTTCCCTAGTGTATGTAGGTGTTTTCACTGTATTCTAAGTGTCTTTTAGCATAGCACTGGCTCTAGGCCTGGTTTGTCAGATTCAGTTACCACCAGTACCCGTCTGAAAAAGTTGTGGGCACAGGAGGACTTTCTGCTCCTCTGTTGGTTCTTTCTGTACATCTCTTCTTCTTCCTGCACTTTTCTTCGTCTTTGTGGACTTCTGTTGCTTCTTTCTGCATTTCTTTTTTTTCTTTCTGTTAGTTGTTTCTTCTTTCATCACATGTCCTACCTCTGTAGGCATAGTTAGAAACTAGCATTTAAAAAACCTTTGAAATTCACAGAAAAAACCATAGGTTTCAGGCACGTTATAGTTAGAAATTAGCATTTAAAAAACCTTAGAAATTCACTGAAAAAACCATAGGTTTCAGGCACGTTATAGTTAGAAATTAGCATTTAAAAAACCTTAGAAATTCACTGAAAAAACCATAGGTTTCATGGGGCGTTATAGTTAGTTGGACATTTCACACGTACAAAACCATAGAAATTCCCCCGTTATAGTTAGTTCAGCTAACTATAACTCGCGCGCCCGCAATGCACTGCTGATGACGTCACATATTACATCACTCATGACATGGTCAGTGACATCACTCATGACATCACTGATGACATCTCAAATGACATCACTGATGACATCATCCATTGTGATAGAGTGGCAGACCTCCTCTCACCCTAATATAACCTTTGATACACACACTCAAAAATAGAAACTAACATTTTCAAAACAATGGACATACCAATACCATTTACAACACACCTATTCAGTAATTCCAAGATCTACACACACATCCACTCATTCACCAACAGTCCTATACAGTCACTCATACATGTACTCACTCATCATATGTACTCATACACCTATACATCCTGTTACACACCGACACTCTTCCATAGAGTTACTCACACACATAGTCACACATGCAAACAAAGTATCAAACATCCATTTACTTGCATATACAGTTATACACACACCACCACACTTACTTCTACAGAAACTTACACATACTTACTCTCTTAAACAATCACTTATAGAAACACATACTTATTTATACAGGAACTCTTCCAATCTCTCACTCTCACATACACCAATACTCACATATACTAGTTTAAAACATATGTAGTTACTCATAAAGACACTATTGAGACAGTCATTCACTCACTAACACACCCATCCACCCATACAGTCCTGCACAAATGCTGTCTTCAACACATACAAACAGTGAGTCACTCATTCATGCATCTATGCACTAAGTAATATCGCCCAACGAACCATACAGACACTCAGACACTCATACTGATACTCAAAAACCAACTAATAACCCATATAGACACTCATGTAGCTACTCACCAACCCATGCAGCCACTTATACACAAAGTGAGAGACTGATACAGATATTTACATATTTAAACATTACTCACTAACCCATGTATTCACTAAGATACACTTAATCAGTCAGTTATACAATCAATTTTACAAAACAAAATCATCCATTTAGACACTTATATACCCATTTATTCTTCCATCGACCTTGAGATATACATATATAAAACATATTTAATTTTCAGAAAAACACTCATTCACTGGATGATGTCATCAGTGATGTCATCAGTGATGTCATTTGAGATGTCATCAGTGATGTCATGAGTCATGTCACTGACCATGTCATGAGTGATGTAATATGTGACGTCATCAGCAGTGCATTGCGGGCGCGCGAGTTATAGTTAGCTGAACTAACTATAACGGGGGAATTTCTATGGTTTTGTACGAGTGAAATGTCCAACTAACTATAACGCCCCTGAAACCTATGGTTTTTCAGTGAATTTCTAAGGTTTTTTAAATGCTAATTTCTAACTATAACGTGCCTGAAACCTATGGTTTTTTCAGTGAATTTCTAAGGTTTTTTAAATGCTAATTTCTAACTATAACGTGCCTGAAACCTATGGTGTGATCAAGGCATTGAATTGCCGAAACGCGTAACGTTTGTGATTAAACGAGCTCCTGTTTGATCAACTGAGCCCTTGTGAGTGCGCGTTTATTTTGGATAATTTGCAGATATATATATATATATATGGCGTTTCTCCACACAAAGGAATGTCAAACACTCAGGAACGATTGCCAATATGAATTTATTATTTTTCTTCCACAACCAAAACTGCGAGATGCGTTTCAGCCCACTGGTGTTTGTTGATGTCATTGTCCATTTCTACTTTCCAACATTAAATACTCGAACAATACTATTGGACGGCAAGAGTGGTATGGAAACACATGATGGGACAACGATATCTCTATGCAACATGTATTATCAGGGCGGCCATTTTGTACTAATATAGAGATTAACTTGCATATGCTAACTATAAACCCACATTTCATTTTATCTGAGGACTGGTTCACATATTACTGTTTACAAGGTTCATAAAATACATTTAAATATGATTTCTGTTAAATATTTTATAAATATCAAATCTTAAAAAGTTATTAAATCTTCATTAAACCCTCTAAAAATTGACCTTGTCCAGTCATTACGTTATTTCTGATTCTAAAAACCATAGTCTTAAATGAATTTAATCATATTAATACCAAATATGCATTTTTGGGTTTCTTTCAGCCAGCCCACAATGATAAGATACTAGTATGACATTTCTGCCCTGTATGGGCTATTTTATAACATGCATATTTGAAATCTTTATTTATTATGCCCTGTATGAGCTTAGATTTTCTAGCCGTGGATCGTGGTTCCATAAATGCATTTTTTGGAATGCTGATATCACTGGCGCTGTTTGATGAATCTTCACTGAACTTTCCCTCCTAATTTTTTTTACCTCAGCTCCTAACTAGAGAGTTTTGGGGGGATCCATAAAGCGGGGTCTGAGAAAAGGGGGGGCCCTAAACATGTTTTCCCCATTCATTTTTCCTGAGGAACTTTAGACACAGTTATAGCCCAAACCGCTGAACGGATTTACACTAAATGTGGAAGAAAGCTATATCTCGGTTCAAAAAGAGTGCTTTTTGTGATTTGGTGTAAATTTGTTCAGTAGTTTTTGAGCAATTAATGCTCCAAAACTTTGTATATTTCACAGAGCAGAGGAACCGCTGACGCGATAGATCTCTTGGAGATATTTGATTGGCTGCCACCACATCAACAACGATAGTGGACTCAGTCCTAAGTCTTAACAAAAAGGTGAAAAAAAGACTCAGGGGCAGGGTAAGGCTACCCTGACACCCTAGCCCTGGTGGTGGGGTCCTAGAGGGACCCCGCCTGCAGTCAAAATATTTTGTAAAAAGTTTTGCCATAAATTCACAGAGTGTCTGCACATCTTTGGCAAAAGATTTTTTTAAAAGCACGGGCTCCCACACGTCTTTAGAAGAAAAAAAACAGGGTGGGCCAGGGCACGGGGGTTGGTGTAAATTGTTTTTTTAGGGAGGGGGTGGATGGCCCCCCTCCCAAAGCCTGTGTGAGGCCACTGGGACCCCATCCCCTGGGCCAAGGTAGAATATGACGGGAAGCAGTGCGCACCCCGGGCTAAAATGTGTAAAAATAATGGGAGGGGCCCCACCTCCTTGAGCCTTTACAGTCTGGGGATCTTATCCCCCATTGTTACCGTTAATTAAAAGGGGAGAGAGGTTGTGTGGCCCTATCCTGAGCCTAAAATGTCTCTGGGAACTCCAAAACCATGGGCCAAATTCAACAACAAAATGGCCCTCCACCCAAGCCTTAAAAGGCCCTAGGACACCAACACCTGGTTCCATAAAATAACTTAAAGGGGGGTTGTGTGGCCTCCTCCCTGAGCCTCTAAAGGCCTAGGGGACCCCAACCCCTAGGACAGGCTCAAGTGCTCTGTCCCGGGGTGCCCACCCCCAGAGAAACAGATATTGCTCCTGCCCAGAGAGAGCATTCAAAGAAAGCTGCTCCCTCCGGGCGGGAGCAATGCCACCTTCTGCACTCTGTGTGGAACTGTCTTTGGCCACAGCGGCCCTTGGACACCCCCCATGGCCCCCATGGTGTTGCTTGGTGGGTGCACCTAAAATTTAGAGATAGGGTCCTCGAGGCCACAATAGGCTCATGAAGGGGGGTCGAGCATAGGATTGGCTGCCTGTGAGGGGCGGTCACAGGGCCTGGCCTCAGGTAAGCCCCTGTGGCTAACTTCCCTCTGTGTATGGGCGAAGGTTGTGCACAGCGTGGGGTTGGCTTCCACTGAGTGCGTTGGTCCAGGGCCTGGCTGGCCAAACCCATGCTGCCAACGGCTGTAGGCTGTGCACAGCGTGGGGTTGGCTGCCTGTAGGGGGGTTGGCTGCAGTGTTGGACACAGGTCAGGCCCTGTGGCCCACACCCTGCCACACACAGCCAAACACCTTGCACGGCAGGGTTTGGGTATATGTATACTAACAAAATATTACTTTATGTTAAAAAAACCTAGCCATTTACTGAAAAAAACAAAGGTTAAAGTAACGTTTTTGGTAGGTGGAAATTTCAGTGACAAAGTCATATTTTAAGCATACAAAACCATGGAAATTCACCAGTTATAGTTAGCGTTAGTAACTATAACTTATGCTGTAAGGTAAAAATAACCTGCACACTCACCATGCACTGCTAACTAACCCACATAGTAAATCTTTCATGACATTTTCTATAACATAATTAAATATATCACTGCAACATTTACAATAAAATTATTGATGAGAAAACTGTGCATGGCGGGGGCATCAGTTATAGTTATCTTAGGGCATGAGTTATAATTACCAGAACTAACTACAATTGGTGAGTTCCCATGGTTTTATATACATTTCCAAGTGGTGGTTGCCACTGGGTAGTTATAGTTATAGTTAAGATTGTGATTCCATAGGAAAACTTTTTTCTTTGCTTAATTCATTTGGTGCAGTTTGATGAACCTTCACATAAACTTTTTTTAATTCAATTTGAAACCGGAAAGTTTTGGAGTGATTCATCAAGCTGGGCCCGAGAAAAAAAGGGGGTACCAAAACATGGTTTTCCTCATCCATTTTTCCATAGCAAATTTAGACACAGCTACAGCCCAAGGGGGCTGAATGGAGTTACACAAAATTGGGCAGAACGCTAGTGTTCCTTTTGTGATTTAGTGTAAATCTGTATAGTAGTTTTTGAGTAATTAAGATATACGACACTCCCCTTAATGAAAGAAAACAGTCCTAGGGGTTGGGGTCCACAGGGTCCTAAAGGCTCAGGGAGGGGAGCCACTTGTTTATTATTCACTGCTACTATGACTGACCACCCCATAATGTCACTTTTTTGATGTCTTAGAGTGCTGCAGGAAGTGCAGCAACCCCTAAACAACTTTAAAAAAAAACAGTAAGTCTCCTGGGTCATTAAATCCATTGCCCCAGGAGACCTTTTCATATTTCTTTTAAGCACTCTGAATGGGAGCTCTATGCTCTTCAGCTGCTGTGCAAGGTCATCTTGTGGTTAATTTATGACTGCCTTTTGTGGGCTAAACAAAGTTTTAAAAAAATGCCTCAGATACGTGTTTGTTTTATTTAAAGAAAAAAAAAAGACTGAGTTTTTCTTTTAACATTTTTCAGCTTACCAAATACAATCATAAAAACAATGTTAAAAGAAAGACTCACAGACATGTTGATTTCTTTTTAATCAAAACTTTATTAAACATTTCTAAAATAATCCCTATTAATGAACATTGCTTTGTGTGAATTACTAATATATAGATTTTGATTTTAAAAAATTGTGATTTTTGGAGAAACATTAGAGGTCTTCATTATATTTATTGATATTCTCACCCCTTGATGAAGCCAATAAACCCACTTTTCATATTTTGGTGTGAAATCTGTGCGTGGCAGAGAGTTGGCTGGCAGCCAAGCCCTGCGGTCAACCCAAGTAAAGCACGAGCTTAGGTTGTCTGCTTGTGAGGGGTTGCATGCAGAGAATGCGTCAGGCCAGGCCCTGAGGCCAACTCAACACCTCGCACGGCCAAAGGTTATTTCAAGTAACTATAACTTGCATCCCCGCATTGCACAGCGTTGTCGTAAGATGAAGAAAAATTTTGTGCCAGCTATTTCAGGACATGGGGACTCTGTCTATATATAGAAAAAAGAGAAAGAGAGAGAGAGAGAGAGAGAGCGAGAGAGAGAGAGAGAGATTTTAATATATTGTTTGTGTACTTTTTATTTCAAACATTTTTTAAAATCTTTTAATTTATTATTAGAGATGTTCTTTAAAACGCTGCACTGGGTTTGTTTCATGTGTTTGTTTCATGGTAGAATAGTATGGAATTTTTTGACCAATACAAAAGAATTTTCAAGTGTAAAATTACTGTAACTGTAAAAGTCCAAAAAGGGTGGCTCTACAGCTGAAAGTCATTCACAAAAGGTGACTGTGCAGATTTACATCAAGTCACTCTTGCAAAACATTACTCAACCATTGGATAATATTACTCTAGAGTATCACTCGTGCATGGAATGAAAGTGCGTAGATCAAGGTTTGGTTTGCCTTATAAGATTTTAACCTCACACAGACACATCTACTTATAAGCACTCACAATTTCAACCCATTACCCTATTGAAAATAGTTGAAGACTTACACATGAAGGGGAACAGGCCACTGGGCACTCATGTAGTGCATCACAGCTCTGGAGCTCTATACTGCCAGGTATTAGAACTGGGCCTGGGTAAAATTTAAATTACACCATTGCTATTCACCTAATTTTTCAAAATTCTCAAAATTGCACCATTACACCACGTTCCATAAGTACTACAAATGTGTAATTCAAGGTAAAAATTGACCGCAAAGACATGGAAACAACAGAATGCGAGCCAATGTTGTTCATGATGCTTTGTTTTTTTGCACTTCTTTAGTGCAAATTGTGCCCTTGCATCAAAAAGTGACACGAGGACACATTTTGCAATAAATAAAGAGCAAATTGATGGATTTGCATTGTGTACAATTATGCATAATTTCACATACTTTTGCTACAATTTCACATAAGTACATATAAGCAAATTATGGGAATTTCACATAAACCTTTCTTCAAAAGTGAAATGAAAAAATTTCTTTGAAAACAGTACTTCTGAACATCTTTTAAAATTCAGGAATAAGACCACACACCAAACAGTACCTACCACAACATCACACTGAACGAGGTCACTGTTTTCAGAAATCCACATGGACCAAGTGTATCTCTGCAGTTGATACTAGCTGAATATTGATACTTATGCTGAGACTTTGGGGAATTTATATCTGCTCATTTCAGTGTTCAGTACAGCGACTAATACTTTAAAAATTCTTTCTGCTAATCTCTATATGTCGATCAATCTGTATACAACAGCGACATTCAACATTTAATTTTATTTTGCAATTTTAGGCTACCCTTTTAATCTGTAAAAAACTCTGACGCTCTAGGTTTCCATTCATTATGTAGAAAAATACAAATAAATGAATAAGTAACATGATATTCTGTATGACATCTTTTTAAAATCCGATCAGTCTATATTTTGCAAAAATCGCTTAAATTATCGCAAATAGAATTAAATTGCATAATAATAAAGATACTGAGGGCCATATTACAGTTAGATCCCATGGGTAGCAAGGGACATTCACACCCACTTTTGCACCCCCATGATACTTTGGAATTATAGAAGGAACCACAGTTAGTAGTGTGAACCCTTCTGTAATACTGATCACACCAACACATATTTTGGCATGAATGACAAGATCATGATGGGACATTCCCTCATTTGCATTGGGGCCTTGACCCATACAAGTGAGGAGGTACACACTCCATATAAGAGATGTGGGCACAAAGGCCAAGAGGCTGTCTGGAGGTGCACTGACTGTGCTCCAAATTGCGGTGGTGCATATTAGTGGTGATGTGCAGCATAGGGAAAGACCAGGGACCTACCAACATAGTAAACCTGAGCAGCCACACATTATCACCAGAGGAAGACTCTGTCCTTTCCAAAGGACTAAGGTTCGTACCAACACCGAGAAATGACCTCTTCGCCCTACGCATTGAACTAGCCCAGTTTTTTAGAAGGATCAAACTGAAAAGCTTCTTTGAGGACTCGGAACCCAGCCCACAGGAGACACCCAACACGGGACTAAAGAAAAAATATACTTTCTTACCACCTACACAATCGATCCCCTGTCATTTGACGGCCTTCGAACAGGCAGTCCTAATGGGAGATAGACACAATTGACTACGAAACCAACAAGGGCTTCCAGAATCTAAGGAAGGGCGAAAGAAAAGTGCTTACGGACCGTAAGAAGAATACCGAACTTATTATAAAACCAGCAGACAAGGGCAGAGCAATCGTCATTATGGACAAAGAGATGTACCATGCTGAATGCATTTGACTGCTGTCCGATGGAAATAGCTATGAAATTCACCAGACCGACCCCACACCCAGACTCACCAACAGGATCAAGAGCATGGTTGATGAGGGGCTTATGAATGATTAGATCACGAGACATGAAGCAGAGTATCTGGTGTGTAAAAATCCTCGCACCCCGAGGTTCTATACTCTCCCTAAGATTCACAAAAATAAATTTCCCCCACCGGGGAGACCCTTAGTGTCAGGAATTGACTCAGTACTTGAGCCTCTGTCACAGTTTTGCGACTGGTTCCTGAGACCAATTGTACAAACATCTACTGCATACCTGAGATACACAAAAGATGCCCTTTGCCTACTCAGAGATATGGAGATTGACCTTATAGAAGACTGGATCATCACAATGGATATCGAGGCTCTGTACACTAGTATACCTCAGAGATGTACCCTGAGCGTGGTCGAACATATCCTACTTGAGAAGGAGTGGGATTATATGACTCCAAGACATTATATCTTAGAGTGTGCGGAACTAGCCCAGACAGAACTTTTTTTTAATACGAGGACACAATATACCACCAAATTAGAGGTACTTCGATGGGAAGCACATTCGCTCCTAGTATGGCCTGCCTGTCAGTGCACCAATTAGAAGCAGACTACATCTTCCACCAGGACAACCCCTACAGGACAAAACTGAAGCTTTGGCGACAATACATTGACAACGTCATCATAGTGTGGCATGGCAACAGAGAACAAGCCGAGGGTATTTTTGAATGGGTTAATACCAGAGATGAACACCTGAAGTTCACACACACAATCAGCAAAGAAGAGGCCGTTTTTCTGGATTTCGTCATAACATTGAACCAGGACGGTATCACAACTAAAGTCCACAATAAGACAACGGATAGGAACAGCCTCCTCCTTTTTGAAAGCTTCCACCCAAAATCCCTCCGACAAAACCTTCCGGTGGGTCAGTTTCTTAGGATTCTTAGAAATTGCTCTTTCCTTGAAACATTTGAAGAACAAGCTGAGACACTGGAAAACAAACTTATAACTCGCCACTACCAAAGAAAATTAATCATGAAAGCAAGGAAGAGAGCAAGAAATAACAACCGAGAGGCACTGCTTGAGAACCAAGAAAAGAAGGACAACGACAGACTAGTGTGCGTCACACGCACACCCCGATATCAAATAAAGACCAGAACATCATACGGAAGAATTGGCATATCCTTAACGGAACAACTAATCAATGGCCCCAACCACTGTTTGCTTTTTAAGAGAAACACAAGCTTACGGGACGAACTGGTCCACGCTAAGTCACCGACCCCACATACCGAGACTCAGACAACATTATGGGGCTACCAAAGACCAGTTGGTCACTACCCATGTGGCAACTGTACAGCATGCAACTATACTAGTACAACTAAGGAAGTGGACATCAAGACAGATAGACCATGGGTGCTGAAGAACTACAGCAACTGTAACAGCGAAAACGTCATTTACCTGATCTCGTGCCCATGCAACCTGATGTATGTGGGAATGACTACCAGAAAGATTAAGATACGTCTCAACGATCAAAGGAGCACCATCAGGTGCAAGAAGACAAACACCAAGCTGATACGACACTACCCGGAGAAAAATCACAGGGATGTGAATCCAAAATGGGTAGTTCTCGAGGTAATCAAAAGAACAAGTCCTGACATCCAGAGAAAACTACACACCCGCGAACAACGATGGGTGTACCGCCTCAGAACCTGGGAAACCGGATTAAATGATGACATCCCATGGTTACATATTGGGAAATAGAGTAATAATGAACACCAGCTCTCTGAAACGCAAACTCTGCTATGAGGGGTATGACTGCTCAGGAAACGTGGCCCGTATTAATTTATGGCAGGAGTTTAGGGGAATACATCCTTTCAAGGGTACAGACAGCCTCCCTGTATCCCATATATCATTATTATTATTTTTACTAGGACGGATGTGACTGCTTGGGAAACGTGGCCCTTATAAATTTATGGCCCAAGTTCTTCAAGGGAACAGACAGCCTCCCTGTGCCCCACATATTAACATGATTATTGTTTGTCACCCCGAAAATCCAAAATCTTCCCATTACATTGTTACCAAGAAGGGCATACCTTGAGAGTAGGTGGGGCCCTCTGTGACCAGAGTAATATCACTAGACGGCCTTCTTTCAGGTTTTTAACATCTTGCATACAGAAGTGTGCGTTTAACTATAGTGTGATAAACATTAACACTATGGTATGGAACAATTGTGAAATTAGCCAGAAGGGGCGCATTCCCACGAAGCATGGATTAACCTGATTAAGACCCATTTTTTGTTTCCACCTTTTTTAACTGAGTTTTTCCATATGAGCAACATCGTTCAAATACAAGAGCTGATTCACATCCCAGCTCTGTTGCGGATTGACTACTCCCCCGCGCCACATCACATGTGATGCGCTGAACTCAGCCGCACAGGTCACGCCCACATGCGCTACACCGCGATGCGAAGCCCAGGCAGACCCCGCTGTGACACCAGGGCTTGCACACGTGCAGCGGTCCAACGCCCATGGGAGCGCCCAGCTGATGCAAGGCCCAGGCAGTCTCAGCTGGGACACCGGGGCTTGCGCACCTGCTCAAAAGCCCGGCTGCAATCACGGCAATCAACCCAAGGGCATTCATGAAGCGAAGATCAGGCACCTGATTATAGGGAGCATGCAGGCTACTTTCCGGACACCAGAAACTCACTAAACTCACGAAACTTGCGTGCAACCAATTAAGGGACCTATTTAAGGTTACGATCCCGCACACCTTCTTTCTACATCGGGGAAGAGGAACGAACACAACTGGGCAGACGGCGAGAGACTCACTTTGAGGCAGTGAGAGAACGAATGGTGGTGTGAATGTGTGCTTTTGTGCGGTCTTAACTATTTCCAAAGGGAAATACTGAACGTATGTTTATCTCCCAACCAATTTAAAAAAAATTCTTCCATAGTGTGACTACAGGGGTCTCTCTTTCACCCTCTTTCCATGGGGTATTTAGGAACCTCCATTAGGGTAAGGTGGTGAGCTGGTCTCACACTTTTGTGTAAAACAAACTGTGTGTCTCACGTTTGCAGTGACACGTGTCTCACACACAATAGTCACTATATGTATATTCATGCATGTGGGGCAACGTTCATTGTGCTCTGACTGGATTTATTTCTGATGGCAATCTCATTTTTTACATTTCAGGTTTAAGGAAACTCTTTCAGGTAGAGGCTGACACAGGTCGCCCTACCCAGTGGTAATTTCGAACCTACTTTGGTAAGATAGGAGCCCACAATCTTTTCCCCGTCCTGATGAATGACGCGGACCCCTTGGGCCATTTAGGCAGAAACATGTCGACGGCTACAATCACTGTGGTGGTGGGGTACTAATCCCCCTATTCCCCACTTTTCATTTTAATACCAAGTAATTGCCTGTTTAATAAATGTATTTTGGCATTAACATTGGTTTTTAAAAAATCGCTCACTTTCACGGGCCCCCACTTAGATTTAGAAGTGCCTCCCTGTCTCCAGGTGTAGGCCCAATCTCTACCAAACTGAGTTTCTAGAGAGCGAGGACTGCCAATGATGAAGCATGACACCTGGTGGTGTGTGAGGACAGTCCTTCACTTTTTGTGAGATGCCCTGCACTCTACCGAGTACCCTGTAAAACCCCTGGTCAATTCTAATCAGGGTAGCTTCTTTTGTGTATGCATATTAGTGTGACCCTGAGGAAGCCCCTTGAAAGGGGGTCCTACCAACTAGCTGACATTTCCCTGCAGGTGGGTTCAGTCACCATCTGCACCCGTCAGTAAGGGGATCTCTGCCCTTCTTTTAAACGTAGGCTGGGTTACCACCTGCACAGTAAAAGATGGACCAGCTGAGTCAAACAACCGGTCCACTTTCACTATTGCGCTGCCCACAAGGCAGGTGCAAGTACACAGCTGCGCTGGTGACAGAACATTAAGTGTAATAAGGTACATTCTCTCAGTCTGCGCTGGGCATACCCAGTTAAAAGTGTGGCGGAAACAGGGACAGTCTGCAATATATGTATTATGAACTCAGTATGTCAAATACACAAAACAACAGTGCAGCCAAGAGTTCATTCAGTGCAGAGAATCATAGTCTCAGAGGTTGGTCAGGCCCAAATTCAGTTCAGCTGTGATCTGTTATTTGCTTTTAGTGGATGCTTACAATTTTATGCCTGTTTGGCTGTAAACTCATCATACTGAATAGCAAAATCTTCCATTGGTGAGACTGCATACAAGCAAGAGTTGTGTGAGCATGCATATCACACACTGTGCTGAAACACAAAACTCAGAAATTTGTACTTGGGGGGGGGGGGTTTACCCTGAATCTGGTGAACATATCCAACCTTTTCCATATTCGCAATGGTCTTGAGGTGAAGTCGTGTCCTGCTATGACTGTCACAATTTTCCCAGGGTGCTCCTTAGACTCCTTTCTGAATTCCCTTTTAGCATGGGCAAATACTGAAGTCTGCAGTTTTTTTATGCAGAAATTGCTACCAAGTTCAAATTGAGTTGCTCACTTTTTCTTTTCTCCATGGGGAAAATATATTTCCCATCCAGAAACCACTCCTCTCCAAACATAATCACATTGGCCACGCTTTCTCCCTATTCTCACCCTGGATACAGATTTACTTTTGTCTCTGAGTTCAGTATATTAACCATTGTATTTAAGGTGGAATGTGCTTGACAAAGCTTTGTGATATCCACCACCTTAATAGTGGTTGTGGGTGCTCATAAATATTTGCAATGCGTCCATGGCCTGGAACTTTCACTCTCTACAAATGGGAGCTGTTTTACTTGCAATGTTTTAATAATTATTCTTACTGTTATTATTATTATTATTATTATTGTTATTATTATTATATAACACACCATGGTTGCATGATGTTGATTTAAGTGAATTTGCACTCATGATATTTGTGCTCCTAAGTTGAACTTCGGTGTGCAGATTGCATTGTGAATAAGGCACAAAGAGACTGGGATAATGCAGCTCATTGGATGCACATGCAGACCCGGTGTGGCTATATGCATGCTCTTTTGCATGTAAAATTAAGGCAAAAGCCACTCAGGGGTTGCACTACTTCTGGACCCCCCAATGCGTTATACAGTTAGCTCTTCTATCAAGGACATCTGTGGTTGTAATATGTTGTAGGCACTCAGGGCATAGGAATAGGCATTCTACAAATACCAATGGTCCATGTCCTCATGCAAATGGGACAATGTCCAATTTGCATTGTTTGAATGTTAACATTGTACCTAAGTGTCTTGACTCTAATAGGTGATACCAGAGTTGAACTGATGTGCAGATAATTTAAAGACCGTATTTGAGCAAGACAGGAAGGGAAGGAAATTCTTTAGGTCAACCATAAAAGCAATTCAGCGAATGGGTGCTTGGAGAACAAGGAAAATAATCTTCATGTTTATCATAGGGGATTTGGCTTTGTGAGTTAGTTTTGGACTTGGAATGTTAATGGCAGATTGAAATGTACCAGAAGATGGTATAGCACTGGTTGGCAGGGACTCAGTGACACACTTGTTTACCTAATTCAGTTAGAAATCTGTGTGTGATCTTTTTCATTGGGGGAAACTCACATCATAGTGAACTGAGAGAGAAGGGGTGCAAGAGGGCCTTGGTAGATTGAACAGAGTTCTGCTGTTGAAGATGTGAATGTTATCCAATGATAACAATGAAATGTGTAGGAACGTATTAGGTTTTGACAGGAGTTGAGTTAACCGAGGTCAAAGGCAGTAACCAGAATTTAGCAAAGTGAAATTTGAAGTAAGATGTGGTATTTGAGTTATTGTAAATCAACCAGACATGGTTGATGAGCTGGTAGTAGACCGTTGGGATGAAGGCAATTATGTGTTGTATGCTTTGAAAGAGTTGAATATCTGGTGATAAAGTCCCATTGAGTTTTGTGCAAAAGGAACAACTTGTTCTTTTTGCTATTGAGTTTAGTTAGGCAGCAGATCATTCTCTAATGGGGAGGCTTTTGAGAAAAGGGTAGAAAAATAAGGTGTTCCTACAGATTAAATAGGTGTATAGAAAATTTACAGGAGTAGATGATGCCGCTCGGAGGTATAGAGTAGACTGTGGAATAGAGCAAATCAAGAATACAACTTTAGTTAATGTTCCTTGTACAGGTGAGGATGGAAAAATAGAGGAGCACCCAAATAAAGTGTAAAAGTGATCACCTAGAAAAGAAAAGAAACCAGGTAGCATATCAAGTGTACTTTTACACTTTGGGACATCATGGCAATTAAGAACAGATGTATTTTGTTACTCAACCCAACAGTACTCATTTTATTGTACCAGGAAGGATGAATGGACTTGCTGATAATTTAACCTGTCACCAGGCGGACAGAAGCCGATCCCTGGAATTAATACATTAGCCGATGAACCACCACATCCAGTAACAGCCCCAATTACAAAGAGTAGACACTGTTAGAGTGGATTAGAATAAAGGAGAGTATATAGAATATTCTTTCGGATCATAATGGCGAATTATGGACTACCAAGGCTCACTCTTTGAATACCACATCAGAAGTGGTTATAGAAAATTTAGATGGAGAGTTAGAGCAACTTGAATTGTATTAGATCATGAGATTGAAAATGAAGAGGTGAATGGGAATATAGCAATAGTTAGCAAAAACAGAAGAATCAGATAACTCTTCTTTGACTTGATAAGGATACATGCAGCAGAAGGGTGACTGTGTATTTATTTGTAAAGACTGGTCATGGTGTTTTTGGACAGGGTAGAAAAAGTAGGATCAAACAGATTTCTGGGATGGTTCTCTGGAACTGGGATAAAGGCATTGGATTAGAAAGCATCCTTGGGGTGGGAAATGGGACAGAGCGGAAGATAAAGGGCAGCAAAGGTGGTTGGCATTATCATTTGGATGATTGTCATTTTGAAGAATAAAAGGTGGTAACCTTGTTGACCTAAAGAATGAACAGCATGGTTTCTACATAAATGGGAAATTACGTTGATACAGAGCTTTAAATCGTTGTCCAGGTTGAATATAGAGTTGTTATGTTTCAGGGTGATGTCAGTAAATTTAAGTATAGTTTGTATTAAGAGCAGAGTTCTATTGCAGGATTTTCACTATATGTTGAGATCAGTAACCATCATCAACCAGTTACATATTTTGTAACTCGTTGCCCTTATGCTTGTCTTTGACTGTTTACTATTCTCAGCTGGGTTTTATCTGTGTTCAACTACAGATACATACATACATATCTGAGTCTAGATGTGGATACTTTGGATACTAATGGCAAAGGTGTTGCCAAATTACATTTTCAGGGTTTGGGGTACATTGGGAAAAATCAGAATGGCAGAGAGTGCTGGATGAGCCTAAGTGAGGTTTGAGGAAGATTGTGGAGTTTCTACTTGGTTTTTATACTGGTGAAAGAGAAAAGATACAAGGATTATGATATATGAGTGGGGTCTATGAAAGAGCAGTCACTTACTTGACTTTGTGTGGAAAGGATGCTGTATGAAGCAACATTTCAGATTTAGGGATGTTCCCATCCAAAAGTTAGGCAGGTAATGGGATTTATAGAATGTTTATACATTAAATAAGGGAGTTTAGGTCCTATAGGTTGTTTTTCCATTGCATGATTTTAGTGCATGTGCAAGAAAAAGTAGGTTCTAATGTAAACAAATTAGAGATCATGCTGAGCTCTTCAAAGAAAAAACATTTTTCTGGCGAAATTGGTGATGAAAGTGGGTGCTATGTCAGCATAGCAGGTGGTGACAATGATGGCATTTTGGGTAGTGGCTGGGTATATAAAGGTGCCAATTCAAGATCATATTTTACCTCACACATAGGAGAAGTTTCAAGGGACAGGGGTAAAAGCACATTGGTGGATACTAGAGGGTGTCACAAGTTTTACAGCATCATTTGGCACATTCCTTGTTTCTATTAAAGCATTAAATATCAGGCCCTTTTTTATACATAGGGTACACTTTTTCTGTTTGCTAAGGTGCACCTTTAAATAGGTGCACCTTGCACAAACAAGGGAAATGCGCACTATTACAGAGAATGTGCTGCTCCATGTTTCACTGTGCAGGCAGTAACCCGCCTGCACTTTGGGGAGGAATTAGAGATTCCTTTGCAGGCAGGTGCAGTGAGTGTCTGCACCCCCTTGCAAGAGGATATCTGGGGGGTCTATAGGATCCCCCTCCAGAGGACTGCCATCAGGGGGCATACTAACAGTGTGCCACCTCTTTGTTGCAAACTTTCTGTGCGCTCCCTAATACAGCACAGAGGCAAAAGATTCCCTCATTTGCTTGGGGGCACGCCCCATGTAAATGAGAAAATGCCCTCTTGAGATGGCAATGGTGCTACATGTGTGCCAGCACTATTATTATTGTGGAAGGGGCAGCACACTGATCTGCGACCCCTTCTGTAACACGAAAATGACACGGGGGCACACAAAGCAGTCACACATGCCTATTGCACTATAATGGCACTTTCTTTAAAATAGCCCCTGGTGTATATAGGTGTGGCTCTATGAGATGTTGTTTCTGGATCGTGTGAAAAGTTGGGGGATAATAATTAGAGCACTTTTCCCGGGAAGGTACGTGGGTATCAGAAAATGAGGGACAAATGGGGACAGTGGTGGTATCTCCATGCATAACACAATCGAAAGAGAAAATGAATGAAGAGTGACAGATTACTTTTTTTATTTAGAGTAACCAACGTTTATACAAATGTGTTAGATTTGGAGATGTGAAACAATTGGTTATCAAGTATTGATGTTGAAATTGCGCGTGTGGGCAAGGAATATTTGTATTCTAATTCAGTATTCAGCCTTTTAGCCATCATATACTAAGGTAGGTAAAGGGAGAAAGACATGCAGTGACATGTTTGACTTTCACTTAGGTGTAACATTTAATTCAAATTTCATAGAAAGAAGCATGCTGATGATTGAACACCATTTTGGTATATTGCCACAACAGCAGAAAGCGCTTATATTACACGTTACCAAAAAGCCCACTTTAAAGCATTTATCACAAGTTGAAGTCAATTTACGGGTATAGAACACCTTGGTGACTTTCTGTGTTATGAATATATTTAAGCGTCTTATCCCAAAATCCAAAACAATCTGGAAACCCTCTTCACCTCATATAAAATGGCTGCAATGGGCCTAACTATTAACATAAAACGGTTCACTGTATCATAAAATGGATTACCAGTCTGTGTGTGGTATAGTTCAGAGAAATTTTATTCAAACCTTTTAATGCAGTGCCTCACGTTCTGTAAAACTAGTTTAATGGGCAACCCCAAAATGACAAACATATTTTCTCATAATTATTTTAGAGTGCGGGTTGGCTATGATGAGCGGTAGAGCCTGGTCAAGTTTTTGCCTTCTAACGTAGTCACTTTTTTTGGAGCTTTTTCTCCCGACTTTGAGCGGTCATCTTTGGCATTCTGGCTTTCAGTTAGATGACGGTGGCCTACTGCAGTGCTATGCCTTGGTGAGTCCTGGAGGTCTTTGTCTTCATCGTAGATGTCGAAGAGCTCTGAAGCTTTCTGCGGGTCAAACCTGCAAGTCAGGACGGGTTGCGGTTCGACGTCGCTTGTTTGACTCACCTCGTTGAGGTCGGTGGACTTATGGAGCTTTTTCCCAAAAGTTGTCCACAAGTTTCCAAACTTCCAGAACTTCTTCTGGAAGGTCTTTGGGGGGTCTTTGAGGGTACACAACACCAGTCAAGGATCCAGAAGCTCTGATTTGCCTCTTGGGGGTTTTGGACTTCAATTCCTACAATGCACCTGGTCAAATCCAGTAAAGTCCAGGTGAAGCTGATCAGCTGGGCTTGTGCTTGTTGAAGATGATGAAAGTGACTTCTTCCAGCACTTTTCTTCCTGTTTCTGATCAGGGAGTCCATTCCTAAATCTTGGAAGCCAGGCAAAGTCCTCTTTTTTTAAACCTTTTGTGTACAGCAGGTGCAGTCATTGTGAGTGCAGTTCTCTCTTTGTGTAGGGTTCATCAGGGCAGTCCTTCTTCTGATGTCTTCAAGCAGGAACCTGAGGGGCTGTGCAGCTCTCCATATTTATTCCAGATTCTGGGCTGTCAAGAGGGGGGCACCCACAATCAACGGGGTTCAAGTTGCCACCCTCTGTGATGACCACTTCCCTCGAAGTGTGACATATTTTTCTCCCAGAATGCACATCGCAGTCAAAATCAAAATGAGGCAAATCTCTCCTGGGAATTCAGGTCTGGCTAACCCAACCCACAGGTGTGGCTAACTTTACCCTATACTCCCCTTCCAGCCCCTCTCCTAATTGAATTAGAGGGGCTCTGGTCTGGCTGGGGGTGCAGGAAGTGGAGGTGGGCCTGGTTTGTGTACTATCTGCGCTTCTTCTTTTGAATGCCAGTTGGCAACCCAGTCCCCTTCCTGTCCAGGAATCTGCAGGCAGCGAATCTCCTCCCACCAGGTGGTCTCTTTGTTTCATCCCAGGCCACTTCATCCCTAAACAGGAGCAACTTGGCTCAGTCTGTCAAAGGCTGGCCAATCTGAAGAGGTTGCTACAGGACTGGTTTAGTAAACTTCAGGAAAGCAAATTCCAAAACTACTTTCCTGGCGAGTTGTTGGATTTACTGTACTTATATTTTGATACTTTGAATTATTGCTATAGCTCACTCCTGTCAAAAGCTAGACTTTATTAAAGTTTAATAAAGCCTTCCCATTTTCACCTAAGGAGCTAGCAACACTACAATGGGGAAACACGAAATATGCAGTTATTGCTCACCAGGGCACATAAAAGATATTTTATAATGGCCCTCCTTTTAAATACAAGGCACCCTACATTTGGGGCAAATAGGGCAGACCTTAGGAGTATGTAAAAATTTAGTTTTAGACTTTGGAAGTACTTTTAATTTCAAAGTCGAATTTGGACGCAGTTTTGTTTTAAAAGCAGCCTGCAAAGCAGGGCTGGCTTTAAAATTACAGCAGACACCACAGCAGTGCATTATATCCACTGGGGTCTGTAAACCTATGTACCCTACCATATACTGGGGACCTGCAGGTAGGATGGCAGGACCAATTGTAAATACACCTAGTTACCATATACCTTTTAAACAGAGAGCTGGCACTGGGCTTGGTTAGCAGAACCCAGGTCACAATCAGAGTCAGTAACCACCAGTATCAGTCAAAAATAGGGGTGACCAGGGAAAAAGGATGACTTTCTCACACAAATCTATTGGTTTTTCCAATGCTTGCTTGATACTCAGACTAATTACCCTCAGACTGAAATCTATCCAAGATAAAGTCAAAATATTTATGACCTAATACAACGGTTATCATAATATAAATGACTTACAATAAAAGGTATTATTATAAATATACCTTTTATAGGTTGCCCTACAAGTGTGCAAAATATGTAGGCGGTCACCAAAGTAGTCCATTTTTTTTCTACAAAGTGTACGCTAAACTGTTATATTCTTACTATGTACATACATATTAATTCAAATGTCATTTTTGTACTGCTTAACAAAGTATGGCTTTACTGAAATATACGTGCGCTGTTCTTTGCACAAACATCGAAAATGAAATGTCTTTTCTTTGAAAAATATCACAGAGCTTTATATTCATACCTAAGAAGATTTCAAAAGGTAGTGTACAAACTGTATAGTGCACATGAAACCTAACAACAGAATTACCACAGGCAGTCACATCTCATAACATGCATTTATGGTTTTCTTTTTCGGTATCTGTTTTCAAACGGACATAAAAGAACCAAGATTGTAGTTCCATTTCCAGCACTGAATGTGTTCAATTTTCACCTGTGAAAGTCACAGGTCTTATCCCTGGCAAGCCTATTTTGAAAGATGAAACCAATTGCAAGGTTCGGAACTAAATTGGGTAGCATTTCTGCCACTGAATAGACTTCAGTTTAAAAGCAAACTAGACAACAATTTTATTGATAGAGACATTCTTTATCCTCCTAGGAGGCTTTCTGAGTACTCTTGATGGCTCAATTTAACTTTTCTTAAAGATGTTAGCTGTCCTTTCCAATGAAACATGGCCATAGTGCTCAGTAGTAGAATATGGGCCATATGTACGACCCTTTTTTGCGGCCGCAAACAGGAAATCCTCCCGTTTGCGACCGCAAAAAAGAGTAATGACATGTACAAATGCTATTTTGAGAGTCACTGACTCACAAATAGCATTTGCGAAACCCTCTATTAGGAAGGGGCATCCCTTCCTAATAGTGAGTCACCATGACATGTACAATTGTTTTGCGACCGCATTAGCGGGCGCAAGACACTTCGCAGTTTACCACCTACTTCAAGTAGGTTGTAAACCACTCGCAAACAGGAAGGGGTCCCCAGGGGACCCGTTCCCATTTGTGAGTATGTGAGAAAATATTTTTAAGAGCAGGCAGTGGTCCCAGGGACCACTGACTGCCCTTAAAAAAATGAAACTGAAAAGTTTTCTTTTTTAAATGCATCCCATTTTCCTTTAAGGAAAACGGGCTGCATTTAAAAAAAAAAAGACTGCTTTATTTAAAAGCAGTCCCAGACATGGTCGTCTGCTGACCCCAGCAGGCCATAATCCCTGGGAGTGCTAGCCATTCCTAATGGGGTCGCAAATTGCGACAGCCTCATTAATATTTATGAGGCATGCAATTTGCAACCCCATTAGGAATCGCTAACAGTGTCTGAGACACTGTTATACATCCCAAATTGCGAGTCGCAAATTGCGAGTTGCACATGCAATGCAATTTGCGATTCGCAAAATGGTGGGTCATACATCTGGCCCTATATATATAGAAGTTAAGAAGTTTAGCTGAGCATTCAAAAAGATTTGTTTTTTCTTTTTAAATTTTTTTAGTAATAAATAAGGAGAAGGACAAGGGACACATGCACTTTAGTTAATTAGCACTTTAGAATTTTAGACATTGGCACTTTATTTCCCTTTTTAAGTAAAGAAAACGTAGTAAATTTTAGTATATTATGAAAATGTAATTTAATAAAATTACAACAAAAAATGTAAAAACATAAAAATTGAAAAAATAAGCACTAGCACTTTAAGATGTAGTACTGTATGGAAATACTGTGAAAGCAAAAAACACTTAGCACTTTAACAAAGCCGTACTGTTTGTAGTATTTTTATGGGATTGCCTTTAAAAGTAAACTTGCTGACCCTGTGACATTGATCTAACTATATTTTCAATGTAAATTGTAATTAATGTGTTGAAGTCGAATACAGTGATGAAATACACTGTTGAGGACTTTTTAACAATGTTTTTTATAAATGCACTTGCATATGAAAGAGGGGGTAGGCAATGCCTTTACAATGTTATAAGATGGCGCCCAGTGTAACCAACTATTTGGCTGAGATGTGCAACTGGGTTTGTCCTTTGTTTGTCTCTATGAATTGTAAAGAGTAGTATTTAATGTTAAAGAAAATGGCGATCTGCATCGTGATCAAGGCTGCACCAGACAGCCGGAACTCCGCGTGGATGCCATCGCTCAATCAATAAACGTTGAGCTAAGAAAACCCCCTGGAGTGCTGGTGTATTTTCCTGTAAAGTGGAGAATTGTTGTTTGATATATATATATATATATATATATATATATATATATATATCCCACTGACAGCACTTCGTATTTCGCGGGAGCTCATGGCCCTGCAGGGAGCCTCGGTTGACCACGGGAACGAAGCATCCCGCTGCATTACAACCAGCAAAATAAAGAAATGACCGAGGCACCGGTAGAGTAGATAAGAGCATTTATTATGCCTGTGGGCGGCAGCACGTGTTTTCAGTCTGACGCGTTTCAACTCAATGGTTTTAACCATAGACAAACACTTGCATCCTTGTCAAAGTCACAATGTCCCACAATGCACCAACACGGTAAGTACCAGTCCGGGCAAAGTGCATATAATATTTACATGGTGCAAATTAGAAATCCTTCGTTGCTTTGTTAGTGTTGCCGCAATACCTTAGCAAATGTCCTTTATCTACAACACAAGAGGATGATACAATATCCCTCTCGGTTCCCTTGCTCCTTTCCTTATGGTCAAGTGACTTTGAAATGGAAATCCTGGATTCAGAGCGGGCCAGTCTCCCGAGCTCGATATCCCACTGACAGCACTTCGTATTTTGCGGGAGCTCATGGCCCTGCAGGGCAGCCTCGGTTGACCACGGGAACGAAGCATCCCGCTGCATTACAACAGGCAAAATAAAGAAATGACCAAGGCACCGGTAGAGTAGATAAGAGCATTTATTATGCCTGTGGGCGGCAGCACGCGTTTTCAGTCTGACGCGTTTCAACTCAATGGTTTTAATCATAGACAAACCCTCGCAGCCTTGTCAAAGTCACAATGTCCCACAATGCACCAACACGGTAAGTACTAGTCCAGGCAAAGTGCATAAAATATTTCCATGGTGCAAATTAGAAATCCTTCGCTGCTTTGTTAGTGTTGCCGCAATATCTTAGCAAATGTCCTTTATCTACATCGCAAGAGGATGATACAATATCCCTCTCGGTTCCCTTGCTCCTTACCTTATGGTCAAGTGACTTTGAAATGGAAATCCTGGATTCAGAGTGGGCCAGTCTCCCGACCTCGATATCCCACTGACAGCACTTCGTATTTTGCTGGAGTTCATGGCCCTGCAGGGCAGCCTCGGTTGACCACGGGAACGAAGCATCCCGCTGCATGACAACCAGCAAAATAAAGAAATGACCGAGGCACCTGACCATAAGGAAAGGAGCAAGGGAACCGAGAGGGATATTGTATCATCCTCTTGCGATGTAGATAAAGGACATTTGCTAAGGTATTGCGGCAACACTAACAAAGCAGCGAAGGATTTCTAATTTGCACCATGTAAATATTATATGCACTTTGCTTGGACTGGTACTTACCGTGTTGGTGCATTGTGGGACATTGTGACTTTGACAAGGCTGCGAGTGTTTGTCTATGATTAAAACCATTGAGTTGAAACGCGTCAGACTGAAAACACGTGCTGCCGCCCACAGGCATAATAAATGCTCTTATCTACTCTACCGGTGCCTCGGTCATTTCTTTATTTTGCTGGTTGTAATGGAGCAGGATGCTTCGTTCCCGTGGTCAACCGAGGCTGCCCTGCAGGGCCATGAGCTCTCGCGAAATACGAAGTGCTGTCAGTGGGATATCGTGGTCGGGAGACTGGCCCGCTCTGAATCCAGGATTTCCATTTCAAAGTCACTTGACCATAAGGAAAGGAGCAAGGGAACCGAGAGGGATATTGTATCATCCTCTTGCGATGTAGATAAAGGACATTTGCTAAGGTATTGCGGCAACACTAACAAAGCAGCGAAGGATTTCTAATTTGCACCATGTAAATTTTATATGCACTTTGCCTGGACTGGTACTTACTGTGTTGGTTCATTGTGGGACATTGTGACTTTGACAAGGCTGCAAGTGTTTGTCTATGATTAAAACCATTGAGTTGAAACACGTCAGACTGAAAACACGTGCTGCCGCCCACAGGCATAATAAATGCTCTTATCTACTCTACCGGTGCCTCGGTCATTTCTTTATTTTGCTGGTTGTAATGCAGCGGGATGCTTCGTTCCCGTGGTCAACCGAGGATGCCCTGCAGTGCCATGAGCTCCCGCGAAATACGAAGTGCTGTCAGTGGGATATTGAGGTCGGGAGACTGGCCCGCTCTGAATCCAGGATTTCCATTTCAAAGTCACTTGACCATAAGGAAAGGAGCAAGGGAACTGAGAGGGATATTGTATCATCCTCTTGCGATGTAGATAAAGGACATTTGCTAAGGTATTGCGGCAACACTAACAAAGCAGCGAAGGATTTATAATTTGCGCCATGTAAATATTATATGCACTTTGCCTGGACTGGTACTTACCATGTTGGTGCATTGTGGGACATTGTGACTTTGACAAGGCTGCGAGTGTTTGTCTATGATTAAAACCATTGAGTTGAAACGCGTCAGACTGAAAACACGTGCTGCCGCCCACAGGCATAATAAATGCTCTTATCTACTCTACTGGTGCCTCGTCATTTCTTTATTTTCCTGGTTGTAATGCAGCGGGATGCTTTGTTCGCGTGGTCAACCTAGGCTGCCCTGCAGGGCCATGAGCTCCTGCGAAATACGAAGTGCTGTCAGTGGGATATCGAGGTCGGGAGACTGGCCCGCTCTGAATCCAGGATTTCCATTTCAAAGTCACTTGACCATAAGGAAAGGAGCAAGGGAACCGAGAGGGATATTGTATCATCCTCTTGCGATGTAGATAAAGGACATTTGCTAAGGTATTGCGGCAACACTAACAAAGCAGCGAAGGATTTATAATTTGCGCCATGTAAATATTATATGCACTTTGCCTGGACTGGTACTTACTGTGTTGGTGCATTGTGGGACATTGTGACTTTGACAAGGCTGCGAGTGTTTGTCTATGATTAAAACCATTGAGTTGAAACGCGTCAGACTGAAAACACGTGCTGCCGCCCACAGGCATAATAAATGCTCTTATCTACTCTACCGGTGCCTCGGTCATTTCTTTATTTTGCTGGTTGTAATGCAGCGGGATCCTTCGTTCCCGTGGTCAACCGAGGCTGCCCTGCAGGGCCATGAGCTCCCGCGAAATACGAAGTGCTGTCAGTGAGATATCGAGGTCGGGAGACTGGCCCGCTCTGAATCCCGGATTTCCATTTCAAAGTCACTTGACTATAAGGAAAGGAGCAAGGGAACCAAGAGGGATATTGTATCATCCTCTTGCGATGTAGATAAAGGACATTTGCTAAGGTATTGCGGCAACACTAACAAAGCAGCGAAGGATTTCTAATTTGCACCATGTAAATATTATATGCACTTTGCCTGGACTGGTACTTACCATGTTGGTGCATTGTGGGACATTGTGACTTTGACAAGGCTGCGAGTGTTTGTCTATGATTAAAACCATTGAGTTGAAACGCGTCAGACTGAAAACACGTGCTGCCGCCCACAGGCATAATAAATGCTCTTATCTACTCTATCGGTGCCTTGGTCATTTCTTTATTTTGCTGGTTGTAATGCAGCGGGATGCTTCGTTCCTGTGGTCAGCCGAGGCTGCCCTGCAGGGCTCATGAGCTCCCGCGAAATACGAAGTGCTGTCAGTGGGATATCGAGGTCGGGAGACTGGCCCGCTCTGAATCCAGGATTTCCATTTCAAAGTCACTTGACCATAAGGAAAGGAGCAAGGGAACCGAGAGGGATATTGTATCATCCTCTTGCGATGTAGATAAAGGACATTTGCTAAGGTATTGCGGCAACACTAACAAAGCAGCGAAGGATTTCTAATTTGCACCATGTAAATATTATATGCACTTTGCCTGGACTGGTACTTACCATGTTGGTGCATTGTGGGACATTGTGACTTTGACAAGGTTGCGAGTGTTTGTCTATGATTAAAACTATTGAGTTGAAACGCATCAGACTGAAAACACGTGCTGCCGCCCACAGGCATAATAAATGCTCTTATCTACTCTATCGGTGCCTTGGTCATTTCTTTATTTTGCTGGTTGTAATGCAGCGGGATGCTTCGTTCCTGTGGTCAACCGAGGCTGCCCTGCAGGGCCATGAGCTCCCGCGAAATACGAAGTGCTGTCAGTGGGATATCGAGGTCGGGAGACTGGCCCGCTCTGAATCCAGGATTTCCATTTCAAAGTCACTTGACCATAAGGAAAGGAGCAAGGGAACCGAGAGGGATATTGTATCATCCTCTTGCGATGTAGATAAAGGACATTTGCTAAGGTATTGCGGCAACACTAACAAAGCAACGAAGGATTTCTAATTTGCACCATGTAAATATTATATGCACTTTGCCTGGACTGGTACTTACCATGTTGGTGCATTGTGAGACATTGTGACTTTGACAAGGCTGCAAGTGTTTGTCTATGATTAAAACCATTGAGTTGAAACGCGTCAGATTGAAAACACGTGCTGCCGCCCACAGGCATAATAAATGCTCTTATCTACTCTACCGGTGCCTCGGTCATTTCTTTATTGTGCTGGTTGTAATGCAGCGGGATGCTTCGTTTCCGTGGTCTACCGAGGCTGCCCTGCAGGGCCATGAGCTCCCGCGAAATACGAAGTGCTGTCAGTGGGATATTGAGGTCGGGAGACTGGCCCGCTCTGAATCCAGGATTTCCATTTCAAAGTCACTTGACCATAAGGAAAGGAGCAAGGGAACCGAGAGGGATATTGTATCATCCTCTTGCGATGTAGATAAAGGACATTTGCTAAGGTATTGCGGCAACACTAACAAAGCAGCGAAGGATTTCTAATTTGCACCATGTAAATATTATATGCACTTTGCCTGGACTGGTACTTACCGTGTTGGTGCATTGTGGGACATTGTGACTTTGACAAGGCTGCGAGTGTTTGTCTATGATTAAAACCATTGAGTTGAAACGCGTCAGACTGAAAACACGTGCTGCCGCCCACAGGCATAATAAATGCTCTTATCTACTCTATCGGTGCCTCGGTAATTTCTTTATTTTACTGGTTGTAATGCAGCGGGAGGCTTCGTTCCCGTGGTCAACCGAGGCTGCCCTGCAGGGCCATGAGCTCCAGCGAAATACGAAGTGCTGTCAGTGGGATATCGAGGTCGGGAGACTGGCCCGCTCTGAATCCAGGATTTCCATTTCCAAGTCACTTGACCATAAGGAAAGGAGCAAGGGAACCGAGAGGGATATTGTATCATCCTCTTGCGATGTAGATAAAGGACATTTGCTAAGGTATTGCGGCAACACTAACAAAGCAGCGAAGGATTTCTAATTTGCACCATGTAAATATTTTATGCACTTTGTCTTGACTGGTACTTACGTGTTGGTGCATTGTGGGACATTGTGACTTTGACAAGGCTGCGAGTGTTTGTCTATGATTAAAACCATTGAGTTGAAACGCGTCAGACTGAAAACACGTGCTGCCGCCCACAGGCATAATAAATGCTCTTATCTACTCTATCGGTGCCTTGGTCATTTCTTTATTTTGCTGGTTGTAATGCAGCGGGATGCTTCGTTCCCGTGGTCAACCGAGGCTGCCCTGCAGGGCCATGAGCTCCCGCGAAATACGAAGTGCTGTCAGTGGGATATTGAGGTCGGGAGACTGGCCCGCTCTGAATCCAGGATTTCCATTTCAAAGTCACTTGACCATAAGGAAAGGAGCAAGGGAACCGAGAGGGATATTGTATCATCCTCTTGCGATGTAGATAAAGGACATTTGCTAAGGTATTGCGGCAACACTAACAAAGCAGCGAAGGATTTCTAATTTGCACCATGTAAATATTATATGCACTTTGCCTGGACTGGTACTTACCGTGTTGGTGCATTGTGGGACATTGTGACTTTGACAAGGCTGCGAGTGTTTGTCTATGATTAAAACCATTGAGTTGAAACGCGTCAGACTGAAAACACGTGCTGCCGCCCACAGGTATAATAAATGCTCTTATCTACTCTACCGTCATTTCTTTATTTTGCTATATATGTATATATATATATATATATATATATATATATACTGCAAAAGCTTCCGACCCAAAGTCCACAACAGGAAGGAACTGCACTCCGCAGGGCTTGCTTCAATCAAAATGTGGTTTATTCCATCAAGGTTGCAAATCGGTAAAAGAGCATCTACGCGTTTCGGCGCGAAGCCTTTCTCAAGACGCTGACTCGCAGTTACCGGGCATTATTTAATCTAGCAGACATAACTAAACATAGAAGAGGGATACGCGCGCATCTCAGTAATTATATATATATATATATATATATATATATATATATATATATATATATGTCATTTGAAGGTGATGATCTACATATATTGCAAAAATATGAGAGTCATATTTCTATTTATTTTTTAAAAGCAGGACATTCAATGAGGAATAATACAATGCCCAGTACACAGTGCTTTCTGATCTCAATGGGGTTAGTACCCTTGCTGTTATCAATTAGCTAAACTGAACTGTGCCTTTTCAGCTCACAGAGCCCTGTAAACACAATAAAGTTATGCATGCATGTTAACACTTAGATTTAGATTTCGGCAAAAGGGATACTCCATCACAAGGTGACAGATATCCCGTCAGCGGAAATATACATTTGATATAATGGGATTTATATTTCTGCGGACGGGATACCCATCACCGTTGTGATGGACTAACCAGTCCACCGGGATCTAAATCAGGCACTTTGTCTCTCTTTATGAGTGGTCTCTTAATTACGAGGGGACTGGTAACAGCTGTTACTGGCCTCATCAGAATTGTGTGATCCAGTGGAACACCTCAGTCTGTTACTTTCTTATGTATATTTTTGCTGCTCAAAACAAACAAGATCTGAATATACCTCTTTTTCCCGCATGCTTTTTCCCCGCAGGGAATTACAACGTGGTCGTTACAACGACCGCGTTGTAACAACGCATACCATTACCATGCAAGTCATAACAACGACTTGTGGGGGGGGGGCACTGGATGTTGGAATAGTATAATTTACTATTCCAACTCCAGTATGTGCAACAGTAGGGAAGGTGTTGGATTTTAAATCCAACACCTTCTGCCCCCTACGCAAGTCGTTGTTCTGACTTGCAGAGTAATTGTATGCGTTGTTACAACGCGGTAGTTGTAACGACCGCGTTGTAATTCCCTGCATGTTGTTTACCCAAAATCTCCTTTTAAAAGTATAGGGAAAATTGGAGAATTACTCAGGGCATTGGAACCGTAATTATGGGTTTCCTACTAATTCGTCATTTCTCAGTTGACCCTGAGCTACCAAATTGTAATTTGCAGGATTTTTCCTCACCTCCACCCTTACTTACCAGTACCAGGTAAAGGTAACTCAAGTGGTGTGAAAATCTGAACTAATTCCTGGCCACCGGCAATAAGGTCATTAATTGGGCTCAGCTATGTGTTCATTTCCATAACTCACCTTAGTTTACCATCTTGCCTAAAGAACTTTGTCCCTGTTTATATTTGTACCTTTATCTTTAATCACCTTTCTGTAAACATTTGTATTTGCACCCAAGATGGGTTCTAAAGTCAGAAGGCAAATATACCTGATGTTGACATTTGCACTCATGATTTGCAGCAAGTAAAGCTGAAACATGTCACAGGTGCAAATTGTGTGCTATTCCAATTTTTACAGCACCAGACTCTGTGAAACCATGCAAAATCATGCACAAATTGAGCATAATTCCTCATTTTGGCATAGTTCAATTGATAGTAGTAAATATTGGTGTGCAATTTGCATAAGCCATTGCCCACGAGTTACAATCCAGGCCTATGCCTTCCATGTGCCGGTCAATCCTCACAGTGCTCACAAATAATTCTTGTATCCTGGTGCACAAGCAAAATGCATTTTGTTATTCAGTTTCTAGGAAAGACATAGTGTTCTTTGCATCATTTCTAGAAGTAGACTAGCTGAAACGTGAACCTTTAAAGAAGAAGACACTTCAGCTGGGCGGAAAAAGCATTCATGGCAAAGATTTGACCGATCAGCGCCCAGTTCAATCATGCAAAGAGCAGAATAGTCCTGTCTCCTACTTTTCCCTTCTTGTATTCTGTGTATGACTTAAGTACTTGCAATCTATGCGACTTGTTTATCCACAAGGTAGCACTTAAACCCCTCATTTTTAGTAACCAATATCTAATTGTGCCCTAAAAAAGGGCAGCTTTTTACTAACTAGTGATCATCTGTTTTATTTCTTGGTACTGAGGCCAATATAGCATTACCTACACCTTTCCTTACTTACCTTTACATCAGTTATTTACTGGGAAACTTATAGCAACAATGTGGGACTTATTCTACAAAATCTCTACTTGACTTGTTAGCTGCTAGATCCAAAGAGACAAAGAAATTGGGATCCGCAGTGGACACTTCAGAAGACTGATGGGCTGTGTGTGTCCTCTACCCAGGACAGAACCTTACAGCAAGAAAGGAAATAATTGATGCACGATTTGGATTTCTGATGTGCTTAGTACTTGGCCATTTCCCACTTTGAGAAAGCCTAAATTGTGGATGCTTTCTGTATGTTAACCACTGGACCAATGTCATTAAGAAGCATAGAATTCAGGATGAAAAAGTATCCACACTCTCTAAACCCTAGGCTGATGAGTGAGCATTCATTTTGTGAAACCTACAAAATTATCACCAAGAGGCAGTCTGCATTTGTCAGGGTAAATCACTTTACACTTCCCCATGCATCTCTTCACACATTTCTGGTACCCTTAGGCTAACAGTGAATAACCTTGTTGTGCTACTACCATCTACTTTACTTGTTTGATAAAGTATTGTTTTTAGTGCTGAAATGCAATAAATGGTTGGGCATTTTGATATCAAAAGACACATGAATCTGTTATTTGGGACATTTAACCTTCAAAATGTAAATATTTTAGTGCAATGACTTAAGTAATCATTAGACCTCTAAGGTTTATTTGCCTATAAGTTACATATTATAATCTGTTACTCAGTTGTCTTTGGCTCTTGGATAGTAAGTCCATTTTTAATCTGATTTGCTATGAGAATGATATTTGATGGATGAAGAAGGAAAGGGCTCTTGCTGAGTGAGATATCTGTTAAAGGGTTAGTCCGCTGAGAGTCATTGATTGCAGTTTATTTAAGGATATGTTTATTAAAGTGTCCAGAGTACAACCAACCAAATATATTTAATTAGATTTTAACCATTCCCAAATTTAGAGAAAAGAAAAAAATGTCCTATGAAGAATGTAACTGTTCTAAGATTACAAAATCTGGTCAAGTGACAAAGCTGAGGATAGTGGTTTTACTAGAATCACACCGAATACTAAACCCAGGTATCCTATCTCTGTGTCTTGAGGGCTGAACGAGCAAAGTAGCTGGAACAACACATCTAATATGCTTCTGTTTAAAACCTCACAGAGAGCTGAGACCAGTATCCCTTGCCCCTGTCCTCCAAGTGCTTTAGTTTGAATAGACCAAGCTACTAGGTACAGCCATGTTGCTGCAGGTGACTCAAGGCATCATTCTTTGTGAGAAGCTGGGGAGATATGTTTCTATTAGAAGTGTACTTCCAAAACAGCCTAACTCTCCTGTGGGCAAACACCTAGGCCTGCTACTGAACTACTTATAAGTGGACCAGAAGGAAATATTCACAATACACTCAGGCTCTGATTCACAAAGAGCCTCCGTAATCATGGCAGAGGCTCCACCGTTGTGGCAGGATCTCTGCACTCGTGGCGGGATCTCTGCAATGGGAAACTGCAGTGTGGACATCCCACCACAAGTGTGGGGTTCGCTCCACGACTGCTGAGCCTGCGCCTCAAGGTCCAAGGCTCTTTGTGAATCAGGGCCTCAATTTTCCTTTACATTTGCTTTATGCTAGGATGGTCAGCACATGCTGCAAAATGGCATCCAAACGCTTTGTAATGGAATCACAAAAGTGAACTATGAGATTATATCAAGACGTCTGTCATAGCAGATCTGAAAGGTAATGAGATTTCATTATAAAACTTCTGAAAAATAAATTGACCTCTGTTAGACCTGGCATGCTTGGTGTGGTTTTCCACTAACTCTTTGCCTTAAGACCTAATAAAAAAAACTTAAAACGCAATTTAAAAAAAAATGTATTTGATTTTATTTTCTTAATTTATTTCTTTAATTTTTTTCTTACTTTTTTTCTGTAATTCTTTTTTCTTTTTTTTTTCTTTCATTCTTTGTGATGTGCTTTTATTTATTTAGCAAGGGAATACAATTTATATATATGAACATTCTTTGGCTTACCTTGGTTGTTTCTTCAATTTTGACTTTCACGAGTAAACCAAGGGGCATATCATCAACAACCGGCGATAATCATCGCTAAGCGCACTTAGCGCTAGGATAATTATCGCCGGCTATCGCTTGTTTTTATCGCGGAGATAGCGCGCTATCAGCGACGCTTATCTCCAGAGCGATAAAAATAACCGAGTTAGCTGCCAAATGTGCAATTATCGCTGGGATTCCAGCGATAATCGCACTAACGTTTGGCGCTACGTTGTTGATAGGGCAGGGCATACTTAACCATGATATCCACCTTCCATTGGATATCATGGCTAAAATCAAACTAAAAGCAGGTGTAAGGAAAGTAGCGATAACCGCGGTTAGCGCTACTTTTCTTATCACTATGCTTCTTAGCGTGCCCATTGATAATTGGAGAAATGTCGGTTAGCGACATTTCTCCAGTTATTTTGGGAAGGAACTCCCACTTTGCATCTCATTAGAGATGCAAAGGGAGGCGTAGGGAAAAAGGGTGCTAACATGCGATTATGCATGTTAGCACCCTCTTGTTAATAGGGCGAAAACATTATCTCCGCTTTTCTGGCTTTTAAAGCCAAAAAAGCGGAGATAAGGCCCTTGATGATATGCCCCCAAATCTTTTGATACAGTGTTATTACCCTGGTTCTTAGGTTTATTGGGTTGACCCCATTTATTGCTACAATGGATAAATATAGGCTGTGGGACTAGGCTTCTGAACTTGAATGCAAAGTTTCTCACTTAACCGAATTATTGTTTTATTTTTTGGGAAAATCTCTATCTGTTGTGTCTTCCATTTAACCAAATAGTGAAATCCAGGGAAATTTACTAGTTTCTTCTGCATATGTTCTGTACTCAACCATAATTAAGTTAACATTGAAAAAGTCAAATGATTATAGTGAGTGATATAGAAATAAACTGGAGTAGGCCCGTATCATTCTAGACACGTCCCATTATGTTCAATATGGCAGGAGCCTGAGGTCAGAAATATGGTGTGTTTGCTTCACTGCTTAGCCTTAGAATGAAGCCATCACCTGTGGGATTACTCTTCAATGTTTCTGAGTTATGGTCTCCCCAAAGCCACAAAGCTTTTATTATGTTGCAAAGCAGAGTCTGGTATAGCCAGGCTCTGCTCTAGGACACAGATATGCCTACCTGATGTCTCTGTATTCAGTCGCGGCCGGCATGGCTCGCGGGTGGGGGCGGGGGATCGCGTGGGGATAGGGGGTCGTGCAGGGAGGTCATGTGGGGGGTTTAATTTAAAAATAACTATTAAAAAAAAATTAAACTTACCTTTCCGCCGGCCGGGCCCCGCATCTTCACTGCTCCTGCTATCCTACTTTCCTGCCTCCGGCAGGAACAGGATGCAGGCAGCTAGGCTCCCTCCCCTAGGCCAATCACAATGCTGCAAGCAGTGTTGTGATTGGTCGGGATGCCGCCCAGCCAGCGGCTTATGGGGAGGTTATCTTCTCCATGCAGGCTGCAATGTAGCCTACATGGATAAGGGCAGAGTGCGCATGACTGGTTTGGGCACCCCCAGGGGGCTGACCAAACAGTCTTTACGCATTCGGGAGTGGGCAGGCACACCACTCCCCCCTGCCCTGGTTGCAGAGCAGCCCCGCCCACCCTCCAACCCGCAACCAAACATAAGATGGTAATAATGGTAAGTTATTACCATTTTATGTTTCTGCTTCTTGCACTGCAAGAAATAGTGGGGTGACGCTCCTCTGCCCTATTGGAGGAGCCGCCCCTGTCTGTATTTAAAGATTGTGCCACTGCCACAAACCAGCGTTAACTGAATTTTCATGGACAAATGGCGCTAAATCATCCATAGTCAACCTCATTGTGAGTCAGAGTTTCACAAGCTCTAGTGTTGCTACTTTGCATCAGTTTGCTGAAAGTCATCCTCTGTAATGCACCTGTAATGCAGCTGTTGCTGTGTTTCTTGTATAAGTCACAGCTTTCACTGAAGGGAAGTTAGCTCGTTGGCATCATGTTTCAGTGCTGCAGACATATGTGTGTGTAGCCTGCAGTTCGCAATGGCAACAGCAGAGGTCTCTGGGTTAATGTACCTGCTGAAGAAATGTGTGAGTAACCTGTATACCAAGGGTTTCATGTATATATTGGAGAGATTTGTTTGCAACTCCCAGTCACTGGCTCTAATCTTAGTAAGATATTACTGAAGCCTACCTAATGCATATGCTTCTAAGGTGTGTATGTAAACTGCAGGCAACTTGCTCCAACGTCAGTAAGATAGCTAGTTGATTATTATACCTAAATAGGAGATATATCTGTGATCTGCCGGTCCCAGGTGCCATTTGTAATAAAATACATCAATCAGTTAATATATCTACTGCAGGGATGTGTGTGAAAGTCCGGTTTTCCTGACTCAATTAATACTTCTGATAGTGAAAAAATAAGTTTCATTACCAGTGGAGATTTCTATGAGGCTGGGTATGGGGGTCAGACAGTCACATGACAAGTGTACTTAACCCAGCATTTAATACTTCTGAGTCCATTTAAATGTGTACCATCCTTATGGGTAATTGCAGTATGTGGAGAATTGATAATATGACAAATACCTGATGTGCTTGGCTCAGTCATGAATTATATTAAGGCTAGCACAATATGTACCATTTAATTAGATAATATTAAATATTGTCAAAAGGAGAGATTTCATAGCGATTTGGTACCTCAAGGGAATGTCAACAGATGGGTCAGTTGGTTACATGTTATGTGGCCTCGCTCCACCTTTCTGCATAGCTGAGTCAGAGTAGAGCTGTTTAACCAATGTTATTGACTTTCTGTTTGACATTTTAGAGGGCAGTATCCTGTGTACCAGATTACTCTGGCTGGCAAGTCCCATTTTTACTATCACCTACTACACATAATATAGGGTCAATATAGGGTCCGATTGATTGGACATTGCCTTTTCTGAAGGCTCCTTGGGTCCTGACGAATGCCCAGTGTTGGAATACACACTATGGAAGGGAGCAAACCAAATGACCTGAACTATGAGATGAGGGAGCTGTCCTAAGTCACTCTTTACACCATCCTTTTTTGACTTTTAGCCTTGTTTAAATGAGGACGTAGGATGAATAAATCAAAGCAAATTTTCAGCAATTTTAAATCTCTGTGGCCTTTTTTACAAACCAAACAACTGCTCATATTAACACCTCTGGATGAGCCTGGCCGAGCAACAGCTGGTTCTAGTGAAGGAATACCCTTGTGATGAAGCATGCCACCATGTGTGGGTGACCTATTAAGATTAAAACATTTCCCTACATCTCAACAAGTTGGTCTTTGCAGCCAGAAATCTGCATCTGAGGCGGAATCAGCCATCTGTCAGTGGTCCCTGACTCGGCTTTTATTTTTCTATGGTTAATAAAAAGAGCCCAGATAAAGTAGATGCTATTAAATTAGGAGGTAGGGCCTCACAATGTGTTGAGAGCCCCATGAGGTTGTGGTGGTGGCAACGTTAGTCACAAAAGAGGCGTGCCTGATTCAACTGTGCCAATTACTGGCACTGTCATTTGGGAAGTAAAGGTTAGAAGTCGGATAAAGATGTTCCCATCCGTATTCTGTTTAATGGATTCACTTTGAGAATGAATCCAGCAATCTCGAGTTAAAAACCGATTAACCACGGGGCATCTTTCCTCCTTTGTTACCTCCCCCTGTCACTGTAGGGCAAGGCATAGTGTTAGTATTTGATAGGAGCTATCAAAGTAGGGGCATACCTCTAGCCACTGTAGCCCCTGCAGTGCAAGGGGGCCCCAACAATGCAGGGGCCCCAACAACTTCAGGTGGCCCCACTCCAAAGCCTATGAATATCTATGAGATATGGGAGACTCAGGGGCCCCTAATCACATTCTGCAGGGGGGGCCTCCATCATTCTACTTATGGCACTGAACAAAATGATATTGTGAGAATAGCAGGCGGTACGCAGTTACCACCTGCAAAGCAGAACCTGTCACGTTTTTCATAAAATTATAATTATTGCCATCACTTTTTGCCACATTTTGAAACTAACAGGATCTGTATCATGATGAGGCGCAATTGTGCGGAGACGCAGAAGGCAAGCATCTGTTGCTGCAAAAAATAGTGTCTGCAATGCATTCACTAACACGCTAACTCTCAAATTAGCACTGCAGATGGTGCCGAATGGAAAATGAACATGGCATTGTTAACCACTTCTCTGTGCTTCTGTACTCCCTTAACTCTGTGCCTGCCACACTTAAAATGGAAGCATATGCACTGTGGACAGCAAGAGGGCATGCAGAAATGGGTGATAGGTTTTCCAATGATTTAGCTGGTCTGTGCTGATGTGTGGACATTTCACCACAGGGCAGGGACATTTTTAGGATTTTGGGGGCCCCTGTTCGAAACAGCTTTGAACTTATGATCTAGTTTCAGCTCTTTCATGCAATCATTGGCCAGGTCACTGACAGTGCACATGCACACTGGTCCAAATTCTAAATGTGTTTACATCTGATATCTAGGAATAGTGATGTGTGTTTTCAATATTGTAACACAGCAGCAGCTCACTAATATCACTGCAAATAATCGCTGTGACATAGGAACATGTGAGGTCCTGTTTTGATCTAAAAGAAACTTATTTATGGATGTTGCATGAAACATAAACACAACGGGGCAGATTTACAAGCCCCTTGCAACACATTTGCGCCGCCGTTGCGTCACTTCTGTGACGCAGCGGCGTCGTAAACAATGCGCCACGTTGCGATATATTTACAACGTGACGCAGGGAGATGCGTCACGTTGTAAAGCCCTGCGCTACATTCATACCTGCGTCAGGTATAATGTATGCAGGGTGGGCGTTCCGTCGCAAGAAAGCCTCGTAAAAGTGACGCAGTGAAATCTACAAGATTTCACTGAGTCACTTTTACGATGCCGCTGCGTCAAAACCTGAAGCAGGCGTAAGGAGTGACGCAGCATCATAGGTATGGGCCGCCCCTGAGCATTGCTGGAGTTGCATCGCGCTTGCGACACCACTCCAACAATGCGCTGCCCTTACGACAGAAGATGCAACACGCATCTGTCTATCCTTGCGCCACGGTGCGCCGCATTGTAAATGCGACGCATCCGTGGTGGCGCAAGGGTATTTCTGCGTGTCGCATCTTCACTGGCGCATCCCTGCTAATATGCAGAGATGCGCCAGTCCTTGTAAATCTGCCCCAACATTTCTCTGCGTAATGTCTGTAATAGACCCACACATCACCCACATTAAAAATAAATGAAAGGAAAACGGTATTTGAAACCATTTGTTTAAGAATTTTTCAAGATCCTCAGGGCAAGACTCTCTGCAGAACAGAGCTGGCTCTATCAGAGGACCCCCTTAAAGGCTGGGGCCCTGGGCCAGAGCCTACTTTGCCCATGGCTTAAACGTCTCTGACACACGGCAAACGACGACACACTCTTGATGCCAGTGCTTGTCTGTGATGATAGCTGTTTTTGTTTTTATTTCTGGGGTGCCCCCCTGTGCCCTCGCTCCCATTCCTACCCTGCTCACAGCCATTTCGCCACCTCCAATTGCAGCTCTGTTTAATTAGGCACTGCAGTGCGGGCAGCAAAATGTTTGTCGGACAAAATAACGTGGCGCACATACCGCCTGTGCTCACAAAGTAGATCACCAGATTTATTTGAGTGGCAAAAACTATGCCTGAATAATACTAAGAGTTCCAAGAGGCAATTAAATATGGACTTTTTCAACTTCTTTGAATTTAATTTTAGCACTAAATGATACACATTCAAGTTCCCAGCTAAAACTAAGTTGTCCACCTTACTGCCTGTTTCTTCTACCTCTCGCATTCTCTTTATTATGTGACTAAAACCGGGCTTCTGGTGCTCTAGAAGAACCACAATAACCCTTGGGCATCGTTATGAACAGTTACTGGCCCCACTGGAATTATGAGATCTGCGGAAACACAGTAGATCTCTTAACTTTCACTTGGAAATTTTGGCGGCCAAAAGTCTTGCCCAAAGTTAGTAATTACCAAGGAAATTTGACACGGAAGTACTGATTCCCCTGTAATTCCTAATTTCTTCATGGACTCAATGGGTCCAACTAGTGAGGGACCGAAAGTTTCCAACCCTAAAAGTTACTGGTACCCTCAGTATTGGTAATTCTAAGGGAGGGGAAAATCTGGCCCTTTTCCTGGCCATTCAGAATGAGGGCCTGAGCAGCTTAACATATGAATTGAGAAATGTTGGCATGTCGAGCTCATCAAGGAGAAACAGATCTCCCTGCCAACCAAAGGGGCCCATCTTCTAGAGTCAGGCTTTTGAATGTTAGCACCATTTCAAGGATTTGACATTTAATACTGTCCAATTTAATGTTCACAATCTTTATAAAAAATGCTTGCAGGCAATGCCTTTTTAATACATTTTTCTCTTTTTTTGTTTTAGGTGGAAAATGGTGAAGAGCAGTAACTTACTGTGAAAAATAACTTACAAACCCAACACATTTTTGCCTATATCTTCATAATGTAAATATGATCTGACCATTCCCAACACAACCATGGACCACCAAAAAAGAACAATTCGGATGGTTTTACCAAACTGATTTTTGACTACTTTTGGATTCTTAAGAAAGCATTGTAAGGTGACCAAGGAGAAGAAAGGCAGAAAACCTTTGACCTGGAAGTGATCCTACAATGAGAGTTACGGGCACGTCTTGCATCTGCCCAGTCCTGGTGTGTCTCTGTTTCGTGCAGAGGTGTTATGGGGCTGCACATCACAGCTCCATCAAGGTGACAAGAAACCAAACAAAGCACATAGAAGGTGAGACGGAAGTGCATCATCGACCGAAACGCGGATGGGTATGGAACCAGTTCTTTGTTTTAGAAGAACATTTAGGACCAGACCCGCAGTATGTTGGGAAGGTAAGTGACTCTACCTAAACATCCATGTTTTCAGAAGGTGCCTTTTAGAATGGGCGGGTATATAGCATATTCTCAGATCTTATGCTGTTCCTCCGATGATGGCTAAAAGTAACATTGGAAGATTTGAAAATTTGTGAAAACTCAATCAATTCCATTGTGCGCTCCACTTTGTTAACTTACTATTTGGAAAACATGTTTTCGAATCTAGACCTCTAGCAATTTTGGGAATATTAATGCACAGCATTTTTTTGTAGATTGACGGGGTAAAAATATTTCAGTCTGTAATTGTTATAATGATAGTTATAAGTGGTGATAAGTGGTGTGGGTGAAGTGATTTGTCCTTAGTGATTGGCTAGATTCTCGGAAACAAGAAGTTCGTGTATCCTTTTGATACCCGGCTTATATGTTTATATTACTTCACATTAATGTATTGAAAACGTTTTTGGGAGCTTCTTCTCAGCAGTGAATTTCTGCACAAGCTTGCATTAAAAAAACTGCATTTTGTGCATGTGTGCATAGGGAATATAATTTCTGGGTGTGCAAATTGTTCTGCAAGAACACATACAAACAGACGCATCTGCACCCAAGCACGGATGTACACATGCTCTCAAACACATATACTACAGAGGTCCGTCATATGTGAGTTGTCTGCTTGAGGGCTAGGCCGTGCACCTGCCCCAGGATCTTGGCCAGCTTCTCTGAGCCTGTCCAAGTCCAGACATAACTAGTACGCGTCCAAGGCCACAATTGTGTAAAAGTGCACAGAACTACAATACTTATCTCAGACAGTGCTGGTGAATGGTTTTCTTCAATGGAAAAATGTTGTCTTGTGAATGAAAAGATGAGAATAGCATGCTATTGCTCATTCACACCACCCATAAGAATTTCATGTAGATATATATGCCAGTTGAAGCACAAAGAATATGTTTTTATTGCAGTATGCCTGTTATTTTAGGTTGTCCCACAAAGCGTGAAAAACTATCCAAATCACTGGTGCCCCCACACCACCAGTTTCAAATCTTGCACTGGTGTTATTGTATTCCATGATCATGTTCTAAGGACATATACTTCAGTGTTTATTGTAGATACCATTTGTAGAAATACTTATTGACACGCCCCTTATGCCTACCACCTGTGACTTGTCCTATATTCAGCCTGATCCACTTCCATGTAACTTTTCACATTCCATCCCTCCCTTCCTGCAGACGTTTTTCAGTTGGAAGCTATTTTTTAAATATTTTGTGTGAATCTATAACCCAGAATAATCTCTGGAGATTCACAGTTACTGTGTTGCTCACAATCCTTCTCCAGCTTTGTTTCAGAGATTCAGGCACTTTCACTGCTTTGAACAACCCACAAATCATCTTAATTTTGATAGAGATTTCTAATTTTATGCTAGTCTCTCAGGCAGAAATTTAAATAGAATATTGGTACCAATAAAATCCCAATCTAGTGCCAATCTGACGGGGGATAGGAAAGAGGAATTTGTAAAGTGGCCTAACGGCTAGGGCGGTCGACCTCAGAGCTGGAAAACCAGGTTCGAGTTTTGGCAGGTACACTCAACATTCTGTGATTCTGGGCAAATCACTTAATCTCCCCCTGCCTAACTAAAATGAATGTGTCCTTGTATAATGTAAATGGTGCTCATGTAAAGCGCTCTGATACCTTTGGGTCTAGTTTGCGCTATATAAAACTCCCCCCCAAAAATATATCCTCACAGAACGACACAATTCATCCTTGTGAATACGTCTTTTAATATATATAGCTAATAGAAATTTTAAAGAAAAAACTTATTTTCCATATACTACATAAACTGTGAAAGGTCGGGCTGTCTTTGCTAGTTTCTTTGGTTTTGTATTCATGCATTGATGACAGTGAAGTCCATTCCTATTTTAGTGGATGCTTAGACAATGTTCTGCTGTGCAAGCAGGCACAGTGTCCATTACTCTTGAAATCTCTGTGCGGCCTGCAGTTTCCAGCTTTGTGGCTTACGTTACTTGCTTCATTTTTTAAGGCAATTGTTTTGGAAGCATCCATGGGGTTTACAAGGTTCTCACACCACAGCAAAAACGTTGTTATGTTTTGTAGGTTTAGTACTGTTGCAATTACTTTATACTGGATGTGGTGACCAAATATCTTCAATTTTCTGAGATTGAGTTTAGATATTGTGCAAACAGCTCACCACGCAGTGGTGCAGAGTTATATCTTCAAAGTGGAGGGAGGCATTGCTCATCAAATGTAGTGAGAATATATATGTTGAAAAATGAGGTATCAGGCATTCGTGTTAGCTCTCGTTTTAATCAGTCGTCATGGTAATAATCTCCCTACCATTTTAAAATCAGATTGTTTTTTATACTAAACACTAACACTTAGTGGGGCTTATTTACAAGCCCCTTGCGCCACTGATGTGTCACTTTTTGTGACGCACCGCTGGCGGAACCTCCTGCCCCATATTTACAAGGACAGGTAAAGCCAGCCTGCGTGGCATTTCCTGTCCTTGTAAATATGGCCCCTTCTCATGCATCACTTTGCGTGAAAGGGGCTTTCCATGGGTGTTGCTGGGGGTGTTCCCTCGCAACACCCATGGAACCTGACACATTTCCAGATTTATGAGAAATCGTAAACCTGGAAATGCGTCTGAATGCTACACCTCCCCAGGGGACACCTTCCTGCACACAAACAATCATCCCCGTGACGCGGGCAAACTTGCACCATGGGGCAAGGGTGCCTGCATCGGCGCATGGCTGCAAATTGTGCGCCAGCGCAGGGGAGAGCAAAGGAGTCCATCATATCCTTGTAGATATGACTCATACCTGTGCTCTGAAAGTGCCATAGGGTGGCGCAGCCAAAGGGCTTGCGGTGCCGCGCTGCAGCACTTTCTTGTAAATGAGGCCCAGTGAACTTAATTTCAGGAGACAACTAACAACTTTCCTGTCTTCCAAGTAGTCTGATATTAGCTCGAAAAAGGTTTAGGTTTCTCTAGCGGCAAGAAACTTTGTTGCACGAATCAACTACAAATACTCATAACAGGAAATGGCATAACATTACCCAACATAATATAAACTAACATAAAAAAACATGACATCATTTGCCACTTTATGTTTCCCACATTAAACCAGCAATAAGAAACTGCTATTATGAAATTTAAAAAAAAATCAACGGAGAACACTCCCATTGCAAGAAGTTTCTTCTTAGAGTAATTCATTGGAACATTGCCTTCTCCATTTGCACACCCATTAAGCAAATATTGAACGTAAGACCTAGGGCCAGATGTACGACCGTTTTTGCATGCGCAAACGGGGTGGCAAACCCGTTTGCACATGCAAAAACAGCATGGGGAATGTACAAAGCCTATTTTGCGAGTCGCAATTTTTTGCAACTTGCAAAATAGTGTTTTGCGACTCGCTATTAGGAAGGGGCGTTCCCTTCCTAACAGCGAGCGCAACCCCATGTATGAATGTTTGCGTCCGCAATTGCGGGCGCAAAACACTCGCAAATTACCACCCTCTTCAAGAGGGTGGTAATGAACTCGCAAAAGGGAAGGGGTCCCCAGGGGACCCCTTCCCCTTTGCAAATGCAGGGGAAACTATTTTTTAAGGGCAGGCAGTGGTCCCAGGGACCACTACCTGCCCTTAAAAAATGAAACGAAAACGTTTCAATTTTTTTTTTTTTTTTAAATGCAGCCTGTTTTCCTTTAAGGAAAACGGGCTGCATTAAAAAAAAAAAAACTGCTTTATTTAAAAGCAGTCCCAGACATGGTGGTCTGCTGAGCCCAGCAGGCCACCATACCTGGGAGGGCCTGCGATTCCCAATGGGTTCGCAAATTGAGAGAGACTCATTAATATTCATGAGCCTCTCAATTTGCGACCCCATTGGGAATCGCAAACAGTGTGAAATACACTGTTGTACATAGAAAATAGCGCCTCGCAAATTGCGAGTCGCAATTTGCGAGGCACTATTTTCTTGGTCGTACATCTGGCCGTTACATCCTATTGTATGGACTTGTGCTGTTCAGATGGTGACTAGCTATTTTCTTGTCTTTTACAAAAATTGTCATAAATTCTTGAAATAGCCTCCTCCTCTTCAGGTCGTTTCATAATGGATCCCTTATCACAATCTGCAATCTTCATACTCGCTCTGTGGTCATTCCTGGCTTCCAAATGCTTTCAGTGTGGGCTACAAATATCTCACTTCAGAGAGCCTTACTTTGGAATTCCTTCACCAAATGTGCGTTTTAGAAACACGTGCGTTCTGAATGAATACATATTAAAACTGGCAAGTCATTCAGTTTGTCATTCAGTTTGTCATTCGGTTTGACCCTCTTGGCACAAATGCACTCACACTCGGAGGCCACTTAGACAAGAAACTACACGTGACAAAGAATCAATAAAAAAGGAATGTGGAGTTCAAATAACGAGGGCTAGGGTTATACAATTGGATTTTAATGAACAGAATATTTGCCCCTCTACAATGACGCTTTCTGTACTAGAATGTCATGCACCGGCACGAGCGCGCACGCGCGCGCACACAAACACATACACACACTCTCTCTCTCGTTTGAAAGCCCTCCAAAATATTGGCTGTAAACAAACTATTGTGTTTTCTCTCTTAGTACTCCTACTAATCTGCATTCCTTTCCCTTTCCACTGCCCCTTAGGCCCCTCCAATGCACCCTGCTTGTCATATAATGTATTTAAACATTATATGCCTGCCTGATTATCGGGAAATCTGAAGCTCACACCCCTTCCCAATCTTACTGACCAAGCTACGCCCTGTGTAAGTGGAGTGTGAAGTGGACCAGAAGCAATGGGTGAACAGTGTCTTTTTTCATAAACATCAGCAACATGCCCACGATGAACCAGACAGACGCCCTGAATCCCTATGAGCTCTCCACCCATTTCAGAGTGAATGACATTAAAACACCGATCAGCACTGTGTTTAAACGTGCTTGGCAGCACCCATGTCAATAACCCACAAGGAAATAACACAGATAGGATTTTCTGGCAGATCTCTCAATAATGCTTTCAAATGTATTTTTGGCACTATGTAATTAGGGAACTCTAGCAGAATTAACAACACCGATTTGCATGACAAGTCAATTCAAAGCAAAACCAGCAGCATATGGGAAGAAAATATTGCAGGGACAGGACAGTGATTAAAATATGAAAGCAAAAAGATAGCAAAATTGTTAGCCCAGTGCTTACATTCAGCAAATGCTAAAGAATTTGTGCAATCTTACATTAGTTTATTTTATTTATGGCTTCAGCTTATAAATGTAAGCAATGCAATATAAAAATAATAGAATCCACAGTTCAATACAATAAGCTCTCAAAAATACAGGGGCATATTATCAAGGAATAGCGATATTTATCGCTAACTGCGCCTAGCGCGAATTTTTTTAACGCCGCCTATCGCTGGAAAATATCGCTGAGATAACACCCTATTAACAAGGTTTATCTACATAGCGATAAAATTTCCAGCGATAAGCGGCTAAAATGTGAGAATATCGCTGGAAAAGCAGCGATATTCTCGCATTAACGCAAGGATGGATTCAGCCTGACAATCCACCTTCTATACTTTAAACAGGTAAGTCATCCTCAGTAGCAGGTGTTAAAATCTAGCGATAAACGCGCTTAGCGCGATTTATTTTATCGCTTCGCCTGCCTTGTTAATAGGGGTTAGTTGTGTTAGCAACTGTTTACAGTCGCTTTTAGTGGGGAACGCCTACCTTGCATGTCATTAGCGATAATTATCGCTGACATGCAAGGCGATGTAAAACCCGGCCGCTAACGCCTGAAAGCTGTCGCTAACGCCTGTTAGCGACAGCTTGCTAATAGGGCGTTAAAAATATCGCCGCTTTAGCGGCAAAAGTGCCGCTAAAGCGGCGATAAAGCCCTTGACAATATGCCCCACATTTACTTCGGAAAATCCATGATATTCTGCTATAAAACAGGTGACAACCGAGTAACTTGTAAACATATTGCAAACTCATCCATATCATCTAGAAACCACAATATGATCCGACTAAAGTGCACAATACATCTAGCTAATGGTTCACTGTACAATTTTAAGTCACCAGGTTAGAGCGACTTAAAAAGTTTCGAAGTAGGTGCCGAGGACAATAAAAAACGGTACAAAAATATTGTGGTCCCATCCGTCACATCTAAAAAGCGCCAAGAGTCCCTACTAAAGTGCTTCATGCATTAAGTTGTTAAGACGATTTTATGACTCCAGAACACATCAATATCACATTGTATATTTAAAATTTCATAATGAATGCCTTCTGATCAGGAATTATCCTTGACCCACTGCTCTTCTTGTGCAAGCAAGACTACCTAAATGGTACATAAAGCATAGAAACGATTCATTATACATTTTAAATCACCAGGATACAAAAAAAAATGGGATAGAGGCCAGGAACAATTAAAAAACATAGAACCATATTACAGTCTCTGTAGCATTGGGAGGTTGCCATAAGTTCCTACTAAAGTGTTTCATGTGTTGAGTTGGTAGTTAACTAAAACAATTTTATGACTCCAAATCAAAGCAATTAAAAATGACATATTTGCAGTTTCATGATGTATGCCTTCTCCTCAAGGATTATTCTTCACCCCCCACTCCTCTTCTTCCCTAACATGTGTGAAATCAAGATTACCTCAAAGGTACATACAATGTATAGCGCAGTATAGTATAGGACAACTTTAGGTGTGGAACTTTAGTCATCTTACTGCTTGATTAAGGACCGCATGAATTTTCATGCAGCATAGATATAAGAGGCCACTGGGGAAAAAATGGATTTGCTGCTGTCTTGAAGGCATAAGTTCAGAGCGGCACCACAGTGTCTTGTATTGTACTTTTTAAAAGTGGGCGAAGATATAACCTCTTTGATGGTAACGAACAGGAGCATAGCAACAAGAAGTGCATAAGCATTTCATCGCCACCTGTGAACAAGAGCAGGTGGTGTCACTGTTAGAGTTCGACCAGTTCCTTGTAAAGGTCTCTGCAGGAAGATAGCCTAGCCTATATTTTATAAACAGTGCTCTCTTTTCTGCCTGAAATAGTTGGTCCAAATAATTCTCAAAGTCAGATGTAGGGTTAATTTCCCAGAATAAAATGAACGGTTTTCCTCCATTTTTTTTGGAGAGCCACAGCCAATATTTCCCTTTTATTATGCCTAGGTTTGATGAAACCATGGCTCTGGTTTGGACCAGTACTCATGGCATACTATACTAGAGAGAGTGCTTGCAGTATGTTTAAGACATGGCAAGTTATGAGAATTATTGCCTTGCCAAAGTTCGCGAATGGACTTCAGATAACTTGCCAAGCTTGGTTTGGAATCGATTCGATGCCAGAACAATAGTGGTTTAAGGGCTGCAACAACTTCGATGTTGTTCATGTCCAACTTTTTTCTAAGTGCTGCCATTAGACTCTGTGTGCTGAGCTGCAGCAAGCGACACAGGAATTGATTTTCAATTTTCAGGAGACCCCACGACTTATTGCAACCCTAAATTTCGGCCCCACACAGATTAGAGGCGTGTGCTTTAGCCTGGTAAGACCGTAATGCTGGCTTAGTCTATCGTGTGATTACATAGGCCCCGGGTACACACACTTCCATTTTACATGCTCACGGTTCAAGTTGACATTTTTTTAGACTAAGACTTTTAACACACATTTGCTTGCATGGTCTCATGAGATAAAGTACTCAGAAATGTTTTTTGCTTATAGTTACACTTCTTCGTGGGCACACTATCAAGCCTTAGCACATTCTGTACCAAGACTTAGTACACTGAGTAAAAATGTTGTAGTTTGTTATTGTCTGTTTGGCGGCAGCTCTGGGTGGATAGAATCAACAATGACAAGAGGACCAGGACTCAGGCACAGAACGAACGAGTGCTGTTTATTATATAAACAACACTATGCCTCTGTTTAGGCAGAGGAGCATCTTGATGGATTGTCAAAGGTCTCCCCATGCCTGAATTGTAGCCCAGCTGATTTCCAACACCTTCCAGAACAGGACGACGGCCTGTTCTACACCAAGGCTGGCTGCCAGATGACATACACCCACAGGCAAATGAGGGAAGTTTAACTACTCTAAGGTATTCTGGCAGACCTAGACACCCTATGCTTTATAGGATAGGAAGTGCTAGATAGGAGTGCATTTATATGTATGCATAAAATCTAATGCAAATGCATGATGGTTGAATTATTCATTCTATTCACCATTCTTGTAATGCTGGTAACATTGTTTTGCTCCATTCTATTAATCATTGCAGCACATGTATTTTACACAAGAGTACAATTGCTCAATAAATGTTTGAAATGTCAATTTGCCTACTTCGCGTGTCTCCCTTTGGGCATGCCTGAGTTACGAATGAAAGGGTAGAATCTGTTTCCAAGATTTCCTTGGGGGAATTAGGGTTGTCACATTCTGCGGTTGCAGATGGCAGACTGTGAGCTAGCCAGGAATTAAGTCAACATATCCTGATGGTGTGAACGGACACAGTCCCGCACAGCTTTGCGGTTTATATTGCCAAAATGCACAGTCTTACTGAGAAAGTAAGAACCATACTACAAGTCAATGTTGGGCCAACTTTGTTGCTAAAACATAGCATGACATTTGATTTCTGGGACATGTTTATTTCACTATTTTTAATTTGTTTGCCCCAAGTTAGCTTTGCGTCAAGCCATATTCTCAAGTAGTCATTGGAGGTAACCTTTTCTAGTGGCTGATTGTAGACTTTGAATGAATTTCTCAGGCTAAGCCGAGAATTGACCAACATATGTTTTGCCTTTGCAAAGTTTTTTTTAAAAGTTTCTTCTGCAAACAGTAGTTTTTGAACCCCTTAAGTAAATTGGACACAGAGAGCTCTCTGCAGGCCAACAGTACGGCATCGGCAGCAAGCAGCAAAATGGGTATTTTGTCCTCCCTAATTACGGACTCATCCTGGTTTCGCGCTAGTAGTTGCTCGCCAATGCCTTTGATGAACAGGTTGAATAATAAGGGTGCAAGCACACACCCTTACCTCATGCTTGATTTTAAAGCAAAACTCAGTGTGCGCTCTCCCTTGGAGCCAAATCTCACTATGGCGGTATTGCCCTGATGGAGTTGCTTTATTGTGCACACGAGCTTAGCATTAACAACCAGTTCCTCCGGGTGTGCCAGAGGGCCCGCCTGTCCAGATAATTAACTGATGTTTTAAGGTTCTTGAAAAATAAGGAGAACTGTTTTTTATCTTTTTTCCGTAGTTTTATATAGCGCGAACTAGACCCGAAGATATTGGGTATCAGAGCGCTTTACATAGCACCAGTTTCGTTACACAAGGACACATTTATTTTTGTTAGGCACGGGGAGATTAAGTGATTTGCCCAGAATCACAGGATGTTGAGCGTCGTTGCCCAGACTCGAACCCGGTTCCCCTGTTTCAACGCCGACCGCTCTAACTTTAAGGCTACATCCTCTCCCCATTGTTTTATGAAGACACACTTCAGGTAAGCAGAATAAAGTCTAGCCACTTGATCAATCGTGCCTTGTGATGTTCAAAAACTGCTTGCAATGATGACAGAATCTTGTGTTCTTCGACCCATGACTCTAAACAGGTTAGCAGTATGTTGGCATACATTTTACTTGCACTGTCTAATAATGAGATTGAGTGGTAATTGCTAGGGAGGTTCTGAGGAGCTTTTTTGTACATTCAATCAATCAATCAGGAGTTTGTTAAGCTTAGCTACTCACCTCTGAGGGTCTCAAGACACTGAGGGGGATGCTTATCCGTCTGGGCGTGGAGGTTCAGTCGAAGAACCAGGTCTTGAGACCCTTCCTGAAGTGGGTCAGCAATGGGGATTGCCTGAGGTGGAGGGGCATGGTGTTCCAGGTCTTGGCGGTGAGGTAGGAGAAGGATCTTCCTCCCATTCTGGTCTTGTGAATCTGTGGGATGGTGGCCAGGGCAAATTGGGCGGAGCGAAGTGGTCTGGCGGGTATGTGGATTAAGGGGCGGTGTTTCAGATATGCTGGTCCTGTGCCGTGGAGAGCTTTGAAGGCATGTGTGAAGAGCTTGAAGGTGTTGACTGGGAGGCAGCGGAGTTGTCATAGGTGTTGTGTTATGTGGCTGCAGTGGGGGATGTTGAGGGCCAGTCTGGCTGCAGAGTTTTGTACGTTCTGAAGTTTCCTGAGCTTGTTCTGGGTGACGCTGACGTAGTGTGCATTGCCGTAGTCGAGTCTACTGGTGATGAGTGCGTGGGTAACCGTCTTTCTGGATTCTGTGGGGATCCACCTGAAAATCTTTCAAAGCAGGCGGAGCGTGTGGAAGCAGTATGAGGAGACAGCGTTGATCCCGCAGTTCATTGTGAGCGAGGAGTAGGGTATGATGCCGAGGTTACGTGCGTGGTCAGTGGGATTGGGAGGGGTTTCCAGTGTGGCGGGCCACCAGGAGTCATCCCAGGCTGAGGGGGCGGGTCCCAGGATGAGTACTTCGGTCTTGTCCGGGTTCAGCAGGGGTACAACAACTGCAGGTACCCAAGAGGACGGGACTTCCCCAAACTCTTGACTTGAATCCTACACCACGGTTAAAACAGGCACCCAGATGATCAGGTTATTGCAGTATGTACCAGATGGAATTCTGTTTGGACCTGGAGCTTTCATACGTTTCTTGCTTAGGATAGAGGCTCGAACTCCACTTTCCATAAATTTTGGGCATATCGTGCAAGATTTGTGTAATGCTAACCTCAGGAGATTATTTGATTCTGCTCCTTTAGCAAGACTCACACACCCTTGCCACATGCTCCTTTACAAAAAGAACAGATGATGGACGGAATGCTGAACAATGCAAACATTCACCCCGTCACAGATCTGGGTTTAACCCATCGTTTTTTGTTCAGGCTGGACTGTTCCCATGGCGGGCAGGGTCAAGGCTGATTTGCATTTTAACTGGAATGGTGTGGTGAGCAAAAAATGATGGATATAGGCCCAGATCTCTGTACTGGGGGTGAGTGCTTGACATTGTTCAGCATTCTGTCCATCATTTGTTCTTTTTGCATTTGTCACCCTAAGAGGGACGGGTATGCCCAGACATGGGTCCCGTGCTCACCATGCCACTGGAGTCAAGCTATCCTGGCTGATGAGGGGTGATACCCTGAAAACGGTTCCTGGATGCTTATTTCCAGTCCGGGAGGACCTGTCCTGGTAATTTGGGCTGGACTGTTCCTATGGGGGCAGGGTCAAGACTGATTTGCATATGGCTGGGTCCAAACTGGAATGGCGTGGTGAGCAAAAAAAGGACGTTTTAGGCCCAGATCTCTGTACTGGGTGTGAGTGTTTGACATTGTTCAGTGTTCCGTCCATCAGTTGTTCTTTTTGCACATGTTCATTTAGGTCACTATGTCAAGCTGGGTTATACACAAATGTGAAATGATCAACCCAGAGCTGAGCTGCAATGACTGCTTTAAGATTTTTGGGGCACCTTCGCAACCCCATCTAATTAAGTTCCAAAAGCATCTTGTTTTCCTGTCTTAGATTGCCGCCATGAGTTCTGATTAGACTTTAACATGCAAGTGTCATTTTTAAAATCTGATCATCTGCTTGTATTCTTTTTTTAGGGCCATGAGGATTACTTCGCCTATTGTAGGTTTCATTCTAGAGTGAGGTCATTGCCACTGCAGTCTTTAGTTTGAAATACTTATCGTCAATCCATGAAATGCTAATGTTGTTCTTGCAACATAGCTGACCAGACACAGCCAGTCTACTGTCTAAAACAAACTTAGAAGTGGTTTCCAAGACATTTTCCAGCATAAGTGAGGCCGCAGGGTCAATTTGGTCTCTCAACAATAGCATGCCATACCATTCTTGTTTTCAGCATTTGGCCGCTACACATTTAATAGACTTTGCCAGGCCACAGCCAATCTGTCACATAATGGTTTTCCTGTTTGTCTCCACAATACGCTTGTCTGAATCATAGATGCTGGCAACCTCCAAATCTTGCTTGAGCTCCAGCTGCATAGTCTAGAGTTGCTAATAGGGGATCATGGTCACTCTCTATCCCTCTTCTATGCTTATGTTGATGATGACAAGATACCATAATCATAAATATGTAGTCAATCAAGCTAGAAAGTTAAAACCAGAATTTTCCCTATGGAACTCTTTAGGCACACTTGGTCATTTACTCCTCACTCATGCCAATCACCATCTGATGCATCAATCTTCCCCCAAGATTAAACTAAGAGACTCTAATAAGAGTATATAAGCACTATTGTGCGTATTTAATAGATCAGAAACTCAAATCGGCAAAAATGTATAATACAAATACAAATCATCACAAATAATTAAACATCACAAATAATTAGACATCACAAAAAATTAGACATTTTGAATATCAATTCAATTCAATAGGTCTTTATTTTGATTAAAAATCATAAAAGACATTTACATTTAAAACATAATACTCCATTTCATTTTCATAACATTTTTACAAAATTATACAATAGAATAACAATCAAGAAGAAAAAGTAGATCCACAATGTTAAGGTACCTTAATATACAATAAATGATTAAAACTAATAAAACTTCTGACCTTAGTGCCGCAAAGATCAATACCAGTAAATATCTTCTTATATATATATAAAAAAAACAGGTAAGTACACTAAATTCTAATACAGCACAAAACAATGTGTACTACTCCCTCTTTATAAAGTTCGTCAAACTAACTTAGCCTCATCTTCTTTGCACGTATGGCCCACATCCAACTAAGGAATTTGGCAACTGCAATCACTATGGGTTCTTTAGTGTCAGTTTTTAAAATCCTAAATGCTTCGTTGCCAGAACGAATGCCCATAGTCATACAAATTGGTTTGAGCCATTTGTGCCTGGGAATTTTATAAGCAGGGCATACAAATAAGATGTGAGCTAACGATTCATTTTGTGTTAAGCAGAAGGGGCATTTACTATGATTTTGGGCGTGCCATTTACTAACATAAGAATTAATCGGGAGAGAACCCACTCTAAATTGATGGTAGAGTTTCCTATCATTAAAGACCCTAATAAAATCCCAATAGTTCTCATACTCTATGTCGTATTTGGGCTCTAAAAATTCCCTTGTTAGTGATGGCCTTGTTAGAGAGGAAAAACGCTTCATTTTGACCATATTCCAGTACACCATCGTAAATTCCTTCTTTGAAGGGAAAGGATTATCGACAGGATTCTCCCACAGACTACTCATCCCCATCTCGCTCACAGTATCCTTTACCCGTCTCAGCCATGGTATTTTGCACATACGGTCTGCCTCCCTGACTGTAAGAAGAGCCTGAGCGTACAGGGACAGTTCAGGTGTAACCCAAAACCTTCTCCAATAAGCCACGGGTCTAAATCGTGCCGTGTCCTCAATTGAATGACAACCCAAATCTAAATAGATCAGAAACTCAAATCGGTAAAAATGTATAATACAAATACAAATCATCACAAATAATTAAACATCACAAATAATTAGACATCACAAATAATTAGACATTTTGAATATCAACAAAACCAATCATGTATACAAATACACACAAATTCTTTAAAAACCATTAAAAACCTATATTCTCCTATACATATCAATTGCAAAATAAACCACCCCACTGGACAGGAAACTACGAGACAATATAATTTGTCTTGCAACTGTTAATTTGAACACTAATGTAAACAGCACCCAGCAGGGGTGGAAATTCCCTGTCTTTTTCGTTCTTGCTGTCTCTTTTCAAATTTAACATAAATTTGCTGCGTCGACGCGTTTTGGTGAAGTTGTCTGAATGTAACCACCTTCCTCAGGACTAACCGTTATCTTCCCTTATCCAAGTTACACATTGATAAAGATAAAAATTCAAATTGGAGTATTCTAAATGAAGGGAATGAGATCAAACTCCCTAAACCACTCTTTGCATTTAAAAGGAATGACAACATCCGGAAAAGCTTGGTTAACACATACAGATCCACTCGACCCATGATACAGAGCACTCTGCATAAAGGTAGAGATCTCGGTAATCACAAATGTGGAACATACTCCATTTGTGCCCACTGTATAGTAGTGAATACCATAACTTACAATGGATATAATCTGACCGCCAAAGATCACAGCAACTGTAGAAGTTGCAATGTTGTCTACCTAATACTCTGCCCTTGTGGCTTAGCGTATGTGGGAGAAACAGGGCGGGAACTCAGACTAAGGATGTTAGAGCACAGATCGGCTTTAAAGATGAACAAACAAAATGCCCCACTAGTGGAGCATTACAGTGCACTTAATCATAAACACACAGAATTTGAGTGGTTTGTGATAGAGAAGATAACTACTAATAGAAGATTAGGAAGCTTAGAAATAAAAAGAAAAAATCGAGAACAATGGTACATCTCGATTTTGAATACTGTAGAACGAGGATTGAACACGAGAGAAGAATGGATGAAAATAATTCTGTAATAATAATCATAGCAAGCTACAGACGTATTGATGGGCGGTGCCGTGTTCAATCTCAGTTATGGTTTATTGATACAGTATAGGTTTTAAGGTACAATACTATAGTATGATGTCTTGATTAGAGACGACCTCAACATAACCACTAGTACAGTGCTTCATTATAGATAATCGGGAAACTGTGGTTTGATGGAGCTTAAGTTTAGAAAAATTGATATAAGATACTGTATTTCTGTACCTAATGTCTTCGGCGGGTCCATTCTCAAGGGGGCACTGTAGATAAATTAAAAACAAAATGAAAAATCTAAAATGAATAGGTAGAAAAGGTGATATAGGGTAGCAAATTAGCTGGTAAATATCATATACGAGAATACTAATATGGATACATTTGTGAGTATAAATGGGTTGACAGATAGTTACCAATCCAAGATGGCGGACATATCCATACGGGTCAATATCAATTCACTAATTTAAGATGGCGGATCCTTTTACATGGTATCTTAGATATGAACTAACAATTATAGAGAGTGTAAATATGAGCCGGATGGCGGTCCTAAATGGTCCTAAATAGATAAGATATATGGGACATTGCACTCACCGGCCATTCTAAGATGGCGGCTCTAGTAACAAAGTCTTAGTTGTCATCATTAGGCGCCGGATTACAGGTGCAAGCAATATTAGATAATGGATTCACTGAGGGATCGATATTTAATTGACGGGCCTCAGAGTATGGATGTATATTTTTTTACACACGAGGGGTGTGAATGTAAAATGCAAACAGAGAAATATTCTCAGAGGGGGAACACTTACGTAGAGTCGAAATGGTGGTCCTAAATAGATAAAACATATAGGATATTACACTCACCAGCCATTCTAAGATGGCGGTTCTAGTAACAGAGACTTAGTTGTCATCATCAGGCACCGGATCACAGGTGCAAGTAATGTTAGATGGAGTAAGGTCAGGACGCTATATAAGCAACAGAATCCAAGGCCAGTTTCATTTATTTGTGAAACGTGACCAAGGAGAGACCCTGGAGTAAGCAGGAAAAGGATTTATCAAGGTAAGGAGATTTGACAGATGGAGTGTGTTGCTATCACTAATCAGACCTACAGGTTAGGTTTTAAAATGTGAAACAATGCTTCTTTAATCCTAAATAAGTTTAAGCGGTTTTGCCATCACTAAACTGAGCTACTGGTTAAATATCAGAATGAGACACATTATTTTAATATAGTAGATAGGCTTTTAAAATTCAAAATTAAGACGTGATCTAGGGCCACATGGTTATGCTCTTAGGGAAAGGCGGTGAGATATATATAACTCCCCTTTTTTACCATATTGTCACACATCTCTTTACAGCCTTACATATTGACCCGCTCCAGGAGTCAGGTTGGAAGATGTTTCTCACTCGCCTATATAGAAGGTGAGAAACATACTTACTGTCGGTTCATGACATAGCGGTAAGGGGAAGAAGGGTTTTATTAAATTGAAAAATTTCCCTGTTTAACTAAATGAAACTATAACCATGTGAACACGAGATGTTATTAACTTCAAACATATCTAAAATAAAGAGAAGTATAGTGTTATCTTAATAAATACTTAATAAGGGAATGGACAAGAACAGAACCACATTGAAATATATGTTACAGAATGATAGACCATTTGGTACAAAAACGTTGTATTGCTTTTTTTCACCTCGATACAGGGGGTGTTTTTAATCGAAGCTGTGTGCACAACAATCGCACTATTCGCTATATCTAATAAAAACAAAGAATAACAGGCACAAAGGGATAAAGAAAATAGGAGACTAAGGATAAAATAAAGGTATCTATTTATGAATAATAAAAAGTGCGAGATTTTACCACTATTATAGAACAGAACATTGAAGAATTATGCCGTGTTTTTATCTATGTTTATAGAATCCAGATCCACATTACTGAAGTGTGTATCTCGAAATTGTACAGAGAAACTTTTCCTTCCCGAGTGCTGCGGCACCGGTTAGTGTAGTTATGCATGTCCAAAAATGTTTAGCTAAGAACGAATAGGGAACTGGATGAGAGTGTGCATGATGAGAGAACGAATACATGGTCTAATTCCTGATGGTTTCTTTGGGGGTCCTCTTGATTTTTAGAAAGCCTCAAACAAGTGTGTATTTACAGGATTATAAACTGAATTATTGTTGTAAAGTTGAAATAATTACTGATGTATACTTTTCATATAGCACTGTGGGATGTGTATATAGAGCTCAAATACTGAATAAGATAGGGTGTAAATTCCTCATAGATACTATGTGTGATGAAATTGAGAAATAGAAATGATTTTTTAACAATGTCATGCAACACAATGAAATTGGTTTTAATTGATCGTATATTTATTTTATATATTTTTTTCATGATAGGTTTTTATCTTTATCAATGTGTAACTTGGATAAGGGAAGATAACGGTTAGTCCTGAGGAAGGTGGTTACATTCAGACAACTTCACCGAAACGCGTTGACGCAGAAAATGTATGTTAAATTTGAAAAGAGACAGCAAGAACGAAAAAGACAGGGAACTTCTTCCCCTGCTGGGTGCTGTTTACATTAGTGTTCAAATTAACAGTTGCAAGACAAATTATATTGTCTGGTAGTTTCCTGTCCAGTGGGGTGGTTTATTTTGCAATTGATATGTATAGGAGAATCTAGGTTTTTAATGGTTTTTAAGAATTTGTGTGTATTTGTATACATGATTGGTTTTGTTGATAGTCAAAATGTCTAATTATTTGTGATGTCTAATTATTTGTGATGTTTAATTATTTGTGATGATTTGTATTTGTATTATACATTTTTACCGATTTGAGTTTCTGATCTATTAAATACGCACAATAGTGCTTATATACTCTTATTAGAGTCTCTTAGTTTAATCTTGGGGGAACATTGATGCATCAGATGGTGATTGGCATGAGTGAGGAGTAAATGACCAAGTGTGCAAAAGGAGTTCCAGAGGGAAAATTCTGGTTTTAACTTTCAAGTTACATAGGAGCTCTGTCCCTCTGGATTTGTAGAGCCGCTCTCCTTGTTTTCAAGATCAATCAAGCTAGTACATTTGCCGGCTCTGAATATACATTGTGCTGGTCAATCTGACAAAGTGCATCTGTTCAAGGACCGCAATTCAGTCCTGTATAATAGTTTGCTTAGAGAACTGCAGCACTTTGGATATCTTAGTTTGGGTACATCCAGTTGAGAAAAGCCAAATGCAGTCTCTTGACTGCATATCTCTGTATCCACCACCACTGTGTCCAGGCCAGTATTGAAATCATCACAAATGATTATGGTGTGAGGTCCACCATTTTTCCTGCGTGGGCTCTCCAGCGCAAGAAATTCTTTTTTTTGTAATGGTGATGTGCATCTCCAGTTCAGCAACATTGGCTAAATAATTCTTAGGGTCACCTAGTGGAACATAAGTATTGAAGATATCAATTGACTGCATGTCATTGGTTATTCTTACATACTCGATATTTGCATTGATATATTTTTCTAGCTTGTTTGCACAGAAGTTGGTTGAAATCCAAATTGTGAAGTCGCCCCTTGGTCTGTCTTTCCCTGCTTTTACATAACTAGTGCAGAATGTTCCACATTTGTCGAATTCTAATTCTCATATGGCCCAAGTTTCCTGGAAACAGCGAATGTTGTTAGCTTTGATAAATACAACCCATCACCTGGTGGAACATTAGCATTGAACAAATGAACTGACTGCATGTTATTGGTTATTCTTACATACCAGATATTTGCATTCATATCATATTTTTCTAGCTTGTTTGTACAGACGTTAGTTGAAACCCAAATCGCCAAGTCACCCCTTGGTCTGTCTTTTCCTGCTTTTACAGCACTAGTGCAGAATGTTCCATATCTGTCAAATTCTAATTGTCCTATGGTGCAGGCTTCCTGGAAACTGCAAATGTTGCTAGTTTTGATAAATGCAACCCCGTCAGGCTCTTCTGATTTTGGTCTCAGCCCTGCGATGTTCCAGCTAAGTATGTGTCCAAGCCCGCTCACATTACAAGCGGGGTTTGAATTTTGTGCTCTCTGTGTCTCAGGTTGATGCTGTTGAAATAAAACTGTCTGTGGTCATGAGTAATTAGATACTCTTGACGTTGGTTGATGGGAAATTCTGATGCAATTGTACATACTGAATTTATTGTGCACTGTGGAAGTTGATCAACCACCTCAAAGCACAAATAGTTACCCTTAGGTTTTCACTGATTTTGTCTGGAAGCAGGGTGCTGTGGTGCATGCTAGGTCCCTAAATGATCTCAGAAACTGTCTAGGACTTGCTTGAGGATATCTTGCTTAGTTAGGAGATTTCACAGTGAAAGATGTTTCAAAAACAGAATGATAGGGTTCTGGGACCCCTTCAGTAACTAGGATGCCCCATCGTATCATGATAGATTTATACAACAATATAGCCTCTGTCAAAGATATATCAGTCCACCATGTTATTGTTGTTTCTCCTCCGTGCTTGGGAGCTGGGGATGAAGCCAACCATATATACATCACACAACTTTATTTCTTGAAGGACTGGAAATGAGTTAATGACTTTTATTATGTTTGGTCTATTTGAAATGTCTTGGGAACTCTTTGAGGGGTAAGTAGTTGTGACTAGAATAACATTTATATGATTAGTAATGACTGCCTCCACCTTGTTAAGGGGGTGGGCTCGACTGCCCATAAATCTGTGGTGTCGAAAGGAGTTAATTGGATCGCTGCCAGGGAATCTGCTGAGCAGTCGCTGGTCTTTGGGTGCTTCTTCCAACAGTGCAAAGCCTGTACATTGAACTTGCACGCAGCCATCAATTTCTGGTGAACTATTTTGCCGCATAGGCAATTGTGAGGATGTTAAGGCACTCCTTTTTACCAAGCCTGATGGGTCCAATTCTACGTGGGATCCGCTTCCTGGCTTGTGATTAATAATGTTGGCGCTATGCGGGCACTTATCAATTGCAACCATATCCTCTCTCTGGGACAGTTGCAGACGAGCATCCAATACCACAGAGCTCACTGTTTGGCTTGGGGGGATACTCAGGGTTATTTTAGTTCTTATTTCTGTTGTAGGGAAATTCAACAAGGGTAGAAGGTTCGCAAGGCAAGTTGGGTTGAGGGGTTTGTCAAAAGGTAGCAAAAATATTGTCGGTATTACTAGTTGCTGTTCTTGTGTGATGGAAAGGTTTGATCTGCCTGGAAAGACACTTTTCCCCCACACATCAGTGTCCCTGGTCCCTGGTGTGGGCATTTGAGATAGAATGAGTCTTAGAACTTATCTAGAACAGTGACATGGGTGCTGGAAGGGGGTTTGATGGAACTCTTGGGCATGTGGCAATTCTTTGGGTGTGAGTGTGCATCTTGCAGAATGCATCACATTTTAACGGGGAACCAGGGTAAACTGGTGATGTAGGGTTCGCAGCAACTGCTCCCCCATGGTGCAAACAATGACCCTTTGTTTCGAGCTCCTGAGCATCACAGACTGGTGAGATTCCCAATGAGCTCATGTTCTGGCCCAATTTGGATAAGATTGGAGAGCAATTACAAAAGTCTCCTGGCTTGAGGCCATTCTTAAATGAGTCTAAAACAGCTTCCTCCTTCAAGTACATTCTTCTGCAAATGAATTAAATATAATTTGTGATGTTAGGCATTACCATGGTCTGTTGATATATTTTTGTGGACTGAGAAGTTAGCGCAGGAGCTGCAGTATCAAGAGTCTTAGACATTGTAGTCATGATTGCGAGGATTGGTTCAGGCGGAGGGTCTCAGGCCTCTTTTCCCATTAGCTGCATACAGATAAGTTATTCTATAATACAGTAAAGAGATCATATGACAACGGAGTGCTATTTAGGCATGCATTGGGCAAGGCAGGGGCCTTGATGGTGAATGATATGTATCTATCATTTCAAGAACTTCATTGTCTAGTTGAAAAGATTGAGATGACTGATTTGAAATTTTACCCTCAAGGCTCCAATCTAAGTTACAGATACAACTTGGGCGGCCTGGCTTAATGGTTTTAACCATCTGCCTATGCTTTAAGGGAAACTCCTTGGCTGCTAACGGCTGGAGTAGGTTTAGGGCCCAGTTCCTGTTGCTCCTGGGTCTCAGCTCAGTTTTGTATGAGTGCAGTTGTTCTAATGTTGTTACCCTGGATTAACTGGTGAGTGCTTTTTTGGGCAGCAGACTCTGGACTCATATGTGCGCTTAGTGCATACTGTCGTGCTTGTCTTTGGAGGTTTTTGCCACTGATGCAATTGATAACGTCCAGGATCTCTTTTTGGGTTTCTTCCGTAACCAAAGATATATCTGACACAATCTTATGTTCCTCAGGAACAATATGCCCACCTTCCAGCAGCTCCGACTCTGTAGGGTTTAATCACCAGAGGTTCAGAGAGGCCAGACGAGGGGACGGGTACTAGGGAGGGTACTGCGGGGATGGAGATCTGGAACAAGAAGATTCAATTCATTATTTGTGGTTATAACACTTCTTTATGACAGTTAATATAATATAAACAGACTTGGAAAATAAATAGTCAATAGAGTTACTAGGTTGGACTGTGATTCAAAATCACCTATGAGGTATTCTCAATGTGTCATCAGTGTTGACTCTGTTGCTTCTTCTAGTAGTGTTATTGTTCAAGAGTTCTCAAGGCAAGTCTCAACAAAAGGAATCGTAAGATGCCAATTCTAATCGCCGTGATAACTATAGTCTTTATCACAGCCTTGCGAGATGGCCAGTTTGCCCACCAAGAACATTTTATTGGAAGCAGTAATTAGACACAAAACCTGATCTTGAACACAAAAAGCTGTTACACTCTCAACACTAAGAACATCTGCATCAAACTGTAGTCATTTTACTGCCGATGTTGTAGATTACTCCACCTTAGCATAGTTCAAGAAAATGAAGGAATCCCCTACCTGCACTTAGGGATGTCTATCGCTGCAGCAGAAGACTCGAAGCTGCTCGACGATATGCTAGAGCTGGAGGCTTCAAATGCAGCCAGAATTTCAGCAAGGTGAAGCAGGCTGCACACATGCGACCTCCAGGAGTGTCGAAAATCCACACTCGCTAGCAAGGCGTGGTCGCTTTTATATGCGGTAAAGTCAAGACAGCATCCGAGAATTACACAATCTCTCATGATGAGCTGCTGCCAACCTCTCGCAAGGCTTACCAGGGAAACAGAAACTAAAAAGCCACATCGTGAATGAGTCTGGAACTAAAAGCAAAAGTGCACACGCTGTGGTTTATGACAAATGCACTTACAAGGAACACACATTGCAACTACAATATAGTTTCATCATTTGTACAGAACCCACTTCCTGCAGTGAGTCATGCTGTTCTATGCATCAGTCACACGCCGATGGCAGTTCTGTTGAATGTAACCATCTCATTTATTTTTCCTCATTACCAAATTGCATAGCATCTCATAACATAGCGTTAATGTTGACATCACTTTAATCATTGCTCAGCGGTGATTAGTAACAACGAAATGCCAATGCCGGAGTACTGGCCCAACTCGTATGTCACATGGCATGGACCCAGAGCGGGACCATAACAGTTTCCCCCACCAAAGCCACAGACACCTGGCTCATTTGGGGGCTGTAGGATGAGCAGCATGAAAGCAATGAAGAGGACATGGGGCATGAAGTGCATCACAAGGTTCCCAGGAATCCTCCTCGGGACTATAGAATGTGAGACTAAATACCACACTTTTCCTCTATATTTCTTGCTCTTCTTGATATGCTGAACCTCATATTACAAATGGTCTCCGAATATTACAGGTGGAGGAAGGGAGCTAGATGTGTGAAACCATGGGTTTCAAGAGTGAAGCATGAAATACTGGGGGGATTTCCATTGCCTGGGAAGTTTCAGTCTAAAGGCTACTTGTACTGATTTCAAAGGGACCAATGAAATGAGGATAAAACCTGTAGCAGTGTTTAAATTGTAAATTCTTTGTGGACAACCAAACCTTGTCCCCTGCTTGATAAATGGGACCTTTATGACATTTCCGGTCCACAAATTTTGTGCTCTCTGTGTCTCAGGTTGCTTGGGTTTGATTATGTTAGTGCATAAGTAGGCTATCTGGTTTTAGGTTTAAACCTATAATAACTGATAAAACACCACCTTAAGGAAAATAGCCATCACCGGTGTAAACATATAAACACTGAAAAACACCTTTGCTGTTGACTTTGTAGTCCATTCTGGAGCAGTAAAAATGTATTTGGACCTCATATACCCTGTGCACACGCTATGTATACACATGCACTATCAGTGCAGAAAGCAAGCAATAATTAAAATTAAATAAAAATTCCATAAACACCGGAAAAACACTGTTTCTGTTATTTTTAATGGCGCGAAAATGTGTAACCACTGATAATCACTGTTTTTTAAGGTATTGAAAAAACTGAAAAAACCCCACCAGAATTTACCAAAAATAGAAACTGAAAACAGGAAAGCCTATGCATAAGTGTTGTGCAATTTTTGACATTTCCTTTAATCGTAGAGTCAGATTAGGAATTTGGGCATCCAGTTTTGGTTTCTAAACTGGCAGTGTGTGTGATAACCATGATTTTCAAAAAAGGGTGACATTTGGGTGAAAGAATGATTCAGGTTATTTTAGGAGGAATCAACTTCCAAGTTCACCCAAGAGTCTTGACTTTCAGAAAGATAACATTGTATGTATTGTTTTAAGTCCTGATTCACCCATTCCATTTGGCCATCTGACTCAAGGTGAAAACTGGTGAAAAGGTTACTTTTTATTTGTAGGGCTGTACACCATGCTTTCCAGAACTTTGAGGTAAATTGTGAGCCTCAATTGTAAGTAATTGTTTGAGGTAAACCACAAAGGCAAACTACATGATGTAACAGGAGAGTGACTAACTCGGCGGCAGAGGGAAGTCCAGCGAAAGCTACAAAATTTGCCATTTTGGAAATCTGTCGACAACCACTAATATGGTATATTTGCCTTGATATTTTGGTAAATTGGTAATAAAATCCAAGGAGATATCTTCCCAAATTTGTTTTGGGGTTGGTAATGGTTGTAGATACCTCCGTTTCCTGGAGTGATCTGATTTGGCTTTGTTACATACTTATGGCAGTATGTTACTGTAAGATGTTTGCAAATTGGCCACAAAAACCTTTGACTTATTAGTTCAAGTGTTCTGGCACTACCAGGATGACCTTCTAATGGTTGATCATGACACCATTGGAGTGCCTGACTATGTAACACTTTAGTAGGCACGTACATTTGTTTGCCTTGGAAGGGAAGCCCATCAAGAATGGATCGGGTTTTTTCTCTTTGTTGCCATAGTACCATCTTCTGTATGGGCAGGTGTTTTCTTAATCCCCTCAAAGAATTGATCAGAGATGTTTGCTCCCAGAATCTGCAAAAAAAAGAGTCCACCTTATTTTCCTCAGTGTTAACGAACAAGCAGATCATAAGAATTTTTAATTAAGATGATCTGTATAACTGCATACACAGTTATGGGATACTTGGCACCTAGCAGATAGCATTGCCATTCCTAAAAAGCTAGTCTTATGGCTAACAATTCTTTTTCAACCACTTTGTAGTTATGCTCAGCTGAAAAAAAGTTCTTGGACAGGTATGGTAAAGGGTGCAACTGGTTAGACGTGTGATCCGTTTGAGAAAGAATTACTCCTACTGCAGTTTCTGAAGCATCAGCTTTAACAATAAATTGCTGATCGGTATCTGGGTGCTTGAGAACTGGAGCAGTGATAAAGTGTTTTTTAACTCTTGAAATGCTTGTTCAGCCTCCTGTGTCCATCCAAATTGACTCAGTTTTGTAGGAGATTCATCAAGGGTGTGGTCTTGGTGGAGAACTGATTAATAAAGCGTCTGTAAAGGTTTGCAAATCCTAGGAAGTGCTGGATGTCTTTGATATTTCTTGGTCTGGGACAGTCTTGTATTGCTTGTACCTTGCGCTCAGCCTTGATAATTTTTTGAGGAGTATTTATGAAGCCTAGGACTTCAACTTTTGTCATATGGAACTAACATTTTGACAACCTGCAATATAGACCATGCTGTCTAAGTTTTCTCAGGATTGTTTTCACATGTTCTATATGCTCAGAATGTGATTTGGAGTAAATAAGGATGTCGTCAATGTATCCAGGATCTCATATAGAACATCATTTACAAAAAACTGTAATGCTGCTGGGGTACTACATAACCCAAATGGCATGAAACAGTATTAGGAGAGGCCATAACAGGTTCAAAATGCCATCTTACATTTAACACCAGCATGGATACTCACCAAATGGTACGCAACCCTATGGTCCAACTTGATGTATACTGTGGTTGTTCGTACTTGGTCGAGTAGCATAAGGATAAGTGGTAACAGGTACCAATTTTTAACCCTGATGTTATTCAGTGCTCTATAGTCTATACAAGAGCGCAGTTCACCATTACTTTTGCACACAAAAACAGGGGAGATGCTGCTAGTAATCTAGATGGTCTAGTGAAGCCATTTTTTAGATACTTATTCAGGTACTTTCACAGGTGTTGGCTCCTATGCTCAGTTACAACATAGATTCTACTGCAGCATATCTTAACCCAGGCGCCAAATCTATCTGGCAATCATAAGTGCGGTGAGGAGGTAATCTCTCTGCACTAGTCCCATTAAAGATATCACAAGCATTTCATTTTGTCCTGATTATTCTAATTCTCGTTCTGTTGCTGTTGCTACCAAATGGGTCATTGCACAACATTCTTGTTGGCCAAATACCAGGCATTCTTGTATGCACCATTTGAATTGAAAGTGAATTCCTCTTGGCCCAATGTGTGGTTGGATTGTGCTCTGCTAACCAGGGCATTCTGAAGATTACCCCAAACTAAGGGGTATCAATTAGATTAAAGAGGAAACATTCTTTATGTACAATGTCTTGTTGAAAAATCATAGTCACTATGACTGAGTTATGAGTGAGCAATCCAGATGTCAACAAGGTACCGTCAACTGCTCTGATGGTCTCTGGCCTTTCTTTTCATTGGATCTGTATTTTTAGCTTTGAACAAAAAGCAGAGTGTATAAAATTCCCTGTGTCCCCAGAGGAAACCATTAGTACTACTCTCTCATGGACTGAACCTACTAATATCTGGGCATTCCACGAAAGATGAGGAGCTTATATTTGTAGTGTGTTCGCAATGGATTGTTCAAGATATTCCCGACGTATACTTGAGGAATTATTTTGCTTGCTCCTCGAGTTATTTAGTTTCCCTATATTTTACCTGCTTCAGTGTTGGGACACATGGTCCCATATCCTTTTGGGCGAATAGAACTTTCTTTGACAAAGTGTCCTTTTTACCAGAATAAAGACATTGCCCATTTTTCGTCTTGGTTCCTTTTCTTCTTTAGAAAGTGTTTTTTGTATTCCAACTATCTCCATAGGTTCACTGGTTTCACTGGTAGGATTACTTGGTTTCTCTTTTGTCCATACATAAGTCCATAAATCCACTCTTTTCTTATCACCTTTTTTTATCAGAAAGGCGATAATCAGTTAAATTAGAACATTCAGTACCACATGTACATGGATGATACACAATTGTTCTTGAAAATATCCTCACCAGAAGATATCAAAACTGCACCCTATTGAAAACCCAACAATAGTTAATCCTCAATCACGGTATGCTCAAAACACTAAAAACTAAATTCCTCCTGTGCGCCCCTCACAAACACTCTGTCCCCATAGAAGAATGGCTCAAACAACTTACAGCTCTCAACTGCACCCCCCCCACTCGTTATTGACTCTACTAAATCTCCGGGTATAACACTGGACAAACACCTGAATATGCAAGGTCATATCAGTGCAACCAGCAGGGAAACCAATTACTATCTGAACACAGTAAGGAAACTCAAACCCTTTTTGCCTCTGGATGACCTTTTACTTAGCTGTCCAATTCCTAGTCATTTCCTGACTTGACTACAGAGTGCCACACTTTCAGGTTTACCTATAGCAAGGTCAGAGCCACTAAGGGCATTACTAAACTCTGCTGCCAGGTTCATCACAGGATCCAGAAGATTCAACCACATTGCTCCAGTTCTATAGCATCTAAATTGGCTCCCTCTTGAAGCAAAAATGAGCTGAAGATAGCCTGCATGACTGACAAGGCTCTGCACTATAACCCTCTGGCTTACTTGGCCAATAAACTAGAAATATCCAGTAGTAGTTATTCCTTAACCCGTTTCGTGCGTCTGTCGGCCAACGGCCGTCGCGAGCCCTACCTCTGTAGTGCTGCGAACGTCAGTTGGCCGACGTGGCCCCGCCCACTCCGCTAAACCGCTGCACCGCGGCGGAATTGCCGCCGCGGTTAAGCGGTTAAGAAGTACCAGCTCCCTACTGCTGAAACCACAGAACTTCAACAAAAAGAAAACTTACAACCACTCCTTCGCAGGTCAAGCCCCAAGAATTTCGAACACACTGCATCCTGCAATTAGACCCAGCCCCTTGACTTTCTCCTTCAAAAAAGAAGTAGAAATTCCTCTGATGAATAGATTCCTTCAAGAGTAGCCCTGTAGCCATTCAGCTTGACCACCTTTCCGGGGCACATCCGGAACCTGTTTATGCCGGCGGATTGTTGTGTTATATGTTTTGCTACTTGCATATTTGTTATTGCTTTTCTCCCTGTCTGTTAGAACTTATCTGCTTTTTGGGCATTATTGCATTCGTCCCTTTATTTATAACTTACCTGCTTTCTGTATAGCGCTCTGATACCCTATTCGGGTCATGTTTGCACTATATAAAACTCCCAAATAAATAAATAAATCACGTCTTAGTGTAAGAGCAATCAACTCATCACAAGTTCGAGGCTGAGAATCGATTGGTGTAATAAGATCTTTGATATCTCTCAGACCTTTATAATATAAGTCCACTTTTTCATCTCGTGGCCAGTTAGTCTCAGTGATTCATCTATTAAACTGGGTTAGATAGCACTCAACATCCTTGCTTCCTTGTTGAAGCTTTAACAGTTCATGGTCCGCTGACCCTGTAATTGTTCTACAACCAACATTTTTTCAAACTCTGCTTTAAGGCTTCACCAGTTGTTCAATTACAGATCATCGGTATTCACCAATAGAACCGCCCACATTGTGGCATCCCCACTTAGATATGAAAGGAGGAACGTTATATATGCAATTGAGCTTCTGGAAAAGAGGTGGGATGGACCTTAAAATATAACTGGACTTGTGTAAAAAGTGTTTGTACCTTTGAGGGATCACTGGAAAACCACTCAGGAGGGGTCGAAGGCACAGGAGTGAGAACAGTTACTGACAATGCTGGCATGGTTTGCACTCGCTCAGGTGTAGAAGTAAAGGGATGCACTTGAGCAGACAGGGATCTACGCTATAATTGTCCTTACCATGGAGCCGCCTGACTGGCCAAGGCAGCGGTTTCTAACCATATCACAGATAGTTCTTTTTTCATGCTCCCAATAATTTTACATAAGTCTTCACGGGTGAACATCTTGGCAATACTGCTCTGGAGGAACTATTTTTCTTGGGCAAATTATTCTGACACAATCCTTATGCTTCTCAGGAGCAGTACCCTCAATATGCCCGCCTTCCAGCAGCTCTGACTCTGTAGATTTTGATCATCAGAGGTTCAGAGAGGCTAGACAAAGGAAAGGGTTTTAAGGAGAGTTCTGTACGGAAGGAGATCTGGAACAAGAGGATCCGATCCGTTATTCGTGGTTATAACACTTCTCTATAACAGTTAACCTCATATAAACAGACTTGGAAAATAAATAGTCAATACCGTTACCTGGTTGGACTATGAATCGAAATCACCTATGCGGTATTCTCAATATGGCATCAGTTGTGACTCCTGCAATAGTGACGAGTAATCTGTTGTTACTTTTAATAGTAATTGTTCTATTAAAAGTTATTGTTCAATAGTTCTCAAGGCAACAACAAAAGGAATCCTAATATGCCAATTCTTATTGCTATGATAACTACAGTCTTTATCACAGCCTTATGAGACAGCCAGTTTGTCCACCAAGAACATTTCAATGGTAGCTGTATTTAGACGCAAAGCGTGATCTTGAATGGAAAGCGCTGTTACACTCTCAAAACTAAGAACATCTGCACCAAACTGTAGTGGTTTCACTGCCGAAGTTGTAGATTACCCAATATTGCCACAGTTCAAGAAAACATAAGAATTTCCTACATGCACGTAGGGATGTCTAACACTGTAGCACAGGACTCGAAGCTGCTCGAGGATGCGGTAGAGCTGGAGGCTTGAGATGCTGCTGGAATATCAGCACGGTGAAGTAGGCCGCACACGCGCGACCTTCAGGAATCTCAATAATCAGCACATGGAAGCAGGGCTTGGGCGCTTTTATATGCGTAAAATCAAGATGGCGACCGATAATTACAAAGTCTTGCATGATGAGTGAATTAATGCCATCGTGAGGCTTACCAGGGAAGCTGATACTAAAAAGCCACACTGTGAATGAGTCTGGAACTAAAATCAAAAGCACACTAGCTGTGGTTTATGTTGAATGTTCTTACAGAGAACACGCATTGCAACTACAATATAGTTTCACCATCTGTACAGAACCCACTTCCTGCAGTGTGTCACGCTGTTCTATGCATCAGTCGCATGTTATCACAGTCAATGGCAATTCTATTGACTGCTACCATCACATTCATTTTACCTCATTACCAAATTGCACAGCGCATCATAACAATGTTAATGTTGACCTCACATCAATCATTGTTCAGCAGTGATCATTAACAATGAAATGGCAATGCCAGAGTACTGTCCCAAATCTTATGGCACATGTCATGGACCCAGAGAGGGACCATGACAACATCAACTGCAGTTGTTGATCTTTCTGGGCTTGTGCTTAAAGACAGTAGTTTCTTTTTATTAGATTTGGTGTTAGTGCTAGCATAGAGTATGGTGGAGACATAGGATATTTCTGCCCTATTTTTTGCAAGATAGTAGTCTGTGATCTTACTGCATACAGATTTATTTTAGACCAATGACAGGAGCGTTCCTTATATGTGGATGAAGGAAGGATGTTGCATAACTTGTGTCTAAAGATGGTGATAGCATTGTCTGCCATGAAGGGCCTTTGTGAAGTGTTGAAGGAAAGGATAGGGTGGATGCTTAGCAAGCACAATTCTGTATTTTGATCACACATTAAACTTTTAATCTCTCATACTGATGGGCTTGGTTTAAAATCTGTGTTATGTAATTGAACTTGTGTCACATCTAGAAGGCTTAGAGTGCACTTTGAGGCTTTTCTTGTGGATGCCAGCGATTCACAATCTGTAACAAGAGGAGGGGCAGTTTTTGCCTGGCACTAAACTATCTGGAGTCCACTGTTATGCACCAATGTCCATACCGGATTTAACTGGCTGGGAGCTGAAACTGAAGGCAGGGAGAGAGTGGGGGCAGAGGAGCAAGGTCTTTTGATTAGCTAATGGTTGGGGCAGCAAAGTGGGCCCAACCCACACAGCTACTAAGCCGGCTGCTTCAGAGTCCACATGCAACGCTTGGCCATTTGCCCAATGCTTAGGAAACAAGCTCACCCAATTGACAGGATAGGCAGCTTCAAACCCTGTTGATCGCGGATCTCACCGCTCCTCACAGCTCCAGTTCCAAGTGCTCACCTTGATCTTCAGGCACTGTCTGACCTTGGCAAACTCCGCTGACCAAATCTTTGATAGCAGCTGGCCAACCGCTCCTCTGCTGGCCATGTCCCAGTCGCGGTCAGTGCAGGTGAGAGCGGTGGGACTGTGTGCTGATTCGGCAATGCGGCGAGGGCAAGGTAAGTGGTTATGTTTATTTATTTTTTTATTTTCCCTATTGAAGGAAGTGGACCCAAAATGGGCCACCCGGGTCACTCGCGACCACTTCTCGGCCTTCCCAGAAAATGAAGAGTCGAGACGACAGTGGAGAATACAAACTAACTTAGTATTAGTGAGTACACTGCATCGGTGTCCAGTCTGACCAGCCTCATGGGATAGCTGTCGAGGGACTGACTTCAGAACACTTGGTAACACAGAATAAGCTTCCCGACACCTCCCAAGGCCCACCCCTGGTGGAAAAATACAGCTTGGGCAAAGGCTAAACAAAGGAAGGCACAGAAGGATGAGCTACCACTTGCAGAATGGGTACACGTTATCAGACTTCCAAGGTCGTCTTGTTTGGTCTCAGCTCTCTCTAGTGTGGGAGCATAGTTACGACCAGGGATAGGCATGCAAAAGCAAAATAAGCTATTCATTAGTACTTCTAGGCTTCAACCTGGAATACGATAAGGAGAAACAACTGAACAGCAGCTTTCTGCTGCGGCAAGCAGAGAGGGATAGAGAGGCTTGGTTTCAATCACAGTGCAATATGGCGGCTACATGGCAGAAAATGGAGTCGCAGATGCTAACTTTAACCCGCACGATGTTAGAAGGGACTGGTCACATGCATATGCAATAGTGGTTAATACAAAATAGCTACATGAATGCTAACACAACACAGTATAAAGCATAAGTGATGGGGCAATAGCACATTCAATTCTAACAGACCCTCCTTTGAGCATTCATAGCTAAATTTTTATTATTGCTATCAGATAAGGGCCTTTACAATTCTAAAAGAGGGGAAGCCCAGGGGGTCTACATGGACAACAGTTAACCATTCAGTTGATCATCAGCAAGGCCAGATGGATACACGTAGCAATATTCGAAAATGCCCTCATCAATAGACATCTATTCGTGAACAGCTTGCACCATCATAGCAGAGGGCTTAGCAGTTTGTTCTTGGACTCTGTGTTGGGGTGTTATCTTTTGTATACAATAAGTACAGCAGGCGGGGAGGCAATTAATACACAGGCAACAAGTGAAGACAACACCTGCTATGGCTACTAAGAATAGGAGTATTTTCCAGCCCCAGGAAGATACCAGACCCCAAAACCATCCGGACAAACACCAAGTGCCATTCTCCTATTGGATATCAGATGCTAGTCTGTGTAACTTTTGTATTGCTGCATAGACATTCGGGGCGTGGTCCGGTATGTATACACAGCAACTACTACCGATGACGCGGCAAGCCCCACCCCGATCAGCAAGGATGACGTCTAACACCATCCTGTTTTGAAGGGCAACAAGTCTCATAGCCTGAAGCTCAGCTGTGATGTTGGTCAATATTCCTGCTGTGGTGTTGATAACTCCTTCTACAACCCTTGTGAGTCTGCGTATACTACAGCTGTTGTGCATGGGACCCCAGAATGGTAAAATACCCTTCATAGCATCTGTAAATTGCTGCAGGGTAGTGTCTGTCTGATCTATATCCTTCGTGTCAATAACCCTTCTAACTCGGGACAAGTACAAACTCCTGCGTTGTAACCTGTGGTCTCTGTGATAATTGGATGGTGCGATATATACGGGGAGCAAAAGGAAGGATACATAACATACACCAGACCACCCCCTAGGAAGCCATACATAAGCCTGGGATCCACAAACGAAATATACATTATGGGGCGGAGGCATTAGTGGACTACTAGTGGTGTTCAAATCATAAGTATAGTTGCAAGTACTCTCTCCTACCGGAACCTTTCCAAAACCTTGGACACAGAAACTAGCTGTTGTATTAATTACTGGTACTGGCATTGCCTTATCCTGAGTAATATTACGCAATTGAAAGGACCTGAAATATTCAGTGACGTTAAAGTCCTGGAAGTCCATCATTTCATTCTGGAGGCATGTTACATTCTTTTTAGCCTCATAGACATTCATACAGGCATCTGGGTGTAGAGTACCAGTAGTCCCGTCCCTCCCCGGGGTAAATCCTTGGTGAGTCACTATATATCCCAATACAGCCTCATAGTCGAGGTATGTCATGTTCATTGCATCAGCGTGATAATGGATATTTACCATGGTGAACAACTGGAACCAGGCTTCACAACTGGCCAAATAAGTAAAGGGCAGTGACAGTAACAGATCATTCTTATGCATCACGGAAGGGAGTAAGCCACAAACCCAACAATTAGTGACATTGGTGGTATGGTGAGCCTGATGGAGCATCTGTAGAAAAACATTGTCAACATATGTCTGTCGGTGCCTCTCCTTATGAGGGGCCAAAGTAACAAATACATGTTCAGGGGGAGCAGGAGTAGTACCGATCAGTGAATGCACAGGATGTCTTTCTTCAAGGAACCATATAATCCCAAACACTGCTACTAAAGCAACAAAAACTATTACTAGGAACACTGTCTTAGTTTTGGTAGACCAGCTCGACCAAGTTGGGCTATTTTGATCAAAACGAGGCATTGCTAAAGGCTGTTCTTCCATAACAATGCGGCCAAAGGGGTACATTTTTATATATCAAACTACTAGAGGAAGGTCCGTACTATGGAGCCAGGTATTATAAAAAAAAAAGGAAAAAATAAAAAAACACACAATTCAGTGTCCGTAGACTCTTATTGTTCATTAACGATGGTGCCCCCCAACTTATCCTGTCCAGTGTCTCAGACAATGCACCAATCTCCCTTTCCATAATCTATCGTTGGTACCGCAGACAAGGTACATATACCCTGTTCTTCATCCATGAAGTCCATCCCTACTAATCTGACTTTTCCTTTGGTGCACTGTCCCTCCGCCGGGGACGCAAATTGTGCCTAGTCACTCCAGGCACTGTCTCGTCATGGAAGAGGATCTTAAATTCAGAGGGGGCAAGGGACTGAGACTCAAGCTCCTGTGGGCCAGGTAGAGGAGAAGCCTGGGCAGCCCTAATTTCTGGGGGGACTGCCTCGTTCAAAGCAGCGTCGTTCTCCTCCTCCGTCTGTGCCCAGGTCAGTTGGGCATCAGAAAAAGGAACAAAACATGGCACCTTCTCCGTCTCGTGGTCCCCTATGCCATCAAGGACCCACTGGTCGTAGGGGAGAGGCAGCGGGACTCACCGGCAATGCGATGAGTGAATCCAGTTCTTCCGGCCATCCACTTTCACTGCTGTCCGAGTGGCGAGCAGGTCGTGCAGAGGGCCTTTCCACCTTGGCTCCAAGCACCCCTTCCTCTGAAAATTGCGGACTAGCACAAAATCACCGGGCTGAATGCTGTGCCCGGGCCCCTCAGGCACTGGCGGCAGTGCTTCATGGATCTGTTGATAAATAGAACGCAAATTTTTAGTCAACTCACATAAGTAATCTACAAGTAACAGGTATTCAATTTCAGAGAAATGGCGGGGCTTGGGGACGCCCCAAACATTTGCAGGGCGACCAAAAACAACCTCATACGGGGACAATCCTATTCTAGAATGAGCTGTCACCCGCGTGGACAACAGGGCAAGGGGTAGCACGTCTGGCCATTGCAATCCTGTGCTCTCCTTGATCTTTGCCAGCTTCAACTTGAGAGTACCTGTTGGACTTGTCCCTTTTGGCAGGTTCACCCCTGAACTTTTTGCCTGTCTCTTAGCCTTTTCCCTGTGTAGTGTTGGTGGTTTTTGGCCGCTGCGCACTTTAGCACTGTGGCCCAGTGTAAAGTGCGTGCGCTCTGAGTGCGTGTGGTGAGATTGGTCTGCCCTCCCAATAGGAATGCATGGGGGATATGTGTGTCCATGGTAATTCCTGGTGTGAGAGGAGTGCAGGGTCGAGTTTAGTATGTGCAAACTCGTGAGAAGAAATGCTGCGCAATGGTGTGCGCAGATTTATGGTGACTGGTGGAGAAGTGCCACTTTTAGAAGTTGGCATTTCTGTGTGCTCTGTGTCTGCCTGCCTGATGTGAATTGCATGTCTGGCTTGTGAGTGACAGGGGCTGGGAGGTGTGTATGGCTCCAGGAGGGGCAGGATGAGTTTGCCCAGTGGCGAATAGAGAGATCTGCATGCAGATGGGAGGGAGGAGTTGCACCTGGGACCTGAATAGGGCTGTGCCTTCCCTCCACAATGCTGGCTCCACCCCCTGTGGTGCGTCTGATCCCTGAGCCCCCACCTAACAATGGAGAGAGGAGCTGAGCAAAACAAAGTGCTCCAAAGCTCCCCCAAACCAGTTCTAACTGGTATCCCCAGTCCTGTGCTGTGTCACAAAATAAAAAGGGCATATAAATATAAGGGCTGTGACCCCATGAAAATGTTCAGTGTGTTCTGTTGTGCTGTTCCTGACTTGAGGGGGGGCCTACTGCTGGGCTCCAGGAGGAACCGCCACTAGGGACTGCCTCCCTGCTGGAGGGCCCAGTGAGCTGGCCTGCCTGGGCCCAGCCCTTGCCCCCTTCCTCCAGAAGGGCTTCCCCTGGACTTTAATTCTAGCGCCTTGGGAGCACGTGGCTCTCATTTTTAAAGAGCGCTTTGCTCTCTGCAGCTGAGGAGCAGTGCTTCTATTCTTGCCTGCAGCACGGAGCTGCGATCATTTTAGAAGGGAATCCCCGGCATGGCGATTCCCTCGCATTCCTGCAGTCCTCTTTGTTTGGGGAAGCGGGAGCCCACCCCGCTGTTTTGAGCAATCCTGCGCGGGAGCCTACCCCGCCTTTGCTGTTGTTGGCGAGCGGGTGCCACCCTGCATTGCCGCATTGTGGTGTATTCCGTGGGTGCCCACCCCACATCTCTGCCGTGGAAGTCACCGCCGCAGCCCAGGAGTTGCGGGAATGTTGCCGGGCCGCTGCCGACGCGACCCGGAAGCCAGGCGGCCTTGCCTGGGTGTGGGCGGGGCCGCGTGACGAGGCAGAAGTAGCCCGGGAGCCTCGCGGGCTCCAGAACGAAGTCCCGGTCCCGAGGAGGGGGACCAGGTGAAGCGAGGCTCAAGTGCGGCACAGGGCTCCCATACGTGCAGAGAGCCCCGCAAGTGCCGCTGCTGACAAGGAGCGAGACGCCGCCGAAGCCTCCCCCGCCGCAGGAGAAGTCCGGAGGAGTCCCGCCGCCGGAGACCGGGGAGAGCGCAGTGAAGTCCCGGTGAGTGGGGCTCAGTGTTATGGTGGTTGGGGGTGTGTCGGGGCACATTTTCGGTGCCCGTCCCCGTGACCAAGCCTCGGGCACTGCAGGTGCCGTGCTCAGTTTTCTTTCCCGCTGCCCCGCTTGACAGTGGGCAGCGGCAGCGCCTTGGGGGCATTCTTGCCTCATTTCCCGCATTCCCGGAGGAGCCCTGCAGTGGCCCCGGGTTGGTGAGGCACAAGTAGTGCCAGTGCCTGTTTTGGTGGCTTCCCCAGCAGTCCTGCAAGACCGCAGGCAGCTGCAACGCTTTGGGGCCATTTTCAAGTTGCGAGTCCCCGAGTAGGGCTCCACAGGCACTGTGAGTGCCAGAGTCTTTGCTGTTCGACACAGCGGTGCCGCAGATGTGGGTCGCTGCAATGTGGGACTGAGTTTGGAGCCTTTTTTAGTGCTCCCCAGGCAGTGCGGGTGCCAGTGCTTGTTTGGCACCTTCCCCAGCTGCCCTGCGAAAGCGCAGGCAGCTGCAACGCCTTGGGGGCATTTTATTCCTCAGAAGGAGAGAGAGAGGAGTGAGAGACACTCCTGCCCCAGCACTTTGCGCACTTTTGCTTTCGCTGCTTTTTGCAGCCAGCCCTGACATTCTGGATGTTGGGCATTTGAGCCCCTGGGAGAGGCCAGTTGGCCTGGGGCCAGTTTCAGTGTGTTGTGCCCCCGATTGGGGCACACTGTTTTTATGCCAATTATTTCCTAAGGTGATTCATGCGCAAGGTGATTTATGCATCCTCTGTTTTACATTGCAGGATCTCATGCTAAGTTCATAACTTTACCAGTAGTTACTGGTAGTGCGCTACATTTACTATCTGTGCTACATTTACAATTGGTGATTTGTGATGGTTCTGACAGTGGCCCACGTGGCCCTGTCATGTGTATATAATCCCCTGTAAATATTGCCCAGTGCCCGTTGGCACAGTGTATTTTATGTGATTACTATTCTAATGTGTTTTATGACAATACAAAGGCTATTTTTATATAACCTTGTGTGGAGTTTCTTTTGTGGTGTGCCTAGTGTGTTCCTGCTGTGTGTGTGTGTTGCGCAAACGCTTTACACATTGCCTCCGGGATAAGCCTGACTGCTCGTGCCAAGCTACCAAGGGGGTGAGCAGGGGTTATCTTCGGTGTGTAACTCCCTCACCCTGACTAGAGTGGTGGTCTCTGCCTGGCTTTGGCGCAAGCCTTAGCCAACCAGAGATCCCATTTCTAACATTGGTGGCAGCGGTGGGATAGGACTTGCGTTTGCGCAGTACCACAGCGACAACTGGTTGCACTACAAACTCTGCATTTAGATAATCACGTGTTTGGGGATTATTGTTTCTGAGTTTTATTTGATTTTTTCTCCTAAAAAGTGTCATTTGTTAATTGTGTACTCTTGCTTCAGCTCAGACGCCTAGGTCTCTTGTGGTGCACCTGTGTTTTAAGAACCTTGCCAGAATGGAACCTACCTTTAATGCATATAATCTGTTGGAATACAGTATGTTGGAGTTAAGGGGGTTCTGTGATGAGAGAAGCTTAGCAGTGTGTGAGGAAGACACTCGGCTATCCCTTAGGACAGCCCTGCTACACTGGCAACAGGATAGATGGAGACAGATAGACAGGGACCAGGCCGCACTCCAAGAGGGTGGTGGGTCTGAGGGTGGCCCTGAGGAGTCTGAAGAGGAGGAAGAAGATGACAGGACAGGGACGCCAGTAGATAGTGAGGACCCCATAGATAGGGAGTCTCTTGCTGAGTCCAGTGTCGGGGGCAGTGCCACACCCCTTTCCCTATCCCCAGAGGAGTGGGTAGATAGGAGGGAAGAAAGGGAGCATCAGCTGGCTTTAGAGAAGCTCAGGTTAGAGTATGCCAAGGAGATAGCGCAGCTGAGTGTGGAGGAGAAAAAGTTAGAGACGAGAGGGTCCTAGCACAGGAGAGGATGGCGGAGGCTGAGAGGGCCTTCGCCAGGGAGAAATTGGCTCGGGAGGGTAGATTATCCCCTGAGTGCAGTTGTAGTTTTCTGGATACACCAGTAAGGGTGGGGTCCAGTGGTGGCAGCAATATGGAGTCCAGTGCAGGAAGTCCCCTTCCCAGTCCCCACAGTGGGGTACCTGGTTCCCACGAAGAGGCGTACAGGTTGAAGTTCAGGGGCAGTAGGAAACTGTCTCACCAGTCTTGGGAGGAGTTTGTGGAGGAATGTGGTGATGCACTGGACGATTGGGTGATGGCTAGCACAGCAGAGGATTTTGATTATGAAGGGCTGGCCAATGTGGTTATCAAAGAGCAGATGCTCAGTCGTTGTTTGCCAGGATTGCGCCCACACCTGTTGGGGTGTAATTCCTCTGATCCCAGGGAGCTTGCACGGGAAGCAGACCTCTGGATGGTGGCCCGAGGTTCTGATGAGGCATTGGGGAGTGATTCCGAAAGTAATGGTTCAGGTATCTTCCAGTCCTGTATTGGGGAAGAGGTTCAGAGTAGCCCAGCTGGGTCCCAGTTTAGTGGGAGGGGTGTAGGGGCTCACGTCCTGTCTCAGTGGAGTAGGAGTGAGTGTGGGACTGAGTGTCCCCAGGTGCCTGAAACCCAGTCTTAGAACCTGGATGGTTACTTCAGGGAACACCAGGTTGGGAGCCTAGGCTGTCCTGTTAGTCCATTTGAGGAGGATCTCCTAGTGTCTGGAGAACCTGGAGCGTCTGTAAATAGAGCTCCAGTGGTTCTGGTGTCTGGTGGTGCCGCTCCAGTTGGGAGGGTACAGAAGTCCAGAGAGAGGGGTGACATGGGGCTGTGTTCCCCAGTGGAAGAGCCAGTGGGTCAGGGACCAGCCAGAAGGGCTGAGCCTCCTAGAAGTGACCATGGTGACACCACGTCTGTCCTGGGGATCTTCGCGCACTGTCAGGTGGACAGGGGTCGGGAGATCTGCACCAGGCAGACTGTCACACAACACATGAGTCATGTGTTACCCTCAGGGGGCTACTGTGCGAGTCCCCAGAAGTCCTGGAGTGCCAGGCAAGTACTCAGCCAAAGGGTTTAGACCCAAGGTTGGGAGGCCAGGTTCAGGATCTGCCTGACCTGGAGGGAAGGACGTCTGTAACCAGTGTCCTGACCGGTTCATCTTCCAGGGGTACCGCTCCAGTCGGGAGGGTGCAGAACTCTGGAAGGGGGTGCAGAGGGAGGGAGTCCTCACCTCTGACCCTGGTGCAACCTGAGGGGTTAGACCCTAGGTTGGGAGACCAGTTTTTGGAGAGAGGTCCTGAACTGGTGGGAGAGTTGTGTTCTGAGGGTGCCTCTCCCAGGCGGAGAGTGCGGAACCCTAGAAGGAGAGGTAGGGGGAGGAGAGCCTCGCCCGTGACTTTTGGTCAGCCTGAGGGTGTGGACCCTGGGCTGGAGGATCAGTGGCAGTTTAGAACTGCCCTGGTGAGGGGAACAGTGGAGAATGACTACTATGTGCCAGGGGTTACTACCCCCCACTCTGTGGATGGGCATGGGCCAGTGGCATCTGGATGGCCTAGGGCCTGGTCCTGGACAGCTAGGGAGTACCAGTGGGGTAGCCCAGTTGGTCCAGAGAGCTTTTACAGAGGGAACCACGTAGGTTCACAGTGGCGTAGAACAGGAGGGTGTCCCTGCAGTTGCGGGCCCACGTCCGTGGTCTATCACCCCAAGCAGGGAAGCCCATCACGGTGGTGATTGGTCTACCCTGCGTTTTGGCTGGAAGGGGGTTGTGTTGGACTTGGCCCTTTTGGCAGGTTCACCCCTGAACTTTTTGCCTGTCTCTTAGCCTTTTCCCTGTGTAGTGTTGGTGGTTTTTGGCCGCTGCACACTTTAGCACTGTGGCCCAGTGTAAAGTGCATGCGCTCTGAGTGCGTGTGGTGAGATTGGCCTGCCCTCCCATAGGAATACATGGGGGATATGTGTGTCCATGGTAATGCCTGGTGTGAGAGGAGTGCAGGGTCGAGTTTAGTAAGTGCGAACTCGTGAGAAGAAATGCTGCGCAATGGTGTGCGCAGATTTATGGTGACTGGTGGAGAAGTGCCACTTTTAGAAGTTGGCATTTCTGTGTGCTCTGTGTCTGCCTGCCTGATGTGAATTGCATGTCTGGCTTGTGAGTGACAGGGGCTGTGAGGTGTGTGTGGCTCCAGGAGGGGCAGGATGAGTTTGCCCAGTGGCGAATAGAGAGATCTGCATGCAGATGGGAGGGAGGAGTTGCACCTGGGACCTGAATAGGGCTGTGCCTTCCCGCCACAATGCTGGCTCCGCCCCCTGTGGTGCGTCTGATCCCTGAGCCCCCACCTAACAAAGGCGAGAGGAGCTGAGCAAAACAAAGTGCGCCAAAGCTCCCCCAAACCAGTTCTAACTGGTATCCCCAGCCCTGTGCTGTGTCACAAAAGAAAAAGGTCATATAAATATAGGGGCTGTGACCCCATGAAAATGTTCAGTGTGTTCTGTTGTGCTGTTCCTGACTTGAGGGGGGGCCTGCTGCTGCTGCTGGGCTCCAGGAGGAACCGCCACTAGGGACTGCCTCCCTGCTGGAGGGCCCAGTGAGCTGGCCTGCCTGGGCCCAGCCCTTGCCCCCTTCCTCCAGAAGGGCTTCCCCTGGACTTTGATTCTAGCGCCTTGGGAGCGCGTGGCTCTCATTTTTAAAGAGCGCTTTGCTCTCTGCAGCTGAGGAGCAGTGCTTCTATTCTTGGCTGCAGCACGGAGCTGCGATCATTTTAGAAGGGAATCCCCGGCATGGAGATTCCCTCGCATTCCCGCAGTCCTCTTTGTTTGGGGAAGCGGGAGCCCACCCCGCTGTTTTGAGCAATCCTGCGCGGGAGCCTACCCCGCCTTTGCTGTTGTTGGCGAGCGGGTGCCACCCCGCATTGCCGCATTGTGGTGTATTCCATGGGTGCCCACCCCACATCTCTGCCGTGGAAGTCACCGCTGCAGCCCAGGAGTTGCGGGAACATTGCCGGGCCGCTGCCGACGCGACACGGAACCCAGGTGGCCCTGCCTGGGTGTGGGCGGGGCCGCGTGACAAGGCGGAAGTAGCCCGGGAGCCTCGCGGGCTCCAGAACGAAGGGGGACCGGGTGAAGCGAGGCTCAAGTGCGGCGCAGGGCTCCCATACGTGCAGAGAGCCCCGCAAGTGCCGCTGCTGACAAGGAGCGAGACGCCGCCAAAGCCTCCCCCGCTGCAGGAGAAGTCCGGAGGAGTCCCGCCGCCGGAGACTGGGGAGAGCGCAGTGAAGTCCCGGTGAGTGGGGCTCAGTGTTATGGTGGTTGGGGGTGTGTTGGGGCACATTTTCGGTGCCCGCCCCCATGACCAAGCCTCGGGCACTGCAGGTGCCGTGCTCAGTTTTCTTTCCTGCTGCCCCGCTTGACAGTGGGCAGCAGCAGCGCCTTGGGGGCATTCTTGCCTCATTTCCCGCATTCCCGGAGGAGCCCTGCAGTGGCCCCGGGTTGGTGAGGCACAAGTAGTGCCAGTGCCTGTTTTGGTGGCTTCCCCAGCTGTCCTGCAAGTCCGCAGGCAGCTGCAACGCTTTGGGGGCATTTTCAAGTTGCGAGTCCCCGAGTAGGGCTCCACAGGCACTGTGAGTGCCAGAGTCTTTGCTGTTCGACACAGCGGCGCCGCAGATGCGGGTCGTTGCAACGTGGGGCTGAGTTTGGAGCCTTTTTTAGTGCTCCCCAGGCACTGCGGGTGCCAGTGCTTGTGTGGCACCTTCCCCAGCTGCCCTGCGAAAGCGCAGGCAGCTGCAACGCCTTGGGGGCATTTTATTCCTCAGAAGGAGAGAGAGAGGAGTGAGAGACACTCCTGCCCCAGCGCTTTGCGCACTTTTGCTTTCGCTGCTTTTTGCAGCCAGCCCTGACATTCTGGACGTTGGGCATTTGAGCCCCTGGGAGAGGCCAGTTGGCCTGGGGCCAGTTTCAGTGCGTTGTGCCCCCGATTGGGGCACACTGTTTTTATGCCAATTATTTCCTAAGGTGATTCATGCGCAAGGTGATTTATGCATCCTCTGTTTTACATTGCAGGATCTCATGCTAAGTTCATAACTTTACCAGTAGTTACTGGTTGTGCGCTACATTTACTATCTGTGCTACATTTACAATTGGTGATTTGGATGGTTCTGACAGTGGCCCACGTGGCCCTGTCATGTGTATATAATCCCCTGTAAATATTGCCCAGTGCCCGTTGGCACAGTGTATTTTATGTGATTACTATTCTATTGTGTTTTATGACAATACAAAGGCTGTTTTTATATAACCTTGTGTGGAGTTTCTTTTGTGGTGTGCCTAGTGTGTTGCTGCTGTGTGTGTGTGTTGCGCAAACGCTTTACACATTGCCTCCGGGATAAGCCTGACTGCTCGTGCCAAGCTACCAAGGGGGTGAGCAGGGGTTATCTTCGGCGGGTAATTCCCTCACCCTGACTAGAGTGGTGGTCTCTACCTGGCTTTGGCGCAAGCCTTAGCCAACCAGAGATCCCATTTCTAACAGTACCATTGTACTTCTCAACTAGATCTGCTGACTGGGGGTGGTTTGCTTCAAGAAATTTTTGCTTGATGTGCAGACCGTCACTCACCAGTTGAATAACCTTCAAATTGAAGTGGCTTCCGTTGTCACTCCAAATCAAACGGGGCAAGCCGAAGCGCGGGAAAAACTCCTTTAAAAGGGCTTTTGCCATTGCGTGTTCTCTTTAGTGGGGTAAGCCTCAATCCATTTACTGAATGCACAAACAACCACCAGCACATATTTCAAGTTGTTAACTTGTTCAATTTCGATGAAATCCATTTGGAGAACCCCGAAAGGGAAGGAAGGTGGTGCAAAATCACCAGAAGGTGTAGGGGTACCCTTCCCCGGATTATGTGGCAGACAAACCATGCAGTGCTTCACCAGATGGGCAGCTACTTTGGGGATGTTGTCATTGCACCATACGGAATCCAGTAGCTTACATATCCCCTTCGCACTAATGTGAGCTGGACCATGTGCCATTGTAACTACAGGGAGTACATATGCATCTGTTAACATCCATCTTTGCTTTTCCGATTTATCGGTGCCCCACCCCTCGTTATCTAAGTGTCCTGTACTCTCCTGCCACATTGCCAACTCCTCAATAGTTGCCTCACTCTGTATTTCCTTAACGTTTTCCAGTGTGTCCTCAAACATCCCGTTTTCAGGCACCCATCTAGCTGGTCCCGCCACAAACATTCTCTTCATCTTAGACCTGGCTGTCTCTTTAGCTGTCTGATCTGCAAACGCATTTCCCCTCCCCACATCATCAGTAATCGCCTTATGGGCACTACACTTCACTATTGCCAATCTTTTGGGAAGTGTCAGAGCTGATAAAAGCCTGTGTATCAAGGGGCCGTGTTGTATTTTCGTACCATGGGAAGTCAGGAATCCCCTCTCCGCCCAGAGCCTCCCAAAATTATGGGCTACCCCAAATGCATATTGGCTGTCAGTATAAATATTGACAGCCAATCCCTCACTTAACTCACATGCTCGCAAAAGAGCAACAAGCTCTGCAGCTTGCGGTGATTGGTAGGGAACTTGTGATGTCTCAACTACAGTGCGCAGTGTAGTCATAGCATATGCTGCGGCCATCTGACAATTTGAAACAAGAGCCATCGACATATAGTTCCCCTTGCAGGTCAGCTAAGGGAACGTCAATCAGGTCTACCCATCCCTTAGCCTCCTCTTCCGTTTGAAATAAACAATCATGGACATCTCTGTCCTCATTTTCCGAAGGGAGTGGTAGTAACGTGGCTAGGTTCAGAGTGGCACATCTTTTAATGGTGATGTGTGGCGCAAGCAGAGTCAATTCATAGCCAGTCAGACGAGCACTGGTAAGGTGCTGCGTCTTTGTCTTGTTCAGAGGTGTGTCCACAGCATGAAGTACCATTACTGTGAGATCAGTATTGAGAACAAGCCCTGCCGAGGACGCGGTCACTCTTAAACAGCTCGGGAGGGCTTTAGCGACGGGGTCAAGCACAGCGGAAAAATACGCACACGGCCTCTGCTTACCTCCAAAGGCCTGTGTTAAGACAGAAAGCACACAACCGGCCGACTCGTGTACCTATAACACAAACGGCTTGTTGTAATCAGGTGTGCCAAGCACAGGAGCCAAGCAAAGCGCAACCTTCAATTGCTCAAAAGCTTGCTGACATTCATGCGTCCAGGGTAAGGTTTCATGCACATCTTTAGTTGTTAGGCGCAGCAAAGGCTTCGATAGTAAAGAATAACCAGGTATCCAATGACGACAATACGAGGTGATGCCTATGAAAGCACGCACATCCCTCTGAGTCACAGGGACGGGCATCTTAACAATGGCATCAACTCGTTCAGGTGTTAGCCTCCTTCCCTCCTTCGACAGTAGGTGACCTAAATAGGTGACCTCCTGTCGACAATATTGGAACTTTGAAAGGGACACTGTATGTCGTGCTGTGCCAAATGCAGTAATAATTTGACCGTGGCCTCCCTGCAACCCTCTTCAGTATCGGAGGCTACCAGAAGGTCGTCCACGTACTGTAATAATACATTACCTGGGGGAATAGAGAGGGAATCCAACTGACTTTTCAAGGCTTGACTATATATACTAGGACTTTCAGTATACCCCTGAGGAGCTCGACAGAATTGGAAGCTCCTGCCCGCCAAGGCGAAACCGAAAAGGTACCTGCTATCTGGATGAATGGGAATGCTAAAGAAAGCATTTTTTAGGTCAATCACAGAAAAGAATTTGGCTGTGGAAGAAATCATCATTAAGAGAGCAGTAATGTCAGGGACCACCGGAAACTGAGGGACCACTATTTTGTTAACCTCCCGCAAATCAATCACAAAGCGGTAGACATCGGGATGAGCATCAAAGGAATCCAAGGGTGCCTTTTTTAGGATGGGGAGAATAGGGCTATTGCACACATTCGCTATTGTCTCCTCAACCACCCCCGATTTGATCAGGTCCTGTATAATCTGCATTAAAGCCTTTCCCCTGCCTGTGGTATTTTGTACTGAGGAATACGAGGTAGCACAGCGTCGTGTTTAACCATAATAGAGACTGGTGGTATCTGCAACAACCCTAAATCCGTATGCCCCGTTGCCCACAGCGAGGGCGGCACATCCTTAAATTCAGCAGGAAGCGGCGCATCCTTCGAAAGACACTATTTGGTACTAGCTACATTAGGTCCTACTGTCATATAAACGCCATCTGGAGAACATGAAATCGTAGCATGCAACTTCTTCAACAAGTCTAGTCCCATTAAATTCTCTCCGCAATTCGTTATTAATAAGAATGGCGAGTCTACAGTGAAAGGGCCAATAGTCAAAGAAAGGGGTTCAGAAATGGGGCTCACAACCGGTATGCCTGAAAAACCTACCGAGACATTGTTATGGCCAGACAGGGGTGCCCCGGGGACCAGTGAACGAGAAACAGAGCTATTCATTGCACCTGTATCCACCAAAAATTTCTTAGCCGAGCCATGCAAATCCACTGTGACATACGGACCACGCTGATCTACAAGTATTTGAACTGGTCCCTCACCCTGTCCCTGGCTGTCCTAGCCACAGGACATCCCTGTCACCTCGTCCAGATCATAATCATTGTGATAGTACTGCCTTCCCCAGGGTCATCAAAATGGTTGTGATCAGAATGACCCCCCGAGGATGCACCAGCCTGGGCCCCATCACGAATACTATCACCACGACCCCGTCCACTGGAACCCCGACCTCTTGGGACCACGACTTTCTGTAACAACTCCAGACACTCACTCCGCCAGTGTCCCTCCTTTTTACAAAACGCACACTGGTTCGGATCCACAGGAACGCCGCTTCTGCCAGTGCCACGCGACCACTGGGCCGGACCAGTGCCACGTCCCCTGCCGAACCCACTTGTTGCCTGCTGCATTAGTACCTTAGTCTTCAACTCCTTATTCTTCTTCTCCACCCTTTCCTTCTCCTCATTTCCCCTGTGCTCATAGTACTGGGCCATACTCAATATCACTGAAGGGGAGGAGGTAGTCCAGGTGCTCTCAGAAGCCTGCTACCGAGTCGTGATCTCGGGAAGCAAATTTGTGAAAAATCTGTTAACGAACAACCGGACACCCCCTTCTACTGACAAATCTTGTTCACTAAAATCCAGAAACACCCCTACAAACCGAGTGAAAAAATCATACACACTTTCATCTTTCTTCTGACGACATGCTGCTAACTTATCCCAATCTACTCGCCTGGGTGGGATGAGAGAATGCATGTAAGTAATGATACGACTTGGTAAAGCTAGTATCTCAGCCTTAGGCTTTTCACCAGGCTTTTGCTCTTTATCCCATGCCCTAATCTCATCCCAAGTGCCACCCAACTCCACAACATGGTCCTGCGTATGCACCTGCCTCCATATGTCCACTGGTACCAACAACCCGAAAAACATCTCAATATCTGCCAGCGTCATCACTGTCGATGAGGCGGCCTCCGTTAATTCTTTGTAATATGCAGTTGGGTTTTTCCTAGGGTCCGACAGCTGACTCTTAAGGGCTAACACCTCACTCCTTTTCCACGGAGTGTAAACCCTTTGTTCCTGAAAATGAGCCTCAACCCGTTGTTGAACAACAACATCCTGCGCATTATGCCGTTCTGGGATCTTGGGATGGAAAATAGGGGGCACCTCCCTCATCGGGAATTGGGACACAGTCGTCAGTGTTTTCTGATGCAAACTACCTCGATAACCAATCATTGTTGCAATATTACTGAAAACATAATTAGGGCCATGTCAGTAGCGTATATGCGGTCTTGAATGTCATAAATTATTTGGGGTGCTACACCACCAAAACACTGTTCCCACAACCCTATCAATGTAGCCGACATATGCTTGAGGACATGCTGCTGTACAAACGGCTCAAAATCTTTCAACACACTCCACACGTCCTCTACACTGTATATCAGACTCCGTGCCCACTGTGCAGCCTGATCAGCTACCATCTTTTTTTCCTCATTTCCCACAACAGATCGAATCAGTACCCGGCCCATTCGCTCCCGTGCCGCTGCCCAATTCCTCTCATCCAACCCAAGCACTGGTGTCCCAGCACCCAACGATGCCAGGGATGAAATGTCCGGAAAAGACACAATGGATGAAGAGACGGACACTAATGTTAGTAATGACTGCGTCGAAGGTGTGAGAGAAGGGGGAGAAACATGAGCGGAGACAACAGACACAGCGGGAGGACCTGCAGCCACTGCACCCGCAGCTTGCGAAGCCAGTGAGAAGACAGGCGGGGCCGTACCTGAAGCAGCCGGGTCAGAGACAGAAGGGTCAGATGCAGAAACAGTAGGGGCAGAAGACTGAGATGTCAGAACAACAGGGTATATCCTCTGCGGGGCGTAGGGAGGTGGGGGCCGAGCTTCTAATAGTTCTTCCACAAAGGCATCACCTTCCTCTCGGCCAACATAGGACTTATCACATTGCAATCTAAACTTCCTATCAGCACACTCTATACCTTTCTCTATTTTCTCTCTATCGTAGGCTAGTGCTTTCTGAGTTATTGTTTGCATCTTCCCTCTCCTGGCCTCCTTTTCCGCCCGCATGCGCCTTTGCCTAGCTTCCTTCTGCCATACCTGAAGGGAATCAAACATCGACTGCCTGCTTCTTCTGGCGAACAATTTATCCTTCAAATAGTTCAATTTCTGTTCATCAAAGGTACCTGTCGGAGGCCACTGAAGCTCGGCATTGTCCCTCATATATTTGTGCCATAATGTACTAAACATAATAGGGCCAATACCGTGCTTGGTATACATATCAAAATTCGGGGTGCCTTCCGGAGGCGCAGGTTGCCTGTCCTCCAGCCGAGCTTCGGCAGAACAACAACGGCACCCCAGACACCATAGTTTACTCAGACAAGGCATCTTAATATAAGACACGTTCACTGTTCACACGAAACAAATAACACATCAAACAAAGAAAATTCAAGAGGCAGCCCGTAGACTGCACCAAGACAAGACAGTCCGGAGACTGTACCAAGACAAGAAGATAGGCTCTAGCCCCAGGCCTTTTCAAGAGCAAATCAAATTCAGCAGGTGACCTGGCAGAGCATTCGCAAACGCTCTGTATCTCAAGGGTCCGCAGACCCACCAAGTTCAAACAAGCTAGGAATGGTCCTCAGACCATATTCAATATTATTCAAGATGGTGCCATATTTACCAAGAAGCAAGACAAACTCACCTGGTGCACACAGGTCAAGCAAAGTTATTCTCCACCACCGACTCTTCGTACCAAACGGTCAGATCCAAGGGTTTCGCCTTTTCAGGACCCCAGCCGGGAGGACCGCTGGGCGAGGCACCGCCTGACCAGACAGGCGGAGCAGCTGCGAGAACTAAGCTCTATCGTATGGGGATCCCCGATCCGCCCATCCGACCCGACGCAGCCCCGTCCTCCACACCCGATTACGGGCGAGATGGGTCAGCCCAATGGGGTCCCTGTTCGGGCGCCAACTGAAGGAAGTGGACAGAAATGGGCCAACCGGGTCACTCGCGACCACCTCGCGGCCTCCCCAGAAAATGAAGAGTCGAGACGACAGTGGAGAATACAAACTAACTTAGTTTATTAGTGAGTACACTGCAGCGGAGTCCAGTCTGACCAGCCTCATGGGATAGCTGTCGAGGGACTGACTTCAGAACACTTGGTAACACAGAATAAGCTTCCCAACACTTCCCAAGGCCCGCCCCTGGTGGAAAAATACAGCTCAGGCAAAGGCTGAACAAAAGAAGGCACATAAGGATGAGCTGCCACCTGTAGAATGGGTACACGTTATCAGACTTCCAAGGTCGTCTTGTTCGGTCTCAGCTCTCTCTAGTGTGGGAGCATAGCTACGACCAGGGATAGGCATGCAAAAGCAAAATAAGCTATTCATTAGTATATCTAGGTTTCAACCTTGAATACGATTAGGAGAAACAACTGAACAGCGGCTTTCTGCTGCGGCAGGCAGAGAGGGGTACAGAGGCTTGGTTTCGATCACAGTGCAATATGGCGGCTACATGGCAGAAAATGGCATTGCAGATGCTAACTTTAACCCGCACAATGTTGGAAGGGACTGGTCACACGCATATGCCATAGTGGTTAATACAAAATAGCTACATGAATGCTAACACAACACAGTATAAAGCATAAGTGATGGGGCAATAGCACATTCAATTCTAACACTATTCCGTCATCTGCCGACTCCCCCCTGTCCCGCCCCCACCCCACCACTCTTACCTGCACCGGCAGCGACTGCCACATCTTCAAGTGCACCACGTTCCAACAGTCAATGCAAATCACGCACACAGTATTTTTAACTACACAGGTCAGTCAGGTCAGTCCACACTGCTAGGTTACATCTTGTCTGAACGAGCTGAGGATTACAGCTATAATGCAAGTGGGGGGGCAAGTTTGAAATATTGAATGTTGCTGAGTTGGGTATGAGAAACGCACGTTCAATACTCTTAAACTGCAATCAGAAAGATTAATGTTAGGTGTTTCATTATTATGAAAAAGGATCGAGTTTTCTTTGAAGGTATAACTTTGAACATATGGAAGTTAGTTAAACATACACTTCACTTGTGTGAATCAAAGCGATGGAGTATTAGGAATTTGGAAGAAACATATTCGAGGTCAAGGATGGAGAAAAACCTGCAGAGAAGTGATCCCTGCATTGGTCTAAGTAAATACATATATTTGCACAAAATAGGCACAAAAACAAGCTTTATGACACACTGAGTATTATTCACAAGGAGATCATTTGAAAATGTATCAAATGGGAATAAAAAAGCAGAGCAAGATGCAGTTAATTTGATTTTTTTCAATTATTATATCACATTTCTACAATTATATCGAAATATCTTGCTGTATGTACATTGTCTAAGCTTTTATCTCATGAATAAATACATCTTTAATAGAAAAAAGACCACATCACTGTTTTCTCATTTCTGTCATGGCATGGCAAAATATTGCTGCTTTTCAAATATAACCTCCCCTTTGACCTACTAAATATGCATGCATCTGTGTGCAATGTAATATGGGTCTGCCAGCTGATTGCTTCAGAAGAAAAAAGAGCACAGGCATAAACTAATTTCATTGCAATGTCTAGATTTACTCGTACTATGTCACAGAAATCTGTTTTCATCTGAAATTGTGCTGTATCGAATAACAATTGCATTAGAGATTTTATCAGAAAATAAGATCTTCCTTTTAAGTGGGCAGTTTTCTAAAGATGCTTTTAATTTTCTGCGGAAAGAGTGGAAGGACCAATTTGAGGAATCATGAGGAAAGTGGCTGATGCCACCTAAAAGTATATTCAAAATGTGATGGATTTGAAGTTGATCACAGGAATTTATAGTCTGGATAGCACGAATGTTCAGGGGCCTTTCAGACACTTTCACTATAAAATGCTGCTAATGTAAAAGCGACAGTGAGCAAAGCTTTCTATCCTTGGTGTGTGAATTTTCGGTGCGGCCCACTGGCATTTACGCAAGAGTAGGAGCTCAGTTGCTTGTGACTAGGAAATTGATCCAATGTTTGGACTTTTAATTGGAGGTTATTCTGTCTCAAACGTCTGATGGTTGGATAGGTCATTTATAATGTCTAGAAAAGGGGTTCCCCACTAAAAAACACTGATATTAGAGAGGGACAGGGAAATGACCAGAATCCTAAGCAAACACCCACCTCCAAATAATGCTCTACAATAGTCAACAACATATATAGGCCACAAAAGAGTTTTTAAGCATCAAACACATTCTCAAATATATTTAATTTAATTTTTAGATTCATTGTCTTTAACTTTTCAATTTCTATTTTAAATTCACATCCTTAAAAAAAAAAACTCATGATAAGACAATTATAGTCCTCCCAAACTTCAACAATTGTATTTCATCACACTAGCATATGACACACACCATTCATCTCAATCAATGCAGACAGAATTGCTTGGGATGAATGGTGTGTGTCATATGCGAGTGTGATGAAATACAATTGTTGAAGTGTGGGAGGACTATAATTGTCTTATCATGAGTTGTTTTTCTAATGATTCTAAGAATATATATTTAAAATAGAAAAAGTTGAATAGACAGTGAATCTAAAATATAAATGAAATATGTTTGAGAAAGTTTTTAATGATTTAAAAGTCTTTTGTGGCATATATATATATTGTTGACTCTATTGTAGAGCATTATTTGGAGGTGGGGTTTTGCTCATTAGTTTGGGTAGCTCATTTATACCAAGACTTAGAATAACACCGCTTCATGGCCCCAAATAACATCAGAAGTAAACACAGTAGTGGAACCAGTTAAGAAATCTATCGGATAAACCAAAGCAGAATAGAGGCAATCCGCAGTATGAAAATCAAAGTAGGATATGTGAAAACCAAAGTAGGATAGAGGCAATAAACAGTATGAAAAACAACAAAGAGGTCAAGTAAATTAAAATTCCATGAATATCATTGATGGTGCTCAGACAAGAGGATGCAATGGATGTGGAGAATAATAACTCACTGATGTGAAGGACAAAGAGAACCAGAATGAGAAACTAAACAGGTCAAGTTAGGCAATGCATAGATGACATTGAAGAGCAATCAGTGGCATCGTTTATGTAATTTGAACATTTGAAAACAACTCCACGTGTATTCATCTGAAAAAAGGTCACAGGCTATGGGTATGTTTGTTGACAACCTTAACACACATAAAATGTATATTTGTAAGAAAAATGTTCGAAGGTAAATTTGAATTCTGCTGAGCTGCCTGTAAGGCATTTCAAAAGGTTTTTAAGCTAAATGATAGTTACTGCCAACACTATTCAGTGTAAGAAGAAAAACAGGCTCTATTGATTGAAGCCCGTTAGGAGTGAACATGTTGTGAAAGTTTGTGTTTGTCTGGCTTTGTGGAACCTTTCTGCAAAACATGATGGCAGATTATGTCAAGAAAAGTTACATTGATAAAGATGGTAGCATAACTGTATGGAAGAGATTTAGTTTCAGTGTCTACAGAGGCAAACATTGTTAAAGGGTTGCCTTTGTTTGTTGGATTTGTTCTTGCTTGTTGTGAGCTACAATTATGGCTAATGTGATCAATAGGTTATGACTGACAGCATAGGACTAGCAGTGAACAGGGCAAAGACAGTGTTGGAAAACGGCCCTCTCCGAAGGGTCACCCCAAATGTTTTGCCTTCTTTTTCTGATCACCTTTTGTTGGGTTTCGGACTCTAAGCACTTTATCACTGCTATCCAGTGCTAAAGCGCATGTGCTCTCTCCTCTAAACATGGTAACCTTGGCTCATACCCAATTGGCATATTTAATTTACTTATAAGTCCCTAGTAAAGTGCACTAGCTGTGCCCACGGCCTGCAAATTGAATGCTACTATTGGACTTGCAAAAGAAACAATTGATGGACGGAATGCTGGACAATGCAAACATTCACCCCCAGTCACAAAGATCTGGGTTAAATCCATCATTCTTTTGCTCACCACACCACCCCAGTTTGGACCCAGCCATATGCAAATCAGTCTTGACCCTGTTCCTTGTGGGAACAGTCCAGCCCGAACTGCCAAGCCAGGTCCTCCCTGGACCGGAAACAAGCATCCTGGGACCGGTTTCAGGGCATCACCCTTCTTCAGCCAGGCTAGCTTGAATCCAGTGGTGTAGTGAGCACGGGACCCACGTCTGGGCATACCCTTCCCACTTAGGGCGACAAATGCAAAAGAAACAATTGATGGACAGAATGCTGGACAATGCAAACATTCACCCCCAGTCACAAAGATCTGGGTTAAATCCATCATTCTTTTGCTCACCACACCACCCCAGTTTGGACCCAGCCATATGCAAATCAGTCTTGACCCTGTTCCTTGTGGGAACAGTCCAGCCCGAACTGCCAAGCTAGGTCCTCCCTGGACCGGAAACAAGCATGATTGTGCCACCCACTTAAGTAGCCTCTTAACCATGTCTCAGGCCTGCTACTGCCGAGCCTGTGTGTGCAGTTTACACTGCCATGTTGACTTGGCATTTAAAGCTTCTTGTCAAGCCTCAAACTCCCCTTTTATTACATATGAGTCACCCCTAAGGTAGGCCCTACGTAGCCCATAGGTCAAGGTATCATAGAATTAAAAGGTAGGACATGTACTGTTAGGTTTTGCATGTCCTGGTAGTGGAAAACACCCAAATTCGTTTTCACTACTGTGAGGCCTACCCCTCTCATTGGGTAACATTGGGAATTCCTTATTACACTTAAAAGCTGTAATTCCTGTTTGAGAAGGATTAGCTCTGTCATGTTTCATATCATTGGAATGGTAATGATAACTACTCTTCTCTGGCACAGCTGAATTTATCATTGCTATTTTAGAATTGTCACTTTTAGAAAGATGTCATTTCTCTGCTCTGTGCTCCGTTTGCCTGCAGCCTGTCTCCAATACATGTCTGGGGTGGGTGAGAGCTGTACTTTGTACATTACCTCTATATAGCCACACACAAAATAAGGTTAGTTTTGAATGAGTGGTCATCCACATCCTGATGGATCATCCTGTAGAGGATGGGAGAGAGGAGCTGACACTTACATTGAGTAGGCGGTATATCCTGTCCCCACAAAAAGTGCTACGTACTCTTCTATAGTGAGTCTTGAGTCAGTACTGGGAGGGAGAACCTCTGTGCATTTCAAAGCCCATCTTTGAAGTAACTTCCACTTCAAAGCCACAACTGGCTATAATGACTAGGTCTCTGGCCCCACCAAATCAGACACTACTGGACCTGTGAAGAAACCCTGCCAGGAGGAAGGACTGTTCTGCTGCTACAAGGACTCCCACTCTGCTGGACTGTTGCTCTGGAAGAACTGCTTTTCTGCTCTGCTGTCCTGCTGCCTGCTACCCTGTGCCCTGCTGAGGAAGAACTGGACTCTTGCTTGAACCCAGAGTGATCTCCGAGGGCATGCTGTCTTGCCTCCTGTCCTAAGACTCAGGGATATCAAAATCTTACCCCCTGTTCCTGTGCCTGGTCGATTGGTAGAAGATCCAGGTGCTTACTTCAGTGGAACTGATGCATCCTCCGCTGTGTGAAGCAGAATTGATGCATCAAACAAGTGCATCAATATTGGAACTGGAGCAACGGAACCACAGCTTCGCCGCGACTGCAGGAGAGATGATCAACTCACCCCCTCAACTGAGTGAAGACACCCGGCTTCGGGACCAACGCATTTCTGGATCCGGTGCTTTCTCTTTGGAACTGGCGCATCGCCATTGTTGTGTGGAGAAAATAAAACACATCACCGTGACTGTGGGATCGACACAGACACATCGCTCGGGTGCACCCCGCATCTCACTGTTATGGGCAGGATCAAGGTACTTTTGTTCAGTGGACCTTGCGTGGCTCCTGTCCCCGGCCAGCACTCCATCACGCTCTGCCAGAACTCTTGACCTTTCCCTGGTCCCGCACGACCAGATAACCCCAATAGGCTCTTATTGCTTCTAAGTGCTACTTTTACTTTTATTATTTAAAAATTCATATCTTGACTTAAGCTTTTTGATCTAGTTTTATTTATAAAATCATAATCTATTTTTCTAAACTGTTGTGGATTCTTTTTGTGGTGTTTTCACTGTGTTACTGTTTGAAGTGTTGGACAAAAACTTTACACATTGCCTCTGAAGTTAAGCCTGCCTGCTCTGTGCCAAGCTAACCAGAGGGTGAGCACAGGTTAAGTTATGGAGTTATCTGAATTACCTTGACTAGGATTGTGGTTCCTCCTTGGACAGGGTGCCTACCTCTTTCAACCAGAAACACAATTTCTAACGGACAGTTAGTGTTTTCAGGTACTCTATTAAAATGTATTGCTAACACTGTTTTGGACAACAGGGGATTGCTGCACTGGCCATTAATTCAGTTGTAAAATAATAGTTATCAGTGAACATACATAAATCTCCAGAAATCTCTTTCCTCAGCTATCGCACAACTGTGTACAGAGAGTAAATGTACTCAGGGGTCTGAAATCATGGAAAACAATGCTGACTATTGATATGTTTGTTTCATTGTAACGGCTGCAAATAATTCTATTTTGTGCTTAAATAAATTAATAGAAATATATCTACAACACTCTCCAAGGAAATATGGAGTTTCACTCTGGACAGTGTGGGGAGAAGGGAAATCACATATGAACAACATGATACACCTTCCACAACAGACATGGGTACGGGAAATTGGGGTGTGATAAAGTAGTGTAATGTGCTTTCCCACAATCACATGAAATGTTGGGAATTTCAGCGAAATTACACAAAATGCAGAACCATCATTGACTCCTTTCAATTTGGAACAAAATGCATTTTTGCTGCAAGGATGTATTACTCTTTAAAAAAAAAAAAACAGCACAACAATCACAAATGGGATTAGCAAAAGCTGCTTACGTTCTGGTCGTTTGCATAATTCCCTCACTCTTGCAGTAAACGTTTGCCACAAATAGAGCATAAATATGTGAGGTGGCATAATGGCTTCATTTTGGGAATTTCCTGTGATATGCATAATGCAAAATTCCCAAATTGAAGCAAATTATGTCAGCATAATTTAATTTCACTCATGTTTTGAAGGTATTTGAAAGGTAAGATTGGTTGTTTCTTCATATACATGGTCATAGTCGTCATGCAAAAAAGAGACTCGCTTGTCTCTTCAATGATTGCTCCATGAACAGCAAAAATAAATGGAGAGACTATGTCAAATTTGGGGGCCCATATTCACAAAACATGCCACACATTTACTTCATTGTTACACGTCCTAACATGGATGCAAATTTAAGATTTTGGAAATCACAGACATTCCTAGCAGTACAAAGAGAAAGCTCTGCCACCTGTTGTTTTTTATTTATTTATTTATTCATTTGTAGAGCGCCTGGTTACACCACCGGTGTGTCCCCGCGCTGAAGACATACTCTGGGGGGAGATAGCTGTCATCCACCTAAACTGCTATGCTGTGTAGAGCTCCTTAACCTGTACGTCTATCCGGTTTGCCTGAACAGCCATGTTTTTAGCTGTCTACGAAAACTGCTTTCGCAAGGTTATGTTCTTAGATTTAGTGGTAGGGCATTCCACATTATGGCTGCACGGTACCTGAATGAGCGAGCTCCCATTCTAGCTCTGTATACTATTGGGAGTGTCAAATTATATGGGCTATTTCCCCAAAGTGGAAATATACACAAGATACAACTCAATGTTGGGGAAATACAGCCCAATACATTTTTGATTCTTTTATCCAAGTGAAAACATTTTGCCATGGAAATCCCTTCTCTTACACTCTCACAAACATTGGGGGTGCTTTATCCCCCTTAAAATGCTGGAAGGGGAGGTAATCCAGCTTTTTGCTGAAGTGAATCTAACTTTTTCCAGGTTGCAATGTGATCAGTGAGAAATTTATGAATTCCAATAAACTCTCACATTTGTGGGTATAAACATACCTCCAAGTTAAATCATGTCTAGATCTGCCCATTTCCCAACCCTTGCCCAGGTTCCTGGTCAGTTATGATGTAAAACTATGCAGCACTGAAACACTGAAACCATTTACACATATAAGGTACTCTGTTTCTGATTCCTTGCAGGCATAAATGGAGCGATTTTAGGCCATAAATGTAGACTTGAAACCATAAATTGAGCCAGAGTACTTATCTCAATGCTCCAATCCCCTTTTTCATAAAGAACTTTGAAGTATCCTTTGATTGCTCTAATTCTTAAAAATCAATTAATAAATAAAAATACAGGAGGAATAGAGACAAATGAAGAAATCCTCCATGTGCATGGCGTACAATATGTTCATCCAATCTGGGGACTGTTGGTAGGAGACATCAGGCTCACATTGCATTTCAGGCTCACACTGCATCAACTGGTTAGTATTGTCACTGCATAAAATGAGCTAGAGGTGCATTAGTGCACCACTAGTCAATAGCTTCCGTTTCATAAAGCAATATATCCAAGAAACATTGAATAGGAGTAGAGTCCCATTCCCAAAATGCCCATTGATGTAGCAACACTCAATAATGGCTTTCTGTCAATGTGAGAGACAGATTAGATGCACATGGAAGATACAGTGGTCCAAGTGGAAACAGTTTGCAGATTTTGGTGCCTGGTGATAGTGTTCTCTGTTGGTGGTAGTGGGAGACCTCTCTGATCAATTGTAAGCCACAGCTATTTGTATGTATTTTTAGGGCTGACCTTGGGGTGCTGTTGCTGTTGTCAAAATGTGTTGTTTCTCAAATATAGTTCTTGGTCAAGACCCCTTAGTCATTGGCGTGTTTGGGCCTGTCCGAATCAGTCTCCTTCAGGGATTGTTTTTAGGCTTGGACAATCACATCTTGGATCAGTTAAGAGAAACAATACATCTCACACCCGGCTATAGGCGTTTTGGTGTACCATTCAGCCTCTTTGGAAGAGTTTTCATTGCATTTTATAAGTTGTATTGCATTCAATATGTTTCTGAGACTGTTTAGTTATTTTAGAATCCATCATGGAATTCATGCTTCCTTCCCTAAAAGCAATATGTTCTGTATTATAAGTAAGTTCAACTTGAAGTAAAATTTTGCCCTCTGGATGCAGAGGATGAGCTATTTACTTCCTCCACAGTATCTCCATAGTGCAGAGGTCCTGAATGTCTTGTCCTCCATATAAAGGAAAGAAACTCCTCTGGTCCCTCTGGAGCTTACCCAAAAGGATTTCCTTTTTAAAAGTTAAAAACGAGCTACAAAGGAAGAGCTTGCCTCACAGTCGTTGACGTCACAGAGAGTGAAAGCAGCTGGTGAATTTAGCCCCTGGTTGTTTTCACTGTGATTGATGCTTCAGGTGTATCCCAGACCTCTGAGCACTTATCACCGTGGGAGAGGTGCCATAGGAAAGGGGAGAATATCATAATGGCACCTCAGCTCATGGGTTGCTGCTTGAGGATTGCTGCAAGAGGGTGGTCCTTGAGCAGGAATCCTCCCACTAGCTACTAGGGATGGCTAGAATTGGGAGAATATCCCCAGGCATTGCCAAACGCTTCCTTAAAAAAAGCTTTGCCAGCCTTTATGCCCACTGAGGGTAGATTGGGGTTTTGCCTTCAATTGCATCTACTCAGGGGGGGGCATAAAATCCACTAGACAACATGGCAGTTTATATTTATCTAAAAAATGAGGTGGGGGCTGACCTGTATGGGCATTGGGTCTTACCTCATCTTCATAAGGCCCCCAACAGCTACCTTATTACCTTAAATAAGTGCTAACTTTCAATTGAGAGCAGGTAGGACTGTTGAGTTTGTTGTCTAAAGAATTGTAATTTAGAACCCTCTTTAATGGTAAAGTCAGATTTTAAGTCACAATTCTGAAAATGCCACTTCAAGAAAGTTTCAAAGGGCACATAACTCACGCACCCACTGTCGCACTGCGGTATGGGAAATCTTCCCTCACCTTATTTAACTCACTTCTAAATTATCCATTTTCACCACTGTATCCACTTGCTGACACAGATCCATATTAGTTCCATCTTTCGAGCTTGTGTAATCACTGCGGAGACCGCAAGATTTTCCTTCATTTTTTGTTTAACTTTTTCTTATGCCTACTGCGAACCCATCCAGGTCTTCTACAGTGACACGTAAAGGTCAATCATACATCAGAATAGGCTCTTAATCTTATACCCAATGCATTTCGAGCCCAGTGGCTCTTCGTCAGGGGTCTCTGTAACAGATAAAAGAAACAGCTAAGCTAACTGCTGAAAGTAGCCCATCAAATTTGAAAAACGATGCTGTTGCGCTCAAATCAACCCTCTATTCCCCAAATACCTAGACACAATCAAAAATGTTCAATCTATTACAAAACTACCTTTAGTGCCAACAATCCACCCAATATTAATTCAAGGGAAGGAGTGCATTCTTACACGTATTTTTTCTACTTCTAGAAAGTTGCCATTTTTTTGTCCCAGCTATTTGGTGCCTGTATCCTGGGTCAAATGACTAGGTGTAGCGGGCAGTTGGTCTTTGTGTATTACTCCCCTACAGTTGGACAAAGGGTGACTTGGTGTTTTGGCAGAATGGGCCGTCTGTGACTTGATAGGGCGAATAGCTGCCAATTATCACACTTGTACATCACAAAGACTCTGCCTCAGCACACTTAGAAAGGGTTTCACACTAGTCTTTTGTGCCTGCAGACAAGCTGGAGCCAGGGCAGGGAGGCGGGAAATTCCCGACACCTCTGTGGAGGCAGGACTCTGGATGTTTCTCCCATTTCAACGTGTGCACCAGGTGAAAATAGTGGACTCTCACACTTAACTCTTCAGTACACATCTGGACCTGTGGAAGACTCGGAAGAAGGACTGCTGTGCTACCCTGCTGCAAGAAGACTGCTTCCCTGCTTCCTGAGTGAGAAGAACTGGGCCTGCATCTTGAACCCAGGCCCATTAGAGTGACTCCAAGAGCTAGTAGGCTGGCCTCCTGATCAGAGTTTGAGGGACAGAAAAGGCTCCAACCACCCTGACTCAGCAGCTGGTCTCTGCTTGCTGTGAGACCTGCCCGCCAAGCACTGCCACCCCAGTTCTGGACCCCTGGAAGTGGGCCTGGAGGTGCTCTACCAGCCCAGCTCTGGTCTTTTGGGCAGAACCAATGCAGAGCAACGTATCTACTCACAGCTCCGCATTGGAACCGCCGCAAAACCTTGCAGCTGTTTGGAATCACTGCTGCACAATGTATCCTTGATGCAGGACCTCGCAGCGCAGCCCTGCCACTCCTTGACACTGCTGCTGCGTGACGCATCCTCAACACAGAACTTCGCATTGCAACCCTACAACTTCCAGGAATCACCGTTGAGTGATGCATCCTAGATGTAGGACCAAGAATCGGAGCCCACAGCTCATCAGAACAACCACTGTGCTGGTTCTTGCAAAGCTCCACAACCAGGATTAAAGGGTTAAAGGGTACTTTGCTCAGTGGGCCTAACTTGGTCCCTGGATCAGGCCGGCTCTCTATCAAGTGGGCCTGAACTTGTGACTTTGTTGCGGTCCAGAGTGACCAGATAACCACATTTGGTGCCTTTTGCGTTTAAGCACTATTTTTTACTTCAAATCACATATCTCCGGTTTTACTAATGGGATTTTTGTTGTTTTGGTGTCCAATAATGTATTACATTATATTCTATTTTTTATTTACTTGTTGTGGACTTTTTCATGCCTATAAGTCAATCCTGACTGCATTTGTGCCAAGCTACCAGAGGGTTGAGCACAAATTAATTTGTGGGTTGCTTGTGTTTCACCCTCACAAGCATTGTGGTTGTTGCTTGAATAGGGATTTACCCCCCCCCCTCAACCAGTAACCCAATTTCCTACAACCAGTATTGCTAAAGTCACTAATTTGGGCACATTTAAAAAATGCATAACTTCTTTCATACCCATTTTTTGTTCTTCATAATGTACCTTATAAATGTATGCATGGCTGGTACACAATGAAAAATCATTAAAAGTTGCAGCTAAGTTGAAAAGTTTGAACAAATAACACACACTTACATCCCTGCGGCCAGAAGTGTCTAATGGATGAACCAGTATATTACTATTACTGATCAGCTATCAGGGCAAAAGAATACAGATGAAAATATTGACATCTATTTGTATTTTATTTAACAGTACGTTTCTTGAGGAAAACCATAGGTGTTTTAGACAAATAATCTCTTTCGGAATTCCACATTTTGTCTACTTTTCAGAATAGTATATCTTTCCGGACATTGATTCCCCTATGAGTTTCACTCCTGTTTTCATCACAAATTGTAAGCAGTTAGAAACCACCAAAATATAGGAAATATCGACTAGAACTAAGAAAATGTAAAAAAATGTGGTAAAACTATTTTTTTACAACTCTGCCCATTCCTGGAAGGTTAGAAGAAGGAGATATTAGCCCAGTAAACCTTTTCTTGATGCCATATACATAACGCATATGTCATTGACCAACACATTTATCTAATTTTTAAACGATTTACAAATAACTCATGTTTGGCTATGTTCTCTGTTCCCTGCAGGGGAAAGCCCTATGTAACTCTAAATACTCCAACATATGGTAAAAAGGATGCAGATTTGGACCCGTATAACATTTGTAGAAAAAAGTTATTAAAGCTTAAGTGCAAACTGCCCCAAGCATCAAAAAGGAGCTCAGCATAGGGGAGGGGAAGCAGCCTCAGCACTTACGCAGTCAAAAAATGAGTATGTAAAGCTTTGTATTAGACATCATTTTATTTGTGCTTGGTTCAGTTCTGTCTATTATCTATGTGATTTTGGCTCCTTTTTTATGTTCCTTGTGTGTTCTATTTTGATCCTTCTTCGATCAGTAGCGGCTCGTGGAGGGAATGCCGCGGGCGGTGGGGCGGGGCGGGAGAGGAGCAGGGTGGGGGGTAGTAAACTACAGCATACGGCCGAACAGAGGTAAGTAAACAAATAAATAAATAAAACGAATTTAATTGCGCGCTGCATTGCATTTGGCAATGCAGCGCGCAATGAAATTTGTTTTACTTATTTATTTGTTTACTTACCTCTGTTCGACCGTATGCCGTAGTTACTACCCCCACCCTGCTTCTCCCCCACCCTGCCCTACCACCCCACTGCACTCCCTCCATGAGCCGATACTGTCTTCGATATCGCTGGTTTTATACCCACTATAGTTTTTCTCCTTTGTCACTGGTTGTATGCAATCTGAGTTCTGATGGCCCCTACCTAGGAATATAGATTTTAATTGGCGTACTGACAATTCCATTCTGCAAACGTCATCAATTTACACAGACCTCAATATGTTAGGCATCATTTTGGCTTAACCTCCTTCACCGGTCTTCAAATATCAGCATTTTAGAACTGGAGCATCTTTTTCTTTTTATACATCATAACTTTTATGCAATGGATTTTGTCAGGAAAATGTCACATTTTTTCAGTATTAGGTTTGTCTTTATGTAGTACAATTGTCCACAAAAACAAGAAGGTAGCACAGAATTAAAACATTTCCTTGTACATTATATTGTTAGGGTCATTTTTGTTTTTTCACAAGAGTGAAAAGTAAATGCCTGGAACTGTGATATGTGTACTGGGTATGAAGATAATGTATAGAAGAAGGCAGCACTGCAGATGTTCTGCATAGTATTTACCTGTACAGTCTCTTGTATAAGAAAGCATGTCTCAATAACTATTTTATTACCTTTGCAAACAGTCAGAAAGCTGTGATACTTCTAGAAATGTGAAATGACCAAACCTTTTCTGAACACTTTTGTTAGAAATGGGGGTCTCTAATTGGCAGGGGTATGCACCTTTGTCCAAGTAGGAACCCTTGTTTCTAGTCAGGGTAAGGGGATACACATTTTAGATAACCACTGCTCACCCCCTTGGTAGCTTGGCACGAGCAGACAGGCTTATCCCAAAGGCAATGTGTAAAGCATTTGTATTCGAAACACACAGTAATACAGTGATAACACCACAAATGGACACCACACCAGTTTAGAAAAATAAATTATATTTATCTAAACTCAACAAGACCAAAATGGCAAAAATCCAACATACATGTAGGAAAATAACACTTCAAAAATGGTAATTTCAAGAATAAAGCTAGAATACAAATAGCTCCACCTGGGGCTATTGCAACGTCGTGACAGCAATAAATCCAAAGTACGGTGATGACTGCGAGGTGTGCGGCATCGTGCACAGAGTCACATCGGCCCCCAAACAAACAGTACCTTTGGATAATGAAGTCTATGAAAATGCACAGCATCGTGAAGGTGAGGCGTCGCTGCTGTGGTCGAGGCCAGCTCCCTGGCTGCCACGGGAGAGGTGAGGTGTCGTGTCCGCGAGGGGCAACGTGTCGAATCCAGGACAGTCAGTTGCATCTGCAGTGAGGAGTCGGTTCCGGTGACGGTGCAAAGTTGCCGAGTTCGTGGAGTCATCCTCGGTAGTTATCGGTGCCACGATAACAGGATGCAGGCGCTGGCAGTGATGGAGTCAGTGCGAGTGCTGGTGTGGGGAAATGTGGATAACTGCAGGCATTGTAGGGTGTTGGAGCTGTGGTGCTGGCCGGGCGGTACATCGTGCACTTCACGAGTGGTGCTCCTGGCCTCGGTGCAGGTCACTGCATCACAGCGGCATCGCTGACAGCATCAGAGACTGTTTTTCTTGCTTCTTTCACGTTGCTTCCAGCTCCCAACAGCAGGAACAACCTCCAGAGGCCCATACCAGGAATAGGCACCTCCTGGCATGTCATAACTCTCAGCAATAGATTTCAGGGGAGCTGGGGGTGAAGACTTTGTGTCCCTGAGACTTCAGAACAGGAGGCCAGCACACACAGGCCCTTGGAGATGCTTCTTCAAGCAGGTTCACAGCAAAGTTCCAGTTTTTGTCCTTTCTGTGGCAGAAACAGCAACTGCAGGCCAACCCCACACATTACACAGCAAAGGGGCAGTACTCCTCCACACAGCTATCCAGCTCTTCTCCTTGACAAAGGTTCCTCTTTCATCCAGAAGTTATCTAAAGTTCTAGGGTTTAATGTCTACTTCTTATATCCTTTTTGTCTTTGTTCTCTTTGTGCAAGGGTCTCTGAGATCGGTCTAAACCATTTCTGTTCTCACTGGTGCAGTATGACCATAGGGGGTGGAGACAGCTTTGTGTTAGGGAGACAGGCCCTATTCAGGTGCAAGTAAACTCCTCCCACTACTCTAAATGCTGCCAAAGTCTATTCAGCTCAGTTCTGAGTCATCCAAAAAGGGCCAGGCACACCTCAACCCCCCCAGTGGCTGTCTACAGTAAATGCGCATCCCCAGCCCCTTTCACTCCAAAACCAGATGGCCAATCCACAAACAGGCAGAGGCACACAGAATGGTTTAAACAAGAAAATACCTACTTTCTAAAAGTGGCATTTTCCAACACACAATTTAAAAACCATATTTACTTTGATATGTGTTATTAAATTCTGAGCTCAGAGAGATTAAACTTTATTTCTCCATCTTGTCCAAATGGAAAGTTATACTTGTAAGATGTTACAAAGTATCTTACATGTTAATCTATGAGGCAGATGGCCATTCAATAGTGAAAAAGAAATACACTGTATTTTACTATCAGGACATGTCACACACACCAGTATATGTCCTACCTTTTACATACACTGCACCCTGCCCATGGGGGAACCTTGGGCCTACCATAGGGGCACCTTACATGTAAGAAAAGGGAAGGTAAGGGCCTGGCAAGTGGGCGCACTTGCCAGGTCGAAATGGCAGTTTAAAACTGCACGCATACACTGCAGTGGCAGATCTGAGATACCTTTTCAGGGCTACTCATGTGGGTGGCACAACCAGTGCTGCAGGCTCACTAGTAGCATTTCATTTACAGGCCCTGACACACTCAGTGCACTTTACTAGGGACTTGCCAGTAAATCAAATATGCCAATCAGGGAGAACCAATTGTAATAACAATTTACACATAGAGCAGATGCACTTCAGCACTTATTAGCAGTGGTAAAGTGCCCAGAGTCTTATATCCAACAACAACAGGTCAGGACAAAATAGGAGGAAGAAGCAAAACGTTTGGGGATAACCCTGCAAAAAGGGCCAAGTCCAACAACTTTCCACTAAAAATACCTTTTGTATTCATGACTGTTATCCTCTTAATTCCATTTATGGAAACAGGCATTCTGAAACATAAGCATGTTATCATGTAAGGCATACAGTGGATACTGCAAAGAAGAATTAAGGCTTCTTCATTATCAGGATCCCTTTAGGCATCATACATGTAAGCAATAATGCAGGGAAAGCAGAAAACCTTTGCTATTACCTAATGCTGTTAAAAGTAGTTTTCCAGTGAGAATGGAAAACATGTTTGACCCTGCTAGAGCACTGAACCCTCCATCCAAATTTCCCTGCAATGGACCTTTTTAGGAGCTTGAGTAATAAAATTGAGTTAACATTATCCACAAGTTCAATTTACAGTGTAACCAATTTGGCCACACAGTGAGGACCCAATGACGGTAAATGAGATTAAGTATGGGTTCATGACAAATTAAAAATAAGACTGATGGATACAAATTTCAAAAATATATTGTAAAAATACAGACTCACTACTGGCAGGCCAAATCATCTAACAAAGTTCAGTCTCAATAACATAAATCATACATGAAATTCTGTGATAGCAATGCAGAAAATAAGGAATAAAATTTGATGATCAGTATAAGATTTGCGGTCCTCTTGTCTATTATGCATGAAGAAATCTAAATCTCCTAAACTAAGCCTGAACTAAAAGCACTAATTGGAGAAACCCTAATCCAATCCAGTAAAGTAGGAAGGTGTCAGGAGGGCAGAAATTCTGTAGAATTCTCCAAAATAAGGAGCAATGTATAGCATAAAGGCACATAACTGAGATGTTGCAAAGAGGTTATACCCCTCTGAATCTAAAAGGAATCTGACTAAAGCTCAAGTGTAATCACCAATTAAAACCCACATAAGAACATTCAAGAATCCCATATCACGTGTCTCATTACCTTCCAGCTTCACACAGTAAAACGTGGCAACTACACTTGAAACTCCTTTCCTTTAGTACGACATCCGAACATCCTTAGATTCCTCCCGTATCCCAATTCCGCGCAGAGAGTAGTCCTCTCTTTGTTCATTAAGGCTTCTCATCCTTGAAAAAGTACTCCTCCCGAACCTCACTATCTCTCATACACAATGTGCCTTTGTCTTTTCATGAGATCATAAGACTGCACCTGCAGAGGAGAGAAAAACATTGCAACCGAAGCAAACGTTCATGTTGAAGTTTAAAAATAAAATCCAAATGCTAAGGTCCTTGGTCAAGCTAACATGGCAAGCATCTCAGTTACACGTTTAAATGCATGGTTATAGATGCATATGCAGGTGTAAAAAAAAATGTAGAATACTATTCAAATGAGTATGTGAATATATAAGAATTAACAATATTATTCAAACCACACAAATGCAAATATATATGGGAACTGCAATTCAATGTTACTGTAAGGAACCATTAGTAAGCACACTTATATAGATATCGAGATTACACTATGAATGCACTTCCCATGGCTGTTCAGTGCACCACACCACGTTAATGATATTAAGTCATATGAATACATGAGTCCATATATAAATATGTACGTGGCCTAATCAAACATAAAAGGGTGAAGCCAAAATTATGCTGCTCCAACACTGCAAAATATTTTGGGTAAGCAAATATTGCATATTTGATTGTGGGTATGCAGATATTCTGCCAACGCATTGTGAGCACTGCCCAGCCAACATTCGAGTGTCAGCTGAGCTTTGTTGGCTACAGACACAGCTACTTGTCTTTATGAATATTTTGATAAATAACAAATACATCATTTAATAATAAAGCATATGTTATTTAAGGACTTAAAAGAGAACTGGGACATCTACTAGCAACCTGCAGAACAATTGCACCCTTGTGATGTTGACCCTACAGAGACAGCATATAATGACTTGTGATACTACACACTAGTGCCATTGACTCAACAAAGAACAGGTTGTGCAACTTCACCATTGTGCTGCTGACTCAACATAGACTTACATCCTTGTGCTACTGACTCGACTGAGACGTCTAGTAATGACTTGTGCTACTGTGTAATCACCAATGCTTTTTTAATTGAAGCACTTAAATTGGTCTAAATGCCTCGAAGAACAGCTTCAGAACACTAGAGACAAGGTAGGATGCGGAGAAAAGTACAGCAGACTGCAAAACATGACATTGAGCATACTTAAAGAAAAAATTACAGCATATCATGTTTGAGTTCCTGGTAAGTCTTAAGGTCTACCAGAGGCCTAATGCCTTCTGGAATGTATCACTGTAATTTCACTTTCAGACTGGTGTGAATGAAGGAGATTTTTTCATAAGGTACAATTAAAATATTAATGACTTGGTTTTATTAAGATCCAGCTATATTTGTCTCATCTAGGTTTGAACCTTCGAAAGGCTGTAAGAAAGAGCATTCACGGATATGTGGCCCGCATCTACCTAAAGGGGCCGGGCGGCTGTCAGGGGAGCGGGGAGTGGCAAAGTGTCAGACCATGTCAGTTGTCGATAGATGCTAGGAAGGGTAGTGTAGTACTAGTCCGGGGATAGCTCCAATAAGGAGCAAGGGCCCTCACACACCCCGAGGGGTGTCATGCTTCATCATAGGGCAGCTCCTCGTTGGGCCGGCACTGCAATGCCCAACGGGCCCTGCAGGGGGGGCTCTTTGCCGGAGGTCTTCTTGGTTTTTGCTGTTGTGAAGCCAGATGGTTTGTGTGAGGGCAGCCTATGTGCAGTGAGTAGAGGTGGGATAAAGTGAAATGTGATTTAAAAATGGCTCCTGGATTCTCCAAAAAAAGTTTATTATGGGAGTACCTGGACCATAAATAAAAGAATCGTGAACTGAGTGGAAAGAATTAGACCTGTGTCAGTTCAAGTGAGTGGTGCAAAGGATCGGGGTCGACATGTTTCTTGCCTTCAAAAAAGTCCAAAGGGATCTCGGCAATTCTTCAGGACCTGTAATCCTCGTCTACTCTAAGCAGGACGGCAAATAGTGTGAACAAAATTCAAAAGTGAGAGGTAAAAAATGTATACTTTCTGGAAAGTATACATTTTTTACCTCTCACATGAATGTGTGTGTTGTTTGTCTTCACAAACTTAGGACTACTACAGAATCCTTACATAAGGGGACATGACTTTTGAATTTTGTTCACACTATTTGCCATTTTGACCCCGATCCTTTGCACCACTCACTTGAACTGACACGGGTCTAATTCTTCCCACTCAGTTCACGATTCTTTTATTTATGGTACAGGTACTCCTATAATAAACTTTTTTTGTGAGAATCCAGGAGCCATTTTTAAATCACATTTCACTTTATCCCACCTCTACTCACTACACATAGGCTGCCCTCACACGAACCATCTGGCTTCACAACGGCAAAAATCAAGAAGACCTCCGGCAAAGAGCCCCCCTATGGGGCCCGTTGGGCATTGCAGCACCGGCCAAACGAGGAGCTGCCCTATGATGAAGCATGACACCCCTCGGGGTGTGTGAGGGCCCTTGCTCCTTATTGGAGCTATCCCCGGACTAGTACTACACTACCCTTCCTAGCATCTATCGACAACTGACTTGGTCTTACACTTTGCCACTCCCCGCCCCCTGACAGCCGTCCGGCCCCTTTAGGAACAGCATACTCTTTTGTCTATTAGTTACTGGTTGGGGCCCATATGCTGGACCTACCATGCCCTCTGTCCCTCTCTGTGATTTTGCCTGCATCTACCTGCAATAGTGTCGGCAATAATCAGCATATAGTTGCAAATTTACTTCATGTTAGACTAATGTGTCTTTTGAAGTGCATTTCAACAAGCTTGCATTTCCCAGGGGGATAGTTTCCATTGGCAAGGGAAAAACACATTTGCTCTTGTAATATTACAAAGATGCATGAAAATATTAATTTATTTTCTCACTTTGTCTGCTAGCAGTTTGTGGAAAACAATTATCTAAAGAGTATACTATATTAAACTAATAGACCTCTTTAAATATCTGTAAAATAAACATGTTTATACCTTGGTCAGTTCACCTTGTTTACAGTCACCAATGGAATAGTGGGTGTGGTCCAACCTTCCAATGTACCAATCACAAATATCAGTGAAGAGCTCATTTGATGTATATAATGTCTCTTTAATGCATATATTACCAGAGCCAGATGGATTAAACGTATTAAAGGGAAGAGAAAGGCTGGAATCTGATTCAGTCTACATAGGATTGGTTTAGAAATTCTCAGTTTAAAGGTGGGCATTTCATTTACTTTGATTTGAGCAGTGCTTTAAGGGACGTGAGGCCTATGAAGTGTAACTGACACCCCTCTACATATGGTGGAGCCTATGTAACCAAGGGTATGATCTTCATGCATGTGAAATTAATCCTGTGCTTGATAAATTCATAACCAAAGTCTTAGATTGAATAAGAATTACAAAGTCAGCACACAACAAGATATCTATGTAATAGTTTATATAGCACCATCATTGTGGCCATAAGAAATAAAGCACTTGACAAGGGCCATTTAAAAGTAAACAGCTACCTGAAGTCTTGCTCTTTCTATTTGGAGAAATTTGTTTAGAAAGGGAATAACCTGATGATTCCTAGGACAGGCCATTGTTGAAGTTTTTTTAAATGTGTAATTTTAGGTGACAAAATATTTTGAATACTAATAATCTTTGTGATAAATTCTAGTTGTAATTGCTGAAATAATAACATTGCACTTAAAACAGTTTTTATTAAACATCTAGAAGTTTGTTTATTAATGTGATTTAGTGGTGTCACATTTTTGTGAAGGCTCCATTTTCATTATTATGGAAGCTATTCACCTAGCTCCTGCTCATTCACCCTCCCAATCAATGTCCACCTGCATGTCTTCTCCTCCCACAGTCTCTGCTGTATATGCAGAGCACAGTATACTGTGACGTATCTAGTTATTTTCCTTTGAGTGAATACATTGTGAATAGACTTTCTTCTTGTGCTGAAAGTCTCAACTTTACAAGGTCCTTCTACTCTAGCTTCCTGATGTGGGCCTGGTAGAAAACATTGGTGTATGGGTTATTGTCTAATAAATGTATGATAATGTGTTATGCATCTCTGGACAGCAACAGCGTAGTGCTATAAGCTTATGATATTACATAGAAAATTCCGATTTGCCAAATGTTAGTTATCAGTAGTCTTACCTATGTGAGTTTGCAGTTTTTGCTCATTCTGTATTCATAAAATGTTTTTAAAAAACTGGTTTTGAGGGTGAGCCAGGGACTTTTTGTTTTCCTCATGGGACTCTGTCCATTTTATTCGAGACTTCCTTTACTCCTGAGACTCTGTCCATTTTGATTTTCAAATGCTGCTCATTTAAGACTTGGAATATTTCTGACTTCTGACTCTGTATTTGAGCCTTCGTGGCAATATTATGAGGCATTTAATATGTATTCTGTACTGTTTAATCTTGAGATTTTGTAATAAAGCCCTTTAACTTTCACCTGATCTAGAACTCAGTTATTGAGTGGTCCCAGTTATTTTTTTTATTACTCTGATAAACTGATATTGAGCCTGATGTTGTGGATGCTGGTGTCTCTTATCACAAAATCAAGGACGAAGAAGCAGAACCTGTGAGGTAAATTTTGGGGTAATCTGAATTTAAAGATGCAATAGATTTTGAGGTTCAGGGTTCTGCTTCCACACAACCAACCCTGTTTTCATTCATGCATGACTTTGTCAGACTTTCAAGATTAAATGGATATAGTTAACAGGTTGACTACCTACTCTGCCACTGTTACTGATTTTAGTAATTTTACAGTTTTCCCCAGTGTGTAGAACAGCAAGCCACGTCTATACAGTTATGTATTTTGTTGTGAATTTCTAACATTATTCTTTGGCACCTTCAAAGCACTTGCAGTGTCTCCAGAGAGTATGACAGTTGTAGTGACCCTTTTCTTAATAGGGTGGCTGATGTTCATCTGACCCATTACTCAATGTCATATTGAGGAAGGGTACGTGCAGAATGTCATATTGAGGAAGGGTACGTGCAGAATTGTTCGGTGCCAGAGTGATATAGTCAAGTTCCTCCATAGAGGTGGGGTATTGTCCAAGAGAAGTCTGACTCATGCAAATGGACTCCTTACACAGCATTGTTTACAGAACCTTTTTGATGCATTGAAACTGAGCCGAGCTCTTTAAATGAATTTGCATGGTTTTCCAGAAATATGGGTCTTGTATGCTTAGGGGTTTGCTAGCGTTTCTTCCTGAATTTCTTTCCTTGACAGATCAACCTTAAGTTGTCTTAGCTTAGATATTTCCCAGGGCTTTGAAGGCAGCTAAACAGTGTCTAGTTCTATTTAAATGCATGTTTATGGATATATTCATTAAATATATCTCTCATAGAACATTGAATAGCTCTCCTAACTGGCCTCCATGCTATTTGGAAAGCCACATTCAAAGCGATTCTCAATGCTACATATAGATTTCTCACAGACCAGGAAAAAGATTGAACCTAATTCACATATAATCAGTAAGCTCAAATGGCTCCTTCTAAAAGCCAGCTGCACACTCAGATCAGTATGTATAATTTGTACCTTCAACCTCAGCAACAAAATCACAATCTCAGGAAAAAAAAAATCATTTTGTAGCACATATATTTATGCATTATCAATCAAACAATCAAACCATACTTCCACATTATCTCACACTTTTTCAAGAAGTGTTCCAAAACCTGGAACAATTTGCCCATCGAGATGAGACGGGACTCTTCTTTCTCTCCTTTCCCAACAAGCCTGAGAAATTATGTCACTCTGAATGCTTTCAATATTTTATGAAACCCTAATATATACCAAGCAAGACATACTATAGGAAAGAAAAAAGACAATGGACCATTCTGATAACTGTTTTTTCCTCCTTGCCCCCTACTCCTCCACCACTAAGGTCAACGTAATTCTTAGGAGTTTTTTCCTGGGTCTGTTTTCTCACTTTCTCTCTATCCTTCCTTTATTTGAACTGAGCATTTACCATAAAAACATGCATGGATCGGTAGGTCACAAGTTTGAATTCCAGCATAGCCTACTCAACCTTAAATTAAATAACTGAGCACTATAAATTGGGTAAGAGTAGCACCAGTTATTTACTGTGCTTATATCATTAAGTGAATATTGTCCATTTAGTACATATGCATAGAAAGGGACATGGTGACCTTGGAGCTGCTACATATAATGATTATAATGATAGTAATAATAATAACAGTAATAACATTATTATTGTTGTTATTATTATTGTTGTTATTATTATTATTATTATTATTATTATTATTATTATTATTATTAACCTTTTGCTTTGCCTGAACCTTCCTTTTTAAGGCTTATATGTCACCCCCTAAGGTAGGCCTGATGGCTCATAGGGCAGGGTGCATTGTATTTAAAAAGTAGAACGTGTATTTAGGTTTTACATGTCCTGGAAGTGAAAAACCCCATAAGTCATTTTTCACTGTTGTAAGACCTTTCTCTCCCACTGACTAACAACAGGTGACCTTATCATAATTAATAAGTGCTAACTTTAGATAGGGAGCACATTGAGATATGCTGTTTACACTTAAATGGATTGCAATTTGAAATTCTCTTTAATGGTGCAGTCAGATTTTTTATGACCTCCTGTGGAGTTTACAGGGATTAGACATGAAATGGATTGTAATACTACTGATTGGGCTGACGTTTCCGCATGATCTCTATTTTGTTCCAAGGTTCTTTCAAGTTTGTAGAGTGCACTAGGAACTCCTGTTAATATCATGATGATGCCATGTTAACATCAGTAATGTGCTGTGAACGCAGATTATATGTAAATATCTGGGCATTGATGAGATGTATCTAAATGTGCTATTGATAACTGAAAATAAAAATTTGTTTAAAAAAAAATAACATTCAAGTCAGATTGTGAGTCACAATTCTAATAGTGCCACTTTTAGAAAGTTGCTGCGCAAACAAATGATGGACAGAACGCTGAAGAAATCAAATAATCACCCCCAGTCTAGAGATCTGGGTTAAATCCATTGTTCTTTTGCTCATCATGCCACCCCAGTTTGGACCCAGCCATATGCAAATCAGTCTTGACCCTGCTCCTCATGGGAGCAGTCCAGCCCGAATTGCCAAGCCAGTCCTCCCTGGACAGGAAACAAGCATCCTGGGACCGGTTTTGGAGTATCACCCCTCATCAGCCAAGCTAGCTTTAATCCAGTGGCACAGCAAGCAAGGGACCCATGTCTGGACATACCCATCCCACTTAGGGTGAAAAAAGCTGCGCAAACAAATGATGGACGGAATGCTGAACAAATCAAGCATTCACCCTCAGTCAAGAGATCTGGGTTAAATCCATCGTTCTTTTGCTCACCATGCCAACTCAGTTTGGACCCAGTCATATGCAAATCAGTCTTGACCCTTGCTCGCTGTGTCACTGGGTTCAAGCTAGCCTGGCTGATGAGGGGTGATACCCCGAAACCAGTCCAAGGATGCTTTTTCCAGTCCAGGGAGGACCTGGCTTGGCAGTTTGGGCTGGACTGTTCCCATGAGGAGTAGGGTTAAGGCTGATTGACTTTGAAACCGGCGCATCTCCATCAAAGCCACAAGCGCTGAAGACATTTTATCGCCGACTGCGCAGCACATCACCTTCAGTTCTCTGGACCACTCCAGTGGAATGTATGCATCCAAGATGTCAACCGCAACACCTTCAGGGCCCGTGAACCAGACCCTCACGTGTTGTACATTAGACGACAAATGAGCTACCCCCAACTGATCTATCCTACATTTCAGTTTGCAAGACACCCACACAGCAAGTCCTCCCGAGGGCAGCCCCTTTCTTTTCTGGGGTGGGCAGCCTGTGTGCTAATGTCGAGGAAACCAGTTACACTAGTGAATTTTTTTGTGGTTGACCCTGACAAGGATTGTAGCAGTTGCTTGAGTAGGGTTCCAACCCCTTCGAACCAACAACTCAATTTCTCGCAATAGGCATGTGGTGTGGTATAATTTTCAAAACGTGTTTGTAAGAAGTTCTTTTAAGTGGATATTGTTGAGTTTGTTCCTGAAAAGATGTAGGATGGGGCAGACAGGCATCTTAAGGTATCATATTTCTATTGCATGGAAGCACCACAAAAAAGCTGTTGGTTGAGCTTCATTTTCTTGATTATTGTCATTAATGACTCAGGGATATAGGGATATAGGTATGATGTATATAGCTGACCGCATTTACTGAACTACATATTATAGGATGGCTATTAAGTATGCAGGAGCCTGGAGGTCGATGCATCCCCCTTGAAAAACCTAAATTCCAACTTGCACATTTTTAGGGCTGTTACAAAACACATGCAGTCAAATATGCACTGCAGATGTTTGCGCATTTCTTCAGGATTTTGGGTCCAACTAATGTAGGAGTTTCTAAACGACAAAACAAAGGGTTTTTGTTTAGAGGTCGGCATGGGATACGCTGTCAAAACATGATGGATATCCTGCCTGCCTTAGGCTACACTGCACTTGTATTAGGGCGGATTGGACATCCGCCACGTTTGTGAGAGAAAACCTGTCTGGCAGGAGGGAGTGGTCAGACAACAGGATAGGGAAAGTAAAATAAAAAAATAAATAAAACCACTTATCTAGCGCTCGCCGAGTTGGCAATGCGGCGAGCGCAAGGTAAGTGGTTTTATTAATTTTTTTATCTTACTTTCCCTATCCCGTCATCTGCCCACTTACACCCCAACTTGTCCCGCCCCACCCCCGCCCCATCCCACCACCCCACCGTTGTTACCTGTGCCAACCGCCCCTGTTGAAAATACAACCTACACTCTGAATGAATAATGACATTTAGAGCCTCATTATTTATGAGAACCCCGAAAGACACAATTAGCTCCGGGGGCAAAGTTAAGGTGTTACACATGTGACCCTTAGGATCCCCTAAAAAAAGAAGTTTTACAGTGGAAATAGAAAATTCTGTATCCTCTTCACCCAGTAACTCCTCATTTCACCCCATTTTCCTTCTAGAGATTTTGCCTTTTTTAGCAGGTGAATTCCCTCGAAGGAAATACAGGATCGCCCAGAATCACTCATTACCGGGTATATCGAAATTAATGAGAATGTAATTATACTCTAAGAAATAGACAGTTTGTGTGGTCTGAACTAAGCACAAAGGTAAGTGCAAAACAGAGAACACAGGGGCATATTAGCAAGACTGGCGATAAAATTATCGCCGTTTTAGCGGCAGGAAACTGCCGCTAAAACGGCGATAATGGGCTTGCTAATATGCGTTATGGAATTCCAATAGAAGCCCAGGTTAGATGTCCTGCACATCTAACCTGGGCTTCTATTGGAATTCTATAACCCATATTAGCAAGCCCATTATCGCCGTTTTAGCGGCAGTTTCCTGCCGCTAAAACGGCGATAGTTTTATCGCCGGTCTTGCTAATATGCCCCACAGTGTTAAACGTAAACGTGATCATTTGCCCGCTTCATCAGCTGGATGAGAACCGTGTCTGAGGTGCCTGCTGTACGTCATGACGTTGGACTAAAACAAGCAATTGCTTTAAAAGAGCAGTGAGGAAATGCAGATGAAAAATATGTTAATAGCTTTCAGACTGCAAGTGCCATTTCTCTGTTGAACCGAAAAGGAGAACTGAAGATCTCTCTTGTCGTCTCAAATTTTCATGATGATTAATAACTGGAGAACTTATGTGCGCGTGTGTTCTTCTGGAGAGTCAACAATGACGTGTGCGCTGCATATCTGATGTAGCGTGAAACCTTCCACTAGATGACAGTTTAATGACACAAGAGAGCAGGAGGAAGATTGGAGCATATCTCTTTCATGATAATGAAAGAGAAAATTGATTCTTTGCTAGGCCGCAGCACCGAACAATGCTGCGTTCCTGAAAGATATGTTTTCATATATTTTGGGCGAGTGCTTCTGGAAAAACAGAGGGGTGACTGGGAACAAATTCATTAAAAAAAATTAAACAGCTTGGACGTGAAAGAAATCTCGTGTTTCTGTGCACGTTACAAAACTTTAAAAAAAAAAAAAGAGAATGGATTCTTGTTATTAAACGACCGGTATGAAATTAGGTGATTAAAATACATGCCCACTCAAAATAGAGGCATATTTTAGCCCCATAAATATGTCAGAAATGCTAAGCATTTGAAATGTCATATTGATTCACTCCAAACACCAAGAGCAAAGGAAGAGCGGTATTATATCGCTATGGGAGTTCTAGGGGCATATGTCTGTGCTTGCATTTTGGCTTGCTGTTCATCCTTCTCAATTCAAAGCATGAATGCCCTCACCATTTTTGCAAATATGGCCCCTTGGATTGACTTTTAAACCCTGCTAGCCATCCCCCAGTCAAAGCACCAATGGTGTGCGTGTAGATTCCTCCATTTTTAAGGTTAATCCTCCGGATCTCAGTTCCGCAGCTCTTGTGTGATGGACATCCATTTGATCAATGCAGCATAACATGCGTTGACCACAAGCCAAAACCTGCAAACAGCACGACCTGGGCTCAAATTGAACAAGTGGTTAATATTTTGAGGGGTTCAGTCTTAGTAGAGAGTGCAGTCTGTGCCTCATTCCTATTTTTCACCTTGAAAAGGGGTAATGTGCTAACAACTGGTGCTATTCCCCATTCTAAGGAGGGTAGAAAAGCTCATGTTCACTATTTGACCTCACGATTTACAAAAGGGTTTTCCTGATGAAAATCATACCGGCCAAAATCCTGGGGCATATGTACAAGAAAATGATGGAACGTGGAGCTGTGCTAAAATTGGCAGCACCGCGCTCCGACATTTCCAAAATGCAGGGATGCGCCATATTTACAGCAATACAGATCACCCCTGTGTTTTCCCTAGCACTGGCGCTAAAACTAGCTGCCTAGTGCCAAAGCAGTAACACTTGCTCCATAGTGCAAGGGGGCCTGCATTGCAATTGCCTTTAAGGATTGCTTATGTGCAGGAAGGTGTCCCTTCCTGCACATAAATAATCAATAATGGCAAAGTAGCAAATCTCCATTATTTAATGATTGCTATATGCAGGAAGGGACACCTTCTGCACATAAACAATCCTTAAAGGCAATTTCCTCTTTCCATGTGTGCTGCTGAATGCAGCACACATAGAAAAAATAGAAAAAGCAAAAACAAGGAGAAATAAAAGAATCTAACGCCTGCCTCAGAATCTGGGGCCGCGTCAAAAAGCAATGGGTTTTGCGGTGGAACACCCACAGCAACACCCATTGCATGCCCCTTTCACGCAGATACCTGTGTGAAAGGGAACCATATTTACAAAGCGGCGTTAAGCCACAAAAAGTGGCTTAACAGCACATTGTAACTATGGTGCAGGTCATATCGCAACCGGAACGTCACAAAAAGTGATGTTCCAGTGGCGTTATACCCTCGTAAATATACCCCCGGATTGTGCAAGTCAGTGGTGCTGGAACCATTTTCAGAGTGAGGGTGCTGCCATCAATGTTATATCACTAAAGCATAGGAATTACAAAAAATCCAAGCATCACATAAAGAACAAGTGTAGCAAATGAATGCAGCAAGACAGTAATAAGGGTGCAGCGTGTGGCTGATGGTGCATTTTGGAGAATTCTGAAGCAAATATATTACTAAAGCATGGTGTTGTAACACACTGTCATTTTCAGACAACACAGTTTTAATTGAAATAGTGATTACATTTGCACAGAGGTACAGTTTTACTGGTAAAAACGATATAGAGCACAAACAGTAATGTGTGAAGATCGAGTTTCAGCAAATATTTATCATTTGTGCATCCCAAAGTAAACTGTCTTAATTTGTTTTGATCCAATTAAGATCTTTGTTTCCTTAAAACTTCAAAATTACAAAAAAATATGCTTCATTTTTGCTTTCCTAACTGCGGATATATTCTGAAATATTTGACAAATTTATTTGTAGGGTTTTACATTTTTATCTGTTAGAAAATATTGACATTGTTAGAAATGGGGGTCTCTAGTTGGCAGAGGTAGGTACCTTTTTCCAAATGGGGACCCTAGCTTCTAGTCAGGGTAAGGGGGATACACACTTAAGATAACCCCTGCTCACCCCCTTGGTAACTTGGCACGAGCAGACAGGCTTATCCCAAAGGCAATGTGTAAAGTATTTGTACCAACACTCACAGTAACACAGTGAAAACACCACAAATGGACACCACACCGGTTTAGAAAAATAAAGTATCTTTATCTAAATTAAACAAGACCAAAACAACCAAAACCCAACATACACAGTTAAAAATATGACTTTCAAAAGGTTTCAGGAACTTGGACCATAGAAAACTATGGATGTGTGACTTTTCACCAAAGTACCTGTAGATGCGTGAAAGTTCCAAAAGCCAAACAGCCGCAGAGTCGGAAACAAAGAGATGCAACACTCCTGAGACCTTGGGCAGGTGATGATACAGCCCCGCTGGACGCAGAGGAAGGGTTGCGTCAAATCAGGTCTGTATGGGGAGTGATGCGTTGATTCTTCATGACGGTTTCGGTCCGCAGGTGATGCGTCAGACAAACTTGCCGCACAGGCACGATGCGTGGAAATCCGGGATGCGTCGGCGATCAATGCGGCGGCGTCGAGCGGCGCTGCGTCGGTCTTCTTCAGCTGCGATCCCTCGATGCGTCGATTCTTGCAGCGGCGACAGGCGCTCTGGCGGTTTCTGCAGCGGCGCGGCGATGCGTGGAAATTCTCCTTGCACGTGGAGATGTGTCAGGAAAGCAGCTGCAAGAAGAGGGATGCATCGATTTCTGTAGTTCTTTGAGTTTCTTCTTTCTTAGAGCTCCCAAACAGCAGCAACAACCTCCAGAGGCCCAACACTGGCACAGTCATCTCTTGGCAGGTCAGAACTCACAGCAGCAGAGTTCAGGGGAGCTGGGTGTGAAGTCTTTGTGTCCCTGAGTCTTCAGAACAGGAGGCCAGCACACTTCAGGCCCTTGGAGATCTCCTTCAAGCCGGGGAGACAGCAAACAGCAAAGTCCTTCTCCTTTCCTTGGCAGAAACAGCAATTGCAGGCCAAACCCAGACACACAGCAAGGGCAGTACTTCTCCTCAGTCTCTCCAGCTCTTCTCCTTGGCAAAGGTTCCTCTTGAATTCCAGGAATGATCTAAAGTTGAAGGGTTTTAGGTCTAATACTTATACCCCAGAATGTCTTTGTTCTCTTTGTGCAAGGGTCTCTGAGTCCAGTTCAAACCAGTTCTGGGGGGCACTCTGCAAGTGCACAACAACATCCATTGTCAGTGTGAGCCTTGGCTCCAGACACACCACAGGGGGGTGGAGCCAGCATTGTGGAAGGCAGGCACAGCCCTATTCAGGTACAGGTGCTACTCCTCCCACCACTCCAAATGCAGTTCAGGCCTATTCAGCCTAGTGCTGACTCGTCCAGACTCCTGGAGCCACTGCACCTCCACAGCCCCTGTCACTCCAAAGCCAGACAGTCAATCCACAAACAGGCAGAGGCACACAGGATAGTTGAACAAGAAAATAGACAATTTCTAAAAGTGGTATTTTCAAACACACAATTTAAAAACCATCTTTACTAAAATATGTGTTCTCAAATTCTGAGTTCAGGGATGCCAAACTCCATTTTTCTATCATATCCCTATGGGAAGATATGCTTGAAAAATGTCACAAAGCATTCCCCATTCTGTCCTATGGGGCAAGATAGCCTTTCAATAGTGAAAAACGAAATTGGTTGTATTTCACTATCAGGACATGTTACACACACCAGTACATGTCCTATATTTCTCATACACTGCACCCTGCCCAGGGGGGTACCTTGGGCCTACCATAGGGGTGCCCTATATGTAAGAAAAGGGAAGGTTAGGGCCTGGCAAGTGGGTGCACTTGCCAAGTTAACATGGCAGTTAACAAACTGCGCGCAGGAACCGCGGTGGCAGGCCTGAGACATCTTTTCAGGGCTACTCATGTGGGTGGCACAATCAGTGCTGCAAGCCCACTAGTAGCATTTGATTTACCAGCCCTGGCACACTCAGTGCACTTTACTGGGGACCTAATGGTAAATCAAATATGCCAGTCATGGATAACCAATCACAATAACAATTTACACAGAGAGCAAATGCACTTTAGCACTGATCAGCAGTGGTAAAATGCCCAGAGTCCTATAGCCAACAAACACAGGTCAGGAAAAAATAGGAGGAAGAAGCAAAAAGTTGGGGGATAACCCTGCAAAAAGGGCCATTTCCAACAGACATCCTATGGTGTTTTCTATACCACTCCCTGTTCCCCAGCAAGAGTGTCACAGTTCACTTTACAAAATCCTCTGACTTTGTAGTTACAGAAAGGAAACCCCAATTTCCATGTTAACAGATTATGCAGCAATTTAGTACAAGATACTGCCTGACATCTTACCTCTGTCCTAGAAGCACAGCAAATGTGACAAGATAAAAACAAAATTTAAAGACTTCCTTATTAGTCATTTACTTACTAAATTCCAGCAAGTTATTTTGGGAGAGCTGCAGCACCCCCTTACCTCTACTTCCTTTGCCAAAGGCACAACTTCCACTTGGATTGTAATACTGATTTGGGTGCAAATGGGAGTCTGTGCCTCATTTGGCGATAGGGTGCAATGACAATTCAGAAAGTTAATCAACACACTTTTCCTGTCTCGTTTCCTTTCACTGCATATTCATATATTTTTTTATCAGCGAGTGCCTTGAAAACACTATTTAGCATGAGTACAATTGTAAAAGGCAAATTTTATAAACAAAATATACTGATTTTTCCATGTACAAGAAGAAATGAGCAGATCATACATTTTATTTCAAAATATAATTTTAACCATTTAGGACTCGGGTATAGGAGAATCTAACTTCATTCAGCCGAATATTCCATGTTGTTACACAATGTGTCCTTTTCATTGGGCACCCAAGACAATTAGTAGACAGCATCCTATGACTAACAGTACACATATCCTATATATGAAAAAATCAATTTACGGAAAACTCTGTGGAAATGAATATCTCCATCAACAATGCCACAAGAGTGTTATCTTTCTGTTTTCTGTACCCCTCGCAACTCCTATTTCCTCCCAAGTGATCTCAACAGCTCTCATAACACTTGTCATAGATGTACTTAAACAATATTAATTCCATGTGCTTATTAATTCAATTAGTGACTATTAGACTGCTGTTCTCTAGCCATCCATTCTGATGGCTAAGACTTCTCAGTGCTCAATAAGTGAGCAGATCAATAATTTTTTCATCTCTCTTTAGGAAGTGGAAGTAAGATGTTTTCACTTTTTGCAGACCCGATTCCGGAAGATTCCACGTTATTTCCGGCGCTATACAAGCATAGTGCTGGAATGAAAATCGGACAAAAGGATTTTGCACTGATTTGTGTCACTTTTGTGTCGCAAACCTGGCGTAAAATCTTAGTAAATTTGCCCCCAAATGTAATCTAACATTGCCTAATGTCCGTCAGCCTATTTCAACACAATTCACCTGAAACCACATTGCCCCTACTAATGATAACACTGACCTGGTTTTACAATATCACAAAGTAATGCAATTTTTTCTTGAGAGGAAGACGAAGCGCAATAACCAACAATAACCACTAGATTAACTACTAAAATTGGGTTCCGGAGTAGTGTGCTACTCGCCAAAAAGTGTTTCAATGCCTCTTCAGGGGTAAAAAAGCACTATAAATGCGCAATAGCAATTAGGATATGGGAGTATGACTGTGTGGATTCTCTGTATTAATAATGTAAGCGTGACTCAGTTTTATGATGGGATTTCTAGTTATGACTGAGTAACTATTTGTGAAACCTAAAAGGCTGACTTCAGTAACTACTGCGGTCTTTCATGGCATTACTGATTTGACTGTCCCACAGTCCTTGGCTTCAGAGACGGACTGACCTATAGGGCAATCTGGCAGTGCCCAAAGGGCTTGTCCGACAGGTCAGAATATGGGCCATATGTTTGTCTTTTTTTGGCCCTGTATTATGGTATGGAGCCTGATTTTTTACTGTTGATTTCCCTCTTATTAACACAAATTGACTGCATCAAACACAAATACATATGGTCTCACATGCAATGCAGAACACCTGTACAGCTTGCCTTTACAAGTTCAAAACTGCACTGGTTTGCAAATGTGGGACACATAGTTAGCTATCTGATTTGCTTATAGGGGTCACTTTTATTTTGGTGCCCTGGCCTATTGTCTTTCCCAGACTGAACCTGCTTGACTTCTGTGCTTTCTGCATGTGTTTGCCAACGGAGCGAGTTAGAACAAGGACGACATTGGAAGCGGTCAATCTGAGTGAGTTTTTTTATCTTGTTTTTCATTCATCTTTTCTGATCTTCCCAATTAGCAAAGATACATTTGGCTTCCTCTTAGCTTGTGTAGCATGAAATGCCCAGATTCTCTTTTATGAGACAATGACAATCTGTTAATGCTGTTGAAAACAACATATAGGGCTAGTTTTTTGGTTAGTATCCTCTCTGAATAGAGGGGTTATTGTTTACCCTTTCCAATCAATGATGAGCCAAGCAATGAGGGGCATATTAGCAACGAACTGCGATAAAGATCGCAGGGCGCGCTAAGTGCGATTTAGCTTAACGCCGGCTATCGCCGGATCAGATCGCCGAGATATCGCGTTATTTACAACGCTTATCTCCACGGCGATGTGAAATCCGGTGATAGCCGCGAAATGCAGGATTATCGCTGGGAAACCAGCGATAATCCTGCAGCGATAGGGGAATCCTTGCTGATAGGGAGATGTGGATTTAGCCACTCAATCCACCTCCCATGTCAAAGATAGGTTAGTCAGGAAAAATGCAGACGTACAATAACGGCGATAACCGCCGTTAGCGCGGGTTTAAATATCGCTATGGGTGTCCTGGGCCCTATTGTAAATACGAAGAAGGACAATTAGCGATCATTTTCAATCTGTTTTCGCAGGGAACGCCTACTTTGCATCTCATTAGAGATGCAAAGCGAGGCGTGAACAAAACAGGAGCTGAATCAAGGAAACACACGCTAGCGTGTCCTTGTAAATAATGCAATATAATTATCGCCGCTTTTCGCCCGAAAACGGACGCTAAAGCGGCGATAATTTTATCGCCAGCCCTTGATGATATGCCCCTTAGTTTTAAAGGTTGAATAATTCAGGTGTGATACTTTAACTGCTCTTAAGTGTAATAGTTTTGTCGTATATTAGACTTTTTCATTGGATAGAGGAAAGGGCTTGCATGTTAAGACAAGCATGCATGTTCGTTTTCCTCTAGGTGGTTAAGAGGTTATAACATTTGCTTAATGAATAAAAGTTATTTGTGTAAGGGGTCATTCCTTGAAACCATTTGAGTTATCCTCCGGTCCCATAAAGTAATGGCCTGCAGAAAGTGGAGATACATAAATTATTAATTTCCAGTTCGATGGTCAGTACTTTCTCTTATTGTCAAGAGCGTATTAAGCAGTTGGAGCCCTCTCCATTGAGTTTTTATGCCACTTTTCTTCCTCTGTTAGCACTGTATATTTTAAAGGAACACCACAGGAATGAAAAAAGTAATCCACCATGTTTTCCATGCCTAATTTTGGCGGTGCTAGGTCAATACTACCAGTAGAGAGAGTTCCGCTCATACAGGTATACTGGCAAGCACCTGGTCTTGGGAAGGACACAAGAGAGAGAGATTTATTTCCTTAGTATAAGTTGGCTGAGTTGTGTTTCAAGGAGTAGAACAGTGATTTTCTCCATCATAAGCAAAGATGAATATGGCACTTGTGAGCTGACTTGATGTGTTAAATCTAGAAAGAGAGTGCTGGCATAGTTGTGAGGGCATAAAGGATGTTGTAGTCACCAATTGCTTCACGTATTCTGAGTTCATAAATGTACCTCAAGGGTGTGTGATTGGCCTACAGGTTCATTTGGAAGTCTTTCCCAATGCCTGAATGGAGCTTAGACATTTCAGAGTCTCAACATGATAAATGGCACTGAAGACCCATGTACAAGGCAACACTCTCAGGGAGTGGTGTGAAATTACAGTAAATTTATAATAAATAAATACATCATAAACATGATAAAGTGAAAAGGGAAAATTCACATTTAAATTGAGGATTAAATGCCCAGCTAGATAATTATTGGGAGGTAGCAGAAAACATCTAGTCATAAATGCCGGGGGGATAGAGTGAAGATTTAAGATCAATGGGCAGAGCATGTGTCATAAGTGTAGAAAGTCAAATCTTAGCACCTTATTATGACTTTGGTGATCTTGGAGCGGGGCCGCCATGCTGCGCCCCACTCCGAGACCGCCAAAGCTATTAAAGACCGCCCGCCAGAGTATGACTTATTTTAACTCTGGCAGTGGTTCTTTGGTGGTCCCACTCCGATGCCTTTGAAAAAGGCACCGCAATGGGAGCGTCAAAGGCAATTCCTGCAGGGCATTGTCGGTCAAGTCAATGCCCTGGAGGAACTAGGCGTGCATGCATACAGGGGGGCACAACATGTGCCCCCCTGCATTCACTCCATGGCGCAGAGGCTACAGGGGGCCCTGTTGGGCCTCCTTTTTTGTTTCCTCACCACCACACTTTTCATGGCTGTCATCAGCATTAGGGTCTTCAGACCACTGCGCTCCCGCCAGATATCGTGGATCCCTGGCGGCAGCAATGGTCCCATGATGGTCCAACCGCCACAGTTCTTATGCGGCGGGCGGACTGCCAGTCTGGAGGTCCGCAGGCCACCACCATGGGTTTGGCGGTCCATTGGACTACAGAACTCGTAATAAGGGCCACAGTCTTTAACTACAGCTCAGTGAGCGGGGGAGTAGGTTTTCTTTGGATCTTAACATCAGATCCGTTTAAGGACTGTAAGGGAGACATAAAGTATGCTTTAGCTTTGAAACACCCATAGAATACCTCAGAGTAACGGATGACAATAGTGCATTTAATAGCTCTTTGTTCCTCTCTAAGGACGCTGGGAAAATTTCCTCTCCTTTTCCAAGAGTATTTAGTCTCACTTTACAATTAGAACTCTCCTGAGCAATCTTAAGTAACAAAAATAGACAATTTCTGTTTCAATTCTGTGCCTGTGCCACATCAAGGTTTTATGCTAGAGGCCATCTCTTGGTCATTCTAGAGGACGTCTCTGAATTCACGACTGCGGTTTTAGACTCAATATTAATGACAATGTTTTATCTATCCATTATGTACTCCACAGCGCCTTTGGTCCTCATTACCAAACTGAACAATATTTACAGTAAGTTGGTTAGCCAAGAAGTGAGTGAGCTGATAGCCACCATTGTTTGGTTACATATATGAACTTTATCAAGTAAAAACAAATAAAAGTATTGAAGGTTACTCAAAACCATCTCAATATATTGTAAATATGCAGAAGAAAATATAACATACTATTCATCACTATTGTTGAGTGTGAGTCTTGTGGGGCATGATATTCCTGCCCTCGTTCAACAATGGTAATAAACAGCATATCACACTGTGCACAGCTGTAGCATAAAAAATGATACAAGGGGTTTAAATGCTGTAGTAAATTAAGATCACCTTTAAGAGTCCTCCTTCTATTAGGAGAGCAGTTTCTCCGTGTAAAGTCATTGTAAAATGTAATCTGCGAGGCAGAAACCACAATATCTTTGTTTGTGTATGTGGTGGTTTATGTATGTTTGCGTGTGTGCATGGGCACGTGAGGCTTTTACAGAGAAAACTACAATGACAATATACCTACAGGTGTTTTAGAAACAGTACTACCTCTTCACTCAGTATTGTAAAGCTCTACTGTTGATTTTCTGAAAGCACACTTTATTGTTTCTATTGAATTACAGTAGCCGACAGACGGTATTGAATTGTACTCAAAGAAATGAAAGGTGTGATACAAACATTTTATGCTTTGAAGTGTCATTGAACACATGAACTTCTAATGGCGGCACACAGAGCGTCGCAGTCTAAAGGGCTCTGGTGTTCCTTCGCTGCCAGGTTCTCAATGCGTTTCTTGTGGAAAAAGAAAAACTGGCTAGAAATGGCAATGTATATAGTCATTTATAAACAGGGTCAGACTGGGACAGACAATAAGCCCGGGCACAAAAAAAACTGGCTCGCACTTGTGAATCAAATACCTAAAAAAGGGGCCTATATTTGCAAATCGGGGCATTTTGAACTTGTAAAAACACGCTATATATGTGTTTTACAAGGCAGTAGTGACTGGACGCATGTGTGCTTGCTTCAGCTAAAGTTTGTTTTAATATCAGGGAAATCAAAAGTACAAATCGGCCGACCATACTATAAAACAGGCCCACAGTCCACCAGAAAACCGGCCCACACACTGACCTGTTAGACCAATCCATCAGACACTGCCTGACTGCCCTGTAGGCCAGTCCGACACTGTGTATAAATCCTATGGGCCTCATTTATGAAAAGTGACGCATTTCTGTGTGAAAACAGCGATGCGTCACTTTTCATTGCGCCCTACTTGCGACATGCTGGATGCGTCATATTTACAGTATGCTGCATCATGTCGCAAGGAGTTACAGATACGTCAGTATTTCTGACGTATCTGTAGGCGCAAAAATGACGCATTGCAGGAGTGTGTCACAAAAGTGAAGCAACTCCAGCAATGGGTCATTTCACATGGGCAAGTCCCATTTCAAATGTGCCTGCGTCAGTCTTACGCCTGCTGTGAGGCAGGCGTAAGATATTGACACATTTGCATCCTAGAAGTGGCGCAGTGAAATCTCATAGATTTCACTGCGTCACTTCTACGAGGCTTACTTGCGTCAGAACGCCCACCCTGCATACACTATACCTGGCCCAGGTATAATGAGACGCAGGGGTTTACAAAGTGACGCATCTACTTAGATGCATCACTTTGTAAATATGACGCAACATGGCGCATTTTTTATGCCGCTGGAACGTCACAAAAAGTGACGCACCGGCGGCGCAAAAGTGACGCAAGGGCTCATAAATAAGCCCCTATGTCTGCTATAACAGGGTTCTCCAAAGTCAGTCCTGGAGGGCCTGATCCATGTCAGATTGTAAGCATATTCCCATTTAGTTAAATGTGGTTATCTTCAAAATCTGGCATGGATCCAGCCCTCCAGGACCGACTTTGTAGAACCGTGTACTAGAGCATGCTGGAATTATTAATATCAGAGGAATATATCCTGCATAGTGGTTACTGCGTGCAATATTAATACATAGATCAATGCTTAGTCAATTTGTGTACGTTAAACTGGTATTTGAAGATGGCATTTTTACACTTATACACTAATGGACTTTTTCCCAAAGTTCATTATTGTGAAATTTCTCAAGAAGTTGTTGGCCTAATACATTTTAGTTCCTGCACAGGTCAGATATCAGTTAACCAGATCTATAAATTGAAACCTCTAAAATGTCTGACAACCATCCAACTCACTGCAAAACAGGAATTGACAAGTCCAATAGGTCTGTCATCAGCTGCCAGCTTTTGACTTTCCCAATGATTTTGAAGGGTTTTTGTAAAACTGTACAAGAGGGCTACTTTTTGTGTATAAGTGCACATTCTGCAAGAGCAGAATGCCGTCACTCACAGAGAAGTAAGCCAATGGATGCTGCTGGCTGACCATGTGGCCCATGCTGTATACTCTGGTGGGCACCAAAAACTCTGAATGTGACAAGTCAAAAATGTGAATGAAACGCTGACAGACCAATTGATGAAGATAGCCGGCCGAAAGCTCTGATACGAAAGTACATTGGATATATAATTTTAGTAAAATCAAAAGGTCTTTGTAATACCAGACCTATAAACAATGCCCAAGTAATCAAGACCCAGGTGGAAAAAACTGAAACAGCAATTGTTTAAAAATTTGTGAACGTACAAATAAAAGAATAACAAAAGGTAATTCTCCATATGGACATCAGAAAAGCAAACTTTCATAAGAGATGATAAAAATTAAAAAACACTTTCCATTGACACTCAAAGTGAAAAATCTGGAGGATCCATACAAATATGGATTCCAGATATGTTAGATAGTGCCATCAAGTTATTTTTCAGTCTTAAAGGGACCATCTGTGAATGATCTCATACTAGATCTCAATGCCCAGGTTGACATTATTCAAATGAACAAACATTCTAGAAAGCCTGTGGTTAGTGATAGTTAGAGATGCAGAACTAGTCAAACAGACCTTTTTTTCTACTCTTGATGCTCCCTTTAAGCAAGCCTATGTAAATTTCTTCATGTTCACATCTATTTAATTATGCTACAAATACAATGTTGACCATTACACATATCATGAACCTATTTTATCAAATAATGATCTAAATTGTGCATGCACTCAGTCAATTTGCAAATACATGAAATATACTAACATTTTAAGTCGACCGAGCAGGACAGTCACTGTTTTCAATGCAATTTGGCTAGGCACCTGGTTACCACGTGGTATGCGTTGGTGGTAGCTTTTGCACAAGTGACCCCTTATTATTACTGTTCACAACTTTTTATTGCTTTGTGTGTGACATTTGCATGGTATTTGTCAATCTCTCTTTCTGGTTACTTAATTTTGGACAGTGAATTCATCACTATTTCTTTGCTGTGTTTTGTGCATTTCAAAATTCTATTTTTACAGTTCTGATTTAGAAATCACAAAGTGTAGCACAGGATGAATCATTTCTGTGTTCTTCTTGATTGCTGATGAGAAAACCAAAACTGTCAGTGGTTGATGGTTGTGCTTTCTTCCATTTCCCCTACATGTATAAACAATCATGTAAGAAATCACCAAGGCAGGGTAAGGACGAAGAACAGTAGAATCCTTAACAAACACTGTAGCTGAACTCTCACACAAACAGGCAACATTCAAATCAGGAATTTTGCTTTCAAAGCAGGAATTTTTACCATTGATCAGTGACAGAAATCGGGTTAGAAATTTGGGAAGGGGTACCTCTAAGTTCTAGTTATGCACCTGATAATACAATCTGATTAGACCATAACACATTTAAATGATAGACTCTGCTATACCACTGGGAGCTACAGCACATGTATTAGGCAATTCCCCAAAGAAATGTGTTTTTAATACAAGCAGCATCAAACAACAGTAAAGTTTAGAACACAATTCAAGAAAAATCCCAAAACAATTTAGAAAAAATTAAGCAAAATTGAAAAGGTAAAACGATAAGAACATGGTTGGAAATTGGTTAGTGGAAATATAAGTATGGATTTTAAAAGTTTACATCAATTATCACTAGGGAAAGGCACAGCACAGCACCAATCAAAGTCAATGTTTACTGTAGACCAAGACTTATACATGACTTCTTGCCAGTTAAGATGACGTGGGGTAGTGAAAGCCTATAGGGTCACACTGGTCAGAGAAGATTTTACCTATGGACATTGCTATATTTCTTGTTCTTATAATCCTTCATTGGGGCAAGGCAGGATGAGGAAGCCAGTCAAGGTTCCTCAAGGATAAATAGATCATTGTTGAGCTCCTTCTGACAGGTTTATTTCTGGTACCAAAAACTCTGTGTGACAAGTCAAAGTTCATGAACATCAAAATGTCTTTGCCACTAAGAGGGATTCTCTGATTCACCCCATTCCCAAATTCTAAATCCAAACTTTGTCATTTTCTTGTGGAGCAAAAGTCTGCAATGGGCAATAACATGACACCACAGGGTTGAGTGCTTCTTTTCGGTATTCCAGCAGTTGCCTCAAATACCTGGTGCTAGAAATGGAATTCCTGGTTGTCTGGGGTATGCACCCAGGCCAGGCAGGAACCACCACTCTAGTCAGGGTAAGCTAGATACACAATAAAAGATAACCTGTGCTTACCCTCTGGTAGCTTGGCACAGAGCAGTCAGGCTTATCTAAAGAGGTAATGTGTAAAGTATTTGCGCAACACACACATTAACACAATGAGTACACCACAAAAAGACTCCACACAGGTTTATAAAAATAGATTATTATATTCTGAACAAAACAAGACCAAAACGGCAAATACCCAATGTATGAAAGTTGAGATATTGAATTTTAAAGGAATAAATGCAGTAAAGTGTTTAGCAGCAAGTAGCACTAAAACGATTACCTTAAGCCATGCTGGACCAGGACAAAGTCAAAATTCAGGTCAACCATGATAGAGCACTGGCTGCAGCTCCAGTGAACAAAGTACCTTTCCTGGTTGACAACAGCAAGATGTGTCGATGTCGAGGGCCGCAGGTGAAGAATGTGTCGATCTTCTCTACTCAGTGAAGGCGATGCATAATTTTTTAAGGTGGGTGCCGGAGTTGAGAGGTGTCTAGCAATGCACCGGATTCTGCCACATGGTCAAGGGGATGCGTCATTCTCACTAAACTGCAGCTGCGGCGATACGCTGTCCGATGCATTGATCTCTGGAGGCAAAACGCTAGTTCCGCGGCGATGCATCAATTTTTCTCCCACAACTGGGTTGATGCGCCTGTTCTGCTACACGCAGACAGGAAATGCGTTGAAATCTGTGTTGCAATTATCTGGGCCACTTTCAGGCACAGGAGCAGGGGTAGATCCTTTGATATCCCAGAGTCTCAAACACAACAGGAAGCAAGCCAACAATCCCTTCAAAATCACTTGGAATGAAGGCAGAGTCCAGCTCTCCTTCAGCAGAGCCAGAGAACAGCAGGCAGCAGGGCAACAAAAAGAAAAGCAGGCCTTCCAGATCAGCAGTCCAGTTGAGTCATTTAAGCAGCACAGTAGTACTTCTGGAAGAACTTCAGTTACAAGTCCAGTAGTGTCTGACTTTAGGGGGGCAGAGACCCAGTACTTATACCCAAAAGTGGCTTTGGTATGGGAGTGACTTCAAAGGAGTTCTCTGAAGTGCAAAAGTATCTCTTTCAACCCAGTCCTGTCTGCCAAGCTATCTGTGGGGGTAATCAGTCCTTTGTGTGGGGACAGGACACTGCCTATTCAAGTGAAGTGTTGGCCCCTCCCTTCTATATTGCCGAGGCAGGGCCATCAGAATGCAGATGTATGTAGATGGGTACTCAGATACACTTATCCTTCCTGTGTTGTGGCTGTCTAGAGGGAATCCACAAAATGTAGCTGTCACCCACCCCAGACGTGCATTGGAGCTATCTCCAATAGGCTGTCAGGCACAGGGAACAGTAAGTGCAGAGAATTGTCCACTTTCTAAAAGTGGCATTTATAAAACAGTAATGTTAAATCCAATTTCTCCAGTGAGGAGAATTTATCATTACCATTCCAGAGGTATGAAACATGAAAAAGCTACTCCTCTATGATCAGGTACTACAGCCTAAAAGTGTATTAAGGAATTCACAAAGCTAGCCTATGAGAGGGGTAGGCCTCACAGGAGTGAAAAATTAATTTGGGGATTTGTCACTACCAGGACAAGTAAAGATAAAACAAACATTATCTACTTTTTACTTACATGGCATCCTGCCCTTAGTGCTAATTGGGGCCTACCTTAGGGGGGACTTATATGCAATAAAAGGGGAGCTTGAGGCTTGGCAAGTAGTTTTAAATGCCAAGTCGAAGTGGCAGCAAAACTGCACACACAGGCCCTCCAATGGCAGGCCTGAGACAAGTTTGAAAGGCTACATATGCAAGTGGAAAAATCAGTGTTGCAGGCCCACTAGTAACATTTGACTTAAATGCCCTGTGTATATGTTATACCACTTTACAAGGGACTTACTAGTAAATCATATATGCCAATCAGCTATACATAACATGCGCAATTGTAAAGCGCACATTCACCCGTAGGCGTCATGGAGCTGAATAACAGATGTTTATTGTTACCCAAATCAATGGTACTCATTTTATCGACCTCAGATGGATGAAAGGCAGAGCAGACCCGCTGGGATTTGAACCTGTGACCATGAGGTCGAACACAGGTCCCTGCAGTGGATGCATTAGTCCACTGAGCCACCAGACACCAATTTCAACATGTTTGAGGGGAGAAGGACATGCACTTTAGCACTGGTTAGCAGTGGTAAAGTGCTCAGCCAACAAAAAGAATCAGCAAAACAGGAAGTCAAGGGCAAAAGGTCTGGGGAAAGACCACCCTAAGGATGACAGGTCTAACAGATGTCCCACCCAGCTGAAAGTGGGAAGATCTACCCAGCCACTAGGGAGCTCGCATCACTAAAGTGGAAAAACCTAGCTAGACCGTCATCATTAGCATGGTCTGCCCCAGGTCTGTGTTCCACCCTGAAGTCCAGATCCTGTAAGGAAATGGACCATCTCAACATTTTTGGGTTCTCCCCCCTCATTTGCATGAGCCACCTGAGGGGTCTGTGGTCAGTCTGAATCAGGAAGTGAGTTCCAAACAGATATGGCCTCGATTTCTTCAGTGCCCAGGCCACAGTAAAGGCCACTGTCCAAATCACCAAAATCAGAGGTCCTCTGATGGGGTGCCCATGCAACTGCTCCAATGGTCTGAAGACCACTCCTCTCTTTGGCAGTCCTCTGTAAGCAAACAACATGCATGATAAGAGGATATCCAACTTTTTCCTCAGGGCCTCTGGCAGGCCTCTGATCATGCTTTTCAGGGTCTTGTTTAACCTCTCAACAAGCACATTGGTTTGTGGATGGGGTGGAGAACTTGTAAGTTAACCCACACTCCTTCCACATTAACTGCAAATAAGCAGACATGAAGTTTGTGTCCCTGTCAGACACAACTTCCTTGAGGAAACCCACTTAAGTAAAAATACCCTTCAGGGCCTTTGCCACTGCAGGTGCCGTCATGATTCTCAGAGAGATTGCCTCTGGATACCTAGTGGCATGATCCACCTGAACCAAGATAACCCTGTTGCCTGAAGCAGTCTGAGGATCCATATGCCCTAGGAGTCTACGAACAACAGGCAATGGGTTAGGAGTGACTTTAAGCCTCTGCTTTGTATTCTAATTGGCCTGGCAGGTCACACAAGTCCTACAGAACTTATTTAAGCAATTCTTGATCCTAGGGAAATAGAAGTTGGAGACAAGCTTTGCAAAGTTATTGTTTTGGCTCAGGTGTCCTCGCAGGGGAATTTCTTGAAACAACCCTTGCTGTCCCAAGCCTAGGAGCCTTAGGCTCACTGTAAATGTCACCGTGTGTTAGGGGATAAGCACACGCACTTTAGCACTGGTTAGCAGTGGAAAAGTGCTCAGAGCCCTAAGGCCAACAAAAAGAATAAGCAAAACAGGAGGTAAAAGGCAAAAGGTCTGGAGAAAGACCACCCTAAGGATGACAGGTCCAACACATGTCCCACCCAGCTGAAAGTGGGGAGATCTACCCAACCTCCTGGTAGTTCACATCACTAAGGTGGAAAAACCTAGATAGACCATCATCATTGGCATTGTCTGCCCCTGGTCTGTGTTCCACTCTAAAGTCCAGACCCTCTAGGGAAATGGACCACCTCAAGCGTTTTGGATTCTCTCCCCTCATTTGCATGAGCCACCTGAGGGGTGTGTGGTCAGTCTGAATCAGGAAGTGAGTTCCAAACAGGTATCGCCTCAATTTCTTCAATGCCCAGGCCACAGTAAGCCTCTGTCAAAATCACATTTCTGGTTTGCTCTTGGAAGTCAAGTAAGCCAAGACAACAATGTTGCAATATCCCATGACAAACCTCCTATAGTACCCAGGGAGGTCTGAGAATGCTCTCTAAGTCTGGGTTTTGGAGGGCAGCCAGGCCCTGATGCTTTCCATCTTGGTATGAAGGGGTTGAACCTTTACCCTGCTCACCCAGTGTCCTAAGTACACCACAGACCTATCTGGCACTTATTTGTCTTGTTTGCCAGGACTGCTTGTCGCAGAGCCTGAAGCACTTCTTGGAGGTGAAGAAGGTGGTCCTTCCAGCTGCTACTGAAGACAGCTTTGTTATCCAGATAGGCAGCACAGAAGGCCTCCATACCAGCAAGGACCTGGTTTACCAGCCTCTGGAAGGTGATAGGGGCATTCTTTAATCCAAAGGACATCAGCCTAAACTGATAGTGGCCCTCTGGGGTGGGAAGGCTAACCTCTCCTTTGCTCCTTCTGTTAGGGCAATCTGCCAATACCCTGGTGAAAGATCAAAGGTACTGAGATACTGGCCAGCCCCTAACCTGTCAATTTGCTCATCAGCCTGAGAGATGGGGTGAGCATCTGTATTACTCACTGAATTTAGCCCTTTGTAATCCACATAGAACCTCAGTACAGGTGTGGTGCCTGGTGCAGCAGCTTTTGGTATCAGAACCACAGGGCTGGACCAGGGCTACTGGAGGGTTCTGTCACCCCCAACTCCAGCATTTTGAACACTTCAGCCTTAATGCTTGTGCTCACCTTATCTGAAAACCTGTAGGACTTATTCTTAACAGGGAGGTTGTCCCCTGTGTCCACATCATGGATACACAGGTGGGTAGTCCCAGTGATAAGAGAGAACATAGAGGTGTACTGTTCCAACCCTTGGTGGCAGTCTCTCTGTTGTTCAGGAGTTTGAGTGGGGAAAGTATTACTCCTACCACAGACCCATCCTTCTCCTTGGAATCCAGGAAGTCAGGGAGAGGTTCACTCTCCTCTTCTTCTTCTCCATCTGTTACCAACAGCATGGTGAGCTCAGATCTCTCAAAGTATGGTTTGAGGCTATTTGAATGCAGCATACTGTGGGGGTGCCTAGAGGTCTTGAGGTTCACCAATTATGTGGCCTCACCCTTTCTTTCAATCCCCTCTTAGGGTCCATTCCAGTAATCCTACCGACTCCATCACACACACTTTCTAACTCGGTTGTAACTCCACAGTGGTAGAATGTTCGTCATACCACTCCTTCATGACTTTCTGGCTGGCTCCTGAAGGCCAGCATGTAGCTCACTACATCCTAAGGTACCTTCCTAGGAGCTTGCTCCCATCCTTCTCTGACCAAACTCAGAGGTCCTCTGACAGGGTGCCGATACAATAGCGCCAATGGACTGAAACCCTCTCCTCTCTGTGTCACTTCTCTGTAAGCAAACAACAGGCATGATAAGAGAAAATCCCACTTTTTCCTCAGGGCCTCTGGCAGGCCTCTGATCATGCCCTTCAGGGATTTGTTTAACCTCTCAACAGGCCCACTGGTTTGTGGATGGGGTGGAGAACTTGTAAGTTAACCCACGCTCCTTCTACATTAACGCATATAAGCAGACATGACGTTTGTACCCCTGTCAGACACAACTTCCTTGGGGAAACCCACTTCGGTAAAAATACCCTTCAGGGCCTTTGCCACTGCAGGCGCAGTCATGGTTCTCAGAGGGATTGCCTCTGGATACCTAGTGGCATGATCCACCTGAACCAAGATAAACCTGTTGCCTGAAGTAGTCTGGGGATCCATATGCCCTAAGGGTGTGCCAACGACAGGCAGTGGGTTAAGGGGGGCTTAAGCCTCTGCCCTGTATTCTCACTGACCTGGCAGGTCACACAAGTACTACAGAACGCATTTCAGAAATTCTTGATCCTAGGGAAATAGAATTGGGGGACAAGCCTTGCAAAGGTCTTGTCTTGGCCCAGGTGTCTTGCCAGGGCAATTTCTAGAGGCAACCCTTGCCGACCCATTCCCAGGAGCCTTAGGCTAACTGTCAATGTCACCGTTTGTTAGGGGATAAGCACATGCACTTTAGCACTAGTTAGCAGTGGTAAAGTGCTTAGAGTCCTAAGGCCAACAAAAAGAATAAGCAAAACAGGAGGTAAAAGGCAAAAGGTTTTGGGAAAGACCACTCTAAGAATGACAGGTCTAACACCTGGCGAAAAAAAAGCTCTCACCTGGACAAACTAGCAACATGCAGCTGCCTCCTTATGCCTTTCACAGGCAACTTCTATACTTTGTTCCAGTCCTCTAGAAGTCAGAAAAATGTCTATATTCAATTAGGTTTTGGGGCTAGGAGATTTATAACTGTTTTCTTTTTCAGCCCTAGTTTATCATGACAGGCTGCCAAGCACCTGGTATTTCTAAAGCCAGAGTAGGGTTCTGATCCACTGTAGTTCACTCACAACTGGGCTTCTGGATCTTTCTTAAATATTGGACCTCTTCAACTGCCATGCATGTCCTGAGGCAATGAACAGAATGCCCAGCAGATGGTTCTTGGGCAACTGACCCACTCCCTGGGTGCAAGTGGGGATCTGTGGTCCTTTTAGTCTTCTTTCTACCACAAGTCAAGAAGACTTCTTTCTTTAGATGATGTTCCAGGTCCAGGAATATTTTATGGAGATGGTGGTGAGGTACCATATTTATCCTGTGCACTAGGCAGTGACTGGAGAAAATCCTAAGCAAGATCCAAACAGACTTTCCCACCAGATTGCACATAAAACGTCAAAGAGTTTCTCAAACAAAAGAAATGGCAGCTCAGTTGAAGGGAGATGGGTCTGGGGATAAGTTTCCTTCGCTCCCTTCTGGAACTAGTATTTTTAATCAAGGGTCAGCTGCTAGTACTGGTTCCACTACTCAGGTTGTACATTCTTTGGCCCCAGTTACTCCATTGGCACCTTCAGAGCGCTTTGGTGGGGATCCCCAAAAGGCTCAAATCTTTTTGACTCAGTGCTCACTACATTTTATGTGCCGACCCAGTGTCTTCCCAGACGCACAGTCTTGAATAGCCTTCATCCTGTCTTACCTCAATGGAGACGCCGCCTCGTGGTCAATTCCCTTGGTTACTCAAGATTCACCCATATTGTATAACTTTGAAGAATTTAAGAAGGAATTTTTACGTATATTTGATCGACGGAAGGTCGCGCAAGCAACAGATAATGAATTACTGGAATTGAGACAAGGGACTCGCGAATTAGTCACTTACCTGGCGCAGTTTAACAAGTTAGTTGTAGAAACGGATTGGCCGGAGTCTAAAAGAGCAGCCTTGTTCTACCGAGGGTTGAAGGACGATTTAAAAGATGCCTTGTCGCAAATTCCGAGTCGCCCTACTGAGGTGTCCGCTTTGATTGACCTGGTGTTAGAGATTGATTATCGGCAAACTGAGAGGAGAGGAGAAAAGAGACGAGAATTTCGACCAAGTGTTCCGCGCTTTGACCGGGCAAGGTCTGATTTGGGGAGATCTGGAGAAAAGAAAACAGTGTGGAGCCAATGCAAATTGGAACCATAAGAGGCCCACTCACAAAAGAAGAAAAAGAAAAACGCAGGCAAAATAATCTATGTCTATATTACGGGACCAACGGGCATTTTGTGAAAGAATGCCCCAAGAAGCCTAAAACCTTCAAGAAGGAAAACTCTCAGCACCACCAGTAGAGGGAGTTGGGCTGGTGGTTGCTAACAAGAATACAACTCCACATTCTCATCAAGTAGCAAACACATTACAGTCCTCCTCTCCACACCTCATCCTGACGATGACTTTGAAGTTCTGCGATTGTGTTCTATCTGGGGTAGTGGTGATGTTGGATTCGGGAGCGACTGGGAACTTCTGCGACCTTAAGTATGCCTCAAGAGTTGGATTGATGGCGATACCCAAGGGAAGAGTGGAAGCAGTAAGGGCAGTTGACGGGACCAACCTATCCTCCGGCCCAATAACCAGTCAAATGGAAATTGTGGAACTCATCTCAACGGAAGGACATAGGGAGGAGATTCAATTCAATTTAATTGATGCCCCGCAGTTCGGAATCATATTGGGTCTTCCTTGGCTGACGGAACATAACCCGACAATAAACTGAAGTGAAAGAACTGTGAAGTTCAACTCTGGTTATTGTGCTGAACATTGTTTTGGAGAAAGACAGAAAGGACAAAAATAAAACCCAGCAGCATTACTATGCGAAAGAAAGATGATGGTTTGTGCTATGCAGACAGTGACCTTACCAGTTGAATACCAGGAGTTTGCTTCAGTGTTCAGTGAATCGGAATCGAACAAATTGCCCCCTCATCGATCTTACGATTGCAAGATTGATTTAGAGCCAGGATCCAATCTTCCATGTAGTCGGATTTATGCGCTTACTGAAGCCGAGAATCGACATTTAAAGGATTACATTCAGAAATACCTGGAAAACGGATTCATACGACCGTCTCAGTCCCCAGTCTCGTCCCCTCTATTTTTGTCCCGAAGCGGGTTGGGGATTTGAGGGCGTGTATAGACTATCGTGCCCTAAACAAGATTACCATCAAGAATCGTTATCCGCTCCCCCTGATTTCTGTGCTTCTGGATCAACTAAAAGATGCAAAAATCTTCCCGAAGTTAGATTTGCAGGGAGCTTATCATTTAATCCGGGTGAGAAGTGGAGACGAATGGAAGACTGCTTTTAGATCAAAGTACGGATTGTATGAGTACCAAGTCATGCCCTACGGTTTAAGTAACGCCCCCGCAGCCTTTCAGTACTTTATTAATGACATTCTGAAAGAATTCATCGATCAATGTGCTATTGTCTACATCGACGATATTTTGATTTATTCATCTTCAGAAAAAGAACACCAGCATCAGGTTAAAAAGGTCTTGCGCTGCCTGAAGGAAAATGACCTTTATGTGAAATTGGAAAAGTGTGCCTTTGGAGTTACCTCAGTGGATTTCTTGGGATTTGTGATCGCACCAGAAGGACTAACCATGGATATCAAGAAAATTGACGCTGTTCTGAATTGGCCTCCCCCTACTTCTGTGAAAGAAGTTCAGAGCTTCATAGGATTTGCAAATTTCTAACGAAGGTTTATTCGAGACTTCTCTTTGAAGGTGGCACCCATTACCAGATTGTTACGTAAGGGGGTTCCATTTCAATGGACTGCAGAGGCTGAAGGAGCCTTCCAGTTTCTAAAGAAGAGTTTCACTTCTGCGCCCATTTTACTACATGCCGACCCTACTCAACCTTTTTACCTGGAGACTGATGCTTCTGAGCAAGCTATCGGAGGGGTGCTTTCACAAAGACACAAGGAAACTGGCCAGTTACACCCGGTAGCGTACCATTCCAGGAAACTACAACCTGCAGAGATAAACTATACCATTTCTGATAAGGAGCTCTTAGCTATCAAAGACACCTTCCAAGAGTGGCGGCATTACCTTCTCGGAGCCAGACATGTGGTCACAGTATTCACGGATCACAGGAATCTTCAGTTCCTAAAGTCAGCCAGAACTCTCACTCCACGTCAGCTGAGATGGTCCCTGTACTTTGCCGACTATGATTTTGTAATAACCTATCGGCCACGAATTGACACAGATGGGAAAAAAAACTCTTATTTGTGAGCAAAAGATAATTCCTGAGACAAAAATCGTTGGAGCTACAATTGAGAAAACTCTGGAAGACAAGGTCAAAGAAGCATTGACGCCTGAAGAAAAGCTGAAGTGGGCTCAAGAGAATCCAGCCCATGAGATTCACGATGGGTTACCGTTTCATTCCAAGGCCTTGTTTATACCAAGTCAAGAACTCCAACAACAAGTGCTAACTGAGTGCCATGATAGTCCAATGGCTGGACATCCTGGAATCCATCGAACAGAGGAATTACTGAAAAGACAATTCTGGTGGCCTGGGCTATCTAAGAACGTTCGAGTACATGTTGAAGGTTGTGAGACTTGTGCTATGGGAAAGACGGATAAACAGGCACCTCAAGGGCTGTTGAGACCTTTGCCCACTCCTCCATACCCCTGGCACACAGTTACACTCGATCTAATTGTAGATCTACCCTCTAGTCAGGGATTCCATTCAATCTTAGTAATGGTAGACACCTTCTCCAAGATGGCGCACTTTGCCGCCCTGAAGGAAGACACATCAGCAAAACAAATAGCCACACAGCTTAACCAAAGTTTGATTAAAATACATGGTGTCCCTAAGGTTTTAATCACAGACAGAGGATCTCAGTTTTTGTCCCATTTCTGGAAGGCCTACACTAAAAAATTGGGCATAGAGACACGATATTCCACTAGTTTTTATCCCCAGACAGATGGGCAAACTGAAACGGCAAATCAGGAGCTTGAGAAATATCTTCGATTGTTCCTGATAGATCAAGAGGGTGAGTGGCCAGATCTTCTTTGGACTGCAGAATTTGCGCATAATAATGCTAAGAATGTCTCCACGGGGTATTCACCTTTTTACTTGAACTACGGAAGACATCCAAATTCTGCAATTTCCACACAAGAAGTGTTGGTGCCTGAAGCACAAGATTTAGTCCAACACCTTAGTGAGGTACATTTATCTGCCACCAAGAATCTAGCCTTAGCTAAGGAACGTTATAAGCAAAATGCTGACAGGAAAAGAAGACCAGAACCGGATTTGCGTAGAGGAGACAGAGTCTGGTTGAACACAAGAAATCTAAGGTTGAAGGGAAACAGGAAGTTTCAACCACGTTTTGTAGGTCCTTTTCCTGTGGAACTGGTTGTGAATCCGGTTACCTTTAAGTTAACGCTTCCCCCACAGTTAAAAATACATCCAGTATTTCATGTCTCTCTGCTCAAAAGGGTTTCACCATATCTAAAGGAATTAAAGCATAGAAAACCCCTTTTAATTGAAGGAAAGGAAGAATTTGAAGTTAAAAGAATCTTGGACTCAAAATCAGTTCGAGGTAAAATCTTTTATCTCGTGGACTGGAAAGGCTATGGTCCTGAGGATAGGTCCTGGGTGGAACAATCTGATGTCCATGCACCTCGATTAATTCAGATTTTTCACTTGCAATTTCCACACAAACCTCAGCCTGGAGGCTTGATCTTGCGAGGGGGTACTGTCAGGGTTGGAAAGAAAGGAGCTCGAAAACTCCAATGCGCCACCACAATCCAGGAAAAGACTATTTGGAAACGATCACCCGCTCGAACTAACTCGCGGGTGATCGTTATGCGAAATAAGGCAAATAGTTCTGTTCTTCCAACAGGGAGGAATGCGAGTGAGGTTGGCTGTCTAGTTTCTCGCGCTTGGGTTCGAGCGCGAGGTCTAGCTCAGGTGTGAAGCCCCGCGGTTGAATTCCGAACCGCGCACTTCACCAACGAAATTTCCCAGTGAGGAGCTTATCTCTGAAGCTGCAGTATAGTCAGTGTTAAGGTTAGTTTTGTGCTAGGTTAAGGCGTAGGTTAGAGCGTTTCGTAGCGGAGGTAGCTAGACAGGAATTAGTTTTAGTTAATAGGTAAAACCAAATAGGCATAGGTAGAATCTTCACTTACCGTAATCCTTAGGTCCTGAGTTTCTCTGAAGGTTTGAGGACAGCGTTTTGCGAGCAGGTTCATCTGCGGAAGAAAAATACAAAGAAGTTACAGAAAATCACAAGTAAGACAGAATGCGAGAGTGAGAGCTACAATGTAAAAGGTGAGAATTGACTAAAAGAAAACTAAGGTTATTGTTATTGTCTAGGAAGTCACTTGTCAGACACCAAAGAAAATAGAAGAGGAGCAAGGCCCTTGACTAATTGGGTAAGGAGTTTAGGAGAGAGAAAACAAGGAGTGGAAGGGAGGGATTCAGGAGGACTAATTATGTGTGCCTTGAATTGCAGTATCTCCACCATAACCAGAAAATAAGAGAGAGAAAGCTGGAAAAGGAAACACATCCAGAAGAAGGATAGAAGACAAGTTGGAAGATACCAGGAAGGTCAAGGCAGTCTCTTCTCTGTCCACTTCCCCTTTCCCCCGACCGGGTTCACGCGACCACCAGTTGATTTAGGTGTTCGTGTGGAGGCCTGAGGTGGGAATTGAGAAATACTCAACATTCTGCTCCCGGGAGTACAGGATTTTCAAGTGAGTCAAAGTCCTCCCTCTGACAAAAGGCAACATAAAGTGTACTTTTTAAAAGTTATTTTCCACAACTGATGTCAAAAATATACTTCACCACTGAATTACCTTCTTGATAAAAAGTCAAAAGTAATTTCCAATCAAGTTTCTATTATTTTCATTGGCTGGATTATAAAAATAGGCCTTTATTCACAAATGGGGCATTTTCATAGGAAAGTATGACTTTGCCTGCACAGCGACAACTCAACTTTTCACTTTGAAAACACATTCTTCTTCATTAGTTAGCTTGTCCTATTATATACATTGAGCATCTAGCCCTGTGGGCTTACAGGGAACACTTAGATGTGACTCCTCAATTATATAAAAGTAGGGTATCTACATGACAGAACACTTTTCTTAGCCAAGTGTAGCTACTGTGGTTTTAAAACTATAGCCCCAGCCATCTCAGAAAACAATAGACCTATATATTGTACTCATATATTTGGGTGGTGTACATAGACATTATGTCCCACATTATGTCCCACATCCAGGGCCAGCTCTAGGGTGGTGCAATCAGTGCAGCCACACCTGGCACTGACCTCAGAGGCGCCATGTTAAAAAATAACAAGGATTTAAAAAAACACCTGCTGCAGAGTTCCTTGTGTGTTCAGCAGTTTTCAGGCAACAATAAAAATGTCAAGATACCTCTTTTGATTAATGTCCCTGATGGAGAGAGATCATAGCTTTTCCTAGTGGCAGTCTTGACTCATCATAAATTAGAGCAGAGGGTTAATGTGCCTACTGCAAAGAACATGTACCATGCAAATCATCAAACTGCATTTTATGTGGCTTACTCAGTAGATTACTGCTTTTGTCACATAGATCCTTTTGTGACTTGCAGTTCATAAGTTACAACCCTAATATAGCACAGTGAGCTACAAACTGTCATCAAAGAGCTGCATGGTATAGGTTAGAACATTATGTTTTTTCCCCAGTCTTTTATTATCCTAAAGTTCTTAGAAAGAGTTAATTTGGGTGGAAATGCATTGTTATTAATAACGCCAACCACTGTGGTACATTTTAAATCCTAAGCTTGTTCTTCTTCAGACCAAACATTATTAAAGGATACTGCCTAGGACTTTTGGTGGAATCTGACTCCTACTCCATATAATCCCATTGACTTATGCAATGTTTCCTGTAGACTGATTTATATATGTATGATTAATTGTGTCTGTATAATGTGTGAGTGGTGTAAAGTGCTTTGACACCCTACACTGGTATGAGTAGCGCTATAAAACAAATGAAATGCATGTGAGAGGGGCTATGGAGATATAAGGTGCACTGGTGGAGCATAATAGTGAGGGAATTCATGGAGAAGGAGGCTTTTGGGGGGTGCTAACAAAGATTGTCACACTGGGCATCACCAGCTTTAAAGCGGACCCAGCCCATATTAAATCAAATTAGGCTTTAGTCAATTTCTTTATAGGAAACCATAAAAACATGTAAAAAAACCAACATATTCTATTAAAAAAAGTTAAACACAGTATAAATATCATAGTTAAAAAGTGAAAACATTTTATACCACCATAATATATTTATGTTAAAAAATTCTTTCTACATCTAATCACACTCTTTCAAAACCTCAGAATAGAAAAACTTATGTGTTTTTAGGTAAAGACTGTAAGAATAAGAACGCAGGTTGACATCGTCTAAACCCATAAGACCTCTGTATCAGTAAAATCCAACTCTTTCTCTGTTCATTATAGAACTTACAGAAGAAGACAGTATACATTGTTGTCTGTAGTGATATGTCATCACAGGGACATTTACAAACACATTGTGACCAACCGTTTATCTCTGGAAAACTGATTAAACTGTGGAATATGTCCAATCTAAAATGCGTTAAAACAAATCTATCTTGTGTCGTCTCAATGGTTTTTAAATATGGTTGCAGGCCATTAGTGACCAGCATCATTTGATTGTTACGGACACTCGGCTTCATCAGTTCTTAGGACAGTCTTAAATCCTCCAGTAACAATAAACAATCAATTTAAAAATTCTTTCTGCCAATGTGTTCTAGGGATTCTGGCTGAGCAAAAAATTCAGGATGGCCCATGTCACTCATAAAATCTTTAATGTCCATATCAGATATTGAATGTGCAAGCCACTGGTACATTTTCAATTATGAAAATTAAAGTTGTGCTGTTCCTGAATGATCTAGAATTTAGCAGTATACAAGGGACAGTAGGCTACAGTGTCAAAAGAGATGGGAATCCATTTCTTTGGAATGTAATGCCCTCACGCACCCAGTTGGCTATTTGGAAAAAGATCTCCGCCAAAGTGCCCCTCATCAGGAGCCCGTCAGGCAATGCAGCGCCGGCCAGACGAGGAGCAGCCCGATGATGAAGCATGACACCCAACTGGGTGTGTGAGGGCATTACATTCCAAAGAAATGGATTCCCATCTCTTTTGACACTGTAGCCTACTGTCCCTTGTATACTGCTAAATTCTAGATCATTCAGGAACAGCACAACTTTAATTTTCATATTGCATTTGGGCAACTGTGCTGGACCTTATGTATAAAAGCCCGTTGTCCCTCTATTTGTGAATTTACATTTTCAATTATAGCTTACAATGGCCTTAGGGATGTTAAATAAGTCATTTAGGTGTAAACGATTTTACATCATGTTTTTAGCCAAAAAGCACATGCAAGGTGCCACTGATCGGCATTGCCAGAGCACACACTAATGTAAAAAAAATTCCAAAAAAAGGGGAACCACTACACAAATATATTTTCTAATACACTTAGGGGCCGATTCCGATCTCGCCCGGAAGGGCTCCGAACGCGATCCGGCCTGAAAAAGTACGAGCCGTACGCGTGTTTTCCGACCGACTCGTCCAGCTGTACGAGCGAGCAAGTACGATGCGAGAAACGCGAAATCGCCGACCGAATTGTTTCCGGGTCTGACCCGCTCCGTACGTCCCGTCCGTAGGCAAACTGTGCCATGCAATGGAGGCGATTTCCGACCGAGCCAGTACGATGCACGATTCGGACAGCCGGATCGAGTCGGAGCCACCGACACGTAAACGCTCCAGGAAGCGTACTTCGGGGGTCCGTGCCGGACCCCCCTTCACCCGCAGCCTTACGAGTCGATCATGGTGCGGGTGGCACAGACGCATCCCCACTACAGGGGGCGCCCTTGTGCGCAACATACCTTTTTCGTCAATGGGAGTCTATGTACGCGTCGTACAACAGGCTTCCATTGACTTCAATGGGGCTCCGAGCGACCCGTGTCCGTCAGCGCTTGTTCGCATCGTACTCGGGCGCTCGGAGCCCCGGAGCACGAGTCGGTCGGAAAGCCCTCTGGATCCGAGTCGGACGGAGCCTTCTCCCAGCGAGATCGGAATCGGCCCCTTAGTCATTCCACCTATCTATCACCCAAATAAATTTCTGGAAATGAGACAAAGACTGTCTAAAATCTTTGTGGATCACCATCCAGCAATCAAAACTTTGTTTTCAAAAAGCTCCTGAAAATCCTACAGAACATCAAAGAAGACCATTGTTACTGGTCTTCACTGTAGATCTTAGGGCATGATAACAATCTTGGCTGACGGGTTACTCCGTCACAACAGTGACAGATATCCCGTCCACTGAAATATAAATTCTATTATATCCAATGGGATTTATATTTTGGTGGACTGGATATCCGTCACCGTTGTGATGGAGCAAACCATCCATCAAGATCGTAATCAGGCCCTTAATTTAGAGAACATAGCTAGAGTTCAATTTGGTCAAGAAAAAATCGGATTGAACCCATCAACGTTTCTATCGCGGTGCACAGGGCTCCACTCTGATTCTATTTTTTTTTAAATTTAATTGAGTATCACAAAATTTACTGCACACTGAGCAAAATATGTAAAATTTTCATGTTTGGAAATATTACCCTGTGGTAATATTTGCTCATTGTTTTCATCCTTCTCATATCAGAGAATCTCCTCCACATAAGTTTCACTACTTCTCACAGCTAGTATATTAGTCATAAATTCCTCAAAGTGTAAAATCCTTATTGTGAAGCACTCAACTTAGTTGAAGAAGTATTTAGTTGCAATAATAAAGAAAACATGGTATCACTAGTACCAAAGACCACTTCAGAATGTTGTCTATTCTCTTGTTAATTTTGCTTGAGCAGATAAAAAAGCAACCATGACCTTAGGGTCAAACAGACAAACCATGGTATTTGTTTACTGACAGTTTGGCAATTTATTATCCACATTCAAGGGCCTATCAATATAAGGGATTAATATCAGAAATTTAATGGACAGAGCTATGGGATAATACAAATAAAAGACCAGGCAGGGGTTTGAAAGCATGTTTTCCAACATGTGATGATTGTTCCTAAATTAAACTGCAAATAGTTTGTCTACTTTGTCCTTTCAATCTCTCCTCCTAAAATCTTGAGGGTGATAGGCCTGAAATGAAGGGAATATTAGATTTTCTTTTCACAAATTGATTACCTCTGGAGAGGTCCTTAATCGCCAGGCTCTAACATGTTAAAAAATAACTTTTCAGAATTGGACTACATATGATATTCTTGATTGAATATACTGGCTTATGCCTGAGCAGTTGATCAAGCCATGCATACAGGTAGCTCACTAAGTTGAATGTTCACCTCCTACAAACACTGTTATTTTGTAGGTTGAGTTCAAATACCCCAAACAGACTTCTATTATTCTGAAGTGAGTAAAGTGAGAACCATAAGTTGTGTAATAGTATCATCTGTTAATTATAACTCTTAGAAGTGGTAGATGTGTGATATGAAACACTGTGGTAAACCGATTTATCATCCTATGCACCTATTGTAAAGAAGGTGTATTGCTGAGAGTGTAGCTTAAAAGGTTACCTAATCCAACTCAATATTCTGTGAACTACTTCTTCTAAAACCTATTTGAATCATTGATGAAGCTTTCAGGCTGCCCTAAACCCACAAGCAAGTTGCAATTTGCTTTCACTGAATGACCTAAGGAAAAGCACAATTAATGAGGGACCTGTTGCTGTGGCGGTCTTTCGTGCCAGGCTTTCTTAACAGACAACTGAGCATGTACTATTGTTTGCCCATGGTACTAACAAAAAAAGGAAAACATAGATAGTCCAACTTTCAAAGACAAATCTCTAGAAAAGCTCCTGAAATGACGGGCCCAATTAATATCTTGGTGGTTCGCATACTCTGTCTCAACTGAGTATGCTTAACGCCAACATACGGGTCCACCCACAGAATTTAGATGCTTGCTGCAAATTTGTGGTTTAATCACAGCGGAGACTACTCCAACCCCACTGTGATTAAACTCTTCTGACTGCCCTGTGGAGTAGTGGCTGTCGGAGGCAGATCTCCAATTCCACCCACCTAAATTAGATGGCTGGAAATAGATGTAAGTTTTCACTGCCCAGGAAAACCTTGTTGGTGAGGGGTAATGAAATCTGCTGCAGTCTCTTCTTGTCATGGGAGAGGACTCTCATGGCATGGGGAACATTTTCTTTTTTACTTTCAAAAAGAAAATCCTGTTTTGGGATTTTCTTTTTGAAAAGAAAAAAGAAAACAGTTTGGTGCAAAGCTCAGTCATATTGACTGAGCCCTGCACCAAACTTCAAAAAGCATTAACTGGATCCACTGTGACAGTGGCACATAACAATGCTTTAAGAAATGACTGTCTGCTTGTTGGACATTTCTAAATCTGGCGGACAGTACCGCATCAGGATGACTAAGTAATTTACTTTGTTGCCCTGGTGGAGAAACAGGCCGTCCACCAGATTGTAAATATTTTGTTATTTAATATTAGGGAATGTCTTATTGCGTCCTAAGAAAATGAATCAACATTTTATGTCTAGAAGAGAAAAAACACTAATACAGGACGTTGGATTGAATTAAAGTAAATCTACCTGTGAATAGAATCATTGTAATTATCTGCATTTTTCATGCAATGGTGTTAAGACAGTGTTGTGCTGTATTTGTCTATTGTTGGATACCTAAAATGTGCATTTGCATGCTTATTGTTTTATGGGTTTTTGTAATAATGTTTTGCTCATTGATTGTTGCAAAGATTTTGAGTTGAAGTCCATAGGGTCATCCATTAACATAAAGTTAATGGGTTCTAATAAATACTACAGGATATGGATCAAACTTAGAAAGAATCTAAGACTCATCATGGGTGTATCTAGCAAAGACTGGGTGCAAATCTTAGCCAGCTTTGCACATGAATGAGACTGGACTGGCAATGGACGTTTGTTTTGCTGAAAATGTTTTGTTCTCATTCAGATTTCTGCCAGCTGGACCTTTACCAGTTGCAGTCAACCACAAATGATTTTTACCACCAATGTTCTGTGTAGAGTCATCTATGCCTAGTGAATAAATGTTTTTTGTAATGATAATGAATGAAGGGCTGCATAGGAAAATCAAAAGAAGTGAAGGGATGAAGTGCCAGATGTACGACCATTTTTGCTTGCGCAAACGGGTTTGCGAACCCGTTTGCGAATGCAAAAACAGCATGGGGAATGTACAAACCCTATTTTGCGAGTTACACATTTTTGCGACTCACAAAATAGGGTTTTGCGACTCGTTATTAGGAAGGGGCGTTCCCTTCCTAATAGCGAGCGCAACCCTATGTAAGAATGTTTTGCGTCCTCAATTGCGGGCGCAAAACACTCGCAAATTACCACCCTCTTCAAGAGGGTGGTAATGGGGTCGCAAAAGGGAAGAGGTCCCCAGGGGACCCCTTCTCCTTTGCAAATGCAGGGGAAAATAATTTTTATGGTAGGCAGTGGTCCCAGGGACCACTACCTGCCCTTAAAAAATGAAACGAAAACGTTTAATTTTTTCTTTTTTAAATGCATCCCGTTTTCCTTTAAGGAAAACGGGCTGCATTTTAAAACAAGCATTGGAAATGCAATAGGTCTCGCATTTTTTTAAGTTAGAGCTATTGGCATTGTAAATGGCAATGTCTGTTACCTACTAAGGGAGGATGGAGGGAGCAGTTGGTGTCGGAGTGCCAAAATGCTCTGTTGGAGAGTGACTGGCCAAAAGTAAACCAAACAAGCAGCGACTTTAAAAAAAAGAAAGCATGTGTGGACCGTGTAAGTGTGTAGCCATGAAGCATATTTTTAACAACTAAGCTTGAGGAATACTTGGATATTACTTTGTGCCAGGGAACAAAACAGTTGCTCCTGTGGAATAATAATACAGTATTTCTGATGCAATTCTGCACAATGGCAATATACAGGGTTAGTAGGATGTCAAAAGAAAGCTGGCCACTGACACTGAGGGAATAGTCAATGTGAATTTTTTTCGTTTATATAATAAATAAATGAAATAAACAATATATACATAGGGCTTGAGAATCACAATATGATTATACAACAAACAATGATTACAAATAGTGAACGGTGTCCCAGTGAAAAAAACATTGGAACCTAAACTAATAGTGACATAATACGTGACATATGTACAAGGTTTCACTTGAAAACATTTTGGCGACCATTAAATAATTCAAAATCAATTGGACAACACTTTATACAATCATAAGTGTTTGATAATAGTTCGCCTTTGTTAATTGTCGACGACGTTTCGACCCTATCTGAAGTACAGGGTCTCTTCAGGACCTAAAGGATGTAGGGACACCTAAAAGAAATGGGAGGATACTGTCAGTGTGTGGCCAAGGCAGTGGCTTGCAAAATTGGAGGTAAAGGCTTCTGAAAAGGGAGGGAGCGTACCTGAGGGGAGGCCTGCACTGCCTAATGTGAAAAGCAGTGTCACCGTGAAATAAGTGAAGAAAAACTCACAGGGACCCGGCCGGGCACTGTGAAAGGTAATAAATGCATTATAGTTAGATCAGTGTACAATGGCATGGCTACTGTTTAATAGTAGATTCAAGATGTGGTAGCATGGATAATGTTTATAACAAGAGCAAGCCACAAGAACTTACCCCTTGTGAGGGTAGTGTTAGGCAGAAAGGATGGCAGGGCCTGGATATCTCAGCGTTACTCGGGGCACTTGATATTCACAAGGTACAAGAACTGTATGTGAAAAACAAAAATGTCAAAAGCAGAAAATGTAATTCCTAGCAAATGTTTGTGGGGTATTGGCGGGTAGCTGCAATGTTGCATTTAAGAAAAAGCTTACCCATGTGGGTTTCTCTGGCTGATCAGCAGAATGGCCGATCTAAGCTGCAGGCGATTGCTTCGTATATGGGCAATGAACGCCAAGGAAATAACAAGTGGAGCTCTAAAATAAGAAAATAGTAATAATGAGGACGGGCGCTAGATAAATAACCAAGGTCTTAAATGTAGAACCAAGGGCATTGAGGTCAGGGCTGTTAGGACCTTGGATAAGCTGAAATAGCCGGTGAACAGGGAGACGGACGCTCCACTGTTCCAGCAGCACTCGGGGGGACAAACACCAGCTATTTCAGCTTATCCAAGGTACTAACAGCCCTGACCTCAATGCCCTTGGTTCTACATTTAAGACCTTGGTTATTTATCTAGCGCCCGTCCTCATTATTACTATTTTCTTATTTTAGAGCTCCACTTGTTATTTCCTTGGCGTTCATTGCCCATATACGAAGCAATCGCCTGCAGCTTAGATCAGCCATTCTGCTGATCAGCCAGAGAAACCCACATGGGTAAGCTTTTTCTTAAATGCAACATTGCAGCTACCCGCCAATACCCCACAATCATTTGCTAGGAATTACATTTTCTGCTTTTGACATTTTTGTTTTTCACATACAGTTCTTGTACCTTGTGAATATCAAGTGCCCCGAGTAACGCTGAGATATCCAGGCCCTGCCATCCTTTCTGCCTAACACTACCCTCACAAGGGGTAAGTTCTTGTGGCTTGTTCTTGTTATAAACATTATCCATGCTACCACATCTTGAATCTATTATTAAACAGTAGCCATGCCATTGTACACTGATCTAACTATTATGCATTTATTACCTTTCACAGTGCCCGGCCGGGTCCCTGTGAGTTTTTTCTTCACTTATTTCACGGTGACACTGCTTTTCACATTAGGCAGTGCAGGCCTCCTCAGGTATGCTCCCTCCTTTTCAGAAGCCTTTACCTCCAATTTTGCAAGCCACTGCCTTGGCCACACACTGACAGTATCCTCCCATTTCTTTTAGGTGTCCCTACATCCTTTAGGTCCTGAAGAGACCCTGTACTTCAGATAGGGTCGAAACGTCGTCGACAATTAACAAAGGCGAACTATTATCAAACACTTATGATTGTATAAAGTGTTGTCCAATTGATTTTGAATTATTTAATGGTCGCCAAAATGTTTTCAAGTGAAACCTTGTACATATGTCACGTATTATGTCACTATTAGTTTAGGTTCCAATGTTTTTTTCACTGGGACACCTTTCACTATTTGTAATCATTGTTTGTTGTATAATCATATTGTGATTCTCAAGCCCTATGTATATATTGTTTATTTCATTTATTTATTATATAAACGAAAAAAATTCACATTGACTATTCCCTCAGTGTCAGTGGCCAGCTTTCTTTGACATCCTACTAACCCTGTATATTGCCATTGTGCAGAATTGCATCAGAAATACTGTATTATTATTCCACAGGAGCCATTGTTTCCCATTAACTTACTTACCCAGGCTCCCCGTGAGTAGGGTTCCCTTGTTTTTTGTTCTCAGTACTTAGAGCGGTGGCTGCACCGCAAGGGATTTATCCTTATTGTGGATTTTTCCTAAATACCCTATGATACATAGGGTTTACTTTTTGCTCTCAGGGTTAGGATGTCAGAAAGAGAAGCTCCCTATATACTGAGCAGTATATTGCAAAAATTACTAGTGGCCCATCTTTATTTTCAAATCAACCAATTAGTAGTGTGAGCCCACGGCAGCAACTGCTTGAGAAAATAGAAAAAGCAAAGAAAAACATGTTAGAACTGAGCTTCATGCTCGAATGTTAACAGAATATTTGAAGGCAGGAATTATCCCACAAGGACTACAGATTAGAAACGTTCCAGGGATTTTTCGTGACGACCCAAAATTTAAGGGAGGGTTTAGCCACATCTCTACTACTTGTTCACGCCACTGGATGGTGTTAGGGGTAGAAACAGCTCTGGATCACGCTAAAGCAGAATTGAAAGAAATAGAAGAATTAGAAAAAGAACTTCTAAGTGGGGACGGAGTAACAGAGGCCAAAGTACTTCTAGACAAACTCAACAAAACCATAGAGGATTTCAACTCTTTTGAATTAAAGAAAAAGGCAGACAAAGTAACAAAGGACATTAAAAACTTCTCAAAAGAGAAGGCCTACCCTTACTTGAGAGAGGACTATTATAACACTCTTGGTACACAAAACAGACAGAACATCTGGGGTAGATTTAGGAGAAATCAGCCAGTTACTTTTTCAGAATCATCAGGAGGCTCAAGCGACTCTGACGCTCAACCAGGACCGAGTCGCATTGACAATCATCCAGGGCAGCCTTTTTTAGATCGAGGAGGGAAGAGAAAAGGCAAAACATGGTACCAATACCCGGGGGAGAGACAGACATGGAACAAACACTATCAGTGGGGCCCTCAGCCATACTAGATCTGGCCAATACCAGAACAGAGAGCATTCCCATTTTTAATCTATCACAACATGTCCTATCCTCATCTGAGATCTCCCTGTTAAGTAAAGGATTATCATTTGTTATTACTGAACGCACCAATTTCTTTAACCTAAAAACAGAACTGTACCAGTTCTTCCGTAAAATACGCCTTAGACTGTTCTTTATGGACAGGGCGGACTACACACAAGACTCTGTGACAGGACTTAAACCACCTTCCGTCTTTTACCCCACCAATGGCATGATGCCACCAGAACTATTAACATTTGAAAAGATAGTACTTGCAGGGATAGACAACCTGAAAAACAGTAATTCATACATACCATACAACATTAGCCTTAGAAAGTTTGAAGACTGACCAATCGATCATATTGAAACCTGCTGACAAAAGAGGCGGAATTGTGGTACAAAACAGACATGACTATGACTTAGAAATCAGGAAACAAATAGGAGAGGTAAGACATTACAAAAAACTAGACAGTAATCCACTAATAGAAATTAAAAAGAGATCTTGAGAATAACCACAGAGGGCTTAGACCTAGGCTTTCTCAATAAAAAGAATTCGCGTTTCTCAATGCAGATAACCCAAGAACTCCAGTCCTTTATACTCTGCCCAAGATACATAAAAACATCACCAATCCCCCAGGCCGACCCATACTTTCTGGATGCGGTTCAATTCTTGAACCTATTGGCAAATACATAGATTTCTTCATTAAAGATTATGTTCCTGAACAGGAAACATATGTAAGAGATTCTATGCACATGATCAATCTGTTAGAAGTAAGACCCTACAATATCGAGGTAGATTGGCTTGCCACCCTTGACATTGTTTCTCTCTATACGAATATACCCCAAGCGGAGAGTATAGAGGTAATCAAAGATTTATTAAATACCACACCAAGACCCGTTCAGGTCCCTACCAATTTTATTATCTCACTCTTACAGATTGCCCTCACACACAATTATTTTGTGTCAGAAGGTACCCATTACCAACAATGTTCTGGTACTAGTATGGGAGCGATTTTTGCTCCAAATCTGGCGAATATATACATGGACCATGTGGAACATAAATTTGTCCTCAACAATACTAATATGTACCGCTCCAAGAATGGATGCTGGAAGCGCTATATAGATGACATTTTTCTTATTTGGTCAGGTAATAATTCTGATTTCGATGACTTTGTTCTATATTTGAATTCTATACAACCACACTTGACTTTTACATCGACCATACACAAATCCAGCATTACCTTTCTGGATCTAAACATACAATATGAAGATGGAGGACTTTTCACCTCTCTACATAGAAAACCCACTGAACGCAATACATTGTTAGCCTATAACAGTCACCATCCACGCGCTAAGGGATGGACTACCTTACGGGCAATTCCTTCGGTTGCGCCGTAATTGCGCCAAAAAAGAAGATTATATGAAAGAAGCTGACATACTGAGAGAAAAACTTATAGCACGAGGGTATCCAAATAGGCTAATCAAAAATTCATTGAAAAGAGCCTGGTTTTGTCACAGAGATACGCTACTCACCCCCAAAGAAAAGTCCAAAACAAACGAACTTATCTGTGTTACCACGTTTGGAATACATATCAACAGAATCCTCAAATTGGTAACTCAAAATTGGCATATTATCAAAAGCATAAACCCCAACATTGGAATTCCAATGTTTGCATTCAAACGGGGCAAAAATTTGAAAGACCATCTGATTAGATCATCCTTAGAAACCCCACTACAAACCACGCGATCATTGCAATCAACCTGGGGCTTACCCGAGGTTAAAGGACATTTCAAATGCGGGAACTGTGTAGCATGCGCATTCACATTGAACACTAAGACTTTTGAACATGGAAACGTGAAACACACGCTGGAATTTTTTGCCAATTGTAACACGAAAAATGTTGTGTACTGCATAAAATGTCCTTGCGGTTTGCCCTATATTGGGCAAACACAGCAACCAGTGAAGGCTCGAATAGGACAACATCGTAGCAGAATTAGAAATTCAGTGCCTAATGCCCCCTTGGTCAGCCATTTTTCTAACAAAAATCATACGGCAGATGATATTACATGGCAAGTAATAGACAAAGTATCCATCCCATCCAGAGGAGGAGACCTGGCTCAAATCCTTCAACGAGTAGAATGTCGATGGATTGAACGCACCAATTCTATCATTCAGGGGTTAAACTCTGCTGAAGAATGGCGTGGTTTAATCACCACACTTAGTGCCTAACCTCCATCATGTGCAGCAGCGCGCTTGACACCCCTTACTGAAACAGCACCCGTCTCGGTCCTTATTGATGGGATCTGTAAACACAGCATTTAGTTTTTCTATCTAATGTTTCACTTCATTTGTAGCTATTTGCCATCCCCTGCCCTTCCCTCCATTATCTACACTACTACATGTATGGTTTATCCGGCCAACAATTTCTCAATTTTTACTTCTACTCTTTCTCTTCTCAAAACCCATTCCACTCCACCCTGAGTCATCAGCCACCCCCGGCCCGTCACTTCACTGACTGTATCACCACTTGTATGCTCCTTTATATTTTCCGTTACTGGTAACTTCCACCACATTCTGTGCAACCCCGCTATTAGGCTTGTTATCCCATTGCACGTAGAGAATGCCACAGCATTTCTTAGGGGTCCACACAAACAAACACACAATTTATTTATTTTTATTTATTTTTTATTATTTATTATTTATTATTTATTATTTATTATTTATTATTTATTATTTACTATTATTCTTTATTTCTATTTTCCCTCCTCCCTCCATACTTTCTGATTTTTAAATTCGACCCACCACATCCACCAGTCTTTTGTTTATTTCTATTTTGGCACACAGATCCATAGAGCAGATAGGTATTCTGGATCATGTAGCCATGCCTGACTCACCATTTTTTGGCGGGAACTTTTGCTTATCCATTGCTAGACAACTACTATCCTGTTGTTATCGCACCAAACAGGGAGACGGACGCTCCACTGTTCCAGCAGCACTCGGGGGACAAACACCGGCTATTTCAGCTTATCCAAGGTACTAACAGCCCTGACCTCAATGCCCTTGGTTCTACATTTAAGACCTTGGTTATTTATCTAGCGCCCGTCCTCATTATTACTATTTTCTTATTTTAGAGCTCCACTTGTTATTTCCTTGGCGTTCATTGCCCATATACGAAGCAATCGCCTGCAGCTTAGATCGGCCATTCTGCTGATCAGCCAGAGAAACCCACATGGGTAAGCTTTTTCTTAAATGCAACATTGCAGCTACCCGCCAATACCCCACAATCATTTGCTAGGAATTAAATTTTCTGCTTTTGACATTTTCGTTTTTCACATACAGTTCTTGTACCTTGTGAATATCAAGTGCCCCGAGTAACGCTGAGATATCCAGGCCCTGCCATCCTTTCTGCCTAACACTACCCTCACAAGGGGTAAGTTCTTGTGGCTTGTTCTTGTTATAAACATTATCCATGCTACCACATCTTGAATCTACTATTAAACATTAGCCATGCCATTGTACACTGATCTAACTATTATGCATTTATTACCTTTCACAGTGCCCGGCCGGGTCCCTGTGAGTTTTTTCTTCACTTATTTCACGGTGACACTGCTTTTCACATTAGGCAGTGCAGGCCTCCCCTCAGGTACGCTCCCTCCCTTTTCAGAAGCCTTTACCTCCAATTTTGCAAGCCACTGCCTTGGCCACACACTGACAGTATCCTCCCATTTCTTTTAGGTGTCCCTACATCCTTTAGGTCCTGAAGAGACCCTGTACTTCAGATAGGGTCGAAACGTCGTCGACAATTAACAAAGGCGAACTATTATCAAACACTTATGATTGTATAAAGTGTTGTCCAATTGATTTTGAATTATTTAATGGTCGCCAACATGTTTTCAAGTGAAACCTTGTACATATGTCACGTATTATGTCACTATTAGTTTAGGTTCCAATGTTTTTTTCACTGGGACACCGTTCACTATTTGTAATCATTGTTTGTTGTATAATCATATTGTGATTCTCAAGCCCTATGTATATATTGTTTATTTCATTTATTTATTATATAAACGAAAAAAAAATTCACATTGACTATTCCCTCAGTGTCAGTGGCCAGCTTTCTTTTTGACATCCTACTAACCCTGTATATTGCCATTGTGCAGAATTGCATCAGAAATACTGTATTATTATTCCACAGGAGTCATTGTTTCCCCATTAACTTACTTACCCAGGCTCCCCGTGAGTAGGGTTCCCTTGTTTTTTGTTCTCAGGGAACAAAACAGAGCCCGATAGAGACCCATTTCAAGGCCCCCTTTTAAAAACTGCCGGTGCTCAGCACCGTTGAGACCCGGCCCACTTAAAGCCCTGGGTTTTGCACTCTAATTGTGGAAATAATCGTAGGTATTGGTGCTTGGGTACCAACTCATGCACGTTTTCCATCCTAACCAGGTGGTTTTCCCATTAAATGATTCCTCCTTGGGAAATGTGAATAGGAAAGAAGGATGGCAGCACAATTCAAACACACTACTGCAATTCCGGTGAAAACAGGTTTTTCTACCCACAATGGTAGCACGAAAAAGCCCGGAAGACGGGCCCTTCAAGTATATGACCAAATGGTTGTGCAGTGGTTGCCTCTCAGACAGTGTGTTCTGGACTTGTAAAGTCTAAGTTTAAATTTGGTTGCATTTCTACTACTCTCTATTGCCTCTTAATAATCAAGCCAGCTATCCGGGATTGCACTGACAAACGGCATGGTAAGAAGGGTGGTCAGAATGTTTCATTCTGACTGCCGAATTTGGCGACTCCGCTTTCCTCTTCTAACATGGAGTTCTGGCCAAATTCCGCTAATTGCAGCGAATTGTTTTTTCTTGTGAGGCTCCAGAAATGCGAGCGAGATTTGGCGTCCGCTAGCTCCAGTTTCTAATGTAGACGGTTACAGTAAGAGGGCCGCTACTCGAGTAGATTTGCCACTCAAGTAGATTTTCTACTTCAGCGGCAGCAAAATCAACTCTACTAGCCGCGCACTCTTGCACACCACATGGTGCAGTTCGCTGATTTCTCAATGCTGCGAGCGCTACTGCCGCTAAATTGCAGCACGAGCAGCGCTACATGCAAATTTCCTCCCATTTGGTGGAACTCTGTAGAATCTCGCAGATTTTTTATGTAGGAATTCTGCCTACCCCTAATGGTAAGGCGATATACTTGGATGTAATCCAGTGGTGATGCTGTGTATCTCCTTCCTTCCCTGTCCATCCTCTCACCCATGTTTGGTTCCTGTTACTAAATCAGGCACAGGCATAGGCGAGAGACTGGGGGGAAGTAATGAAAAAAAGAGATGATGATAATGGTGTAGGAGGAGACAAGAGCAAAAAGAAGGCGAAGACATAACGGCAATAGTGAGTGAAGAGAAATGGGAAAAAAACATATGGAGAGAGGAGACAGAGAGCACTGTGGCACTAAAGAAATGACGCAGAGTGATGAATTCCCCTGAACAGGGTAATTAAAGGACCATACTTACACCCATAGTTAACGGTTCAAAGGTTCAATGGCATTTCGAGCAGCAAAGAAATTACACATATACTATTAGAAAACCATGCAATTGTTCGGATTAATCTTACCTTTACTGTTTTGGACAACAAATGCACCACAATTTTAGACCCGTGACAAAGGCAGAACCAGTGTCCTCGTGACACTGGTGTTTAAGAGGCTGTAAGAATTTGCGTTAAGCAGGAACTGCACAGTATGGACACATTCAGATGCATTTTCTAACTATGGGCCTGATGGTGAGTGGAGAAAGGTTGGAACAGAGGAATGAGGACAATGAAGAGACAGGAAAACCGGTGGGCAAAAGGGAGAGCCCACTGTTTTGGCTAAGGAGGGGGTAAGTTCGGTGAGATAGCAATGGTAGGATGGTTGGAAAACGGGGTAACTAGCTAGCAGTTTTTTCTGTGTGGGGCGTAAGTCAGTAAGTGGTAGTTTCCTTGCGTCAAGAAGCATGAGTTGGCGCCCCAGGAAACAGAATGGGAAGGCTGGTGGGATGAAAAGAACAGTGTGACCACAGATAAAGTAAAGCCGCATATTAGAGTTGAATATGTCGGTGTCATAAATGATGTGACTAAATGGAGTGGATGGAGAAAGTATAATTGGTTTCAGGTGTGAATGAAAAGTTAGAAGTATAAGCTCCAATTGGAGAAAGCCACAGTCCTCTCCCTGGGAGATGCACTAGTCTTCCACAGTGAGCTGCGCAGTTCATTCTCATCTGGATGCCTATTTTTCTCTGAGATGCACAAGCACCTTTCAGAAAACTTGTGAGATGCAGAACCCTACCCATACCCAAGAGTGCCTGTATTAAACTCAGGCACCCGCGGGGTTGGGCGGGAGGCATGTTTAAGTCAACTCTTGGGAAAAGGTGCTGGCGTTTTAGAAAAGTAACAGCATTTAGTCACTTCATATTTGCCAGCCTCCTGTAGCTGTGGTGGATGCTTTCTGCGACGTAGCACCTCACCACACTCTTCTAAATCTTCCCGAGTTACCTTCCGTGCTCCGGGTGTCCCTGTGGATCACACCCCCTCCCCCTGTAGCGGGTGTCCAGGTGACACCGCCTCTGCCCCTCCTCTTCAGCCCTATACCTACCAATCGCCGCCCGCGGAGGCTGTGCCCGGATATGGCGTGTTGCCCTCGAAGGGAGTAGGCTGCCCGCGGGCGTCTTCCCCCCCGCCCGCCCCCAGCGCGGCATTCCGAGCCTCTACCGGCAGGGCTGTAGCGGGCGTGCGGGTGAGTGACACCCCCAGGGGTCCTTTTTGCGAAGTGTTTAGGGAAAGAGTTTGATGCACCCGGTGAGCGCCGTGATTATCGGGTGCAGCCTGAGACTAGGGTGGGCTGAGGAGGGACCTGTGACGGGGCGGTGTTTGGGCCGGAGATGGAGGGGAGGTTTATTTAATGGAGGGGTCTCCAGGGAGTACGTCCCTGTGAGGCTCCGACCGGGTTCCTGGCAGGGGGTGATATCGATTGGGTCAGTCCTTTGTTCCCGGCTCTCGGGCGTCTCTCCAGTGCGTCCAGACTGACAGCGAGCTCAGCTAATAAGAGGCCCGTCAGTCCAACCACGCAGTTAGAAGCCAGCCAGCATCGCATGACAGCAGCTCTTCTCAAACTAAGGGGCCACACGATGCTAGCATGCCAATACAACACCCCTGGAAATCGTGCTACCACCCTTGCCGCTAATGATACAAGCGGATCACTACATGTCTCTTGCTGCAATTATTGCAAATACCCCTTATATTGTAGTCCTTTACAAGCGCTGCCATCTCCATCTGAAGAAACCCCCGCTGTGCACGGCACCAGCAGCCTATTAGTAACCCCACTTCAGCTGGTGCCGGTAGCCACTACACAGCCCACTGCTGTAAAATATACCTACTAAACATCGCACCGGTTCAAACGGTGCTAGTAGCCTAATTTACAAATGGTGCCAGCAGACCGTGTATGTCCCGCCGCTGTAAAGGGCAACAGCCCCTGCACATACCGCCAATGCAAACGATGCTAGTAGCTCAGACATACACCCCTGAATCAAATATGTTAGCAGTCCCCACACATTCCGCCACAGATGATGCTAGCGCTTCCCACGTATCCCATCGACTCAATTAGTGATAGCCGTCACTATTTCTGTTTCACCAGTCTTAGCAGCAAGTGAGGCTACTAAGCCCCAGCCCCCTGATACCACTACATCTTGCAATTATTTGGGTCTGTAACCCGTTAGTCACCCCTCCGCAAATGGACCCGCAACTTCCTTTTCCCCTTTGCGGTAACATTCTCCTTAGGGGCAAGCAACCTCCTTGTAGCGAATGGGGTTTCAGCAATCTTCTACAACACGAATAAGACCCGCAAACGTTCCGTTCATAAAAAAGGAAGCAAGCATTTCTGTCGCACAACATCTAGGACTAGTAGACCTTTCTAACTTCTGCAATTTGGCCCTGCGGTGTCCCACTGCACAGACGTCCTCATCCCCGCAGATTGAACCTGCCTCTTCCTAGGTCTATACTATAAGGAGAAATATGCTGTCCGGTCATATCGCAGTAACCCCCCACCGATAGAGGGGGAGTTTTCTTACCTTGCATCTGTAAATAGATCACAACATAGATTCATCTTGCTAAGGTTTCGAACAAATTTAATCCCCTGCATGTTAGGATACCCGGAAAATTCTTTTAATTATGCCGATCTAAGCCCATGCCCCTGTGATAATTCATCAGTGCAAACCGAACTGCATATAGTCCTATTCTGCAGCCTATATGAGAAGGAAAGGAAGGATTATCTGAAATCAATTTTAAAGAAAGGAAATTTTAAGCAGTGTCGGGTGGCACTATATTTTTTAAAATCATTACCAGATCCTCTGGTATGTTTTTCTGTGGCGTCCTTCCTATGGGCCTGCATGAGGAAGAGAAAGGGGAGGGCACACAGAGCACTGAGATGATTTTTATAGATGAACTGTTTTTCTTATAACTGATTGTGTAAATAATAATATAACTGTTAAAAATAGTATGTGAAGGGATTTTAATGATTTTAAAATTAAGAATTATTTCAGAAAGGTATGTAACTTGAGTGAAAATTTTATAAATGTTTATTAATTATGATGAATGTATTTGTTCTTTTATGATCATTTTTATTGTGGTCGAATAAAGAATATGACTATGACTATGAATGGGGTTTCAGCAATCTTCTACAACACGAATAAGACCCGCAAACGTTCCGTTCATAAAAAAGGAAGCAAGCATTTCTGTCGCACAACATCTAGGACTAGTAGACCTTTCTAACTTCTGCAATTTGGCCCTGCGGTGTCCCACTGCACAGACGTCCTCATCCCCGCAGATTGAACCTGCCTCTTCCTAGGTCTATACTATAAGGAGAAATATGCTGTCCGGTCATATCGCAGTAACCCCCCACCGATAGAGGGGGAGTTTTCTTACCTTGCATCTGTAAATAGATCACAACATAGATTCATCTTGCTAAGGTTTCGAACAAATTTAATCCCCTGCATGTTAGGATACCCGGAAAATTCTTTTAATTATGCCGATCTAAGCCCATGCCCCTGTGATAATTCATCAGTGCAAACCGAACTGCATATAGTCCTATTCTGCAGCCTATATGAGAAGGAAAGGAAGGATTATCTGAAATCAATTTTAAAGAAAGGAAATTTTAAGCAGTGTCGGGTGGCACTATATTTTTTAAATCATTACCAGATCCTCTGGTATGTTTTTCTGTGGCGTCCTTCCTATGGGCCTGCATGAGGAAGAGAAAGGGGAGGGCACACAGAGCACTGAGATGATTTTTATAGATGAACTGTTTTTCTTATAACTGATTGTGTAAATAATAATATAACTGTTAAAAATAGTATGTGAAGGGATTTTAATGATTTTAAAATTAAGAATTATTTCAGAAAGGTATGTAACTTGAGTGAAAATTTTATAAATGTTTATTAATTATGATGAATGTATTTGTTCTTTTATGATCATTTTTATTGTGGTCGAATAAAGAATATGACTATGACTATGAATGGGGTTTCAGCAATCTTCTACAACACGAATAAGACCCGCAAACGTTCCGTTCATAAAAAAGGAAGCAAGCATTTCTGTCGCACAACATCTAGGACTAGTAGACCTTTCTAACTTCTGCAATTTGGCCCTGCGGTGTCCCACTGCACAGACGTCCTCATCCCCGCAGATTGAACCTGCCTCTTCCTAGGTCTCCACATCTTCAGTGAGGCCAGATGCCTCCGCCCGCAACTCTCATGTCCGCAGCAAATGAAGGCACGGCAGCGCAGCACTCTGATTTGGGAAAGTCTTTAGTATTGACGGGATGACCAATTTACCCCCTTTGTGCATTTGACTCAAAGGTCATCTAGCTGCCGAGGTTTACTCCTAGCGGTTGTAGAGGAACTGGCACTCAGATACTCTATGATACAAGTAAATGTAGTGAATACATTCAATATCCTTTTGTGGCCGGCATCTTCATAGTTCATGCATGAAAGTAGGGAGTTTTTATTGGAAGGAGGAAAGAAACAAAGAAAGCCCTTAGTGATTTGTGGGGTCCAGGCCTACAAAAATAATATTGGTTGTTATGGCAAATATTAGTGTATCGAGAAAGGTTGATGTACCCGGCAGTTTTATGAACATTCTGGTTTACTGTGAGCTCTGTTCACTATGTAACCTAAACATGCATATTTGTATTTAATTCAAGTTACCGCGACGTTGGACTTGTGAATTTTTCTTATTTACAGTGGTCCGAAAGAGAATTCAGACACAGTGAAAATGCATCAGTACACGTTGACCTGCATCCTGATGCTAGATTGAAAAATTTTGTGGCAAGAGTTTTTGTTTGTTAGTCTTCAGTTAAGAGTACATGCATTTCTGTCGTGCTCAATACTTCTGCACCTGCATGGGTTTTGCGGGTTTTCTAGATGAGTGCTATGACCTTGATTTATATAACATGAGTTACATCGATTCTAAAGGAAAACAAGCACGGAATCGAAACCTGTGGTGCGCGCGCACCACAGAGGAGCCGAACGCGGGAATCAAACCTGTGGTGCGCGCGCACCACAGAGGAGCGGGGGGAGGGAGCGCGGCAGCGAGGCGAACGCGCGCTGCTGCGCCTGCTAGCCACCAGTGGGAATGGGAGGAGCAAAGGCGGGACATGCGCCCGCCTTTGCCCAATTGCGTGCCGTTTTTTTAAAAAAAACGCACGCTACAGCCAATACCAGCAGGCGAAAGCAAAACCACACGCATGAGCGTGTGGTTAGCTTTCTAAAGCCCTTTCTAGAGGTCTCGCGCTGCGCGAGCAGGTCTGCGCACTGCAACGCTAGGCGCAAGACCTAAAAACTGCTTTATTTAAAAGCAGTCCCAGACATGGTGGTCTGCTGAGCCCAGCAGGCCACCATACTTGGGAGGGCCTGCCATTCCCAATAGGGTCGCAAATTGAGAGAGGCTCATTAATATTCATGAGCCTCTTTATTTGCGACCCCATTGGGAATCGATAACAGTGTCAAAAACACTGTTGTACATTGGAAATAGCGCCTCGCAAATTGCGAGTCGCAAAAAACTGACAATTTGCAAGGCACTTTTTCCACGGTCGTACATCTGGCCCGAAGTGAAGTAAGGTACTTTATACATTTAGTTGGAAGTCTTTAGCCATCACATGACACTGCATGCCCAGATTGCTTGACCTATCTGTAAATCTAATATATTTTGTCAATTTCTTAAGTAAATGCATCATTTGGCCACATGTTTCCCAAAAACATTGGGGGGAAACCACCTGAAATGCATTAATGAGGAGACACAAGCCTCCCTGGCAGACATTACGCTATTGTGTCATTTTATAACTGCATTTAAAGAACTGTTGAAAAACGTTTTGTTAAACCCCACCAAATTATTCCAGAGGGGGATTGTTGAGGACGCTCAATTGCTCTGCGTTCTCGGCAGAAATCTAGGTCCCGCCAGCTTTAAATCTAGCCCATATTAATTATAAAGGACAGTTTGTCTTCCAAATTGCATCTGCGGATTCCTCCTAGCCTCTACATCAGTTAACTTACGCAGCAGATATTGTGTTTGTTGTGCAGTCTCAGTTGCAATAAGTACAGTGAGGATCTTATTGCAAGGTAAGTACGGTTTGTGGCAGCATAGTCCCACAGCTGGGGCATGAGCAGCTGAATCATTAGGGCATTGCTTAATCTGTGCCATTGGCTGCAGGAAGTGGGCATTGTTACTCAATATTTGGGATAAAGTAGAAAAGGGAGGAAGAAGAAGGAATGGAAAAAGAGGAAAACAGTGACATAAAGGGAAAGCAGTAATGGAAAACCCTGCAAGTTTGAAATACATCGAGAAATGAAGGGTTGCTGTTAGACCTGAAAGCCTTAGGTTGGTTTTCCTGCAGACTTTTTCTTCAGCGTGCATCCAATTTTGCTGCATTCTTTTTGTTAGCAATAGGACTCTGAGCACTTTACCACTGTCAACCAATGATAAAGTGCATGTGCCTCTGCCTTAAAATATGATTTGACTGACTGTTCCACAATTTGCATATTTAATGTATCTATGAGTCCCTAGCAGAGTGCACTACCTGTGTCCATGGCCTGTAAATGAAATGCTACTAGTGGGCCTGAAGCACTGATTGTGCCACCCACCCAAGTAGCACTTTAAACGTGTCCCAGGCCTGTAACTACAGAGGCTGTGTGTGCAGTTTACACTGCCATGTTGACTTGGCATTTAAAACCCCCTGCCAAGCCTTAAACTCCCTTTTTTATTACATATAAGTCACCCATAAGGTAGGCACTAGGTAGCCCATAGGGCAAGGTGCTGTGTAATCAAAAGGTAAACGTTTCCGTTTTGCATGTCCTGGTAGTGAAAAACGACCACATTTGTTTTTCATTGCTGTGAGGCATACCCCTCTCATAAGTTAACATTGGGAATTCTTTATTACACTTATAAGCTGTAATTCCTAATTGAGAAGGAGTAGCTCTCTCATGTTTCATATCATTGGAATAGTAATGATAAATTCTCTAACTGGTAAAGATGAATTTATCACTAACCTTTTAAAAATGCCACTTTTAGGAAGATGGCATTTTTCTGCTTTTCACCCAGTGTGCCTGCAGCCTGTCTCTCACCCCTGTCTGGGGTGGGTGACAGCTGGACTTTGTGCATTCCCTCTAGATAGCCACACAGAAAAGGAGGTTAGGTGACTGAGTGGCCATCCACATCATGATGGGCCATCCTTGTCAGGATGGAAGGGAGGAGCTGACACTTACACTTAAATAGACTGTGTCCTGTCCCCACACAAAGGGCTGTCTACTCCCCTGTAGTGAGTCTGGAAACCAGAGGTGGAAGGGAGCACCTCTGTGCACTTCAAAGCCCCTCTTTGAAGTCACCTCCACTTGAAAGGCACAACTGGATATAAGTATTAGGTATCTGACCCCACCAAATCAGACACTACTGAACCTGTGAAGAGCTCTTCCAGGAAGAAGGTCTGCTGTGCTGGTACAAGGACTGCCACTCTGCTGGACTGCTGCTCTGGAAGAACTGTTTTTCTGCTGTGCTGACCTGCTGCCTGCTATCCTCTGCCTTCCTGAGGCAGTAGTGGACCCATCTGACTTGAACCCAGAGTGACTCCAAGTGCATGGTAGCTTGCCCCCTGTTCTAAGTTCCAGGAACATCAAAGACTTCTCATCAACCTACAACAGCACCTGGTCTTTGCTTGCTGCAAGTCTTCCCCTTCCAAGTGGTGGCAATCCAGTCCTGGGCCCTTGGAAGTGGGTATAAGTGCTACAACTGCTAAAAATCCACACAGCGATAACGTTACACTGATTGGAACTGGTGCATCTCCCTCGACTCTGATGCAACGCCACTGCTGCATGGACTGCAGACATTGTATCACCAACTGTGTGGCACATCAACTCCAGGTTCTGACACATGCCCGACTTATCGATTTGTGCTCCTCACATCGCCTAGAACCCAGTGGATCGACAGCAATGCATCCCAACTCTTGATGTATCTTTGACGTTGCCCAGCTCAGAACCGACTCATCGTCTTTTTCGAAAGGATCAACAATGACGCATTGCTTCCCCTGCTCCCCCCATCGTCTTCGACATCGACACATCAAAGGCACTGTTTCAGTGGGCCAAGGCTGGTCCCTGTATCTGACCCATGCTCCATTGAGGTCAGCCTGATCTTTTGGATTTACACTGGTCATTCGCAACCAGATGTCACCTGTTGGCACTTTAAGCTTTTAAGCACTATATTTCCAATTATTCTTTAAAAATTCATAACCTGGGTTATACTTATTGGATTTGTGCTGTTTTGGTCTTGTTGTTTTCATAAAAATACAAGCTATTTTTCTAACTTGGTGCGGAGTAGTCTTTCTGTGGTGTTTTCACTGTGTTACTATTTGAAGTGTTGCACAAATACTTTACACATTGCCTCTTAAGTTAAGCCTGCCTGCTCTGTGCCACTCTACAACAGGGTGAGCACAGGTTAATTTAGGGCATGAATCTGACTTACCTTGACCAGGATTGTGGTTCCAGCTTGGAAAGGGTGCATATCTCTGCCAACCAGAGGCCGTATTATGGAAATGCCCTAGGGGGCAAAGGGCATTTGTGTGCTCCTGGGGCAGGTTGGTATTTCAGAAGGGGCCACTGATGCTTGTCCCTCCCCTTCTGTAATACTGATAGTGCTGGCGCACATAAAGTGCTAGTGCTATCATCAGAGGGCATTCCATCATTTGCATGGGGCCATAGGAAATCCCTTTGCCTCTGCGCCCATGCCGTATTATAGACCTGGGCTCAGAGGCAAAGAAGCTCTCATGAGATGCACTGTCAGTGTGCCCCCTAATGGCAACCCTCTGGAGTCACTCACTGCACCCGTCTGCAAGGGGATCTCTAATCCCCCTTGAAAGTGCAGGCAGGTTCCCGTCTGCACTGTGAAACATGGAGTGGCTTCAAATCAGCAGCTCCATTTTTCATATGAACCGGCGCTGTCCCAGAGACAGAGCAAGTTCGCGGTTGCCATGGGAGCAGCACATTCATCCTAATACAGAGCGTTTTCCTTGTTTGCACCCATACAAGGAAAATGCGCTGTACCTGTGATATGGCCCCAGAAACCCAATTTCTAACAGTGGTAAAGAAAGAAGCAATTGGTGGATGCAAGTTGAGGCAGCCTTGGAATTCTACAGCTTTGGCATTCAGCAGTAGACTCCCGAAAAACTTTGGGCCCTTTCACTTATTATATATTTATTTTTTTAATAGCTACTTAAGCACTGCATTGAGGGTGTCAACCAGTGTGGGGCCTATTTGGCTTGTCTTCATTAGAGCTCATGGAAAACCTCCTACGCAACTAGTTATATTATTTTCTTATGATCATTCATTGTCGGTGAACTTTTCTTCTCTAATCTCTTGTGATCACCACCACCCCAGTTCTCTTCCCGTTCCATATCCTGGACTTGGAACCCAGCAGGTTTCAATATCTTTGAAGCATGTGAATGTTCTTGCTAATATTGGTTTGCTCTTCCTACTGGTGTAATTTTGTATGAAAAAAATAAAAAAAACTTTATTGAATAAATATGTAAAATAATTAGTGATACCTTCAAGATAGCCACAGTTGTATTTTGTATCATAAGGTATTACCTTCTTTTTAGATGCTGCAAACTGCTGTTTTACTTATGTTTCATTACATGTGAAATTCACCTTATCTCATATTTCTGTGCCATTGACTGTTCCATTCAATCTTAATTTTTAGCTACATAACAAATCACATATTTTGGTGAGGCAAAACTTTACAGCAATGGTATTTTGGCATATCAGTGGTAGTATATTTGTGACCTTATTGCAACACAAATCTAACAACAAATCTGTTAAAGATGAGGCGCTTATGATACAGAATTGGGGCACAACAAAAAAAGGAGTGAAGTGTAGAAACAATGTGTCAAAAGGGGCAACGTTTACATTATTAACCTGGCAGCAACAGGAAGAGAGGAAGAACAGAGGGTGGATCTGTTCAGTTAGAGACATGTAAATGGGTGTTCATAGTGCCAGATTTGGATGTGAAGTATGTACGAATGGGGATGTGTATTTTTGTGTGTAGATGTGGGTGCATACCCTTTAGGAGCTACACGTTTATGCATATCTTTCACCTTGGATAATGAATGAAACAGCTCACAAAAGACAAAGGCCCTCATCGTGAGTGGCCCATGACAATCCCTGGATCTTCTTCCCGTCAGAACCACTGTTAATGGAGGTACTGCTACTTCTAGAGGAGTGGAAATAACAGGGATTCCTAGATTTGCGGGAATAATATGCAGGAATCAGTGCTTCAGTGCCAGTTCCTGTTGTTTTGCCCTGATGTTTTACTCAGAGATTCCAGCTGCTTTCGGCATCTGAAATCTAGGTCTGTACAAAAAAACAACAACAAAAACTTTAGTCTGCCATTTAACGTTCCCATGCGATTTGCATGTTAAACTATTCACCTGATGCTGCTCCAATCGATGTTTCTATTGATTTGTTTACAATGACCTGTCAGCTCACCATTGACCACAACTGACAGCAGGAAGGAGGTGGGAAAACCAGTGCACAGCTTAGTTTTCATCTTTTGAATACTGTTAAGCTTGTGTGCAGGAACTTCTATATCGAACAGTCCCATAAATGGAATTTATTGGTCAACATGCCAGCTGGTGTGTTTTGAAGTCGTCATCATCATCATCATCATCATCATCATCATCATCATCATTTTAACTTTATTCGGCAGTAATACCATAAGAGTTACAATACTATGAAATATATTAAAAAAAACTCAACAAAGAACCATACATTAAAACAGTAAGGGGCATATGTACAAGCCCCTATCGCCACGGGAACGTCACTTTTATGGACGTTGTGGTGGCGATAGGGGCTGCACCATATTATGTACAAGGCAGCATTAAGCCACTTAACGTGGCTTAAAGCTGCCTTGTACCTAAGGCACCCTTTCACGCTATGGTTAGCGTGAAAGGGGAGTGCAGTGGGTATTGTGGGGGGAGTTCCACCGCAACACCCATTGTATTTGACGCTGCCCCCTATGTACAAGGGTGGCGTACATAGGAGGCAGCGCCAAAATTAAGACCAGGAAAACCCTGGTCTTAAGGTGGCGAAACGAAGAGAAATGCATTATTTCTCCTCGTTTCTGCTTTTTCCATGTGTGCTGCCTTGTGCAGCACACATGGAAAAAGCAAAATGCCATGGTTTGTTTATGCTGAGGAAGTTGTCCCTTCCTCTACATAAACAAACCTTTTAAAAAAATGCCATTTTGTAACTTTCATGTGTGCTGCAGCACACATGAAAGTTACAAAATGGCATTTTAGGATTGTTTATGTGCAGGAAGGGACACCTTCCTACACATAACCAATCCTCCCCTGCACACAGACACCCTTTCACTCTGGTGCAAGGGTGCCTGCGTTGGCGCTCAGGGGGAAACGCAAGGCTGCACCACATTCTTGTAAATATGGTGCAGCCTTGCGTTTCCGAAGTGGTGGAGCGTGTCGTTAAGCCCAGGAGGCTAATGACACACTCCTCCACTTCTATTGTACATATCCCCCCAAGAGTCTGATTTACAACTCGCGGAGGGATTTCTCCTCACAACGGCGACGGATGTCCCGTCCACCGAAATATAAATCCCATGGGATGTAATGGGATATATACTTCGGCGGACGGGTTATCCGTCACCGGTGTGAAGAGTAACCCGTCCGATGCGTTCTAAATCAGGCCCAAAAAACAACAAATTTAAACATTATATCAAGATGCACATTTTTTAAGATAAAAAAAAATCATTTGGTGCCGACTCTAGGAGTAAAAATTCATCAATAACTGTAATGTTTGAAGTCCAATATACTAATGTCCTGCATTAAATGCATTATTTCCAAACATAGGCACATAAAGACATTTAAAAATAAAAATAAACGCACTGCTTATTGAAAGCTGCATGCCTTATACAGAAGAACAACATATCAACTACATTTTGAAACAAGCTGAAGCCAGTGTTTTATTCGTGTATAATGTAACTCCATTTAATTCTATTTTCATAAAATATTTATCTAATTGCAACAATTCATTCAAATTATGATTTAGAGAGGACTTCCAGCGAAGAGAAAAGAAACAAGTTTCTTTTTACCTTACCCCATATCAATAACTCTCGCCAACAATAAGCATTCTAGAATGTTACTTTGTTTGATGAAGTTTGATGGGTTTTGAGACAAGCTGTGACATTATTCACCGTATGTCCCCTTTAAACCATGGGCACACTCTACTATTTCATGCCACCCTCATTCCTTTCTTCCTAAAGCTAAGTGCACGTATGTTGAAAGAACTTGACCTAGTAATTTAAATTTATATATGACATTGTTTACTAAGAATTATAAATTACATAAGTACATATGTTGTTAACTACTTTTATTGTAATTCTCTTTCAGGATTTACAAAGGTCTTTCAACACTTATCAAACATTTATTAACATCTGGCATTCAGACATTAGAAAAGAATTTTCACAAATATATATCACTAAAAATTGTGAACGGTTTTTCCGAAAGATTAATTTAAGATTTAAATATATATGCCAAATGTCTAGCAAAAGTTGAAGTTGTCAGTGTTCACACTTTCCCAGAAAAGTATCTGTCTGTAGGGTACCACCACAAAATGGTGGAAAACATAAATGGAGAAAAACCTTCAGATGAAACCAGAGGGGTGAATCCCAAATTGTTTTAACGACCACCACAGTGGAAACCTATTTTGTAATCTATCTGATGATCTTTGACCATAAATGCACCAGGCTTTCAAGCATCATATATATATGTTATTCTAAAGAAAACTAACACTAAAAACGATTTCTGGAGCATGCCCTTTAATTGTACTCTAACTGGAGCAGGTAAGAGAACAGGGAGGTTGTAATGTCAGAGACAAAGGTGAAGAAGGCAAGGAGGAGATAGCAACAGATGGAGGAAAGGGGAAGGGGAGAGAAGCGGCTGAAAAATTAAAAGGTGTCGTATCGAAATTAGGCAAGGAGGATGAGAGTTAAATGTAGAAGGATGAAGAGTAAGTGAAACAAGGGCGGCAAGGAGCTTAGTATTTTGGAAGGAGTGCATATCTAAATTAAAAAATTGATTTTCAAAATAGGAAAAAAATCAAATCTAGGGAAGGAGGGTAGAAAAGGTAGGGATAGGAGGAACGGGGAGTGAAGAGAGTGGATACTGGGAGTGTGCCTGGAGAGGACCAGGAGTCAAAGGGGTGTCAGCAGTCGCTCTCTATCTCCCTATATAGTTATTTAAGAAAAAACGAGCGGTTTAGAAGAATTTACCTGCAGTTCAAAACATTCTGTGCATACTGTATTTGTGATCGTTTAACAATTGCAAAAACACGCATTGTGTATTATTACACTTTTGTTCTTTTATATAAAATAACAACTATGGCTGGGCTTTCTCATCTTTTTCTAAATCTTCACACCTTTTATTTTGAACAATGCATTGATTTCTAATACAAGCTCTCCACAGAGTCAAGGCGCTTTAAGCGGTCATCATTTAACGAGATATCTATGGGGGATATTCACAAGCAATGGCGAAAACTATCGCTAACCTCAGTTAGCGTGCGTTTTCTTATCGCGGGGAACTATCGCCGTGTTAGCGGCGTATTCACAACACGCCGCTAACAGGCGATAGTTTCCCCTACCGGTTCAAATGTCTGGCGATAAGATTAGCAGCACAGCGATAAAAATCGTCATGCCAACGTGAAAAAAGAGGCGATGGGCCAATTAGCGCCCAGGAACGGCACGCAAATTAGCTTCAGCGCAATTGTTTTCACATTAGGCAGGTAAAACCACTATAAAACGCCCGCTAAGCAGCCCAAACACAAAATAAAAAAGAGAAACAATTGAGAAGAACCATGGAGGAAGCTGGACCCAGTACAGAAGCCAACAACAACCCCCCAAACACCCAGGAGGACCAGCCAGAGATCCAGGGGAAGGGCAAGGAGAAGAGGAAGAGGAAGACCCGGTTCAGTCCGCAGGAAAACCAGGTCCTGATTGCAGAGGTGACAGAAAAACAAGAACAACTGTTTGTCAGCTCCACAGTGTCATTGGGCACAAAAGATGCAACATGGCAGATCAATCGCAGCCAAGGTGAATGCTGTCGGAGAGGTGAGGAGGACAGTGGACGACTACAAGAAGCGATGGGATGATGCTAAGCGCAAGACCAAGCAGAAACTTGCAGCCAATCTGAAAGCAGCAATACAGACTGGAGGTGGGAGTCCAGCGCCACAGGAGGAGCTGGATGCGTTGGAGGAACAGGTGTCCCAAGTCATCAGCGAGGAGACGGTGGTTGGAGTTCCGGGACAGGATACTGCTCAACATGACCAGACACAACACCAACAGGGTGAGTAACAACCAGGGACTGGGGGGATGGGGGGAGATGGGCCTAATGGCACCCATGCACAATTAAATATATTGCAGTGCACACCCGCAATGACTGTGGATCATGTCCCGGATACCCTTGGCCCTGGTGGCATAGACACATATCACCCTACTCACCCAATGCATTGCAAGACACATATTGGTGGGCTCACAGACCTGGAAATGTGCACATAAAAGTCTAGCAAATATAGTCCAAGTATCATATCAGACCACAAAATAAGGGCTACATGAAAGAGCAAAGGGCCACATTGATTGGAGATGGGGCAGGGTGCCTACATGGCCCCCTGCCTCAACACCACGCATATGCATGGTCCCGTATGTCTGAGTCGTGTGCAAGATTGTGCATGTGCATCAAGGGTGACACTACTGCACATACTTAATCTTGCACACAACTCAGACGCACAGGCACAATGGTGCTTGTGTGCTGAAATTGCTGTCGGCATGCCCACTCATGCACATGATCAGTCACATACACACTGCATCCTCATTTTGGCGTCAGAGAGATGCGGGCTGGTGCAGACCAGTCGTATATGCGTGGTGTTGAGGCAAGGGGGCCACTTAGACATCCTTCCGCATCTCCAGTTAATGTTCCCGCTTGCTCGTACAGGAGATGCAGTTCTGTGTACACCAAGTGAGAAAGCATCTAGTGATTCTGCATACCATAAAAACATGCATTGTCACAACAAAGTGATCATGTAGCCTACTGGCTAAAAGGTGCATATCCCACAATGCACACAATCAGCAGACTTGAGTCAAAATGTGATGTAATCCAATGAGCAAGGGGGATATGCCTACAACACTACAGTGCATGGACAATGCATTTCAGGAATGTGTCACCCAAATATGTACCACAGGACTTGTCCATGTGCCATACTCACAGAACTACAATGTCCCTGTATAGATGTATGACAACGTAAGTATGACAACAAGCAAAGATAGCAAAGTAGCACCAAATAATGACAAGTAGCTAAATGGCACCATCACCCCTTAGGTCAAATAGCACTCCTCCACTATCAAATGTACACATCTGCCATACAGAAAACTGCATTCCACATCAGTCCTGGTGTGATTTGCCCATTACACCATTATGTGCATGTAAACCTATCAGTTTGGTAAGTCAACAGTGTCAGTGAAGTCATGGTCCTTATCATCCACACGCAAAGCTCGGCATTCAATACTCTGAACCATGACAGCATGTATCATCCATGTGACCATCTGCGTGGCAATAACACAAACACACATCACCCTGCCATTTGCATCTGTTGGGAGGGGGGCAGAGACAGGGGCTGAGCACCACTAATACGCCTTAGTAAATCCACATCCATCAAATCCAGGCCCACTCATACACCACACGTGGGGTCAACGTTGAGTGTAATGGGTGTTGACACTGTCTGTACAGCCAGCATAAACAATGGAAACTCAACCTGCACCATACTCACAATGGGTAAGCCAACAGGAGGGCAGTAAGCAATGCATGTAAGAAAAAACTTGACTGACGACATGCACACAAGATAAAACACAATAGTCTAAGCTAGCTGGATACACATGTGTACCGCATTGTGCAGCACACATAGAAACAGTAAGTAGGCCTTTGTTGCAAATGTGCATAAAGGGGGCCCTCCTCACACATGACTATTTTCGCACCAAACCCATGCACATGTGCAGTACCCAGCAAAGCTGGCTGTCTGTGAGCCACACTGACAAAGCAAGTGACAGTGCATGATGAATAGCATGCCTGTCCCCAAACATATTAACATGGTGCAGGCCACGCCACTGAAGTGCCTGAGTGTGGACTTCATCCTTAAAGGAGCAGGTCACACTCTGACACTTCCTCGTGTACATACAACCCCTGATGTAAACAAGACATCAGCTGACAAGCAATGCACAAGTGTCCCAACTCTGACCAAGACCCATATTTACCCCCCCCTGCAACATCTCACCATTGTAAAGGGACATGAGTGAAAGGCCCACTGCCTGAAAGGGATAAGGGGCAGCGATACCAAATCTGCTGGGGCGACTCTACCACAATGCAGTGCGCACACACACATCAATCTGAGCTACTCAACATTGACTACAATGTGGGACAAACTGCATCACTTTCACAACTTAACAGAGGACACAACTGGTGCCGCTTGTGTATAGAAATTAGCCATTCGCATGTGTCATAGCTGTAAACTGTGAGATGTCAATGTACAACTACAATGTCACATCTGTGATGTTGCACTAATAATCACTATCTGGCAAAAAATATGCATTTCCCCCAAACTGTCAATGGACATTGTCATGCAGTCTGCTTGTAAACTCATCCAATGCATGTTCATACATGAAACCCACAGCTAAACTGCATATCCCCTTTACATTGCAGAGGGAGAAACATCACCTCCTGAACAGCAGCCTGTCTCACTCTTCACTGATGAAGAAGAGGAATTCGCCACCATCAACACTGAAACCCTCCAACAGCTGCTAGACTCACTCAGCACCCCATCTCCAGGAGCAGGGCGATCCAGCAGTGTTGTGGAAACTCCACCCCCTGCACAAACAACACAGCAGCAAGCACCTACCACCACAGCTGTCTCACAGGACCTTGAGGACCCACTACTGGCATTTCAACGCCGTGCGGTAGAGGTCCAGCAGGAGATGGCTGATCAGGTGTGGGTGGGGTTTGACAGCCTGGCGGCCAAACTTGATGCCATACGTGGGTGTCTGAGTCCCATTCGGGACCACCTACAGAACATCACAGACACCCACAGTCCGCTCCATGCCCTCCGACATTCCATGGCTGACATTGCTGGAGTCATGACTCAGAGACAAGAACAACTGTCCAGTCAGAGTGGCTCCAGCGATGGCAGCCAGGAGTTGGGCCGCCTGCATCGAATAATGGAGAACATGGAGCGGATGCAAGCGGAAAAAATGGCTGCCACGGCTGCACATCAACGCAATGTAGCTGGAATCTTCCATGCCCTGCAGCTGATCATCACTGCATTGCTGCAGCAAGGTTTGGCACAGATGAATGCTGCTGCAGCTTCTACATCCACATCTCTGCCCCCTGATGTGTCAGTGCCTCACAGTGCTGCAGCCAATCTACCACCAAGCCCATGTGAGGCACATGACACATCAGAGGACGAAGATGTGGACGAATCTGCATTTTTGCAAAGAAGAAAGCGGTAGCATTCATCTATGCCAAATGGCCTGTTTCTCCTTGGATCTGGGCTCAGCATCATGGCCCGTAACATCATCTTCCATTGTCCCCGATACACTCTGTGACACTCACCTTGGACCTCGACATGGACTGCCATATTATGTCTTGTTCCCAATGACACTGCAATCAGCCTGCAGACTGAACTCTGCCTCTTCCTCAGGACATTTTTCCCCAAAAGGACTCTGACTGGCCCTCCACTGGGCATCGATGGAATGTGGGTATTGTTTGGCCAAGTACTGGTCCAGTCTTTACGAATGTCAACAGACTTGTAAATAAACAATTTAACTCACACAGATGTGTGTTGTCCATGATCAATCAAGTATAGGGGTCTCTAAAAATGTAGGGCCAGTGAATCCACCAAAAGGTACACCAAGGGAAATAAGGGAAATGTACATGTTTAACTGTGACCCAGATAGGCAGTGAGATGACCAGGTATGTGTGAACTAGCTGTGCCCTCATTGCTCCAATACAACAATCTAGCAACATCCCAACTTAGCCCCACGTCCATCAAGGAAATAGGCATGGTTGCAAAAATGTCCAAGTCTGTTGCAGGCCACCAGTAGTGTCCCCCTTTACAATTGCTAAAAATCATCTCTTGGCAGATCTACTCACACTCTACGGGGTGGACAAAGCCTGTTGTCACGGTGCGCATTGCATGTCCCATCCCAAGATGCTGCACACCATATTCACATTGATGAAGATTCGTAAGGGCACATGTCTACCAGCAACAATTGGAACCACAATATCTGCCTCAGTGAAGTAGAGTTGGCAATAGGGATTCTCCCCAAAGTGCAAGGCGACAGTCAGCCCCTTCCTGTGGACAAACAATGCTTACAAAATTAGGAAACCTCTCATGCTGTGACCACTGTGACCGGATAGGGCAATGTGTCTGGGGATGTGTGGTGCACTGCACTTAGCATATAGTCAGATGCAGTACCACCATTTCAAGGATGGCATCACTATGAGCCAATGCCAAAAGTTACAGCTGAGAGAAGTGGCTATGACACTGGCACTACAGGGAGCAATGCTACATTTCCCCTCTTGTGTGCAGCAGAACAGGGTGCCCGCACCAAAACGGTATCTGGCACAAAATCATGACTTACCAACTTTAGTGATTCACAAAAGGCATTTAGGGGAAGTGAAGTCAGTATACCTAACTGTACTACTCCTAAATGCCATTTGTGAATACCAAAAATCGTAAAGTCATGGCTTACTCTCTGATTACTTTTGTGACTCAGGCCCACTGTTCTGCCATATGCCGTTCACAATGGAACCACAAATAGACTACTTCCTGCATGTCCCGGAGGTTGAGCCTCCATGCACATGAACATATAATTCGAATGAAGCTGACACACTTGCACTACGCAGCAAGTGTGCCAAGGTCTGTGCATTGTAGATGGACTCTGCGCCAGGAGCATGTGATATGCAGGGGCTTGACGGAATCTGTGGTACCCGGCGCATACATCCATCTCCATGATGGATAACAGTTGCAAATGCAATATCCACTCAAGGCCATGTCCCTGTGTTGTGTTGTAAATGGGCAACAATGTGATGTCCAACTCCGTGAGTCACACTTAAGATGTTGAACTTCACAAACGACTGTCCCTAGCCTAGGCCGTAAATACTAATTGCCACCCTGTTATCCATGCAAGTTTACTGTGCTCACATCTAAGGTATCCTGACACAATCCATCCTGCCAAGTAACATGTCATGACCATACTTACACATTCAACGGATTGTCTAGTGATGGTATGAGCTGCATACAAGGTAAAAAGCCACACTCCACAACATCAGCCCTGACATAAGTGCAAGCAGAAATCAAAACTAGTAACCATTTATTAGTGAAGTACAAAAAATAACTACCCTAAACTGACACTAATCATCACTACTACTAACATCATCTAAACTAACTAGGAAAAACTGGTCAATTACCTAAACTATCTACCCTAACTAATCCTAAACACGCAACAACATATCTAAAACATCAACCCCCCTCCCACCCTTAAGGCACATCATGTGATAGGACAAAGACATCTAAGCTATACATAAACTAACTACACAGTTAACCTACACGAAGATATATATATATATTTTTTTGTAATTTTTTAACAACAAAGACATCAACTCCCCACCCAAAGGAAAAGGAAACTCATCCCCAAATACTATACAATAATAAATATCTAAAACTACCTTAAAATCTAACACTAATTATACCTACACTACAACTACACTACCTAACACTTAAAATACTTACCTAACACTATCTAAAAGACAAGATAAAACATTTGGGGAAGGGAGAAGAGGGGGTGGGGCTCAACATGTCCAGTCTTCATGGGAGACCCAGGGCTGCCTTAATGTCCATCACGTGGCTGTGAAGCTCTGCCATGTCCCTCCTGAGTTCGGCCAGTATAACATTATTGTCCAACAATGCTCTCCGGTCCCACACAGTGAACGGCACCACCTGATCAGCATGTGCAGGTGGCATTGTCCCTTGGGTATGTGGTGTTGGGGGGGATGGGTAACTGCCTGTCCACGCTGGGACTCACGACAGACACCTGAGGGCCCTGGGATGGCCTGTGTGCCACTCTTGGTCCCACTCCTTACATCCTCGGGCACCAACTTCCAACTTCCTGCTGCCCGGTCATCCTGGTACCTCCGTGCCATGTTGCAGTACCCTTTGGCAACCTTCTTAATGTGGAGGTACCGGTCCTTCCTCACCTGGAAGGCGTGGGATTCCTCTGGTGTCATGTTGTCTGTAAAATAAGATAAATGACAAAATGTGAGTCCTTAAAAATATGTCATTGTTCTGCATTCAAATCTGAAACACAAGGTCACTGAAACATGGGAGCCTACACTCTAGCGTAACAATGTGAAGTCAGAGAGTGACCTGGACAATGAAATGTAGATTCCAGGATCAGTGACTACATGCTGGGGAGACTGACATGACAGTGCATGGTATGGGACATGTACTCAATCACAAAGGAGGGACTGAGGGCTTTTTAGACAGGTCCAGCATACATGCCCTAATGGTAGTAAAGATACAGAAGGTATGCTGTTCCTAATTACGAGACAAGGGAAAACTGCTTTTGCGTGGTCATGAAGTGTAGCAGGATGAGGATTCCTCCTCTTGAAATATAGGGCCCTCACACACCCTGCAAGATGTCATGCTTCATCATATGAGCTGCTCCTCGTCAGGTCGACACTGCAATACCTGCACATACTAGTTGTGTGACACATTCACAAGGCCCCATTTGTACACGCAACATGATGTAACACATGCTCTGTGTGCAATAGCATTGCTGCAGATCGCACAAGGCTGTTTCACAGATGTTGGTGTTGTATGACACTCTGGTGATGTCCTATTTCCTTTGATCAATTGTTCATATCTCATACATTGTCACACGGAGCCTATTTACAAGGGCAGCGTAGCAAACGTACCAAATAATGATGATGACAGCATTTTTACACTTCCTTTTGTGCAGCACACAGGTCCCAGAAACAATGCCTTGGATTGTTTATGTACAGTCACCCTTCCTGTACACAAACAATCTTTGTCATGCACGCAGTATTGCGCAAGGGTGCCAGCCTTGGCACTACAGTGCTAAGTGTTGCGCCAGCGCAGTGGGTAACACAAACCTGCACCCTATGCTTGTCGATATGAAACAGCGTTGTGTTGCTGATGTGCCAACATTAGGCGTGAACGCATGATGTCTCCTGCCTCACTATGCCACATTTTTACACTTGGACAATAGTGTGTCCCACACGGCATTTATGGGTTTGCGTTACAGTGTTCGTATTTAAATTTAGAGGTAGAACTTACCACACTGTAGGCCAACGATGACTCCCAGGTGGTCCAACAGGTCACCCTCACGGCCCAGGCAATCCTGCTAGCAGTGCTTCCATTGGCGCACAGTACGGTCCACGCCAAATACATGCAGCATCTGCGCCCGCACACGCTCCCACCTGACCTTCCGCACACTGACGCCATATCCGGAGAGGATCCGGCCTTCCCTCTCCACCATCAACGGCAGGTAAAACTTGACGAGCCAGAGGAAGCCCCCCCAATGCCCCCTCTGACATCCTGCCCTCCCTGCCCACATGCACCATCTCCCTGCACACACCTAAACCCACTGCCAAAAGTAAAGAAACCCAATAGAATAGCCCCAACAACTACAAAGAAAATTAACTACCCCAAGACAAACACCCGACAATATTGAGGACAAGTGACAAAAGAACACGTAAAAACAAGTACACCTCACTTAACAGAGACACTATCAACAGGACACAGCAACACTCTTTAAATCACCAATCTGCACCACACAACACCAAACACCTCCAACACTCTCCACAATCACCATCAATGTGCTCAAAAGAGAAAGTGAAAGTGCACAGCACTCCTCCTGTAAACAGGAAGCATTCAGACACCACTTCCTGTGTGTTTGTGGCCCGTTTGTGGACAAAGCAGTGAAAATCTGCACGGAAATAGACTTAGGGGTAATATTTCATATTGTTCAATGTGTTTAGCGATGGAATTTCCATCGCGAGTATGAAAAAAACATTGCGTTGACATTAATGCGGGCAGATTTTGCACGCTACGTGCAGGTTCTTACACAGATGAACAGTCTTAGATGAAATTTCATTTCAGACCCCAAAAAACACCATGAAGAGCTTGTTTTAACCCCTAATGACACCCTGAAGTTTAATATTTTGCCCCAAATGACACCCTAAAAATCATAATTTGCCCCAAATGACACCCTAAATTTCAAAATTTGCCCCAAATGACACCCTAAAATTAATATTTTACCCCAAATGACACCCTAAAAATCATAATTTGCCCCAAATGACATCCTAAAATTCATAGTTAACCACAAATGACCCCCTAAATGTCATATTTTGGCCCATACGACATGCTAAAAACTAGATTTTAGTACCAGAATTGACGCCCTACAAAGTCTAGTTTTGCACAAATGACACCATAAAAAGCGACTCTCTGTACAGAGGAGACATACCCACCATCGAATTACAATTGTGATATTATTACCACTTTATGTTAAACTTACACTTGTCAGAGTGATGTACTTATGCAGAGGAGAAACAGGCACACAGGGTATGTGTGTGTTGTGTTTTTTATTTGCACATACTGTGCTTGGGGTCATTTTGAACAGATATAAGATTGCTAAGGACAGTCACGATGTGCCGTGCTCAGGTGAAGACATTGTTTATGATTCGGTTCCTTTGGGCAGTTCCTGCTGCAGAAGCTGTGGGGTGTGCTCCACCTGCCTCATCTTCCTCATCATCCTGAGCATCGTCTGGTGCACCTGGCACTTGGATCCATGGGGCATTGGTGCGTACACATATATTGTGCAATACACAACATGTTATGATTATCTTGCACAATATTTCTGGGCTGTACAACAGTCTGCCACCTGTGATGTCAAGGCACCGGAAACGTGACTTTAGCACGCAAAATGTGCGCTCCACAATGGCCCTGGTGCATCCGAGGGCCAAATTATACTGCCTCTGGGCCTGGGTGTTAGTGGCTCGGAGGGGTGTCATCATCCATGGGGTGAGTGCATATCCTTGATCACCTGTGACATGTAATGGAGAGATGTGTCCATTAGTAGTTATGCATGCTGTGTTGGCAGTGTTAATAGTTTTGTGGTGTGTGATTTGTGCTACTTTGGAAATCATGTTTGCCATGTGTAGCTTCTGACAAATGACCTGCATCAATGCAAATTACATTGCCTCACAGCTGCTCGTCCCTCCCCCGAGCCTATTTAATTGTGTGCGCTGCGCTTTTGCATCACTAGCACTCCAACATCGCACCAATGTCAAGCCTGTCTGCGCATGTCCGCAAGCCTAACACCAACACCAGCAGGGACCCTGGCTCTCCTAACGTCTAGCGCTACCACTCATCCGCCCTCCTTGCAGTCAACACCAGGAGAACGTTTAAATGACAATGGGCCACACCAGACACGGCTCACGTTCAGTTCTGCTGCTGCCGCCAGACCTTCCCCACCGCCCAACACCTGCACTTTCTGAGCCACACCTGCCACAAAGCAACAGTCAGCAGCACCCTCACCTGAAGGGCCCACAGAGGGCGGGAAAGCTTCGCCGACACCATCAACATCATCACACACCACGCCATCTACTCCATGGACTACGTACTCATTCCTGAGCGTAGCCTCCACCTCACATACCATAACAACTCCAAATCAATTACCCTCTGGCAGATGCTTGCTAACATCGACCTGAGCCAACTCTTCACCACAGTGAGCCACAAGGTAGGGCACACCTTTGACCCCATCTTCGCATGTGGAAACTGCGTCCACTTCATCAACACCACTCAACGCCCATGGAGTGACCAGCACTACGTACACTTCCTCATCGAGAAACCCCATCACACCCAAACCCACACCAGGCACCACACAAAGTTACTGGAGCTGAGTCACTGAGGAGCTGGTACACTCCACCATCAACAGCAACACACACACCTCTGCAGCCAACACCAAGAGCGCTGCCCGGGATTTCCACACCTGTATCTCCAACTGCGCATACACACTTGCCCCAATATGCTACTCCAACATACAGTGTGCAATGAATGCCACCTCAGTCACCAGAACATCCAAGATGACAGATGCATCTGCATACGCCAGGAGAAGAACTGGAGCTACATGAAGGAAACCATTAGACATCACCACCTACAAGGACACCAAGCTCATACTCTCCCTCATCAAGGTGCCCACACACACCAGACTGGGCTTCCAGGGAGGATTGCAGCAAGTTGCAACATGGATGATCAACAGCTGGGGGGTGCTCTACAAAGAGGAGACATTAGTCCTCATCCTTGTGACCACCCCATCAGCATATGGCAACACCTGTTGGGCCACCGCCTTCGGCAGCCCCCCCAGACAACTCTAGGTACCTAGGCATCGTACTCGAGTCCTCCCTCTCCATGAACAAACAGGTCTACGCAGTGGCCTGCAGCTGCTTCGACAGCCTCTGCATCCTCCATGCGACCTTCACATGGTTCCCCCCCCATCAGGTAGGACAGTCACCGACGCAGTCATTGCCTTCAGGCTGGACAACGGAAACGCAATATATGCCCACATGGACATGTCTGTGCTCTGCAAACTCAAGACTGTCCAGCACACCACCGCCACACTCGGCCTTGTGTACATACTTTCTTCATAGGTCGAGTCCCTCCATCGCACATACTTGGTTCCCACCTCTCCCCACATTTGCAAATGTGTGGCGGAGGGGCTAGGCCTTTGGGGATGGTTTGTCTACATGGCTAGCCCCAGTTACCACAGTTACTTGTGTTGTGGTGTCTGGTAGGTGGGCATGTTGATTGACATGTTGTATGTGAGTTTGGAATGTGTGCATTCTCACATTTATAAGTTCCATGATTGTGGAGTTGAGGGGTGTGGTGTGTTCAGTTAGTACTTACCAACAAGCAGTGCATTTCTATAGGTGCCATCTTGAAAGCGCCGGTTGATGATGGACTGGCGGAAGATGTAGGATTCATGCACACTCCCTGGGAACTTGGCTACGACATTGGTAAACAGGCCCCGGTGGTCCACTATTGCCTGCACATTGATGGAATGTGTGTGCTTTCTGTTGCGATATATGTGTGCAGTGGCACAAGTAGGACATGTGTGCAGTCAATTGCCCCCAACACCTGCAGGAAGCCAGCTATGGCGTAAAAGCCTTGCTTGGTCTCAAGCTGTTCCTGCACAGTGTTGGGGAAGCGTAGGTGCTGGGGTATCAGGTTGATGATGGCATCCAAGACAGTTGGGAGGAACTTGGATAGGGCTGGCTGTGAGACTCCTCCAACTCTGGCAGTTGTTGGTTGGAAGATACCAGAGGTCAACATGTGCAGCACAGCCAGCAGCTTTGTTTGCGGACAGTTATCCGCTGTGTTGGTGCCGTCAGCCTGTGGGCTATCTGGGTCAGGATGCGGAGGATGGATGTCCTTTTGAGCCTGTAGTGGGCAATGACATCCTCTGGCGTTAGGTCTGTGAGGCTGAGGCGTCGGCGATGGAACCGCTGTCTTATTCGGCGCTGCCTCGGTGGTGGTCCTGGGGGAGGTGGCAGTGGTGGTGGTTGTTGTGGCCTTCTTGGTGCTCCGAGCTGCATGAGTAGTACCTCCATGGCATCAGTAGGTCTTCAGATGAGGCTCTGGGCTAGTCTCCCTTATATACTACTCTTTATCACCATTTTTAAGACCTCCTTTTTTCTGGTCTTAAGTCCCAGCTGCTAACGGGCCTTAGCAACAGTTTTTTCATCGCATCGCAGGTCCGGGCGAGCTTTGTGAATATAGCGAAGTGGGGTTAGCGTGCGTTTTTGCACGGGAACGCCTACATTGCATATCATTAGCGATAGTAATCGCTAACATTGTTGGCGATGCTGGATGCGGCCGCTATCACCACACATTTTCTTCAAGTCACTGTAATGGTTGCTTTAGCCAGTGTTTTGCTATTTATAGCTTTAATCCACCTCCTCGGGTGTGGAGATTCAGCCAGTATAATTATGCAGATGAAAAGTTAACTGTGAATACAGCAGGCAGAATTATGGCTTGGATTACTCCACCTGTCATATTTAGAATATGATTCAATCAACGGAGGAAGCAAAAAGTGTTGGAGTAGGTGGACATTTAACGGAGTTTCATCCGTCAAACCACCATACTCAAAATTGGATGAACGGACCTCCATGAGGGTGGACGGATGAACAGACAGTTTTTGGTGGGCCTAATGCATCTATCAAACTCTAAATCAGGCCTTTAGTTTGGCAGCAATTCTTTGGTGCCACAAAGATCTGCAATAGAATTTGGTATTTTGAATGGCAGGAAATAATATTCATAGTATACTGCTTTGGTACTTTCAAAATAGTGTGATCCATGAGAGTGTGTCCTTTGATATTGATTTTAAATGGAATCATGATTATACTGCTTGAAACAGAATGCCTACAACACAATTAAAGTACCACAACCACACCTTGTCCCTGTGCTACTTTTTTTTTTTTTAAATGTATATTTACAAACAAAAACGTGTTCTTATTTTTAGATTAGTTACCTAGTGTTCTGGGTGTATCACAGTGCTGCATCATATGGGAGGAGAATGTGCATCACAGTTAAACGGGCATGACAAAAGTATCTTCAATCACATCAGAAACAATGATTTACGGTTGCAGCAATAAGTGTTTCCTTTAGGTCCTGTGTAACACATTAGAGCTTACATAATTTCTTATATTATTGTATAGATGTTTTTAAAATATATCTTTATCAGTTTTCTTAATTTGTATTCATTACAACATAATCTGATGACATGTTGAGCTAGTATATATTGAGTTTGCATTACAATATACCTCACAGTGGTTATACGTTCTGCAGCAGTTCAAATGTTAACCTTTAGTATATATAGTATACTTTATCAAAAGTGTTCATTGCCTAGAGGGCTAGTAAATTTCTGTAGAATTCCCTCAACTCAGTCAGGTTATCTGCTACTTTATGGTCAGTTCTGTAGCGTCTCTTTTGGGTTTTCTTTATTGTAGACCATTCCATAACATCTCCAAGCCAATCTTTTTTTTTGGGGTACTTACTAGACATCCAATGTATTGCCAGGAGGCATTTAGCCAGTAAAAAATAAAAATAAATAGCATTCACCTTAATCTTATGTTTTGTGTGGAATGCTTTCATACCCAGCAAACATGCTTCAGGTTTGAGAGAGAGAGTAATGTTCCTTCTCCATTCTTATTTCTGTCAGCGACCCCATTCCATCAGATCAATGGTACTGGGCATATCCATAATACATGTAGAAAAGTCTCTTCTGCCGACAGAGTCTTTGGGACATTTTGGTTCTTTGCATAGGTTAAATATATGTGGCATAGTCATTGTGGCATACGTTCTATGCATTATATTCAGAGGAATTGCCTGGAATTGCTTGTGCTTGTGCGTAGAAGTGTCAGTGCTCTGACCCATCTGAGAATAATATACTGCAGTCATTCTATCATTTGTGTTTAACCACAAGGGAACAGGGGAGTGGGGGTCACCTCTTAGTTCCTAGTTTATTCTGATAACTACTCCCTTACTGCAGTTCATGGAAGTTAGGAGCATCAGTGTCATTGGTAATACCTTCCAGACGGACAAAGTTGAAGACAGAGCCCTTCACAGTAAACAATACTATAAAAAGTGGCCAGGCCCTACATTAAACCTTTCTTGTGCCTTGATGAACATGATGAAAGATTCCCCTTTCTATAGCTCTCCCACGAATTTACATTCCTGTTCATCCTATTTAGACATTTTCATCACCCTCATCAATTTATTTAAATTGCGGCAAGACCCAAAGTGTCAAAGTGGCATTTGTGGAAAATAGGCAACAGTCAGCTTGCACTTCTGTAAAAACATATGCCATACTTTCAATTTTAAAGCTACCATATATTGAGGTGGAGGTCTCAGTTTTTGTCATAACCAATAGTACCAGCAGTAAATTTAGAAGAAGTCCCAGCATCATCTTGTATCTGTTGATCTATGCATTTGAACTGCTGGAGCAGGAATCAGTCTCTCAATTTAAAGGTTCTCGGTTTACAATCACATGGGCTAATTCCCGCTCTCAAGGGGAGATTTACTAAGATTTTATGCCATGTTTGCGTTACAAAAGTGGCGCAAATTAGCGCAAAATCTTTTGTTTCCTATGTACTTTCCACATTTCTAATAATGTGAAAGTAATGCAAAGCAGCATATAGTGCTGCTTGGCATTGCTTAGCCCCAAGGGGACGTACCATGGGTGGAGCATGGGCATTCCCATGCAACCACCCAAAGTTTCTGACGCTAAATCCAATCCTTTTGAAGTAGGCGCAAGGAGGGAGAAATGCCTTCATTTCTCCTTCCTTTTCCGACTTTGTACGTGTGCTGCAGTGTACAGCACACATAAAAAGAGGGAAAATGGTTTAAGTCAGTCTAGGCACAGTATTTTGTACTGAAAGGGTACCCTTCCATTACAAAACCTATGCTAGACTCACAGAGACACCCTTGCACCATGGCGCAAAGGTGTCTCTGTGTCGCACGACAGCTGATTACAGTGCTGGCGCTAGGGAATGGGGAGGAGAGTGCCATATTTCAGTAAATTTGGTGCTCTCCTTCCCTCTCCTGTTCACGCAGTGCAGCATTTGCGGCTGCTGCACTGCGCTGTGTAAAAAAGTAGTAAATCTGCCCCCTAGTCTCTCGTCTGAGGCAAAACGATCTTTGCCGTTATTTTAGAGACGATCAGGAGCTGAACATTACATAAATCATAATCACAATTTCCAATCTAATTTTCAATCAATAATGAGAGTTAAGCATGAGTTAAAGGATTTTATTATTCAAAATTTTAGTAAGACATCTTTATTAGATCACAAGTTAATTTGTATTAATCTCAATATTCAAAGATGAACAGAAATCGATAAACAAAAATTAGTCAATCAAATATTGTAATAAATGCATTAAGCATGTTCCATAAAGGAAAAAAAATCCTTATTCTAGTAATCAGGAGAGAATGGTGTCAGTCAGAACCCGTAAAGGGTTCCAGTTCGAGAGAGTGAGAGTTGAAGCATTAAGCTTTGGCATATAATCAGTTCAATAAATCAAACATTAATCAAAGCAGAACTTCCCATGAAGAGAGGTACGAGAAACTCTGTTGAGTCTCAAAGCAGAGTGGAATAAGGATAAAATGGCAAAAAAGGGCAAAAGGTAGTAGACAACTCTAGGAACACGCACTATTATAGGCAACACATTCTGAAGCTTTTGCAACATGTTGCTTCTTCTGTCTCCAGTCAGCCAATCAGCTTCGATGTTCTCATTGGAACAGGATCACTCCTCTTCTTCTCACAGGAATACAATACTCCACAGACAGCAATGCTAGGTTTGCAACTAAGTTGCATCATTTCTAAGTTCATGTGTGCCATTTTCTCATTCAGGTCAACTTTCCCATGTATAACTACATCTCTAACCTTCCAATATATCATACTTAATAATTTATTAGCAATGGTCTATGTAGAAGATGAAACATCTGATTTAACAAAAAGAAAACATTTTGCACAGCAACCAATCATATTCTTTAAAAATGCTGCATCTTCATGGATGAACGTCTTCAACACCTCATTAAATTACAAAAACTAACCATGAGTTAACAGTGATCTTTGTGCAAATAGAAATATTTTGCAGAGTTTAATGAAAACATTGTATGCACCTATTATTCATTATGAAAAAACATGTTCATGGAAAGGTCAAGAAATAATAATTTTATGCATGTTTAAACATTTCTAGTCAGGTCAGCTTTACAAGCAACGTTGCTTCAGCCATTTGAGGCCTACTACGAGTAAATATGGTTAACTACTACAATTTTGGCATCCAAGCACATTTTATTTTTGTTAAAGCCTAAACTTTAATTTATTTTGCACATTTATTAGAAACTATATTAATTTCTCGATATTATTAAAACGCACCCGCACTCCTGTCCAAACCACTCCAACACACATTAAAGCTGGAATGCATGATAATAAGCTGCCAAATCAGGACTCCTAATTTACCATTTTCATAGGAAATTTTAAAGTATCCAGGGGTGTGTTGGTGTTTAATTGCTGTTCAGATCATTATGTATATTCTCGTTTAGATCAGGACACGTATTTATTCCAAATCCATGATGAATATATTAAGCAATGTTGCCACACTGAAATGTGAAACTATTACAGACAAACCTTATGCTCCTTGGGAGACCAAATAATCAAGTGAAAGCAAGAAAGCCACAGGGAAAATGGAAAAAGCAAAGAAATTGACAAAACACAACTAACACTCTAGGCCAGAGAAAGCAAAATTAAACACACAAAGTTGTTATACAAATCACGAAAAGGAACACTTCATTCTAAGAAAGCATCACACTACTCCAAAGCTCTATTTCAAACCATCACATGATGCTCTGAACTCATTCAACACGCACACTCTCCAGCCCCTCACTAGCCTCAAGGTAATCACTAACTATATTGCCAAATTCTTCCCAGAGCAAATATATAAAAATCACAACAACCTTAAAACTAAGTCAAAAGATCTTACCTCAAATCATTTATCAACAAGACATCCCCCTAAACTAAAGTAATTCAAGCTATTGGACTCACAAGACTTACTCAAAATAATCTCCCCCACCTGAACCAGCGACCTATACTGACACCCTATTTGAGCTATCCTAAATATGGCCCGCACAAAAGCTATCTCTAACTCATTAACTCAAATTAAAGACTATTTATAAATTAAAAAATGAACACATTTCTCTAAATGGTCATCACCATAGATATCTACCATTCTGTGGTCTATAATCCTTATATAGGAGCTCTCAAATATGAATTGGTAAATATATTATTTTGTTTCATTCACATGCTCAAATGTAAGTATCTCATTCTAAAGAGCCAGAGCCCAGAGTTGAATTTCATATTCCCACATACACAGCTTTTCAATTACTTTGAAAACCCAGTCATAACTCACACTGTCAAAATGCTGTGTCAAGTTCACTTTGTCTGAACTGTCATCCAGCTGCTTTCAGTAGACAGCTACCTTCCTTTCCAACTTGTACTGTACAAGCTAATCCCCCAGCCTAAAGGGGTATGTGATCCAGAGCTGAAACTGCTAAAGCAGAACATTAAACAAAAAAGTCTATGTCCTATGAACGTGGGATTAAATAGTGTGAATTTCAAAAAAGAACATGTTTACCTCTACAAACAATTAGACTGAACACATCTCCTTAAAAGGTCACCTCAAGGCCACCTTTGCAAGGATCTCAGCAATTGGTCTCAATAGTCACCAGCCAAATTTCCATGGGGTGTACATAGAGGAATGTAGCAGCATGCTGAATCTAAGCCCAACTTCTTTGTGTGCTTGAGTGTGTGACAGTGTTCGCTTGAGCACTTACCCAGGCCAGACCCCAAAGCAAAAATCCTCTTTTCCTCTTGCACTCACTGAATCCACATCCAATGTTGCCTTAGATAACCCACCTTTATCACCCCTTCTCAAAATCATTGCCTGCCTCATCTTCCACGCAACCTTGGGTGATCATTAAACCCAGGGCAGTCATATTGAGTGGGGATATGAAATTAGAAACCCTCCCCTGCCATCTTCTTTCAAGCCCCACACACCATCCACTTTAGGCTTCCAATGTCAGTGCTTTCACATGTTCACCCCTCACCTGGAGGATGAAAAAACGTGTGTAAATACATGTGTATTTATTGTAAGTATGTGCAACTATAAACATACTATATGCAGACCAGCACTGTTAATATGCAATGACCCTTCCATAACACCCACTTCTTATAGCTCAGAACATCTTGCACTCAGATCATAATGTCTTATATAAGCATGCTCTGCTCTGTTGATATTGCCACTATGAATCTTCTATTTAAAGACCTCTACTGTTCTCCAAAGCTAGGAATGCACTGTATTAAACTCCAATACCAAAAAAAAATAACTGATAACATACTAGGCAGTGTAACCCTCCAAAATGCTCCTGGATGACAAGCTAAATGATGACAGAAACATCCATCTTTTCCAGACATTTCAAAGTCTGAATATCCAGGTATTTTATAAAAAAATCTTAGTGTTCTCCCATGCTGCTCTGAATTCATGCAACTGTCTTCTTAAATGCTCTGCCAAGATTTGAAAGAACTTTATCCACAGGTCTCTATTCAAACCGTTTTGTTCATCACTGAAAAAGCCACTCAACCTGACCTTCTTAATTCTCTATGCTACTGTGACTAAATAGATCTCCTATCAAACCCTATCATGAAGACACATCCAACCATTCTATATACTACTGTTTTCTACCACTCACTTGTTCCTTGAACAGGGATCACCTGCAATTTTCCCTTCTAGTTAACTGTACACAATGTTAAATCATATTCCTATACCATCCACAGCACTCCACTGCTCAGTGGCTAAATTCACGTTTTTTAACTTCTAAGATTTAAATTAATGAAGGCAAGGAATTTTGAGGGTGCTCAGTAGAAAGTGACCTCATATCCTCATGTAGTTTACACAATGAATCCACCTAGTTGATCCTTTCATCATTCAACTTCAAACATACCTTTGAATTGTGGCCACACTTTTGAATTTTTCCAATTACAGAAATATTGTTTTTTTCCAAAGAAAACCACAATGAAATACTATGTTTCAAAGATGACCTGACCAGTCCATTGACATGTCTGCTCTATTCTTAGCTGTATGACTGTTTCTTGCAGGATAGGGAACACCATTTGTAAGCAGCAGCGTGACAGCATCTTGCTTAATGTGCTGTGTATGAAAACAATCACCTCAACTTCTTGATTATGCACATATACATGTATACACACACACACATATATATATATATATATATATATATATATATATATATATATATATATATATATATATATATATATATATATATATATATATATATATATATATATATATATTATCTACTAGCGGTCGCCAGTAGATAGTTATAGTTAGAACCTATTTTCCATAGGAAATCCGCAACATTCTATTTGAAATAACTCTCTTGCCGGTTGACGTATCTTCGCAAAATTTTCAAACTTTGTGGGCGCTCCGGTCCGCTCCTACCCTGAAAGTCTCAGGGTGATTCGTCAAGCGGGGCCGAGAAAAAGGGGGGTCCCAAAACGTGTTTTCCCCATTCATTTTCCCATAGGAAACTTTAGACACGGCTACAGCCCGAACTGCTGAACGGAATTACACCAAATTTGGCAAAGAGGTAGTTCTTGGTTCAGAAAGAACCCTTTTGTTAAATGGTGTAAATCCGTTCAGTAGTTGCTGAGAAAATCAAAAGTAAAAGTACATATATATCTATGGCCGTGTCGGATTCGCGCACCCTCCCGATCACGAGCTGTCTGCTAATTGGCTGTCAACACTCCAAACCAGGAAGTGTTGGCAGCCATCTTGTTCCTCGGTAGAACCGAGGAACAAGAAAGCAGTAAAAAGTGCGCAAAACGCACAAAGGGGGCAGGGTAGAAACACCCTGACCCCTAGGTCTGCTCAGGGGTCCCACAAGGACCCCCTGGGCAAAAAGCATTCTTTTTTTTAAATCGGCAGGATGCGCTCAGGGTGCGCGGATCCTGCCGATAAAATCGAAGCGCGGTCTCCCGCGCTTCGATAGCTACTTGCCCCGGGTGGGCCAAGTCCCGGGGGCATGCTGGGGGTGTTTATTTTATGTATGGGGGCCTCTAAGGGCCTCCCAAGCCCCGGGGACCGCCACCCCCGGGGCTTTCTTTTAAAATGGTGCGGGAGGGCTCTGAGCCTTCCCGCAGCCCCGGGACCACCACCTCCCCGGGGCTTCTTTTTTTTTGTTTTTCCTGTGTGGGGGGCTTGAGCTCCCACACGCCCGGGACCGCCACCTCCCGGGGCACTAACAAATTAAAATGGGGGTCCGTTTGGACCTCCGAAGCCCCGGGACCACCACCTCCCGGGGCTTTGCTGATGTGGGGAGGGGGCCGCGCGGCCCCTCCTGGAGCCTGTGGTGGCCCTGGGGACCGCCACCCCCAGGGCCGGCTCCTGCAGTGTCCCGGGGTGCCTACCCCGGGACACTGCTGTTTGCAATGACAGGGACGGGAGCCTCGCGGCTCCCGTCCTGTCATTGCAAACTGCTTTGGATATTGGAAGAGAGAGCAGGAAACCTGCTCTCGCCTAATATCCAAAGACAATTGCTTTTCCACACGGGGAGCAGCATGTTAGCTGCTCCCCATGTGTAAAGCAATGCCGGCTCCCATAGGACACGGGGAGCCGGCGGGACTGTGGGGGTTTGGGGACCCCCACAGTCCCCAACCAGAGGCCAGGCCCCGGGGGATGGGGTCCCCGGGGCAAGTAGTGGCTCGGGAGGGGGCCACGCGGCCCCCTCCCCAGAAATAATTTTTTTTAAAAATTAAAAAAAAAGGGGTAAGGCCCTGGGGGATGGGGTCCCCAGGGCCCAAAAATAAGAAAATGGAAGGGGGCCACACATCCTCCCTTCAGGGAAAAAAAAAAAAAAAAACGATCGGCCCGCAGGCCCCGCCCCTTCCTTCACCACTCTGCAAACGCGCCCCTGGCGCGTTTGCAGATGGGAAGTAATTCCCCTTGAATACTGGGGGTCCCTGGGGGCCTACTAGCCCACCAGGAACCTCCAGTATGCGCCAGGGGCTGCGTTGCAGAGAGGTGTACAGAGGCCACGCCCCTTATACACCTCTCTGCAACACAGCTCTGTGGCGCTTTTTGGAGGTACATGGTGGGCTAGTTGGCCCCCAGGAACCCTCAGGATTCAAGGGGACTTAATCCCCAACTTAAAACGCGCCACGGAGTGCGTTTGCACAGTGGTGAAGGGAGGGGGCGGGGCTTCAGGTGACATGTGTGCAAACAGGCCCCGTGGCGCGTTTTAAGATGGGGAATTAAATCCCCTTCAATCCTGAGGGTCCCTGGGGGCCAACAAGCCCAACAGGTACATCCAGAAAGCGCCACAGAGCTGCGTTGAAGAGAGGTGTAAAAAGGGGTGTGGCCTCTCTACACTCTCTGTAACGCAGCCCCCTGGCGCATACTGGAGGTTCCTGGTGGGCTAGTTGGCCCCTAGTGACCCTCATGATTCAAGGGGACTTAATCCCCCAACTTAAAACGCGCCAGGGGGCGCGTTTGCACAGATGTCACCTCAGGCCCCGCCCCCTACCTTCACCATTGTGCAAATATTCCTCTAAAATCTGCCGAACTACGAATTCGGATTTACTCACCTGTTATCAGGAGAGACCTCAGTGCTGCATCTTTCAGCCCAGTACTAATCCTGAAAAGTAATTTTAACCGTACTTACCAGTAACTTGAATTTCCTTCCATAGGATATCATTGCCTGCTTTTTGCTGAAAAAGTTTCTAAGTGTTGATTTTTGAAACATACAAATATTCCTCTAAAATCAGCCGAAATACGAATTCCAATTTACTCACCTGTTATCAGGAGAGACCTCAGTGCTGTATCTTTCAGCCCAGTACTGGTCCTGAAAAGTAATTTTAACCGTACTTACCAGTAACTTGAATTTCCTTCCATAGGCTAACATTGACTGGTTTCACTTGGAAATTCTTCTAAGTGTGGAGTTTTGGAACTTTAAAATATTCCTCTAAAATCAGCCGAAATACGAATTCCGATTTATTCACCTGTTATCAGGAGAGACCTCAGTGCTGCATCTTTCAGCCCAGTACTGATCCTCAAAAGTAATTTTAACCGTACTTACCAGTAACTTGAATTTCCTTCCATAGGATATCATTGCCTGCTTTTTGCTGAAAAAGTTTCTAAGTGTTGATTTTTGAAACATACAAATATTCCTCTAAAATCATCCGAAATACGAATTCCGATTTACTCACCTGTTATCAGGAGAGACCTCAGTGCTGTATCTTTCAGCCCAGTACTGGTCCTGAAAAGTAATTTTAACCGTACTTACCAGTAACTTGAATTTCCTTCCATAGGCTAACATTGACTGGTTTCACTTGGAAATTCTTCTAAGTGTGGAGTTTTGAAACTTTATAATATTCCTCTAAAATCAGCCGAAATACGAATTCCGATTTACTCACCTGTTATCAGGAGAGACCTCAGTGCTGCATCTTTCAGCCCAGTACTGATCCTCAAAAGTAATTTTAACCGTACTTACCAGTAACTTGAATTTCCTTCCATAGGATATCATTGTCTGCTTTTTGCTGAAAAAGTTTCTAAGTGTTGATTTTTGAAACATACAAATATTCCTCTAAAATCAGCCGAAATACGAATTCCGATTTACTCACCTGTTATCAGGAGAGACATCAGTGCTGCATCTTTTAGCCCAGCACTGACCCTGAAAAGTAATTTTAACCGTACTTACCAGTAACTTATATTTTCTTCCATAGGAATCCATTGTCTGGTTTTCAGCAGAAAAGTTTCAAAGTGTCGATTTTCACAAACTACAAATATTCCTTAAAAATCGCCTGTATGACTTAAACGCATTCTTTCAACTGTTTACAGGAGATGCACCAGTGCTGGATCCAGGATCCAACACTGAGTAAGAAAAAGTAACGATAACAGTTTTTACCTGCTAAGTGAATTTCCTTCCATAGGATAACATTGGTGATTCTATGAGAAAAAGTTTCAAAGTGTCAACTTTTAAAATACAATAATATTCCTTAAAAATCACTACTGTAACCAAAACGCTTTTACTCAACTGTTTACAGGACATGTCCCAGGACTGAATCTAGGATCCAGTCCTGTGGTTAGAAAAGTAATCCATAAAGTAACTAATTGCATTTAACTAGAAATTCACATTGAGCTGAATGTTGCATTGTGTTTGAAAATGTGTTGCCCATTGCAACAACTGTAACTACTGTACTTAAAAGTCTATTGCCTATGTGCAAAGTATTTAAACTAAAGTAATTCATTCTGAGAAAGTATTTTTGTAATGTATAATGTAATTACAATGTAATTTAAAAAATAAAATATGTAAAAAAAATTGTTTCTAAAAATGTAGTAAATCAGTATGAAAAAAATAAATATAACAATTAATACATTTAAAAATTGTCATTTACAAAACCTTTGAAATTCACTGAAAAAACCGTATGTTTCAGACATGTTATAGTTAGGAATTAGCATTTAAAAACCTATGAAATTCACTGAAAAAACCATAGGTTTCAGACACGTTATAGTTAGAAATTAGCATTTAAAAAACCTTTGAAATTCACTGAAAAAACCATAGGTTTCAGACACGTTATAGTTAGAAATTTGCATTTAAAAAACCTTAAAAAATCACTGAAAGACCATAAGGTTTTAGGGACAGTTATAGTTAGTTGGACATTGCACTCGTACAAAACCCGTGAAATTCCCCCGTTATAGTTAGTTCAGGTAACTATAACTCGCGCCCCCGCAATGCACTGCTGATGACGTCACATATTACATCACTCATGACATGGTCAGTGACATCACTGATGACATCACTGATGACATCTCAAATGACATCACTGATGACATCACTGATGACATCATCCATGTGAGAATTTAATGCATCTTCTCACACCCTAATATAAGTTTTGAAACACCCACTCTAAATTACAGACTGCCATTCTCAAAACCATACACACTCCAATACCAATAAGTACATACCCACTCACTGATTCTTAGGTCTACACACACACATCTACTCACTCACCCGTACAGTCACTCATACTTACAGTCACTCAGTACAGGACTATCATATGCACTCATACACCTATATAAACACTCACACAACGCAACTCATCCATAGAGGTACTCACACACCTAGTCAGTCATGCAAATAATTAATCACACTCCAATTTACTCACCTATACAGTTATACACACCAGCTCACTTACTCATAAAAATACTAGCACATTCTTACGCTGCTATGCAATCACTGATGCAAGCACACACTCATCCATATAGCCACTCTCACAATCACACACTCTCATTTATAGCCATTTATATACTCCAACACACATATATACTGCCTTTCACATATGTAGTTACTCACACATGTACCACTGAGATATACATTCAATCACTAACACACCCATTCACACACTCACCCACCCAGACAGTCCATCACAGACGCACTCTTGAAACCATGCACCCAGTGAATCACCCACTCACACATCTATGCACAGAGTCACACTCACCCCACCCACACAAACACTGAGGCACCCATACAGATACTCAGAGAACCAATCCATAACCCATATAGACACTCATTTAGCTAGTCAGAAACCCATGCAGCTGCTTACACAACAACAGACAGACGGATACAGACATTCACACAGTTTAGTCACTCACCCATGCATCCAGTAAGATACGTTTAATCACTCACTTATAGACTCAGTCACGCACCTACTAAATCATCCATTCAGACACTTATACACCCACTCATTCTTCAATACGCCTTTCCCTATATATATTAAACATATTTAAACTTTACACAAACACACAGTCACTGGATGATGTCATCAGTGATGTCATCAGTGATGTCATTTGAGATGTCATCAGTGATGTCATCAGTGATGTCACTGACCATGTCATGAGTGATGTAATATGTGACGTCATCAGCAGTGCATTGCGAGGCGCGAGTTATAGTTACCTGAACTAACTATAACGGGGAATTTCACGGGTTTTACGAGTGCAATGTCCAACTAACTATAACTGTCCCTAAAACCTTATGGTTTTTCAGTGATTTTTAAGGTTTTTAAATGCAAATTTCTAACTATAACGTGCCTGAAACCTGTGGTTTTTCAGTGAATATATATATATATATATATATATATACACAGTGTGCACGCAACATGTGTTGGTTGTTTTGAAAATGGTGCATATGTGAATAAAAGAAGTTGTGAATAAGAGAAGTTGTGCCAGTCAAGAAATAACTGCGGGACATTATTATTGATTCTCAGTACTCTTGTTTACTGTATTATACGTACCAACACTGGTTGGGTACCAGTGCACTGAAAGCGATAAGCACCGGGCATTATTCCTATACCCAATTGTGTATTATATATATATATATATATATATATATTATCTACTGGCGGTCGCCAGTAGATAGTTATAGTTACAACCTATTATCCATAGGAAATCCGCGACATTCTATTTGAAATAACTCTCTTGCCGGTTGACGTATCTTCGCAAAATTTTCAAACTTTATGGCCCGCTCCGGTCCGCTCCTACCCTGAAAGTCTCGGGGGATTCGTCAAGCGGGGCCGAGAAAAAGGGGGGTCCCAAAACGCGTTTTCCCCATGCAATTTTCCATAGGAAACTTTAGACACGGCTACAGCTCGAACTGCTGAATGGAATTACACCAAATTTGGCAAAGAGGTAGTTCTTGGTTCAGAAAGAACCCTTTTGTTAAATGGTGTAAATCCGTTCAGTAGTTGCTGAGAAAATCAAAAGTAAAAAGATAGTGATATCTAGGGCCGCGGATCCTCCCGAGCACGAGCTTTATGTTAATTGGCTGTCAACACTCCAAACCAGGAAGTGTTGGCAGCCATTTTGTCCTCGGTAGAACCGAGGGACAGAAACAAGTGCGCAAAGCGCACAAAGGGGCAGGGTAGAAACACCCTGACCCCTAGGTCTGCTCAGGGGTCCCACAAGGACCCCCTGGGCAAAAAAATTTTTTTTTTTAAAAATGCAGGATGCGCTCAGGGAGCGCGAACCCTGCCAAAAAAAAATCGAGCGCGGTCTCCCGCGCTCGATGTTAATTGGCCCCGTGTGGGCCAAGTCCCGGGGGCATGCTGGGGGGTTAATTTTATGTGTGGGGGCCTCTAGGGCCCCCAAGCCCCGGGGACCACCACCCCCGGGGCTTTATGTATAATGGTGCGCGAGGGCTCTGAGCCCTCCCGCAGCCCCGAGGACCGCCACCTCCCCGGGGCTTCTTTTTTATTTAAAGAACCTGTGTGGGGGCTCCAGCCCCCACACGCCCCGGGACCACCACCTCCCGGGGCACTAAGAAAAATTAAAATGGGGGTCCGTTTGGACCCCAGAGCCCCGGGACCACCACCTCCCGGGGCTTTCAAAATGTAGGGAGGGGGCCGCGCGGCCCCCTCCTGGAGCCCTTGATGGCCCTGGGGACCGCCACCCCCAGGGCCGGCTCTCTGCAGTGTCCGGGGTGCCTACCCCGGGACACTGCTGTTTGCAATGACAGGACGGGAGCCTCGCGGCTCCCGTCCTGTCATTGCAAACTTGCTTGGATATTGGAAGAGAGAGCAGGAAACCTGCTCTCTCTTCCAATATCCAAAGCCGATGCTTTCCACATGGGGAGCAGCATGTTAGCTGCTCCCCATGTGTAAAGCAATGCCGGCTCCCGTAGGACACGGGGAGCCGGCGGGACTGTGGGGGTTTGGGGACCCCCACAGTCCCCAACGAGAGGCCAGGCCCGGGGATGGGGTCCCCGGGGCCATAAGAGGCCACGGAGGGGGCCACGCAGCCCCCTCCCCAAAGTAACAAAAATTTAAAAAAAAAAAAAAGTGCAAGGCCGGCTCGGAGGATGGGGTCCCCGGGGCCTTAAATGGCCTGAGGAAGGGGGCCACGCAGCCCCCTCCAAATAAAAAAAAAGAGGCCATGCCCCGGGGATGGGGTCCCCGGGGCTAATACAGGCCCAGGGAAGGGGGCCACGCGGCCCCCTTCCCGTTTTTTTTTTTTATTTTAATTTAAAAAAGGGGAAAGGCCCTGGGGGATGGGGTCCCCAGGGCCTAAAAATAGGAAAAAGGAAGGGGGCCACACAGCCCCCTTCAGAGGGAAAAAACAAACAAAAAAAAAACGATCGGGCCCATAGGCCCCGCCCCTTCCTTCACCACTCTGCAAACGCGCCCCTGGCGCGTTTGCAGAGGGGAACAGACTCCCCTTGAATACTGGGGGTCCCTGGGGGCCAACTAGCCCACCAGGAACCTCCAGTATGCGCTAGGGGCTGCCTTGCAGAGAGGTGTACAGAGGCCACGCCCCTTTTACACCTCTCTGCAACGCAGCTCTATGGCGCTTTTTGGAGGTATATGGTGGGCTAGTTGCACCCCAGGGACCCTCAGGATTCAAGGGGAGTTAATCCCCCAACTTAAAACGCGCCACGGGCGCGTTTGCACAGTGGTGAAGGGAGGGGCGGGGCTTCAGGTGACATGTGTGCAAACAGGCCCCGTGGCGCGTTTTAAGATGGGAAATTAAATCCTCTTCAATCCTGAGGGTCCCTGGGGGCCAACTAGCCCAACAGGTACGTCCAGAAAGCGCCACAGAGCTGCGTTGCAGAGAGGTGTAAAAGGGGTGTGGCCTCTGTAAATGTCTCTGCAACGCAGCCCCTGGCGCATACTGGAGGTTCCTGGTGGGCTAGTTGGCCCGTAGGGACCCTCATGATTCAAGGGGACTTAATCCCCCAACTTAAAACGCGCCACGGGGCGCGTTTGCACAGATGTCACCTCAGGCCCCACCCCTCCCTTCACCATTGTGCAAATATTCCTCTAAAATCAGCCGAAATACGAATTCTGATTTACTCACCTGTTATCAGGAGAGACCTGATGACAGTGATGCATCTTTCAGCCCAGTACTGGTCCTGAAAAGTAATTTTAACCGTACTTACCAGTAACTTGAATTTCCTTCCATAGGCTAACATTGACTGGTTTCACTTGGAAATTCTTCTAAGTGTGGAGTTTTGGAACTTTAAAATATTCCTCTAAAATCAGCCGAATTACGAATTCCGATTTACTCACCTGTTATCAGGAGAGACCTCAGTGCTGCATCTTTCAGCCCAGTACTGATCCTGAAAAGTAATTTTAACCGTACTTACCAGTAACTTGAATTTCCTTCCATAGGAATCCATTGTCTGGTTTTCAGCAGAAAAGTTTCAAAGTGTCGATTTTCACAAACTACAAATATTCCTAAAAATCGCCTGTATGACTTAAACGCATTCTTTCAACTGTTTACAGGAGATGCACCAGTGCTGGATCCAGGATCCAACACTGAGTTAGAAAAAGTAACGATAACAGTTTTTAACTTCTAAGTGAATTTCCTTCCATAGGATAACATTGGTGATTCTATGAGAAAAAGTTTCTAAGTGTGAACTTTTAAAGTACAATAATATTCCTTAAAAATCACGACTGTAACCAAAACTCTTTTACTCAACTGTTTACAGGAGATGTCCCAGGACTGAATCTAGGATCCAGTAATGTGGTTAGAAAAGTAAACCATTACGTAACTAATTGCATTTAACTAGAAATTCACATTGAGCTGAATGTTGCATTGTGTTTGAAAATGTGTTGCCCATTGCAACAACTGTAACTACTGTACTTAAAAGTCTATTGCCTATGTGCAAAGTAATTAAACTAAAGTAATTCATTCTGAGAAAGTATTTTTGTAATGTAATGTATAATGTAATTACAATGTAATTTAAAAAATAAAATATGTAAAAAAAATTGTTTCTAAAAAATTTGAAAATCAGTATGAAAAAAATTATATAACAATTAATACATTTAAAAATTGTCATTTACAAAACCTTTGAAATTCACTGAAAAACTGTAGGTTTCAGACATGTTATAGTTACAAATTAGCATTTAAAAACCTTTGAAATTCACTGAAAAAACCATAGGTTTCAGGGACGTTATAGTTACAAATTAGCATTTAAAAAACCTTTGAAATTCACTGAAAAAACCATAGGTTTTAGGGACAGTTATAGTTAGTTGGACATTGCACTCGTACAAAACCCGTGAAATTCCCCGTTATAGTTAGTCCAGCTAACTATAACTCGCGCCCCAGTAATGCACTGCTGATGACGTCACATATTACATCACTCATGACATGGTCAGTGACATCATTGATGACATCACTGATGACATCTCAAATGACATCACTGATGACATCATCCACGTGATAATCTGATGCACCTCCTCACACCCTAATATAACCTTTGATACACCCACTCTAAATTACAGACTGCCATTCGCAAAACCATAGACACTCCAACACCAATAACTACATACCCACTCACCGATTCTTAGGTCTACGCACACATCCACTCACTCACCCAGTACAGTCACTCATACTTACGGTCACTCAGTACTAGGACTATCATATGCACTCATACTCCTATATAGACACTCAAACACCGCCACTCATCCATAGAGGTACTCACACACCTAGTCAGTCATGCAAATAATTAAACACACTACCATTTACTCACCTATACAGTTATACACACACCAGCTCACTTACTCATACAAATAGTAGCACATTCTTACGCTCTTATACAATCACTGATACAAGCACACACTCATCCATACAGCCACTATCACAATCACTCACTCTCGCTCATAGCTATTTATATACTCCAACACACATATATACTGCCTTTCACATATGTAGTTACTCACACATGTACCACTGGGACATACATTCACTCACTAACACACTCTTACACACACTTACCCACCCATACAGTCTATCACAGTTGCACTCTTGAAACCATCCACCCAGTGAATCACCCACTCACACATCTATGCACAGAGTTGCACACACCCCTCCCACACAAACACTCAGGCACCCATACAGATACTCAGACAAGCATTCAATAACTCATATAGACACTCATGTAGCTATTCACAAACACATGCAGCCACTTACACAGCAACAGACAGACGGATACAGACATTCACCCAGTTTAGTCACTAACCCATGCATTCAGTAAGATACGTTAAATCACTCACTTATAGAGTCAGTCACGCACCTACTAAATCATCCATACAGACACTTACACACCCACTCATTCTTCAATACGTCTTTTCCTATATATATTAAAAATATATAAACTTTACAGAAACACACAGTCACTGGATGATGTCATCAGTGATGTCATCAGTGATGTCATTTGAGATGTCATCAGTGATGTCATCAGTGATGTCACTGACCATGTCATGAGTGATGTAATATGTGACGTCATCAGCAGTGCATTGCGGGGCGCGAGTTATACTTAGCTGGACTAACTATAACGGGGAATTTCACGGGTTTTGTACGAGTGCAATGTCCAACTAACTATAACTGTCCCTAAAACCTATGGTTTTTCAGTGAATATATATATATATATATATATATATATATATATATATACATATTACATCACTCATGACATGGTCAGTGACATCACTGATGACATCACTGATGACATCTCAAATGGCATCACTGATGACATCACTGATGACATCATCCAGTGACTGTGTGTTTCTGTAAAGTTTAAATATGTTTAATATATATAGGGAAAGGCGTATTGAAGAATGAGTGGGTGTATAAGTGTCTGAATGGATGATTTAGTACGTGAGTGACTGACTCTACAAGTGAGTGATTAAACGTATCTTACTGAATGCATGGGTTAGTGACTAAACTGTGTGAATGTCTGTATCCGTCTGTTTGTTGGTGTGTAAGTGGATGCATGGATTTGCGAATAGCTACATGAGTGTCTATATGGGTTATTGATTGGTTCTCTGAGTATCTGTATGGCTGCCTGAGTGTTTGTGTGGGTGGGGTGTGTGTGACTCTATACATAGATGTGTGAGTGGGTGATTCACTGGGTGCATGATTTCAAGAGTGCATCTGTGATGGACTGCTTGGGTGGGTGAGTGTGTGTATGGGTGTGTTAGTGAGTGAATGTATATCTCAGTGGTACATGTGCGAGTAACTACATATGTAAAAGGCAGTATATATGTGTGTTAGAGTATTTAAATGGCTATAAGTGAGAGTGTGTTATTGTGAGAGTGGCTGTATGGATGCGTGTGTGCTTGTATCAGTTATTGTATAAGAGCGTAAGAATGTGCTAGTATTTGTATGAGTAAGTGAGCTGGTGTGTGTATAACTGTATAGGTGAGTAAATGGGTGTGTGATTAATTTTTTGCATGACTGACTAGGTGTGTGAGTACCTCTATGGATGAGTGGCGGTGTGTGAGTGTTTATATAGGTGTATGAGTGCATATGATAGTCCTGTACTGAGTGACTGTAAGTATGAGTGACTGTACAGGTGAGTGAGTGGATGTGTGTGTAGACCTAAGAATCAGTGAGTGGGTATGTAGTTTTTGGTGTTGGAGTGTCTATGGTTTTGAGAATGGCAGTCTGTAATTTAGAGTGGGTGTATCAAAAGTTATATTAGGGTGTGAGAAGATGCATGAAATTATCACATGGATGATGTCATCAGTGATGTCATTTGAGATGTCATCAGTGATGTCATCAGTGATGTCACTGACCATGTCATGAGTGATGTAATATGTGACGTCATCAGCAGTGCATTGCGGGGCGCGAGTTATAGTTAGCTGAACTAACTATAACAGGGGAATTTCACGGGTTTTGTACGAGTGCAATGTCCAACTAACTATAACTGTCCCTAAAACCTATGGTTTTTTCAGTGAATTTCAAAGGTTTTTTAAATGCTAATTTCTAACTATAACGTGTCTGAAACCTATGGTTTTTTCAGTGAATTTCAAAGGTTTTTTAAATGCTAATTTCTAACCATAACGTGCCTGAAACCTATGATTTTTTAAGTGAAATTCAAAGGTTTTTTAAATGCTAGTTTCTAACTATGCCAACAGAGGTAGGACATGTGAAGAAAGAAGAAAAAACGCACAGAAAGAAGCAAAAGATGTGCAGAAAGAACCAACAGAGGAGCAGAAAGAGGCCTTGTTGCAAAATCATCCTGTGCCCACAACTTTTTCAGACGGGTACTGGTGGTAACTGACTCTGACTAACCAGAGCCAGTGCGCGTTTGCACAGTGGTGAAGGGAGGGGGGCCTGAGGTGACATGTGTGCAAACGCGCCCCGTGGCGCATTTTAAGTTGCGGGATTAAGTCCCCTTGAATCCTGAGGGTCCCTGGGGCCCAACTAGCCCCCAGGTACCTACAGTTAGGACCACAGAGCTGAGTTGCAGAGAGGAGTTCCGAGGCCACGCACTTTTTTCACCTCTCTGCAACACAACTCTGTTGTGCTTACTGAAGGTACCTGGTGGGCTAGTTGGCCCCCAGGATTCAAAGGAATTAACTCCCCAACTTAAAACGCACCATAGGGCGTGTTTGCGCACATGTCACCTGAGGCCCCGCCCCCTCCCTTCACCACTGTGCAAACGCGCCCCGTGGCGCGTTTTAAGTTGGGGGATTAGGTCACCTTGAATCCTGAGAGTCCCTGGGGCCCAACTAGCCCACCAGGTACTTCCAGTAAGCACCACAGGCCTGCGTTGCAACGCCTGTAACAAATTGTGCAGTTGTGTTTAGGTAGTGAAGAGGGTCGTGCAGGGGGTAGTGTTTTAGGGTTTAGGGTAGTGCAGTGGTGTTTGTGTAGTGTAGGGGGTCATGCTGGGGGTAGATTTAGGGTTTAGGGTAGTGCAGTGGTGTTTGGGTAGTGTAGGGAGTCGTGCTGGGGGAGTGTTTTAGGGTTTAGGGTAGTACAGTGGTGTTTGGGTAGTGTAGGGGGTCGTGCTGGGGTTAGTGTTTTAGGGTTTTAGGGTTTAGGGTAGTGCAGTGGTGTTTGGGTAGTGTAGGGGATACTGCTGGGGGTAGTGTTTTAGGGTTTAGGGTAGTGCAATGGTGTTTGGGTAGTGTAGGGGGTACTGCTGGGGGTAGTGTTTTAGGGTTTAGGGTAGTGCAGTGGTGTTTGGGTAGCGTAGGAGGTACTGCTGGGGGTAGTGTTTTATGGTTTAGGGTAGTGCAGTGGTGTTTGGGTAGTGTAGGGGTTCGTGCTGGGGGTAGTTTTTAGGGTTTAGGGTAGTGCAGTGGTGTTTGTGTAGTGTAGGAGGTCGTGTTTTAGGGTTTAGGGTAGTGCAGTGGTCTTTGGGTAGTGTAGGGAGTCGTGCGGGGGTATTGTTTTAGAGTTTAGGGTAGTGCAGTGGTCTTTGGGTAGTGTAGGGGGTTGTGCGGGGGTAGTGTTTTAGGGATTAGGGTAGTGCATTGGTATTTGGGTAGTGTAGGGGGTCATGCGGGGGTAGTGTTTTAGGGTTTAGGGCAGTGCAGTGGTGTTTAGGTAGTGTAGGGGGTCGTGCTGGGGGGAGTGTTTTAGGGTTTAGGGCAGTGCAGTGGTGTTCGGGTAGTGTAGGGGGTCGTGCTGGGGGAGTGTTTTAGGGTTTAGGGCAGTGCAGTGGTGTTCGGGTAGTGTAGGGGGTCGTGCTGGGGGAGTATTTTAGGGTTTAGGGTAGTGCAGTGGTGTTCGGGTAGTGTAGGGGGTCATGCTGGGGGTAGTGTTCTAGGGTTTAGGGCAGTGCAGTGGTGTTCGGGCAGTGTAGGGGGTCGTGCTGGGGGTGGTGTTTTAGGGTTTAGGGCAGTGCAGTGGTGTTCGGGCAGTGTAGGGGTCGTGCTGGGGGTGGTGTTTCAGGGTTTAGGGCAGTGCAGTGGTGTTCGGGCAGTGTAGGGGGTCGTGAAGGGGGTGGTGTTTCAGGGTTTAGGGCAGTGCAGTGGTGTTCGGGCAGTGTAGGGGGTCGTGCTAGGGGTGGTGTTTCAGGGTTTAGGGCAGTGCAGTGGTGTTCGGGCAGTGTAGGGGGTCATGCTGGGGGTGGTGTTTCAGGGTTTGGGGCAGTGCAGTGGTGTTCGAGCAGTAAAGGGGGTCATGCTGGGGGTGGTGTTTCAGGGTTTAGGGCAGTGCAGTGGTGTTCGGGCAGTGTAGGGGGCGGTGCAGGGGGTGGTGTTTCAGGGTTTAGGGCAGTGCAGTGGTGTTCGGGCAGTGTAGGGGGTGGTGCAGGGGGTGGTGTTTCAGGGTTTAGGGCAGTGCAGTGGTGTTCGGGCAGTGTAGGGGGTCATGCAGGGGGTGGTGTTTCGGGGTTTAGGGCAGTGCAGTGGTGTTCGGGCAGTGTAGGGGGCGGTGCAGGGGGTGGTGTTTCAGGGTTTAGGGCAGTACAGTGGTGTTCGGGCATTGTAGGGGGTGGTGCTGGGGCTGGTGTTTCAGGGTTTAGGGCAGTGCAGTGGTGTTCGGGGAGAGTAGGGGGTCTTGCTGGGGGTAGTGTTTCAGGGTTTAGGGCAGTGCAGTGGTGTTGGAGTGTCTATGGTTTTGAGAATGGCAGTCTGTAATTTAGAGTGGGTGTATCAAAAGTTATATTAGGGTGTGAGAAGATGCATGAAATTATCACATGGATGATGTCATCAGTGATGTCATTTGAGATGTCATCAGTGATGTCACTGACCATGTCATGAGTGATGTAATATGTGACGTCATCAGCAGTGCATTGCGGGGCGCGAGTTATAGTTAGCTGAACTAACTATAACAGGGGAATTTCACGGGTTTTGTACGAGTGCAATGTCCAACTAACTATAACTGTCCCTAAAACCTATGGTTTTTTCAGTGAATTTCAAAGGTTTTTTAAATGCTAATTTCTAACTATAACGTGTCTGAAACCTATGGTTTTTTCAGTGAATTTCAAAGGTTTTTTAAATGCTAATTTCTAACTATAACGTGCCTGAAACCTATGGTTTTTTCAGTGAATTTCAAAGGTTTTTTAAATGCTAATTTCTAACTATAACGTGCCTGAACCCTATGGTTTTTTCAGTGAATTTCAAAGGTTTTTTAAATGCTAATTTCTAACCATAACGTGCCTGAAACCTATGATTTTTTAAGTGAAATTCAAAGGTTTTTTAAATGCTAGTTTCTAACTATGCCAACAGAGGTAGGACATGTGAAGAAAGAAGAAAAAACGCACAGAAAGAAGCAAAAGATGTGCAGAAAGAACCAACAGAGGAGCAGAAAGAGGCCTTGTTGCAAAATCATCCTGTGCCCACAACTTTTTCAGACGGGTACTGGTGGTAACTGACTCTGACTAACCAGAGCCAGTGCGCGTTTGCACAGTGGTGAAGGGAGGGGGGCCTGAGGTGACATGTGTGCAAACGCGCCCCGTGGCGCATTTTAAGTTGCGGGATTAAGTCCCCTTGAATCCTGAGGGTCCCTGGGGCCCAACTAGCCCCCAGGTACCTACAGTTAGGACCACAGAGCTGAGTTGCAGAGAGGAGTTCCGAGGCCACGCACTTTTTTCACCTCTCTGCAACGCAACTCTGTTGTGCTTACTGAAGGTACCTGGTGGGCTAGTTGGCCCCCAGGATTCAAAGGGAATTAACTCCCCAACTTAAAACGCACCATAGGGCGTGTTTGCGCACATGTCACCTGAGGCCCCGCCCCCTCCCTTCACCACTGTGCAAACGCGCCCCGTGGCGCGTTTTAAGTTGGGGGATTAGGTCACCTTGAATCCTGAGAGTCCCTGGGGCCCAACTAGCCCACCAGGTACTTCCAGTAAGCACCACAGGCCTGCGTTGCAACGCCTGTAACAAATTGTGCAGTTGTGTTTAGGTAGTGAAGAGGGTCGTGCAGGGGGTAGTGTTTTAGGGTTTAGGGTAGTGCAGTGGTGTTTGTGTAGTGTAGGGGGTCATGCTGGGGGTAGATTTAGGGTTTAGGGTAGTGCAGTGGTGTTTGGGTAGTGTAGGGAGTCGTGCTGGGGGAGTGTTTTAGGGTTTAGGGTAGTACAGTGGTGTTTGGGTAGTGTAGGGGGTCGTGCTGGGGTTAGTGTTTTAGGGTTTTAGGGTTTAGGGTAGTGCAGTGGTGTTTGGGTAGTGTAGGGGATACTGCTGGGGGTAGTGTTTTAGGGTTTAGGGTAGTGCAATGGTGTTTGGGTAGTGTAGGGGGTACTGCTGGGGGTAGTGTTTTAGGGTTTAGGGTAGTGCAGTGGTGTTTGGGTAGCGTAGGGGGTACTGCTGGGGGTAGTGTTTTATGGTTTAGGGTAGTGCAGTGGTGTTTGGGTAGTGTAGGGGTTCGTGCTGGGGGTAGTTTTTTAGGGTTTAGGGTAGTGCAGTGGTGTTTGTGTAGTGTAGGAGGTCGTGTTTTAGGGTTTAGGGTAGTGCAGTGGTCTTTGGGTAGTGTAGGGAGTCGTGCGGGGGTATTGTTTTAGAGTTTAGGGTAGTGCAGTGGTCTTTGGGTAGTGTAGGGGGTTGTGCGGGGGTAGTGTTTTAGGGATTAGGGTAGTGCATTGGTATTTGGGTAGTGTAGGGGGTCATGCGGGGGTAGTGTTTTAGGGTTTAGGGCAGTGCAGTGGTGTTTAGGTAGTGTAGGGGGTCGTGCTGGGGGAGTGTTTTAGGGTTTAGGGCAGTGCAGTGGTGTTCGGGTAGTGTAGGGGGTCGTGCTGGGGGAGTATTTTAGGGTTTAGGGTAGTGCAGTGGTGTTCGGGTAGTGTAGGGGGTCATGCTGGGGGTAGTGTTCTAGGGTTTAGGGCAGTGCAGTGGTGTTCGGGCAGTGTAGGGGGTCGTGCTGGGGGTGGTGTTTTAGGGTTTAGGGCAGTGCAGTGGTGTTCGGGCAGTGTAGGGGTCGTGCTGGGGGTGGTGTTTCAGGGTTTAGGGCAGTGCAGTGGTGTTCGGGCAGTGTAGGGGGTCGTGAAGGGGGTGGTGTTTCAGGGTTTAGGGCAGTGCAGTGGTGTTCGGGCAGTGTAGGGGGTCGTGCTAGGGGTGGTGTTTCAGGGTTTAGGGCAGTGCAGTGGTGTTCGGACAGTGTAGGGGGTCATGCTGGGGGTCGTGTTTCAGGGTTTGGGGCAGTGCAGTGGTGTTCGAGCAGTAAAGGGGGTCATGCTGGGGGTGGTGTTTCAGGGTTTAGGGCAGTGCAGTGGTGTTCGGGCAGTGTAGGGGGCGGTGCAGGGGGTGGTGTTTCAGGGTTTAGGGCAGTGCAGTGGTGTTCGGGCAGTGTAGGGGGTGGTGCAGGGGGTGGTGTTTCAGGGTTTAGGGCAGTGCAGTGGTGTTCGGGCAGTGTAGGGGGTCATGCAGGGGGTGGTGTTTCAGGGTTTAGGGCAGTGCAGTGGTGTTCGGGCAGTGTAGGGGGCGGTGCAGGGGGTGGTGTTTCAGGGTTTAGGGCAGTACAGTGGTGTTCGGGCATTGTAGGGGGTGGTGCTGGGGCTGGTATTTCAGGGTTTAGGGCAGTGCAGTGGTGTTCGGGCAGTGTAGGCGGTCGTGCTGGGGCTGGTGTTTCAGGGTTTAGGGCAGTGCAGTGGTGTTCGGGCAGTGTAGGGGGTCGTGCTGGGGCTGGTGTTTCAGGGTTTAGGGCAGTGCAGTGGTGTTCGGGCAGTGTAGGGTGTTGTGTTGGGGCTGGTGTTTCAGGGTTCAGGGCAGTGCAGTGGTGTTCAGGCAGTGTAGGGGGTCGTGCTGAGGCTGGTGTTTCACGGTTTAGGGCAGTGCAGTGGTGTTCGGGCAGTGTAGGGGGTCGTGCTGGGGCTGGTGTTTCAGGGTTTAGGGCAGTGCAGTGGTGTTCGGGCACTGTAGGCGGTCGTGCTGGGGCTGGTGTTTCAGGGTTTAGGGCAGTGCAGTGGTGTTCGGGCAGTGTAGGGGGTCGTGCTGGGGCTGGTGTTTCAGGGTTTAGGGCAGTGCAGTGGTGTTCGGGCAGTGTAGGGGGTCGTGAAGGGGGTGGTGTTTCAGGGTTTAGGGCAGTGCAGTGGTGTTCGGGGAGAGTAGGGGGTCTTGCTGGGGGTAGTGTTTCAGGGTTTAGGGCAGTGCAGTGGTGCTCGGGCAGTGTAGGGGGTCGTGCTGGGGGTGATGTTTCAGGGTTTAGGGTAGTGCAGTGGTGTTCGGGCAGTGTAGGGGGTCGTGCAGGGGCTGGTGTTTCAAGGTTTAGGGCAGTGCAGTGGTGTTCGGGCAGTGTAGGGGGTCGTGTTGGGGCTGGTGTTTCAGGGTTTTGGGCAGAGCAGTGGTGTTCGGGCAGTGTAGGGGGTCATGCTGGGGGTAGTGTTTCAGGGTTTAGGGCAGTGCAGTGGTGTTCGGGCAGTGTAGGGGGTCGTGCTGGGGGTGGTGTTTCAGGGTTTAGGTCAGTGGTGTTCGGGCAGTGTAGGGGGTCTTGCTGGGGGTGATGTTTCAGGGTTTAGGGCAGTGCAGTGGTGTTCGGGGAGTGTAGGGGGTCTTGCTGGGGGTAGTGTTTCAGGGTTTAGGGCAGTGCAGTGGTGTTCGGGCAGTGTAGGGGGTCATGCTGTGGGTGGTGTTTCAGGGTTTAGGGCAGTGCAGTGGTGTTCGGGCAGTGTAGGGGGTCGTGAAGGGGGTGGTGTTTCAGGGTTTAGGGCAGTGCAGTGGTGTTCGGGCAGTGTAGGGGGTCGTGCTAGGGGTGGTGTTTCAGGGTTTAGGGCAGTGCAGTGGTGTTCGGGCAGTGTAGGGGGTCATGCAGGGGCTGGTGTTTCAGGGTTTAGGGCAGTGCAGTGGTGTTCGGGCAGTGTAGGGGGTCGTGCTGGGGGTAGTGTTTTAGGGTTTAGGGTAGTGCAGTGGTGCTTGTGTAGTGTAGGGGGTCGTGCTGGGGGTAGTGTTTTAGGGTTTAGGGTAGTGCAGTGGTGTTTGTGTAGTGTAGGGGGTCATGTTTTAGGGTAGTGCAGTAGTGTTTGGGTAGTGTAGGGGGTCGTGCTGGGGGTAGTGTTTTAGGATTTAGGTTAGTGCAGTGGTGTTTGGGTAGTGTAGGGGGTCATGCTGGGGGTAGTGTTTTAGGGTTTAGGGTAGTGCAGTGGTGTTTGTGTAGTGTAGGGGTCGTGCTGGGGGTAGTGTTTTAGGGTTTAGGGTAGTGCAGTGGTGCTTGTGTAGTGTAGGGGGTCGTGCTGGGGGTAGTGTTTTAGGGTTTAGGGTAGTGCAGTGGTGTTTGTGTAGTGTAGGGGGTCATGTTTTAGGGTAGTGCAGTGGTGTTTGGGTAGTGTAGGGGGTCGTGCTGGTGGTAGTGTTTTAGGATTTAGGTTAGTGCAGTGGTGTTTGGGTAGTGTAGGGGGTCGTGCTGGGGGTAGTGTTTGAGGGTTTAGGATAGTGCAGTGGTGCTTGTGTAGTGTAGGGGGTCGTGCTGGGGGTAGTGTTTTAGGGTTTAAGGTAGTGCAGTGGTGTTTTTGTAGTGTAGGGGGGTCATGTTTTAAGATGCAATGCTCCAATACCTGACCAGTCTGCACTACATAAAACTGCAAAAAAACTAAAAATAAAAAGTGTTTTGCACACTTTTGTCATTGGGCTATATGTGGGCTACATCTGGGTAATATTTGTGCTACATTTGGGCTCTTTTTTCACTGGTGGCCATCTTGGAAGACTTCTTTGTTATGAAGTTTCCTAATTTCTTCATTTACTGCAGTCTCCTCAGTAGGAAATGCTTTCAGTTTTTTACTTTGATTCCATCAAGAAGGCATTCAGATGTGTCTCACATCTGCCATAAATTCAGAATGTTAGCACTCTAGTTGCTCATTAGATCACTGGAGTAAAGCTACTGCTCACCAGGGAGTTAACTGGTAGTCTGCTGCTGGTATTGAAAGTGATTGTTTCAGTCTGCATGTCAGAATTTTCTAATGAAATAGAAGAGGATTTGAGATCTCACTTAAAACATGCCCTAATTTTTCTTTCTGCAGCACTAACCATAATTTCTATTTCAAAAAGAACCCCTCATTTTGTTCCTTTTTAAATTAAATGTTTTAAGTGTTACCGGTTTATTCCAATCAAGATGGCTTCAGGTGTGCCATACTTTTGTCATAAGTAAGGCTGTTAGCGCTCTAGTTGTTCTTTAGAACACTCTGGGAAGCTGCAGTAGAACACAAAGGCATCAACTGGCAGGCTGCTCCTGTTGAAATATAACAGGAAGATATTTGAGATCACACTTGAAATATGTCCTAATTTTTCTTTCTACAGCACTAACCATAATTTCTATGACAAAATGAACCCCATCATTTTGTTCCTTTTTAAATTAAATGTTTTAAGTGTTACCAGTTTATTCCAATCAAGATGGCTTCAGGTGTGCCATACTTTTGTCATAAGTAAGGCTGTTAGCACTCTAGTTGTTCTTTAGAACACTCTGGGAAGCTGCAGTAGAACACAAAGGAATCAACTGACAGTCTCTGCCCTTGTTGGATGTACATGTTTTACTGAGAATGTCAGACTTCATTCTCACATGAGTGAGAAAGATAATGTGAATTTACAGAAAATATGCTCTCATTTTAGCTTCTGGAGCACCTTCCAAACCTCCATGGGACAAGCATGAGAAAATAGTGTTCTCTCAAACATGATTCATGATATCCCAGCAGAAGGTTTTTCACATGGTAAAATCACCTTAGAATACACCACAATTCCTAAAATTAGTATGGTACCATCAACAAATAAATTCTAATGTAACTAAAGCCTGTTATCACCCTTTATAGTTCTCCTTTTGGTGACCCTCAAAATCTTCTATTCACTACAATGCATTTCAATGAGGTACTATCATTTATATTGGTCCCAAGATGGCTGCCAGCAATTCCAGGATGAAGTGCTGACAGCCAATCAGATCTCACAATGACATGTGTGGTTAGGCTCCGCCCAGATATATATGTGACTTTACTTTTGATTTTCTCAGGAACTACTGAACGGATTTACACCATTTAAGCAAAAGGCACGACACTGAACCAAGGGCTACCTCTTTGCCAAATTTGGTGTAATTCCGTTCAGCAGTTCGGGCTGTAGCTGCGACTAAAGGTTCCTATGGAAAAATGAATGGGGAAAACGCGTTTTGGGACCCCCCTTTTTCTCGGCCCCCGCTTGACGTATCACCCCGAGACTTTCAGGATAGGAGCGGACCGGAGCGCCCCAACAAGTTGGAAACTTTCGCGAAGATTCGTCAACCGGCGCCAACGTTATTTCAAATAGAATGTCGCGGATTTCCTATGGATAATAGGTTTTAACTATAACTATCTACTGGCGACCGCCAGTAGATAATATATATATATATATATATATATATATATATATATATATATATATATATATATATATATATATATATATATATATATAATTACTCACATTAAATCCAATTTGGCATTACTCTCCATCTGTTGAGTGAGTCTCTAGAGCTGGTTTTAATATTACTATGCTATATTTATATCCCTCGTCAGATTTTCTGCGGTTGTATACTATACATTGAATAAATTATTAAAACAACTGTTATGTGACCTTTTGGTATAGTCAATGAACAGTGATGAGAAATGTAATTGTTATGAATGTTTTGACTGAGATAATAAAATGTTCCTTAAGCAAGGGGGATCATAGGGTGGTAGTCAACTGTTGCTGCTCAACCTGGTTAACAAGGGCTATCAATGCAATTGCTTCTAACTGTTTTAATATAGACTAAGGGGCATATTTATCAATGTGTTGTGTTGCCCTTGTGCCACGCAAGGGGGGCGGGACAGCCATGCAACACTAAAGTAAAATTTATCAAGCCCTGCAAGGCCACCTTGTGTGGCCCTGCATGGCTTGATAGATCTGGAGTAACGCAATGCAGTGCAAATCGCTGCGTTGCATTACTCTGCCCCAGGGAGGCGTTCCATGGGTGAAGCATGGGTGTTCCCATGTATCCACTTATGTATTTTGGCACATTCCCAGAATTACCAAAACCTGTAAACCTGGGAATGTGTGAAAATGCAGGCCCCCCCAGGGGAAGCTTGACGAGAAGAATTATCTTTATTTCTCTGCTGATTGTTTTTGAGCCGGAAGGTGCCCCTTCCTGAAAAAAAACAATACTGCCTGCAACTCAGGCATCCTTGCACCATGGCACAAGGGTGCCTGCGTTGGCGCTAGGCAGCTAAAAGGGCACCAGCACAAGGAAAGGACAGGAATGCACCATATAATGTTAAATACGGTGCATTCCTGTCCTTTCCCTTTCACGCAGCGCTGTGCGGCAAAATGGCTTGCTGCACTGCGTTGCATGAAAGTCTGATAAATATGCCCCTGAGTGTTTGCCATCTGAAGTGGGGAAGGATGGCCACCTCTGCTCTGCATGTGTGGATGCCAAAAATGTATGCAGAGGGCCCTGTGTGATATGAATATTATGTATATCATTGCCTGCGTTTGCCATTCAAAGCATTTATTATGTGAGATTTAGAAAGCAGATGAATGCATCTAAGTATTGAGTTTTTAAAATGCCCTACAACCCACCCAGCAGGTGCAGGTTAGGCCTGGGCAATGTTAAGATTAATCTTTGGTGTCCTTCCTCGGTTTTGATTAATATTCTGGCATAATAATAAACAGTTTTGCCCTTTTAACTTCATGCAATGATGGTGTCTTTCTTATGAATCTGAGCATAATTAAATTGCCCAGCATCAATTTAACATTTTCATAGGGAGAGGGAGAGCAAAAGGAATCCCCTTTTCACAATTAAAGCACACAGTTAATGTAAATCCTATAGGTGTTGGTGCACGATGACACAAGGTGAGACCTGTGCATCCTTTATGCCTTTAAATGGTTGTATCTCAGAATATCATTCATAGAAATATCGTCTGACATAACTTTTGTCATAAATATTATTTATGAAAATATTGTCCCATTAGATGTAGATTTTCTATCGTAAACTCCAAGGGGTTGATGTTTTCATAGACAAAATTTAGAACACAATATTTATTCCAAATGATATTCATGTAACATACCCTTTAAAGAACAGCACAGTCTGATTTTGCTATCAGTTTACCAAGGACCAGATGTATAATGATTTGAGCCGCAAAAAGTGGTCACATAATGTGCACTGAAAGTTTGAGAATCAATTCTAATTTTTAGAACCAGCCTATGTACCAAGAGGTCAGTTCACAAAATCACCATTGGGAGTAGGTGGCAATTTGACCTACATCATCAGTATTCCTGCGGTAGGTCGCAAACTGTGACTCAGTCAGATTGGATGATATCAGATATCGCAGGTATGATGAACTACTGGAGTCAGCAGACCACCATGTCTCTGATTGCATTTAAATAAACACAATGTAGCTCATTTTCTGTAAAGGAAATAGGTCTGCAATTAAAAAATATGTTTACATTAAAAAAAAAAATTGAAGCAGTGGCCCCAAAGCAAACCTTCTTTTCCATTGACAAAGGAGAAGGGTGCAAAAGAACCCCTTTCCCTTTGCAAATGGGTTGCGACCTCCTTTTGGCAGTCGGTAAACTGTGAATAGTTTGCAACCAAAATTGCAGTAGTAAACCATTGATATTTGGCATTCCAAATCATAATTTGGAAGAGACGCCATAAGCACGCCTCTTCCAAATTTGAGATTCATTATGTACTTTTAAACTCATTTTGCGATTCGGTAAACACTTACTGAATCACAAAACGTGATTTAGTAAATTGTAGGCTTAGGGACTATTAAGTGGCTTTGTACATCTGGCCCTAAATTATTTAGAGTGCTGTAATTATCACCCATCTAACTCTCTCTTAGTGATGGTTGCCAGGTATATCTCTGCTGACTCAGGCTTTTTGCAGCAAACCAAATGCCCACTCCTCCTTTCCATCAGTAGGCCTCGCCCGCTGACTCTGCTTCTTTTTTGTGCTACTAAAGCACTCTGTCCGCAAGCTTCTAGATTTTCTAACCAGTGGCTTGGAGATCATTTTGCTATTCCTGTGTGTTAGAAGGTGGTTCTGACACTCTGGGCCGCCGGGATTTTTGGCTTTGTGAGCACCTATGTGTTGAGCTTTTACTGTGGGAGAGCCTCATAAGTTGGGACTCACCCACAGTGAACACATGAGGAAAGAGACTGCGTGTGGATTTTACTGGTGTCCTCCTAGCTTGACTAGGCCGCTGCGCAGCAGCTGGAGTAAGGGGCACCGGGCTGGTTACATGCAGACAACTGTGTACATGCGTGTGCACACGTGTAGGGGCTGCGCAGGGGAGATTCCTGGCGTGCGCAGCCCAGGAGCAGATACAAAGTGAAGGGTGTGGCAGGACTTATGCAGAATTGGGTGGTGACATGGAATAGGCTTTATACACTGGGAAGAAACATGCCAGGGAAAGTCAGTGTGTTTTACTGTGTTTTTCACTTCATTATTCCCCTATGGGGAAGTGGAGCCCATGGGCTAGTGCCACTTTCCTAAGGCCTACAAATTCCAGACACGCACTAAAGTCCACTGTAACGGGTGTGAGAAGAAGTATTCTGCAGAGTCCAGAGTCATATTTGTACTGCTTTTGGGTCATCCATAAATGTTATAGTTCTCTGAGTCAGCTCATAAACAGGGACTGGCTGGGGGCTGACCCAAGCAGCCTGGATTGATAACCTTCCCTCCGAGGAGAGAAGCTGGGTGGAGCTGCAGGCTAATTCATCAGCAGCTGTCACTGGGTGCCAGGCACCAAGCTGCACGAAGGGGAGGCAGCTCTGGGGGGAAGGGGCTTTCAGAGACTATGTGGCAGGAGAGCCTGGACGACGCCATCTTGAACCAACCCAGAGGCCTGGGCAGGAAGGAGGGAGCAGGGGCAGTGAAGTGATGTGTCGCTGTTTGATAGGACAAACAGAGACTTCCTGCCAGCCCCCTCCCCATTCTCTTAAAAAGTGTTTGCACAGGAAGAGAAGCTCTCTCTGGGGTGTGGTCTGCTGAGGCAGAGGGTGCTGGAGCCTGGCGCAATGGGTAGTTGGAAGGAGGAACCCCCTGACTGCACCAGAATCCTGAACAGCGCCAGGAAAGGAGACCAGGACCAGTGCGCAGAAGCAGGGGCCTCTGCGCAGGGAGGAGAGAGGCCCAGGAGGAGAGCCAGGCGAAAGGCTGGCACAGGGAGCCAGTGAAGGTAGCTCCCTGCTGAAGGCACCCTCCTTGAGACCAGGAGGGCAAAGGAAAGTGCTCCCAGTGGCTGGGGAGCGCCACCAGGAGCAAGAAGAGGCCAAAAGCAGGAAGATCGGACCCCTGGGGGCTGAGATATGCCCCCCAGAAGGTAGGCAACCTTTGACCTATGGCCCACCGACGACGAAGCGCGTGGGGCTCCGTCGCCGGTTCAGAGAATGCCCCTGGGGTGGGTCAGGTCCCAAGGGCTGCCCCCCCAAAGAAGAAAAGTCAAGGAGCGCCGAAACCGGAGGCAGGGGAGTGCCGTCGCGCCCCCCTGGGAATGGGAGGAGGGGCCCGGGGCCCCGTGTGAGCAGAGGAGGCGGGGGAGCGCCGTCACACCCCCGCGAAAATGGGCGCAAGGGCCCCGGGACCCCATCCCTGGGCCCCGAAGAAGAAGTGGAGCAGGAGGCGGGGAGCACCGTCGTGCCCCCTGCGAAGAGGTCGTTAGGGGTCGGGACCCCATCCCCGGGCCCGAAGCACAGCCGGGGAGCGCCATCGTGCTCCCCGTGAAGATTTCCCCACGGGGTGCCAGGAGCCCACCCTGGCCCCCGGCGAAGACGAGCGCGCTCCCCGCAAAGAGGAGGAGGAGGGGCCCGGGACACCATCTCCGGGTCCGAAGCTGTGAGGGGGCCTGGGACCCCATCTCCAGGCCCCAAAGCTGGAGGGAGGCGGGGGGAGTGCCATTGCACTCCCCCGAGGTCCGCCTCGACTGGCGGGAGACTCCACGTCTGCCCGCCGGAGCGGGCAGACCGAAAAGGATATCCCGGCTCCCGCGGCCACACCAGAGAGGTGCAGGGCCGAGCGGGGATCCGCCGGGAGCCACCGGGGGTGGGCTCCCCGAGCGGCTCTCCACCCAAGAGGCCAGACGGGGTCCCCGGGTGGAACCGGGGGCCCCCGAGTAGAGAAGTGACACTAGGGGCCCAGGCGGGACCGGGCCCCCGAAAATCAGCAGCTCGACCGGGATTGGGCTCCCCAAGCCGTATCCCTCACCTGGGGGTCTGGGTGGGACTGGACCCTCCCACGAAAGTCCACATCAGCCGGAGGCCCACATCGCGGCTCTCCCCGACGCAGCGGGAGAGCCGCTGCTACGATATGCAGGGAATCGACGAGAAGCGCCCCATAATGCCTTGCAGGCCAGGAACGGCCTGCAAGGGAAAACCAGCATTTCCTCCGCTTGTGGTGGCCCCAGGAGAACGGGGTCACCACCACATGTGTGCCTGGATGGAGGGGGGAGCTGTAGGAGCAACACAGTCTCCCCCAGCACAAAAATGGAAGTCCCCCCCTAAGTCTCATGGGGACTTGAAAAGAATAACCCCTCAAGGGCTCAGCCAGCCTTTTCACACCTTCTGGGCTGGAACTTTTGTTCTACAGCTGAGGGTGTATGGAGAAGTGCATCAAGGAGTGAAGGGCTGAGTTGGGGATGTCTGGAGAAGGGCATCCCCTGGAGGTGAAGAGGAGTAATTGCATCCGTAGTGCATTTACTAATTATATTTCTTTTAGGGGGACCGAAGATCACATGTGTAATGTGAAGTACCTGTGTAAGGTGATGTCATAAGCAAAGTGGGGTTATGATGCCAGACATTCCTGCTAGGGTGACTGGCTGTATATGCGTAATCCTGTGATTTCATCTGTGATGCCTTTTAGGGGCTGTAATTGCAACGCATTCTAATGTCCAACAAATGTGATGAGTACTGTCATTCTAAAGTGCTGCTTAAACATGTATTCTTGCTGCTGTGCTTAAGTGAAGAACAACCCAGACTGTTAGCCCTGAAGATGTAAGGGTGCATACTGTATGGACAATATGAGATGCTCAGTCAGGGGTATGTGTCACCAGGGCAGGTGTACCTATTTGTAATGCTCGTTGAGATAATAGGGTGGGTCGCCACTGGGATGATGCCAGTGCGCAGGGCCCTCGCTCCAGGTTATGTTCAACACACAGCATTAGGGGCAAGATGATGTACATACATAGGAGTGGTGGTACTAGACCCCACCCCCCTTTGGGGAGGGGTGGAGATGTAATGCAATGTCACAAAGTAATTCCAACAGCTTATGTATATTTGTAAATTGGTGCATAGTATTGAGTATTGTGTGTGTTTAATAAATGTACTCTTACTTTTATAAAGCAAAGTACAGACTGGACAATCAATTATTAAGTGTTATTCCTGCGTACCTGTAATGGCGATTACTAGCCCACACCACCTCCCTTGAGTAAGCCTCAGACTGCTCTGCAACGCTGCCTCTGAGAGTCAGGCGCTACAATTGGGTGCTTGGTTCCCAGTGAAGGACAAATGTAGTCATGTTATTTGTGCAGGCCTCACAGATACTGCCTCGTTTTCCAACACTGTGCCACAATCATTTAACTTTGCAATAAACTGGGAAAATTCTGTTTGTGTTTCCCCCATGTGTAAGCACTGATAACTCATTATGGTGTGATTGTGCCTACTTCAGGCCGGATGTTTTGTGACAGAAGAAGTAATACTCAGCATCTGGAATAATTGTGGACCCAGTTTTTTAATTCTCCTGTTTTAACTCAAGACAAAGTATAAATCCTACACATACACTAGGATAGGAAAAACGGACTTGGCAGCAATGCATTGCAGTCAGCAGATCAAAGCAGAGCTGTTCGTGCTTCACTGCCTTGCATGTTGCTGAATTGGGAACAATGTTTTATAGCTCTTCTTTCTGCTGTAACAAATACTCTCTCTCAGAGGACAAAAATACAAATAGGAATGCAAACATTGCACTTTCACCTGCAAAAGAATCCCTTGGAATAGAATATCAATAGAAATCTTGTTTTGATAAGATAGGGTCTATACTGCCTGATAGCTATGAGAATAAAATATTCGGCCTTTGGTGACTTAAAAGTGTTTCAGAAAAAGTAAAGCCTATGATTAAATGAACCATACCCTGTTTATAGTTTCTAAAATGCTCTACTTCATCTGAATTTTATCTGGTCATGACAGGGCAGACAAAAAATTCATGACCAGTCATGACCGGATAAAGTTCAGATTGAAGTAGAGCATTTTAGAAATTAATAGTAAAAGAGAAAGGGGAAGTCAGTTCTTAGATCACTTAGGGGTTACAGTTTGGCAGGTGATTTATTCCGTCACACAAACCTGATGGATATCTTGTCCACATTATTACATATAGAATTACAGATGGGTAGTAAAGTAGGAGTTTTCTATGGTGCCACTCAGAACCCCAGGTTGAAAAATATCCCTGTAATTCGCTTTTAACCCATCTAGAATTTTATGACATCTGTGCTCCACACAAATCATCTAACTCTGCTTTCAACTGCTCTGCAGGGCGGAGAAGTAATGGGGGAGCTAAACATAACATGGCCTCTCCTCCCTGTCCCAAAATAGAAAAATAGTACTTTAACTCGTGTCACCCAATGCCACCACTCTCTGGCCCACATGCATCAACAAATGTGTTTGCGATTCCATAATAGCGAAAAATAAGAAATCGCTATCATGGAATCGCAAAATGGAATGCATCAATGAAATCGGTAAATATTTGCGAAACGTTAAAAATCGCAAATGCTATTACCGAATCCGTATATTCCGAATCTGTAATTGCGAATTCGCAATTACTGAATCGGAAATTGCGAATTACCCATATTGCAGCATGGTGATGACATCACAAACCAGGAAGTCATTCACTGAATCACCACACCTGCACACAGGGAGAGGAGGAGGAGGAGGAAGACTGGTGGAGCACACCCTGGAGGAATTGTTGCTGAACAGGAGCTGTGAGAAAAATACACCATGGCCACTGAAAAGCCACAAAAAAGGAGAAGGCAGGAAGAGAAAAATCAAGTTCAGTGACAAGGAACTTGAAATCCTCATTGAGGAAGTTGTCCGGAGACATGACCAGCTTTTTGGGAGACAATCCCTGCATGTAGCAGAGTCAGTGAAGAGGAAGATTTGGCTTGGCATACAAGCCAAGATAAATGCTGTGGGGTGACACACCGTGACATACAGAACCTGCAGAAGAGATGGTATGACCTTCGCAGCCGTGCCAAAGAGAGGGTGGCAGAAAGGCTAGCCGCAGCTGCCAAAACAGGAGGGGGAACATCTAGCGTGCGCCCAAACACCACACTGGAGGACCTGGTGGAATCCACGTTGCAGCCAGAGACAGTAGTTGGTGTGACACAGATTGACACCTCAGGACATGCGGGCACCTCCCAAGGTAAGTGCACAGCTGAACATGTACATATGTCAAATGTAATCACAACGTGCCCCAAATGCATGCCCTGCGTAGTGTAGCACACCTGAGTCCAGTCCACCTTTACAAGCAACTCCCTAATGCATTCTGGGAGTTGTATGCAGAGAAATTGAAGGGGAAGGCATGGAGGGCACACCATAGGTGTAGTGCAGCACAGTACAGCAAGGAGTGACAACAGTAAATATTCAACATGACAGAAGTAGATTTAATATAACTGCGCAGGCGTAATATTACAAACAAGTGCAAACAAACAAATAACAGAACTTGCACTGTTCCACTCACAGATGCAGCGCAGGACAGTGATGGGCCGCACAACCACGAGTCTGAGGGAGACATGGAACAGCATGATGAGGGACAAGAAATGCCGCCATCCCCACCCATACCTCCTCCCACACACCGCAGGAGGAGAGTTCTACCACTCCCTGACTTGGAGAGTGATGAGGACAGCAACACTGGATCTCACACACTGCAGCCTGCACATACCCCCCCATCACCAGCACAAGACAAACAATGCTGCACAGTCCCGTGCAGTACCGCAGGCGAAGGCCAAGGAGGTTTCCCACGCCTGATGATGAGGATGGCGAATCCACCGCAAGTGTCCTTGAGTCCAAGATGCTGAAGGTGCAGCGCCTGCAAGGGAGGAACATCCGTCACATGCAGGTCCAACTGGGAACACTTGCCAAACACATGGGTGGTATTCATGACTATCAAAGACCTGCTCGGTTAGTTGTCTGGACTCCTATAGACGTCCACATATATTTTCTCAGGCACAAAATATTGTGTGCCGCAGCAGTGGATCAATGTCTCCCATCTGCCGTCAAGTGTCTAGAATCACTATTTTTAATCCACATGTGCTGTACTGTATCTACAAATGTAACCCCCCACAAACATCACCAGGAAGGGGAGTGAAAAAGTGGGAACAAAGAAGGCAGTGCCTCACGGGAGTAACACAGTTATATAGCTAACAAGTGCACCCGGGACTGGCTTATCCTCATTATTAACACAGCTAAGAGACTGAGTGAAGAACTTTTGAAAGAGATATTAGATCTTGAGATAATTATTAAGGCTGACACTACTATTTTGGATACGAAAGATCAGTTGGCTAAGATTCAAAGTGATATTGGGGAATATCAAACCTATATGGTCAATCAGAAACTTAAGGGGTTAAAAAGGAACCTAGACAGATTTAGTCACGAGTGGGCTTTCCCGTATGTGGAGGACCAATACTACCAATCAGGTCCTGACCAAGTCAAACCACAGCAGGCCCCCAGGGGTGGGCGACGTCAGGGCAGGAGAACACCGAATAATTGGACATTTGAAAACACGAGCAGTGAGGAAGACGAGTATTCTGGGCAACAGACTACCAGTAACCCACGGGTGAGATTTAATCCTCAAGAAAGAACTGACCAAGATTTAGGAGCTCTATTCCGGGCTTTTTTAGGACAGCACCCCACAGATCAAAGAGGGGCCAATCACAGAGGCAGGGGCAGGGGAAGAGCACGGCAAAATTTGAACACAACATGGCAAATGTTCTCTCCAAGAATCACTCGCAGTCGGGGCAGAACCCCCCTGTAGCAGATAAAAACATAGTGGTCAATCTTTCGGAGCATATACTCACTGAGGATGAGAACAGGGTCCTGAATAAGGGCCTTGGCTATGTTCCAACACCCAAACATGATAGTTTCAAACTCAGAGGAGAGTTTAATGGCTTGATGAGAAAAATCAAGCTGCAAAAATTCTTTGAGGGAAAAGAACAAGAACCACCATCGATATACGCGTCTAATCTGCAACGTCCATCGCAGTTTTGTCCACTGAATAATCAAGTAGGCCCGGAGGTCCAGGTCTTTGAACAAAAGGTTATAAAAGACATCATTGACCTTGAATCTAACTTGAAAAATACAGCTCACAGCAATATGAGCAGTAAAGATTGGCAAGCTGTGAAATCACTACAGAGTAATATGTCCATCACCATCAAACCGGCCGATAAGGGCGGGGCGGTGGTGGTGATGAACACGTGTGATTATGAAGCTGAGGTGACCAGATTATTGGGAGTTCGGCAGCATTACAAACCCTTGATGAGGGATCCGACTAAAGAACTACAGAGTGTAATATCCAAGGTGGTGTCTGAAGCTAGGGAGAAGAAATGGCTAACTACTAAGGAGGCCGATTTCTTGATCAATACCAAACCCAGGATCCCTGCTTTTTACATCGTGCCTAAAATTCATAAGCCCCAGCGTCCACCTCCTGGGCGTCCGATTGTATCGGGCATTCAATCTTTGCTTGAACCGTTATCCCAGTTTGCGGATTTCTTCTTGAGAGAGTGTGTTATCACGCAACCATCCTACATACAAGATACCACTGATATCTTAAGATATTTAGATAATGTGGTGTATGATCCTGACCATCAGTTTCTGGTAACCATCGACATTGAGTCATTGTACACCAACATCCCCCAGGAAGCGACGCTGGTGGCGGCAGCTCGCGCCTTGGGGGAATGTGAATGGTTTTATGATACACCTCAGACATGTGTGCTACAATGCATTGAGATAGCACTAACACGCAATTTTTTTGCATATAAACATCAATTATATCTCCAGACGTCCGGGACTTCAATGGGGGCTACTTTTGCCCCCAGTCTGGCCTGCATTTATGTAGGCCAGTTTGAATCCAACTACATCAATCATTCCATCAATCCCTTCCAGAGGAACATTGTCCTCTGGAAGAGATTTATTGATGATGTTTTGTGTATCTGGGCTGGGACAGAAGAGGAGTTACAGCAGTTCCTTAACTGGCTCAACACTCTGGACGAATGTCTTAAATTCACTTGGACAGTGAATAAAAACACAGCCACATATCTGGATTTAGATATACAGGCGAATGATAACAAACTTCAGACTTGTGTACATCAAAAGCCCACTGATAAGAACTCACTCCTTCATTATAGATCTTATCATCCGAGGGCTCTGCGAGACAATCTGCCGGTGGGGCAATTTCTGCGTTATCGCAGAAATTGTACGTCCACTCAGAGCTATCTAGAACAAACTGAAGAACTGTCTAACAGACTGGAGGATCGTGCATACCCTAAAAAAGTCATAAAACAGGCCAGGAAGAGGGCGTTAAATACACCTAGAGATGCCCTCCTGGAAAGGACAAACAAGGTCAACAGTGAATGTATCCCAGTGGTCACTACGTTTGGGCCCTGTTCGACCAAGATCAGACAGATCATAAGAAGACACTGGCATTTACTCAGCACTGCCTCTATGAAAATGCCTCCACCCAGATTTGCATTTAAACGGTCCTCTAACCTGCGTGACCGCCTTGTTCATACACGTCCTGTGCAGGAATCTAGGGAACCTGCAGTATCTCCGGGACATTACCCTTGTGGGGGTTGCTCGGTCTGTGAATTGACAACAGCTACCAAGAGTGTCCATGTGACCTACACTATATTGGCCTCACGACCCGTAAGGTCAAAGTTAGAATTCAGGAGCATGTGAGTACGCTAAAAGCGGGCAAACTCACGACGAAATTGGTTCAACATTATGTCACCCTGAAACATAAACATAGGGACATACGATGGGTGGTACTAGAAAAGGTTCTAGGTGATCAGCAGAATATGGAGAGCAGATTGGTTTCCAAAGAAGCCCGTTGGATATATCAAGAGGGGTAGATCGTAATGGGCTTAACGATTTCATTGAATGGAATAAAGTGGTACCCTTCTAAATGGAGGTAGCCTGAGAATATACATTGTACTGTTGATGGCAGAATGAATGTATTTGAAATATAACACATTAGGGCTGAGGGTGTGTATTATTTGAGCAGACACCCCAGTAATTCCTCAATGGCCTCACTAGAGTTGAAGAGTGCAGTTTTTTACTCAGGGGAGGTAATACAGATTTGAGTGGTTGTATCAAATTTTTTTAAAATATTTTCTTAAAGATATTTTTTAAAATTTTTTGAAAATGTATGTCCGACAAAAGGACTGTGGAATATACCATGGTAATTTACGGCTACCCATGAGTTATATACACATTTCGAAATGCGTGAACCACCCAGATCAGAATTTATTGGGTTCATAGCAGCCGGCGAGAAACATTCTAAAATGGCCGCCGCGTTGGACTGACAAAAGCAGGAGTTATCTGCAAGGACCGAAAGCAGGGCGGGTCCAACCAGCCTGAGGCAGCGCGCGCTGCTCTAGAAATACACTGCAGAGAGAGGAACACGATGAGGTGCTGAGCGGTGGCCGGTAACCCGAGGAGTCTCGGTAAGCAGCAAAAATTCTATTGATGGAGGAGTTTTCCTCCCTAGGAGTATCAGGCCCCGGGAGTGTGGCAGCCTCAATGGTGAAGAACCGCCACTTAGTAGGAGGGGTACCGACTTTTTAGCATATCTACGTACTTAAATGCATCAAGGGTGATAGCAAGTAGAGTGGTTTGCTGGGATTGAGGAAAGCGGTCTTAGCATGTAGAGCAGGCAGCAGGGAGTCAGATTCATGTGTCCCGTTTGCTACAGAGGGGAGTTTTTTCCACCGCCATTTGAGCTCAATATGGGTGTTTAAAGGACCCGGGAGAATATTTGAAACATTTTATCTTTTCTCCCACACAGACTGACTGAGAGCAGTGACTGAGCCGGATGCTGTGTCTGTGGACTAGCACACACACACAGGGTTAGAAGCATTTTCATGAGGTTGCAGGTATGCCGAAGATCGGCAACCCATTGGTAAATATATCAGATGGTTTGTCGACATTCCCCACTAGTAGCACCAAAAATACACGTTTTGGTTTTTAGTGTGCTACATGTGTTGCAGGAGTCTCTCTCTTGTTTTTAGTTCGATGCCTGTGCTGATATATGTGTTGTTGAAATGTGTTGTACGTTCTCTGTTCTCTGTAGGTTTGACAAACAGAGGAAAGTGGTGCAGTGAGGACGCTGACCCTACCCTGATGAAGTTGCCGCAAATTTCTATGGGCAATGAAACATGTTGGTTTTAATGGAGCAGACACATAGCAAAGAAATAAAGTAGTTCAGCTAGTGGTTGTCTAGCTCGGTTTTAGACTTAGGTATACCGGTTGTTCTAATGCTAGACCCCGGTTTCCTATATAGGGTTCACACATTGTGCACGAACATACACAGTTTTTGCACTTTTTCTTTTCTCCTCACTCTTTATTTTGTTGTAAAAGTTGGCAGTTGCTAATGATGAGAACCTGAGGATACAGGCGAGTATCAGTCTGTAAACTCCCATGGTGTTACTCCCGTGAGGCACTGCCTTCTTTGTTCCCACTTTTTCACTCCCCTTCCTGGTGATGTTTGTGGGGGTTACATTTGTAGATACAGTACAGCACATGTGGATTAAAAATAGTGATTCTAGACACTTGACGGAAGATGGGAGACATTGATCCACTGCTGCGGCACACAATATTTTGTGCCTGAGAAAATATATGTGGACGTCTATAGGAGTCCAGACGACTAACAGAGCAGGTCTTTGATTGTATTGAAGTCTGTGAGTGGGGGGCGACCTGTTCTGTTTTCTCCCCCTTGGCTCCTAGTTGTGATTAATAATTGGTATTCATGACTGCCTGAGGGAGCTCACAACTGCAGTAGTTGAAGGGCACAGGGCAAACAATGCGAGACTAGACCGTGTTGCAACTGGCATTGAGGATATGTGCAGGGCAATTCAGGCAGAGCATGTCACAAATGGGAGGAGGCATCAGACTGCTATGGCACGCATGCACAGTTACACCCGGGCCGTCAATAGGCTGAGTCACACCACAGCTCAGCTTTCAAGGCGTGCTGTCGGCATGCAGGTGGAGATGGCCCACTGCTGTGGGGATGTCGCAAGGGGACTCATCAAGGTCACCGATGCTGTGGAAGGACTACAGACTGCAGCAGCTAGCGGAAGCCCCATGCGTGAAGGGGGGGACAGTGAGGAGGGCTCTAGCCTGAGCAGCCTACTGGCACCTGTATCACATGACAGGAGGCGCAGTACCAGGAGTCAATCTGGCACAGAGGGGTCCATGAGGGGGGTATCAGAGCCCACAAACAGGGCCACAGGAGTGCGTGGCAGGAGAAAGTAGTGAATCGCACCTGGGCCACTGTGGTGGGGTAACCAGACTTATGACTCCATCTCCCAAAGATGTTGCAGTGCCAAGACAATGACTTACAAATTGTCTGCACCCACACTGCACTTTTCTGAGTATGGCATGTGTGCATCAACACAACTACCCACCTAACAGAATAAACCATTACGTACAAAATGTGTTGTGTCTTGATTTCTCACCTTAGAAGTAACGTTGCGTGATTTCGGCACGTCTCCTTCTCCCCTCAGCTGCATCTGGGCCGCGTGCTGCTTGGTGTGGTTGTCGTGGCTGGATGTCCAGTTCTGGCTCACTATCAGAGTCTTCCAGGTGGATGCCCCTATTGGTGGCAAGGTTATGCAACATAGCACATGTAGCGACGATCTTGCAGCATGTCTCCGGCCTATACTGTAAGGCCCCACCGGTTTTGTGGAGGATGCGGAACCTGGATTTCAGTACGCCAAATGTCCTCTCAATCACATTTCGTGTTGCAATGTGGGCATGATTGTATCGCTGCCCCTGTCGTGTTGTGGGATTCAGATAGGGAGTGAGGATGAACGACCTCACAGCGTATGCACTGTCACCTACAGGATGTTGAAATAGACAAACATTAGGTACTGCTATGTGTCACCATGGCAGACAGGTGTGCAAGACAGTATGACATGTGTTTACCCAGCAAATATCCTTCTCCAAATTCACCAGGCAGCAGACGTCTGTGCATGCCACTATGCCTGAAGATATAAGAGTCATGGGCACTCCCAGGGTAACTTGTCACTATGTCTGTGATTATGGTTTTTGCATTGCATATTACTTGGATGTTGAGTGAATGGTACGACTTGCGGTTCCGGTAAATATGTTCATTCACTGAGGGGGACATATGGGTACGTGCGTCCCATCAATGCAGCCTATGACTTGTGGAAATTGTGCAACCTGATAGAAATCTAATTTGGTTTGCATCAATTCGTGTGGTGTTGTGGGGAACCTGATGTGGTGGTGTATCCTCTGCAACATGGCATTTAGGAAAGCGTTGAAAAAGCGCGATAAGGCACTTTGGGAGACACCGCCAGCTGTTGCGATTACTCCCTGGAAGGCCCCTGACGCTAGGAGGTGTAGTGAGCATAGGACCTGCACATGGGTGGGGATGGCATGTGTCCTGCGAGTCTGACGCTGCAGTATTGGGTCTAACTCAGCAATGAGCTCTAAGATGGTGGCGGCATTCAGTCTATACTTATCGTATATCTCTTCCTCCGTCTGCCCTAGCAAAGTGATGCGCACTCTGAATATTCTCTCCTGTATCCTTCTTCTCTGTGCTGCTGCTCTTAGCCTCATCCTCCGCGCTATGAAGTAGAGCGCTGCCATTGTGGAACACTCTGATGCATTCTGGGGCTGTTTAAGTAGTTTGCTAATGATTAACACATGATTTGTTGAATGTGTAATTTTTACCACCTGATATGGTTTCTTCCTATTTAGGGAATGCAATTTGCGATTCTTTACTGATTCTGTATTTGCGAAGTCTTGTTGCATGCGAGTTAGGGATTTCTATTTAGCGAATCACTAATACAGAATCGCTATTACCGATTCGGAGATTTAGAAATCGCAAAAATACCGATTTCTAAAGCTTTCAGTGATTTTGTTTCATGCATTGGAAGGAGCTCTTTTGCGATCGCAAACAGCATTTTTTACCAATTTGCAACGTTTGCGATCGCAAATTAGCTTGATGCATGTGGGCCTCTGTGCCTTTGCTTCTTTCTCCTTCGAAAGCTTTGCTCCCTCTATTCTGGCGCTGTTCTGAAGGCCTCTCACAGAGCCCAGCCAGAGCAGCCTGGGATTCCTTTATGATGAAGCAACAGTGAGTTATGAAAACAGTAACCCACGTTGCTACGTCACAGCTATGAATTATCACATTTAGAATGTTACCATCGTTCTAATGACTCTCAGTGAAAGCCAGACATTACAAGTTTATTATATCCTATGGCACATGTAATAAGGCAGACATATATCTATCATGTTTGTCAGGCCCTTATTTGCTCAATCCATGGTGGTTACACTTAGCAGAAGGAAATACACTTACTGCATGTTAAGTGTAATTCTCCCGTTGGTTTTATCTCCCATTCTCAGGTTTAAAGGTTGGAAGGGGAGTAACATGATAGTACATTTTTACTAGATGGTAAAAATGCTTGTTCATCCTTTTCGGACCTGCAGTCCCACATAGATTCATCCAGACAATACATGGAGGGATTTTCATAGGGAAAATCCCTGAATCAATACAATATTTAGTGCTCAACTTTGGAATCCAGAAATAGGCACAAACAGCATATGTGCCTTAGCCCAGGATTAATGAGGTACTCACAGTAAGCATTTGCTTTGGGGAGAAGAAGGGTTGTCTGTTGGGGGGATTTTAAATACTGAAACCTTAATTGGCCTCTCATGGAAAGTCAGCCGGGCCCCTTGGGACTCTGAGTGGGCCCTAGATTCAGTGCTTGTTCTCCTACATGTCATCCAGTGTGTGAGAGCATTTCAAGGCATTCCTTCAATTCCTATTTTTTAGGGAAGAGGGAAGTGATTTCATATCATAACTTGTTTAACAATGTTCTTAGGTAGAGAAAAGCACAAATGAATTGTACAAACATTTGTTTTCACTACCCCTATGCGAGCAGTTTGGTAGCCTGCAAAACAATCTGTTGACTTATAGTAAAGTATGGGCAGGACTGGCCATTAATCTTATCAGGTATTTCGCCAGGAGGTTGGAGCAATTGGAGACGGGGTTTTTGAAAGTCCAAGCACACCTCTGTCACTTTCACTGGTTCCCTTGTGTTTATTGTAGTGTTTATTGCAGCAGACACACAAGAGTTATATGAGGAAAGGGGGGGGGGGGGGAGAGAAACCTGTTTTTGCCAGGGTTACTTTTGGTTCCTAGTTGGTAAAGTGGAACACAGGTAGAACTGGAAATCTTCAATTTTTGCAGGATCCCAGGAATTTTCACAAGGTAACTTCTGAATCCTCAATAATGAGAACATATAACAGAATGGTAGACATAATGCAGTGATTTGTTGTCATGCCCATGTTTTCAAACCTATGACCATTATATTGAAACTACTATTTGTTTTATTTTGTTTTCATAGAAGCTATTCCTCTTACAAGACCAGATGTTGGCCACATGGAAAGTACATGGAACAAATAATCATTAGTGTTAATATTACAAAAATTACAAATTGGTGTGATATATTCATGTTTAAAGATTTATTATTGGTCATTTGGCAAGCTTCTTAGAACTGCAGCTGGTGCTATTAATTTGATATGTTGAAAGGAAAAAACAATCTGTACAAAATAATAGCCCTTTCAATACCCATTTAACACATATTTGGAGAATCAGCTTACTAATGTGTGCCAAAGGTTTTGGTCTCACCTGGTAGATCTCTCTTGGCCCCTAGGCTGTGAAAGTATACCAACAGCAATGTGAGCACATATACTCCATGAATCCTTCTTCAGTCGAAAGTAGTACCAAGGTCCATATTGGGATGTATGATCAATCCTGAAAAAGAAGAAGCAAGTTGTCGCCGAGCTTTGCTCTGCCTCTCTCCTCCCCACTCAACTGGATAGATCATTCCACTCTGTCTCTTAGACAAGAGAGGATATCCTTGTGTCCCTTTGTAGTGATTATTACATCTTGAAAAATGTGCATGAGAAGATTTTCTTGTTTTCAAGATGTGGGGTGAAAGAAAAAGAGTGAGAATTTATGGTCAAAATGTGCTTGTGGATAGGACTCACTGAGCTACTATATTTGTCACATAAAGGTGGCCATCCTTGGTGCCACTAATATGTAGTTACATCATACATATGTAGCATATGGACTGACCATATGCAGCATATGACCTGAACATATACAGCATATGGACTGAACATATGTGTTGGAAATGGGGTTTTGGTTGACTAAGGTATACACCCAAGCCAGGCAGAACCCACCACTCTAGTCAGGGTAAGCTAGATACACCACTGAGATAACCTGTGCTCACCCTTTGGTAGCTTGGCGCAGAGCAGGCATGCTTATCAAGAGAGGCAAAGTGTAAAGTATTTGTGCAACACACTAACACAGTAACACAATGAATACACCACAAAAAGACTCCACACAGGTTTTAGAAAATTTGCTTAGTATATTCTGAACCAATTACGACAAAAATGACAAAAATCACATGTATACTTTTTAAGATATGCACATTGAAAAATAGCAGATAACCACAGCGTTGAAAGAGCCCTTGCATTCCTCTTCCAATGATTACGGTCCCGATAGGGACTAGGGGCCTCATTACGATGGTGTTGGGACCGCCACCGTCAGACCATCGGTGGGAGTCCCACCGCCATCCAGTCCATCTGATCTGACCACTGCATTATGATGAAAGCAGTCGGATCACGACTGGTGGGGGGTAAGACCGTCGCGTCGGACAGGATCAAGGATCCCGTCAGTGCGGCGGTCAGACTCCTATTCCCTACAATGCTAAGGCACCGCCATAGGGATAAGGATTCCCTTTCTGCCAGCCCTTTCATGGAGGTTAAACCGTCATGAAAAGACAGGCGGAAAAGGACTTGGGGGGCCACTAACAGGGCCCCCTTTCCCCCTGGGCCTCCACTATGGTCCCTGGGGGCAACTATGGTGCCCCCCTACATATCCCTGCACCATGTGGCAGGCACTGCATGGTGCCTGTCACATAGCGCAGGGATATATAAGATGTGTATGTTTTGTACTGCGGCATGTGCTGCAGCTCGCAGCACATGCTGCAACACAAAGTATACACATTGCTACCGCCTTGATGGTGGTCGCATTGTAATGCAGACAGCGGTACTGCCGACTACTAGTCGAGTGGTCCTGCTTCCGCCATGTTGCTGGTCGGATGTAAGTCTGACCGGCATCATAATGAGGCCCTAAGTAATGATCCAAGCAGTGGATCGATCATTAAGTAGTGCCTTAACATTTACTGAAGGACAAGCTTGCGGCCAGCCGCTCAAGACCGGGATTACCAAGCAAGCCCAGCTATCCGTAATTCACAGTACCTGTCATGCAACCAAAAACATGCTGCTGTTGCCCTCTCCTTTTGGAACCGTAAGGGAAGGGGGATAAGCTGCGCGGGGCTGCCTGCGAGCAGCACATCTGTGTTGAAGTCAGAGGCTGCGGTGATCACTTTCAGGCAGTACAGATTCAGTGGGCTCAGTGGGCACACAATGCAGATGTGCACGAATGTAGAATGCAGCAGCACCCACTGCAATCCTCGTTGAGACTCAGCAATCTCAGTCGTCACACAGCGCAGACATATGCCGGTGTAAAATACAGCAGCAAACACGGCAATCCTCGCTGAGAAACAGCGATCTCAGTCGGCATACAATTCAGACATGTGCAGATGTAAAATACTGCAGCAAACACTGAAGTCTTCTCTGGACAGTCAGGCACGGCAGCCCAGCCGGTGCAATGGAAGTCTTTTATTGCCCCAAGACTTTTAAGAACAGGGGGCAAGCCAACAAACCCCTAGAGAACACTCTTAGTTCCAGGCAGTGCAAAAGTAGCAGGTATCAGGCCAGCACAGCAAGGTAGGTCACAAAATGGTAGTCCCTCCCGCAGCTCAACAAGCAATAGGCCAACCCAGTAGAGCAGTTAGCTGAGTGGCAGCCCCTCCTGGTAGCACAGCAGTTCCTTCTGACAATGGGCAAATGTAGAGCCAGGGATGTCTGGTAACATGTCCAAAAAGTGTCTGATTAGATGGGGTCAGAGACCCAGGACTTACCCAAAAGTGCCTTTGATGTGGGGTGACTTCAAATTACCTCTTTGAAGTGCACAGGTCCCCTTTCAGTTCAGTCCTGTGTGCCAGCCTAGCTATGGGGCGTGAATCAGCAATTTGTGGGGAGACAACACACTACCTACTCAAGTGAACTGTTACCTCCTCTCCTTCTCTCCTGCCCAGGATGACCCATCAGTATGCAGATGAATACATATGCAGTTTAGTGTCCTGTAGTGTGACTGTCTAGATGGAATGCACAATGTAGCCCAGCCTAGGTGTGTATTGGGCACAGGCTGTCAGGCACTCAGAGCAGTCAGTGCAGAGAAATGTCCACTTTCTAAAAGTGCCATTTCTAAAATAGTAATGTTACATCCAACTTCACAAGTAAGTAGGATTTATCAATAATATTCCAAACGTATGAATCAAGAAAAACTACTCCTCTCTGATCAGGAATTACAGCTTAAAAGTGCATCAAGGAATTCCCATTTCTAACTTCTGAGAGGAGTAGACCTCACAGGAGTGGAAAACAAAATAGGCTGTTTGTCACTACCAGGACATGCAAAACATAAAAGTACATGTCCTTCCTTTTACTTACATAGCACCCTGCACATATGGCTACCTAGTACCTACCTTAAGGGCGACTGATATGTAATATGTAATAAAAGGTGAGTTTAAGGCTTGGCAAGTAGGTTTCAAATGCCAAGTCAAAGTGGCAGTTAACAGCGAACACAGATCCTGCAATGGCAGGCCTGAGACAGTTTTGAAATGCTACTTGTGTGGATGGCACAATCAGTGCTGCAAGCCCACTAGTAGCATTTAACTTCCAGGACGTGAGTATATGGGGTACCACTTTACAAGGGACTTACACAGTAAATTAAATAGGTCAATCAGGTGTACACAAATCCCCAGCATATTTAGAGAACGAGCATGTGCACTTTAGCACTTGTTAGCAGTGGTAAACTGCCAAGAGTCATAAAAACCAACAAAAAGACACCGCAAAAACGTGGAGGTCCAAAGCAAAAACTTTGGGAGAAGACCACCCTAAGACTGACCGGTCTAACAATATGATACTATTATAAAACATATGCAAATTACAAAAAAATAAGCATAATATCATATAAGACATTATATGTAAGAGTCAAGATTATATTTCAAAGGTTGGAGTCATACACCATCTGTTGGAAGTTACACATGCCTGACAAGACAGGAAATACCTGTGTACAGTAAAGCTCATTGACCGTAAAGCATAGAGGAGGGAATATTATTAGGTTTGCTAATCGGGCCTATCTCACTGGCCCTGGAGATTTATAAGGTGCAAACATGTGGAGCAACATTGTACAGGGTAGAATTGTGGGGCTTTGCAAGCTCAACTCACTTGAAATGAACATTATTTTAATAATTCTTTGTTGAGACTTCACACCAGTGCTCCACTACTTCCACTAAGGTTTGACTTAAACCTAAAACCAATCTCGGATATAGTTAGTTTAAAACCTATTTTATATTGGATTAGGTTGTGGACAACAGAGGAGCTGGCACCCTATAAAGATTGTCTCAAGTTGATATTGGCTAACCACTTGTTGCACACAATTCCCTAGCCATCCCATATAAAAGCCTGGTTGTGTAAGTTAGGACTGTGGTCGCATCCCACTGCAATTCCAGATTGTGCCCGAGAAACTGTAAAATCTTGTTATTGGAACACAGCTTGAAGTACTAGAATATCTGCTTTGTCTTCGGGCAGTCTTACAGACTGCTACTTGTCTTTTATGCGTATCCCACAATTTGAAGAATTCATGGATTATGTTAATCTCCCATCTACAAGAGCCTTATTTATTAAATTCAGGCTAGGGATTTTGCCCATATCATCTTTTACCTGTTCATGGAACAAAAGCGGCAACCTCACTAATGTATGCCCTATGGGCTTTCATACTGTCAAGAATGAAGAGCACTTCTGTTGCACCTTTGCAAAGCAGCGTGCTCGCTGGGTTGCTCCCCTTTGCTGGATTCTCTGACTTGAAGACCGGCACAATGCTCTGAGAATTTGTAAGACGGACAACAGGAGTAGCATTATCTATTTGACCTCCAATTACTTGTAGTCAATTTGGCATATCAGATCAAGGCTTGTGGTCAAGAAATCTAAAGTGCCTGGGGCGTGTTATAATGTGTTATAATGCACTGTGCACTTTAATTATTACAAAGTCAGAGAAGTGTCCTAAGCTATTCCTTATTTTACTGATCCTTAACAGTATTGTGCCAGATAGTATTGAAGACCCTTTTGAGTTCATCTCTAGGACTCTTCTAGAGTTTTTGTTTATCTGGTAATTATCTTAGCTCTGAAACTCAGTATACTGTATTCCTTTTTCCTGGCTAGTACTGTAGTGAACTTTGTATTTTAAAGTTGCATGTTTAAAAAAAAAATTATATGTTTTACTTTGTACTTTTAAAGTTCTGTGAACCGAAATAAATTGATTGACATATGAACTGTGTACACACAAATCAAGTAGCCTTCCGATTAGAGAATCCACACTGTCAAGTGAGTTGGGACTGAGCACCCCCCAATACGATCAGGGGCCTCCACAGAGACCTCTAAGAGTGTTTGAAACTTAACTGAGCAAAAAGACATAGACATCTCCTTTGAGTTCTGCAAGGAATTTGGGTTGTAGTTTTCTTCCCTGCAGGAATACAATTAGGCTATAAAGAAGTTAAATGTCTGATTAAAAAAAAAGAAACAGGTTGTCAACTAGAAGCCACAAAAATATAAAAATGCTAAATAGGGATCAAGAGATAAAATAAAAAAGTTCAGTTACTCCCATAATAACCTTGCTTGAACTTCCTCGTGTGACCTAGAGTTCAGATGGGCTGACTTGAGAAAGAATGTGGTCAGTTAGAGATGTGGCTTGTCATCCGGAATTAGCTTGGTGCCAAATAAATGTATGTTAAGAATATTTGATCCCTAAAATATGAGTTTATGCAATATTAGCAGTTAAAAACCTTGCTTTTTAATTAACATCCAGCCTCGGCCCACGCCCCTCTGTCTCCTTCAAACTGGCTTTCGCGCCGGGACACTCCTGAGTATCCGTGCGCGTTACAAATGTCGGATAACATAACATATTAGATAAATTGACCTTTGTTTAGCTCTCCTCATACAGATATTGCAGACGGCCCACGGGCCAAAGCGCAAGGAAACCCTGTATTATCTTGAACATGGACAATATCCTTAAATGGGAGTATTGTCTGTTGAACATCAGTGAAAGTTTAATTTGCACAGTTTTGAGGCACTTCACAAGAAGTGCCCAGTTCACTCAAGAAAGGATGAACACAAACATATGCCATATGCTTTTAAAATGCCAACTTTACTTAATGGATGGTACTATCACCAAGTGTTTCATGAAATATTGCTCTGATAATTACATGAAACACTTTATGGACTAGTTTCAGAGAGCTGCAACATGTTGACATCGTGTTATTGAGGAGAGTATGTGAGTGGTATCCCCCATTGATTGTTTGTATCCTTGTGTTAGGGGTAGATAAATAAGGATGGACTTTCAATCCCTCACGACTTGAACACTATGATAGAATAGAGGCTAAGAGTACACACATAAGAAGTAAGTCACAGGCAGTGGAGAGAAGAACAGCTAAGATTCATATTACTCCTTCTGAGTTAGTACCATACACCTTACCTCCTTCCTCATTAAAAACCACAGAGGATCTCCAGTCCCAAAAGGCGCGGGCCAAATACGAAAGTATTCTTCATTGTATGAGTGAGAGTAATGCGTCCTAAAAAACCCTGGGGCTTATTTACAAGCCGTTTGCACCGCCGATACGTCACTTTTTCCCATTTTAAAAGTGACGCACCGGCGGTGCAAGGGGCTTGTAAATAAGCCCCCCGTCTCATACATCTTGACACAAATACATAACCATACCTGTTACACTATTCTAAAATGAAGGGGTCTGTGTGTAGGGTAGAGTAGTGAGCAGGTGCGTAGCTTCAGGGGGGCTGTTTGTGGTGTTACACCCCCCCCCCTAATAAATGTATTCTCTGATAAATAGTTGGGCACAGGTGTTTTAAGTCAGGTATGGTGAAGTGCTTGATCGATTTCACTTGGAATTTTTACATAAATACACACACAAGCACTCATCTCTGTTTTTAAGGTATGGTTATTTTACAGAATTTTGAGTTTTAAGTATCCCTAAAAATTTGGACCTCCCTCCCTTTCCACTGCCCCTTAAGCTCCCCTCATGCCCTGCTTCTCATATAATGTATTATAACTAGTGTGATTGTTGGAAATAATGCCCTCCCTCAACCTTACTGACCAAACTATGCCCCTGCTAGTGAGTACCTAATTCTTCTGCTATTACGGTCTTCTATGAGGTGTGTGTTGATATCTTTAAAAGCCTCTCTGGCTCACCATCAATTAATAGTTACTTTGCTGATGCCCAGAAGTCAGATCCCACCACAAATTATGCCGTCTGGCTAAACAATGGTCTGGGATATCAGAAAATGGTATGGAAATGGAATATATAGCTAAATTGATTAAATTAAATTATGTTGAACTAATAATCAAAAACAGGGTATGTAATCATAAGGCATGTTCTGCCTTATTCACAAATGGTTTCACATTTGTGAGTAGAACATAGTTGCATAAATAGCTGTCTGCTCTTTTTACTTCCAGTATATGATGTGTAAATGTCAGACTTTTCAAGTGAAGCTTTGTCATCTGAATCTGCTATTATAGACAGTATTAAATAGATGCAGGACATGGCCATAAAACTGGTGTGATGCACTATATTAGGTAATGGATATTCTCAGAAGTCTTCAAAGTCAAATATGTATTAAAACATAGGGGTGGTATCATGATTCTGCTCTGCACTCATGAACAGGGACACAAGCGGCCATGTGCCACTTTCCCTCTAAGGGCCTTATATAAAGTTTGGTGGATGGGATACTCATAAACATGGCAGATATCCCATTCACTGTATTACAAGCGCATTTTTGTATATGGCATTTATAATATGGAGAATGGGATATCCTTCGCATTTTGACCGAGTATCCCATCTGCCAAAACCTAAATAAGCAGTTGCAGCTGCTGCCTGGAAGCAGCAGTGGGGCGGGTGGGAGATAAAGAGGGGGGTTTTGGATAACTTTTAAAAACATCACTTACCTCCCGGCTGACCGCTGCTGCCTCTCCTGCGTCCTCTTCCTGGCTTCTTGTTAGAAACAGGAAGCACCAGGGCTACCACGCTCCCCGCAGCCAATCACAACGCTGCAATGCAGCATTGTGATATGTCTGAGCCCTGGGACACGGTGTTCAGCCAGGTGCTGTAGGGGTGGGTATGTTCTCCTTGCAGGCTGTAATGCAGCCTGCATGAAGAACAGGGAAAGTGTGCATGACTGTTTTGGGTGGCCCGAGAGGGCCGACCAAACAGTCATTGCGCACTTAGGAGGGTTGTACCACTCCTCTCCTGTTCTTCAGCCCCGCCCCCTCACACAAGCTGCCGCAGTAGGAGGACAAAATAAAATGATAATAACATCAGTTATTATCATTTTATTTTTCCCTTTCTTTTGCTGCTTCGAGGCAGTGGGGCGACGCTCCTCCTCCTTAGTGGCATTGATATGTGTTAACTTCGCTTACCGTTCAGGAGACTGGTGTTAATGTTGTTAATGCTTTTATACTGTATGCACACCTGTGGTCCATAAGACACACTCCTAAAGACGACACCAGCTATTTGCAAGAGAATACTCATTTGCGCCAATACATGACACTGTGATAGTGTAAGACCTGTTTTTCTGCTGTAAATGCATTTGTAATTGTATGCATATGTATTAGTTCACACCCAAAGAGGTTACTACACTCACATAGAGCACCAGATGCAGCAGCCATCAGAACCCTCTGACAAATTACCACAACAGCACCATCGCAGCATTGCCAGATTAGCACTGCAGCGTTTTTTAAATAAAATATTCAACATATTGGTTTGTTTCAGTGGACAGGTATTTTCCATGTCACTGGTAGCTACCTAAAGAGTCAGCCAGTAGGAGATTTGACAGAAAGAAACCATGTCACTTTCTCGTGAAAACAACATCCTTAAAATATTAATTACATTTCAGTAGATTAATTTTCTCTATATTTTGGAAAAGCAATCATTGGTGAGCTTGTCCTGGAACATCATGTCTCATCTGTAATTGCTTCTTCAGCTCATTAGATATTTTGCCGGCCTGGTTTCTTACAATAGGTATATTAATATTATGTAAAGTGCAAAGAATCACGTGTGTTTGTTCGTAAACTGTTTTAATTATAATACATTCTTGTAGGTAAGTATGAAATATAAATAACAACAATAATTTGTAAATTCGAAACTACAATTAAAACATAATTTGCATTTGTGTTCACAGATGTTCCCTAGCATACAGATACATTTACAATGTATTTTAAATCCATTAAATTAAAGAAGCAACAGAGAGTTCAGGACTCGCTGTCATTTTTCACTCACAGAACAAATTGTGTTTGCCTTTTGACTCAAACAATCAGCTATGGAAATACAGGTCATGCACAAAATGCATTTGAAGTAGATTTTCCAAGCACATTGAAAATGAAGGGCCTTGGCATTTTGGCGTAGGGCAGTGCAGCAAGGCACCCTGCTGTGCTGCCCTACGCCAAAGTGAAAGGGCGGGAAAGCATAATATTTGAGCAAAACAGTGCATTCCTGTCCTTTCTGCCTGTGCTGGCTCCATTTTAGGAGCCTAACGCTAACATTGCAAGGGTGCTTCTGTTGCAGGCAGGATTGTTTTTGTGCAGGAAGGGGCATCTTCTTGCACAAAAATAATCTTACAAGGCATTTTCCTCTTCCTGTGTGTGCTGGAGAATGCAGCACACATGGAAAGAGGAAAAAACTAGTAGAAATTAACATAATTCTCCTCGTTACACCTCACCAAGGGAGGCGTACGGATTTGACGCTTCCCCAGGTTTACATCACTTTGTAAATCGTGATTTGCGCTGCGTCGCCTTCCTCGTGATTTATGAGGCCACATATAGCCATGCAGGGTGGCTTTGCGTGGTTTCATATATCTTTATGAGAGCCCTGCATCAACCATGTACCACTTTACGTGGTGCAAAAGTGATGCAGGGCTCCCATAAATAAGCCCCTAAACGTTTATGGTTTTCTAGTGTGGGGATAAGTTAAGACAATAAGTCAAAATCAGTGAAGTTTGTATGAATACTGAAATGTGTTGAAAAAACATATTAACATAATTATAATTTTTGCAATCCTCTATAAAGTCACACATCAGAAAATATCTTGCTACAAACGTGTAATGCTATTCTATTCTTAAATACCAACCTCTGGCCTATACTTTGTATTCAATTTAATTTGAATTTCTTCATCAGTAAAAAGTGCTTTGTTTAAACATTTTCTAGAGGCTATAGGAAAAATTAAATATTATATTCTAGATGTTACAAATAACATCTGTTGTGTTTGGCATTTAAATATTTAGAACTGTGAAAACCAAAAGCATCTTGCCCCACCACTCTGTAGTGTATACCAGTGAATTGAAGTTTTATGCACATGTTTCCTAGGTAACAACATGTTCCCTTGTTGTGCGTGCATAGAAGAGTTAAGACAATGAGCATCATTATGAGTTGCACAAAATAATCTTCGTTACAGACAGCCACCCCACTCCTGGTAGTATCATTACAGAGGGTACTCACAATTTTGGGGGAGGCAAAATAATAGGAATTACAACTTTTGGGGGAATAGATGGCGGCAATCATGGTTTAGTGTCAATTCCTGCAGGATAATTTCCCCCGTGTAAAATCATGGGGGTTTTGACTGCTTTCAGCTGCCGTAATAACCTTGAGTACCACAACTTGTAATACTGACAGGGCAGGTAACTCCTATTAGCAACTCCAACAGGATTACTTAGAGCAGTTGTAATGAGGTCAAACATCTCCCATTCATGCTAAATAAGCCTCATTGCATATGTAAATGCACATTTGGAAATGCAGGTGACACCAAAATTAATGGATCCAATCTCCTAATTTGAATGAACATCTAACATTGTCAGTTAAACCCTGAGTTATATTCTGAGTTGTTTAGTTGTTGACTTTAATCCTCCTTTAATTAATTTAATGTTTAACAGTAAAAGTATGTGTTTATGCACAATTCCTGAGCCAACACATGGTTCGCGTTTAGGAGCATATGCAGAATGCAGCATACATTTAAGAAAACATTCAGAACAATTCTCAAGTACTTGCTGTGAAGTGTGGAAAATGTCTGGCGAGTATTCACACACAGGAATCATAGGGTATATGGTGATCCTAATATAGACATTTTCTATACTGAGTGCAGTTGACTATTGTGCAAATCTGCTTGCACTGCCTTACACTGAAAAATGTGCATCCCATAGTCATAGTGTCATGGTTCTAGCAGGTTCATCTGCAGGGCTAGATCTATGTGTGATTAATTTGTACCATTAAACTGTAATCCTGAGCATTGTGTCTGTAGGCATCTAATGTGTGGGTCTTTTGAGGACTCCTTCTGTTTTTGACCTTCTTTCCCCTGGGCTTTCCCCTTGGGGGGACCTGTCCTCCCTTCTTCTGATCACCCCCCTGGTGCTGATTGGAAAACCCCGGTTCTCACCCACTCATCAGCTAACTCCCCCAGCCCTCTAGGGCTAGTCAGCTTAGAGTCCACTAGATACTGGTGCAACTTCTCTTATACACAATGAGTCAAAATGTGCTCTTTCAAAAACAAATTATACAATCCCTCATATGTGTTTACTTGGTTACCACTAATCCAGCCTTCTGATGCCTTCACTGAGATGTCCACAAAGTCCGCCCATGACTGTGTGTTTACCTTCTGGGTGTCCCTGAACCTTACCCTGTACTGTTCTGGGGTCAGACCAAACATCTTGACTAAGCATTGCCTCATGTGGGAGTAGGATTTCGCCTCATCTCCCTGCAGGGTCAGGAGCCTATCCCTCCCAGCTTCTGGGATCAGTTCCCACAAGAGGGAACCCCAGTGCTTGAGGCGGACCTCCCTCATCTAGAGGGCCCTTCCAAATGCAGTCAGCCACTTGTCAATATCTTCCCCCTCCGTATACCTTAACACTATTCCCTTGGGGAGCTTGGGGTCAAACCCACCACCCTTGGACATCTCAATCTCCTCGTCATTATCGCTGCCACCATTTCTTCTTGCTTTCTTCTCCTCCCACTGCTCCTTAGCTAATTCTAGTTTCTTCTGCTCCAAAGCTATTAAAGCTAGTTGGGCTTCAAGCTGCCTCTCTGCAAGGGACAGTGGTGGTTCCTGTGTGGGAGACCCTACTCTCCCACTATCTAGAATGATGTACCTGGCGCTGGAAGCAATGGAGGAGGCATCATCATCACTCTCCTCCTGGGTGACCTTAGGGGGGTCAGCCTTCCTCTCACCTTTATTCTCAGGGGCTGACCTGGCCCAGGCTTTAAGGGACCTAACCAGCTCTGCCTTACCTAATCATGTAAGTAGCAGGTAAACCCCTACCCTTACACAGAATCCTAAGCTCACCCACTTTGAGTATAGTCAGTTAAGCCAGATCCAGCTCCATGGTATCCCTAGTTTTGGGTCTCAACAACTATCAATTCACACTTAGCCCAAATTTAGACTAATAAAAACAATGGATTAAAAATCAGTTTAGTCCAAATTTCAAAAATCAAAAGTTTTGTTCTAAGACAATTTAGAGGATTTTTAAAGATCTTACTTAACTACTTTATGGTGTACTTTAAACACAAGTCCGTATCCACACTGCTGAACACCAAGTTTTGGAAAGTGGGTTATTGGTAGGGGTACGTATGCACCTACCACTAGTAATAAGGCCACCAACACAGTATAGGGTCCAATACACTTACCAGTAAATTAGCCCATTGCTCAACCCTTCATAGCTGTCAACGAGAAATCAGGCCTTACTTAGGAGACAGGAGTGAAAAGCATTGAAAAACGCCAATACATAAGCAAGACACAACACACAATAAAATCTCACACCACTTTATAAAAATAGGAAATATTTTTATGAACAACCAGACACCAAAATGAAGAAAATCCAATGAAGGGACCCGGAGATATGATTTTTTTAAACATTAACCACTTTATAATTCTTAAAAACATATAGCGCCACCTCTGGGACATCTGGTCATGCTTGACCAGGACAAAGTAAAAGATTGAGGCCAACCATGATGGCACCCTGGTCGGATACACTAAGCGGGAGGCCCTGATCAAAGTTTTACCTTGACACTCGGAAACTTTTCTGGAGCTTTTTCTTCCGACGTCGCTCAACCCTCCACAGCAGGCCAGATTCAGGGGAGGGTTCACCGGCTTGACTTTCCATGAGGCCCCTGTCAAATCTGGAAAGTCTGGAGCTCCGAAGCTTTTAGAAGGACAAACCTGAAATCCTTGCTGGGTCGCGGTTGAAGGTAGTCAGCTTGACTCTCAAGGTCGGGTCAGTCACCTCACAAAAGATCCCCAAAGTTCTCCAAACTTGAGAAGGTGCTTCCTGAAGGTCTCCTTGTAGGTTCAAAGTGTCCAAACCATGAATCCAGAGGCTTGGAATCTCCTAGATGGTCTCTGGGATTTCTGAACTGCAATTTCCACAATGCACCTTGCCAAATCCTTAAAAGTCCAATGGACGTACTCTAGGTTGAGGACTCTTGGTGGAGGTGATGCAGGTGGGCTCTGTTAACCTGCAGCATGCAGGGAGTCCACTCCTTAATCCTTCTTGAAGCAAAGTGCAGTCCCTAGGACTGTAATACAAGACTGTGCAGCTGGTGCAGTCATTCAGAGTGCAGGCCTTTGGGTGCAAATTCAGATTCCAGCAGGGCAGTCCTTGTTTTCCTTGTAGTTTCAAGCAGCAGAGCTGAGAGACTATGCAGCTCTCACATATTATTCAGTGTTCTGGGGCAAGAAGCAGGGAGGCACCTCTGTCCAATGAGATGCTGGGTGCCACCCCAAAGCATGGCATCTTCCTCCAATGTGTGGCCTCTTCTTGACCCACAAAGTACTGCACTTCCAAAATCCAACATAGATGATTTCTCTCCAAAGGAATTGGAGCTAGCTAAACCAACCCACAGTGTGGCTCATTTCCATTAGCTCTCCTCTCCCCTGATACCTGCAAATTCCTGTCCTATAACAGCCATCTGGCTGTGGCACAGGATGTAGGGGTAGGTGTGCCTGGCATTTCTTACTGATCTGCTCTCCCTTTGAGCTCAGTTAGATTTACCCAGACCCCTCTACATGACTCATCCACTTCAGTTTCAGAGCTCTCTCCATCAGATAACCTCTGCTCCGGCTAGTCCACTTATCACCTAATCAAAGCAGCCTGGCTAAGCCTGTTAAGGCTTACCAATCAGCAGAGATCACTAAAAGGCAAGATTTTGGCTTACCGAAGAGAATGTTCTATAACTTCTCTTCTGTACTAGTTATGATCAATTCAACGGTGGCAAGTTGTTGCATTTATCAATACCAATCTTTTAAGTCCTGAATTATATTTCACTCCTTTCCTAGCAATATGTATATCTCAATAAAATATTGCAATGTTAGTCTATGGAGCTAAATATCTACAATGAGAAAAAATGAAATGGGCACTATTTCCTCACTATGTCATAAAAAACATATTTTATAAGGTCCCTGCTTACAGTTACATGACCCCCACCCCTGGGACACCCAGTGGATACCTGGGGTGCCTAATATGTATAAATAAGGTAGATTATCACTTTTAAAGAGTGCATACCACCAAAGTCAAGTTTGTCCACAATTTACTTTTAAAAACAGTCCGCAAAGCCAGGCGGCCTTTAAAATGACAGCAAGCACTCAGCAGTGCACACATGCAAGTGCAGGAAATCTGCTGGGCCTCTAAACCTCCATGCCCCATTACATACTAGGGCGTTATAGGTAGATTGCACCCACTTGCCCTGTTATCTACTAGAGATCTATAGGGCCTGTCATTGCCAATTGTCCCTGTTTACATGTAGCACTGGCGCTGGGCCTGGTTAGCAGGGCCGGATCACTGACAGAATATCGACAACACAAATATCGACCTACAAAAATATCGTGACAAAAATATCGTTGTAAAAAATATCGACCTCCTATCTACATAATGGTAAGTACAAAAATATCGAAAAAAAATATCATTGTTATAAATATCGTTGTTACAAATATTGTTTTTTTTAAATGTTTAAAAAATAATGTAAAATAAATTAAATAATACATATAATTTAAAAAACATAGTTAGAATTATTAAAAAATGTTTACAATTATAAGTAATAAATATAATGTAAAAATAAATTAAACATACATATATATATATAACATATAATATAGATTTACTTAATAATATTAATAAAAATTATTTTAATAAATTATAAAATGTTAGAAACATATTAAAAATTATAAATATATATATATATATATATATATATATATATATATATGTCGAAGTTTTCGCCACAGAGGTTCCTGCAATCCCCAATCTCCTGGAAACAACGGGAACAGACGATAACCGACCCAGTTGAAAGTGCAAGTGAGTATTTTATTGAAATCTCAGCATGCCTGCCATGACGCGTTTCAGCCTACCAGAGGCCTTGTTCACATGACGCCATTGGAGTAACAATGCCAAATTTAAAGTGCACAGTGCATAGTAACAAATAACACGATTGGTTGCCTGATAAAACGTAATGGAAATAAAAATATATATATATATATATAAATATACATTTATACAGTCATACTAGGACAAAGGGCAGCAATTAAGCACCACAATAAATAGCTAAAAAATACTTTTTAGAAAATAAAAACACTGTATAGGTGTGATAAATTCATATTAAAAGTACAAGCTAATTTAAAAAGAGTTTGTAAAAAGCATTGAATTGAAAAATTCTCATTCAAATAAAATGCGAAAACACTATTGTGCAAATTGAGCATGTGAAAATATATAACCCCAGTGGGTAATTGTACACAAAGCTGACAATTCAGGACAGGCCTAAGACAACAAACGGTACCCCCACCCTGAAATAGGACCCCCATTGTTGTAAACTATTGGGAATACGGGTGATATGGGACCTGTATGTCAAGAAGTATAATAACAACCAAATGACAACTTTATCTCGGCTCATGTGTACTTACATAGCAAAGTCTGCTTAAAACATAGTGTTTTTATATCAAAAGGTGCTGCAAATGACTGAAAACAAACACCATCTTTGTACATTGAATGGTCAGAAATATGTCTATGTCCAGAAATGATTGTCAGTGCAAGATAACGTGCAAATGTTCAAATAGTGATGATAAAATCGTGTAAAAAAGTTAAAATACAATGAATTGGAGAGGACAGGCCAAAAGATATATAGATATGTTGATCTAATGATGTTAATATGTGGAGGGACCAACCTACAGACATGTGTAAAAATCTTCGCTGGAGTTTAATCCCTGCGGTGTCTTAGTGTCAAGTTCCAGAATATATTTTGTTTCCAGGGCGCGTAACATAGCTTCACGATTGCCTCCCCGCCTTAGGGGAAGCACTGAATCAATGACAAAGTATTTAAGAAGCTCACTCTTGTTATTATGTCGTTCTTTGAAGTGACGTGCGACTGGGTAGGAAGCGTCACTCCCATTGATTGCCCTAATGTGCTGAAGTATCCGTTTATGGACCTGCAACTTGGTACTACCAACATATTGCAGGCCACACGGACACTCCAGCACATAGACAGCAAAGTCAGTTTTGCATGTGAGCATTCTAGGAATAGGTCGAGGTGTATCACAGAAAGGGATTCTGAACTCAGTTTTGTTAACACCTTGTCTGCGAGCTTTGCAGCTAGCGCATCTTCTGAAGCCCTTGCTAGTATGGAGCCATGTTTTATTAGTGACCAATTCAGGACTTGATTTAACTAGAGAATCGCTCATAGAGCGAGCTTTCCTGAATGTAATTTCAGGGCTGACTGCCATTAGATCCCCAATGACAGGATCACTACGTACCAGGCTCCAGTTTTTCTTAAGGATTTTCCGAAGAGCTTGGTGCTGGCGATTATAAGTCAGAATCAGTCTGATTGGCTCTCTAGTTTGTTCGGATACTGCAACAGGTATTTTGTTTTGCAGCACCGTTTTCCTATCGAACTGATTGGCTTTGTTGATTGCTTTGTCAATCATGGAGGATGTATATCCCCTAACCAGGAATCTGTTTTTACTCGCTTCCTGTGCCATAAGGCACTCACTGTCTAAGCTACATATGCGCCTGATGCGCAGCATCTCTCCATATGGGATGCTACGCATCAGGTGCACCGGATGATGACTTAAGGCATGCAAGACAGTATTGCCCGCAGTGGGCTTCCTGAATAGCCGTGTCTCTAGTTTCTCATGTCCGACAAGGATCTCTACATCCAAGAAAAAAGCATTGTCCTGACTTAGATTGGATGTGAAGTGAAGATTAAGTGTATTCACATTAATCAAATCAATGAAATCCAAAGCCTGTTGTTTGGTACCTTGCCATATCAAAAAGATATCGTCAATGTAACGATACCATTGAATTACATGTTTAGTGAAAGTGTCATGGTGTTCGCCATAGAGGACCTGTTCCTCCCAGCTGCCCATATGCAAACAGGCATAGCTGGGAGAAAAGCAGGCCCCCATAGCAACACCTCTAATCTGTTGAAAGTACTGATTGAAAAACATGAAGAAATTATTATTCAGACAGGTGGAAATCATAGCTAACAACATTTTGTTATGGTTAGACATTTGAATGGGCCTCCTCCCTAGGTAGTGACTTGCCGCTTTCAAACCATCATGATGAAATATACTGGTGTAAAGGGATGTAACATCCAATGTTATCAACCAGTAGGAGGAATTCCACAGCACCCCATCTAATTTCCTCAGGAAGTCCCCTGTGTCTTGGACATAAGAGGGCAATGCCTTCACATGTTCCTGTAGGAAAGCGTCTATATAGATTGAAGTGTTCTCCAACAAACCATTCCGTGCTGATATTATGGGCCTGCCAGGGGGTTTATCAGAGCATTTGTGTATCTTCGGGATGAAATAAATTGCAGGAATTACTGGATGCTCATTCTTGAGGAATTTTTTTTTTTTATAAATCTTTTTATTACAACATACATCGGTTCATATATACAATACAGAAATCACTGCCAATTAATAAATATTAATTTTGTACAGAGGAAAAGGATTACATATCTACATCAGAGGGGAGTGCCTCGGATCAGGAGGGGACATCTGAGTCAGCTATAACAGGTGGCATACATATTCCTCCTCGAAAGTCGTTCCATGGATTCCAGATTCGGACCCACTTTTTGGGGCATCCCCTGGTGGTATACACTGTCTTCTCCCTAAACATACACCAATCTAGGTCCCTCTCCCAGGCTTCCAGAGTCGGTGGTTTAGATTCTTGAGGAATTTTAATTCATCCTGACTCAGTAAACCTGCACTTCTCCATGCCACCAGCTGCGAGTAAAAATCAGTTCGAGCCTGTTTTACAGTGACTATATCACAACGTTTGTAACATTGATGGTCGTTCAGCTGGTTATAGCTAGGCTTCCTCTAGGTACAGGTCTCTGGGCCACAACACCACGTTCCCACCCTTATCTGACTGACGGACTATGATGTTATCATTTGCCTGCAGTTTTTTAATGAGCTGGATGTAGCAGCTATTGAGTGATGTGTGCTTGGATTTTTCACGCAATGTTGCAGTGTACAGTTTTTTGATTCCTGCAATGGAAAGTTCATGGAAGATATCAATATTGTCCTGCAACATTAAGGGTGTAAAGGTGGATTTAGGTTTGAAATTAGTATTGCCAGCTGTATTCAAGACAATATGTTCATCCGTGCTACCTGAGCTTGAGGTTTCATTACTCAATTGCTGTAGATTTTGTATATATATATATATATACATACACCTGTAAATTAAAAATAAAAATAAAATATATATATAATAAATTAAAATATTAAAATATTTTTATTTTTTTTAAACTACGTTTTACACTACATTAACTGCAACAGTAGGTAAAATGTTGGTTAGCGTAGGGGATAAAATTACTATTCCCACTCCAGGGAGTGCAGCAGTAGGGAAAGTGTTGGATAGCGGAGGGGAATAATTTACTATTCCCACTCCAACGAGTGCAACAGTAGGGAAAGTGTTGGATAGCGGAGGGGAATAATTAACTATTCCCACTCCAGGGAGTGCAACAGTAGGGAAAGTGTTGGATAGCGGAGAGGAATAATTTACTATTCCCACTCCAGAGAGTGCAACATTAGGGAAAGTGTTGGATAGCGTAAGGGTAAAAATTACTATTCCCACTCCAGGGATAGCAACAGTAGGGAAAGTGTTGGATAGCGTAGGGGTAAAAATTACTATTCCCACTCCAGCGAGTGCAACAGTAGGGAAAATGTTGGATAGCGGAGGGGAATAATTTACTATTCCCACTCCAGGGAGTGCAACAGTAGGGAAAGTGTTGGATAGCGTAGGGGTAAACATTACTATTCCCACTACAGCAAGTGCAACAGTAGGGACAGTGTTGGATAGCGGAGGGGTAAAAATTACTATTCCCACTCCAGCAAGTACAACAGTAGGGAAAGTGTTGAATAGCGGAGAGGAATAATTTACTATTCCCACTCCAGGGAGTGCAACAGTAGGGAAAGTGTTGGATAGCGTAGGGGTAAAAATTACTATTCTCACTCCAGGGAGTGCAACAGTAGGGAAAGTGTTGGATAGCGTAGGGGTAAAAATTACTATTCCCACTCCAGTGAGTGCAACAGTAGGGAAAGTGTTGGATAGCGGAGGGGATAAAATTACTATTCCCACTCCAGCGAGTGCAACAGTAGGGAAATATTGGAAAACCCTGGTCTTAAGTTGGCGATACGAGGAGAAGTGCTTTATTTCTCCTTGTTTTTGCATTTTCCATGTGTGCTGCCTTGTGCAGCACACATGGAAAATGCAAAATGCCATGGTTTGTTTATGTACAGGATTATGTGCATGGTTTGTTTATGTACTTACATGTGTGCTGCATGAAGCAGCACACATGTATGTTACAAACTGGCATTTTAGGTTTGTTTATGTACAGGAAGATGTCCCTTCCTGTACATAAACAAGCCTCCCTGCTTGCAGACACCCTTGCACTCTGGTGCTAGGGTGCCTGCGTTGGCGCTAAGTTGTGAAACTTAGCGCCATCGCAGGGGGACAAGCAAGGCTGCACCATGTCCTTGTGAATATGGTGCAGCCTTGCTTTTCCGAAGTGGCGGAGAGAGGCGTTAAGCCAAGAAGGCTAATGCCCCTCTCCGCCACTTCCTTGTGAATATCCCCCTCTGTCTCTATTTCTACATCTCTGATTTCTACCTCTCTAACCACTTTTTACTCCAATTTTCTGTCTACAATACCCATCTACCTGCATCTCACCACCATCTCGCTTCCCTGTATTTCTGCTCGATCTACCTCTCCTTTCCATCTCTCCACAGCCCACCTCAATTTACCTCACTTTCACCCCTCCGTATCTCACCTCTCTCGCTCAGCTACATTGCCCTCACAACCTCACATCTTTTTCACTGCGCCTCTCTCTTCTAGAGCCTAACCTCTCAATTTACCTCACCATTCGTTTGCTACTTCATCTGTCAACCTCTCCCTTTTTCTACTGCTGTTCCTCTTGGCTCACCTCTAACTGCTTTACTCCGTCGCTGGCACCTCTATTTCTCTACCACCACCCTTTTCTCTGTTCATGATTACTCCTCAATCTACCTTCGCTTCTTCTTTCTCCGTATAAATCTCACTACCTCATCTCTCTGACTAAACCTCTCTCTGACCCTGACTGAACCTCTTTAAGTCCCTCTCTATCTCTAGATAAACCTCACCTTTCTTCTTTACATCACCTCTGTCTTATTATTTCACCTCTTTTTCTCTAGACCACATAAATCTATCTAGGATTACCTGTCTGTCTGACTTTCTATTTGCTCATTACTCACTTAACCCGACCTATCGTTCTATACCTACTTTTTAATTTTGGCACTCTCTAAATCAGCTCTTTCTCTATCTTGCATCTCTTTATATTTATCTCACTACCTCACTTCTCTACCAGTCTATATCTGTTTCTCTTCCTCTACCACTCTCGAGCTAAGCTCTCTTTTTCTACCTGACCTCTGTACCTCACCATTCCATGTATCTCAATCCTCCATCTCTACATTTCTTTCTCACTATCATCTCTTTCCCTTGTGCTCTCTGTCTTTCTCTTCCTTAGTCTAAAACTTTAACTTTTGCTCTTCTTCCCTTTCTCTACATACCCCTTACGCTTTCAACCTCCGTGTATCTTTCCTTCTGGTTACCTCACCTTACTCTCTTTACCTTACGCCCCTTTCTATGTCAACTATCTCTCTGCCTAATCTGTATCTCTAAATCCCTTCCTCCTCTACTTCACCTATCTCACTATACTCTTATACTTACTTTTCAGTCGTTCTCTTGCTGCCCAATTCCTTCCATTTCTCTCTCTCAGAAGAGCAGGGGCTCACTGTCTTGCCAGAGAATTGTACACATAGAAAGAGACGAGGAGGAACAATGCAAGAGAAGGGAATTAAGGGGTAAATTATTATATTTCCTCTAATTGAATGGTGAAAATCTTCAAATAAGTGATTATTTTCACTCTTGGAATAGAAATCCCAATTGTAAATGGTAGAATGGGAAGGGCCACCCAGTTAGGCACCGGATTCCATGAATAAGATTACTGTTGCAAGATAAATCAAATCTCCATTCAAGTGCAGGAAGAAATGGCTTTTCAATGCTTGTTCAGAATGTCCTTTTATTTGGTATAAGAGTGTGGGCAGCTTTAGCTTTCTGCTGTTTTGTGGGCCCCCATTACTGAAAGTCTATCATATAATTCCACAATGCCTAACACCACGAGGGCTGGAAAATGCTGAAAATGGGTAATACATGCAGTTATTGCAAACTGCTGTCACAACATTTTGCATTTTCGGGCCCACAAAAATACTGAACATGACAGATAATGGGAATATTATTCCAAGAAGAGGTCAGGAAAAGTATCCCATTGTCCTGCCTAAAATGCATTTCCCGACATTAGACGGTATGCAGAAATATCATCAGATATAAAAGCTGGTGTTCTACACAAAATCTTGACCGCAGTATTACAAACTGGGGCTGCATAATTAGCAATGTGCACCCAGGCAAAAGATGGTTTTCACGCCTACCTTCGCACGACAGATTCATGCGCCTAATCCCCTGCCATCTGTTCTGATTAGTACAGGTGCATTTGAATGAATTATTGTAAAGTAGTTGAAGTTGCTGCTACCTGAGAATATGGTAAAAAAAAAAACAAGAAATAAAAGGTTTTACCATATTCTCAGTTGCGAGCAAATCATAAAGTGCATTAACTTATGAACGGTGTAGTGGGATCTACTAGGCTAATTAGCACAACAGGCAAATGTAGCTACAAATGTGCAAACGGTGGTGACAAAACCATGGCCCATATTTACTAATTTTTCTAGCAGTGCAGCGCGGCATCCAAACTGGCTGCACTGCATTGCGCAAGAGGGAAAACAGGTCAGTCCTGTCTACTAAAGATTGCCCTGCGGCAGATGTCCCCTAGTTTTCTAGCAGTGCGCCATCCAAACTGGCTGCACTGCATTGCGTAAGGGGGAAAACAGGTCAGTCCTGTCTACTAAAGATTGCCCTGCGGCAGATGTTCCCTAGTTTTCTAGCAGTGCGCCATCCAAACTGGCTGCACTGCATTGCGTAAGGGGGAAAACAGGTCAGTCCTGTCTACTAAAGATTGCCCTGCGGCTGATGTCATCGCCAAAACTGGCAAAAGAAACAAGGCTGCCTTGCACCCAGGGCCGGACTGGTCGTAGCGGGCACCGGGCGGTTTCCCGGTGGGTCGGCAGGGTGGGGGCCGGTTTTGGAGTGGTGGGGGCCGTTAGTTTGTTACTGGGGCCTGTTTTGCAGCAGTGCTGCAATATCGGCCCCCAGTAACAAAATAAAAGCAGCAGCAGTGTTTCCCACCAGCACCCCCTCATTTTTCTAGCAGTGCAGCGCGGCATCCAAACTGGCTGCACTGCATTGCGTAAGGGGGAAAACAGGTCAGTCCTGTCTACTAAAGATTGCCCTGCTGCTGATGTCATCGCCAACGCTGGCAAAAGAAACAAGGCTGCCTTGCACCCAGGGCCGGACTGGCCGTAGCGGGCACCGGGCGTTTTCCAGGTGGGACGGAAGGGTGGGGGCCAGTTTTGGAGTTGTGGGGGTGTTACTTTGTTACTAGGGCCAGTTTTGCAGCAGTTCTGCAATATCGGCCCCCTGTAACAAAATAACAAAAGAAGCAGTGTTTCCCACCAGCACCCCCAATACCTCGCCCGTTCCGACTTAATTCCCAAGGCTGCTTTGCCTTCTCAGTCCAGCTGTGCTTGCACCACAGTCATCTACGCACAGTGGTATAGAAGTGAACATGCTCTGTCTAACATAGCATTTGTACCGGTGGAATACCATTCCAGTACACATTCCAATGTCTACACAAGCTCAGAAGGTTCCCAGGCTTTAGATGTGCAGTGTGCATTGCAGCCCTCTTGTCTGTTTTTTGAGAAATGCATACTTTTCCCCTTGTTTGTGTCTCCTTTAATTAGGTGGTAATTTTTGATGCAGACCCCTGCTCTCGTAGAATATCAGATTTTCATTGAAACCTATGGTTGTTTGTGCTGTGCTATTTGCCAAATAATGCCCCCTTAAAGCAAAGCAGTGAAAAACGTCTTTTAAGATTTCAGAAGTGCACCATGCCAACACAAAATACCATTTACTGTGGTGAGTAAATAGCATGCAGTGCTTTGCATCATGCAATGCCAGGCATAGTGAATCTGGGCCCAAAAAAATCTGTTGACAAAAGGAGAAACGCGATAACCAGATCGAAACGAATCCGCAAAGCATTAGCTGAGAAAGCCACACATTTACTCTTTTAGATTAGCTCTTATTTGGATCAAAATTACAAAATTCAGTAAGAAGTCACAAAGGATTCCAGGAGAAGACCTGGAATCTACGGCAGTCGTAGATTCCAGGAGCACCCACACTCATAACATTTTTAAATATAGATTTTCCACCAGGTGTACACTTCTGTAGGAGGATATGCGGCACTAATATTCATTTCACATGTTGCTTTATTCCGATGGAGGAAGCCCACTCTGCCTTATGTGAGTGCGCCATCTAATTTCTCGCTCACAAAAACATGTACTCTGGCAATTGGCAGGGGCACATTTTTGTGCTTTTTGAGGGCTGCAATAGTTATGTGAATTTCAACAAGGAGCACATTTCTTGATGTTCGCCTACTTTTGTTCATAGGCCCAACCTGAAATGACACAAAGTCGCCATAGCCATAAATATGCTAATGGTTGGGTTAGTCCATACCATAAATGACCTCGAGGGTTTTATGTGTGTCTTGGTTATTATAGATGTGAAATGCGGGATATTGCTAGCTTTTCTCCCATTTGTTTTGGTTTTTTTCGTGGGAGACTTCTGGCTAGTTTGGCCTTTAGTGTAGGTGGCTTTTTAATTTATGGACAGATTGAATTTAAAAAAATAAAATTAGATTTGGCAGATTTGTGGACATGCTGAGTGGTATCTGAATCCCAACTGAGTTTGACAAACATACCCATCATCAATTACGTTAAGAATCTTCCTTTGACTGCCAATTTGCTAAAAGTATTATTTTACGTATTTAGAATTTGCAAGATAGTTTCAGGGTGCTCTATTTTGACAGAGTGTGTGTGAATAAATACATGGATATAATTACATAGGCAGTCTTTTCAGCCTATAGCTTAATGAAAGATGTTTACATGCGGTTAGAAATTTCCATTGAAAATCTCGGTTTGACATTGTTAGCCCAGCTATTGACTTAATTTGTTTTCCCTTCTTTCATCACATACATTTTGTGAACTGACTTGTCATACCACGATTGATCTGTCAGAATTTTCTCGCAGTGAATTGGAGTAGACTACACATGGGATTTAAAAACGACTCGAAAATCTTTAAACGCTTAAAAGGGGTTTGTTCTTTATTTGAAATTGCTCCCATATATTGTCAAACATCAAAATGTCTTTTGTACAGCACTCAAGTAATATGGCGGTTTTTCTGGCCCTGAATCGTGATTTTTGACCCTCTAGTAAATAAATGATGAGGAATCATGAGTGCACAATCGACGCTTCCTGGCATGTTACTCATTCGATTAAGATTAAGCACACTTGTTTAGGAGGGGCAAAACGCAGAGTATGTCAAGGTGGCTGCTAAACCCAGCTTTATGCCTGTGAGCAGGTATGGCGCACACATAGGACTTTGCGCCCATCCATCCATTTGTTTGAACCGTCTGCAGCACCTAATCTAGTTCCCCAACTCAGAAGCCACAATTTAATGTTGAATCTTGAGCTAAGAGGAGGGCTGTGGGACAGTCACAGCACTACATCATGACTGTGAGGGTTGTGAAATGGTATATTTGTGTGTTGTCAGTCCAGGCCGGCAGTGTACCGCAGTTTTGTGATTAACATTAGGAACAACAGGTAGTTTGCCTGTTTTCAAGTCCTCTGCATGTTGTTCCCCTGTCGACCCCATCCCTCCTCCCTGCAGTGCAATTGTGATAGGAGGCAGTTGTGGTGAGGTCTGCTTCAGTGCTCTGCTGTGTGTACTGAGGGCTATTTTTTCATTTACAGGAAAACAAAAAGCACTACATTGAAGCAGCTCCTTCTGCTTAAAGTAGATGCACAGAACCAATGAGGCCAGGGCCTGCTTTAGTGCTGGTGGCGCCAAGTGCGACAGTGTTTGTTGCCACCCCCAATTGCCGCCTCCGCCACGGATTTCCCTACTACTACCCTTCAAGTCTCCATGACCACTCTCTTGCAGATGGTATTAATATTTTTTATAGCGCCACTCATGCTAGTGTAGGGTGTCAGAGCACTTTACATCACACACACTACACTGAGACAATCAATCATAGGTGTGTAAATCAGTGAATAGGAAATGTTACATAAGACAGAGGACTACAAAGTGTAGGAGTCACGTGTCATTCATACTGATATACAGTATAGTTTAATAGCTCAGTGTTCTATGCTAGGATTTTAACTTATAAATTGTAAGTAACAAAAGGATCTCTCAGACAGATGAAGTAACCCACTGACCCATTTACATTATATGCACTTTGTGATCTGCATGGTATATGTTCTTTGCAGCAGGCATATTAACCCCCTGCGCTACCTTACCATGAGTCAAACCTCCACTAGACAAAGCTACAATCTCTCTCTAGGAAAAACATTAATCACCGGAGTTATCTTGACATTTTTATTGTTGCCTGGAAATTGCTAGAGGCCAGGAACACGGCAGCAGGTGCTTTTAAAACCATAATGTACTTGCAAACATGACACCCCCACCCGAAGTCAGGACCCAGTGCAGTCGCACCAGTCGCTCCAGTCAACCCACTCTAGAGGTGGCCCTGAATGAGGCACCATGGTTATACTGAAGGCTTGGGCTCGTTTCTCTGTTGCAGCTCAGCAGTAAAATATTATGTAGTTCTTAATGTGGTTGGGACGGTGGCAAATCCACTGCAGGAAATGCGGCTGAAGCAGAATAAGTCTCAGCAATGAAGGCGGGAATATAATGCTGGCTGTCCCCTGTTTGTTTTTAACCACAGATGAAAATATTATTTAACACAAGACTGTCCAGCGAGTAGATTGTGAGCTACTGTTAGCTTTCTACCTACCTAAGTGTAGTTCACCTGGTGCAGCCCAACTTACTAAAGTAAAAGCGTTTACTTGGTTGAATAAATATATTTATACAAAAATTGGAAAGTGTGTATTCGAGACGGTAATGTGTGTATTTTCAAAATTGTATGTTTAGCTATGGTTGGATTTCCAAAATATATTTCAAGCTAATATCGAGTAATAAATCATGAGGCATTGGAGAGACATTTCTAAAATTATTACCTTGATGCTAAAGGCATTGCAGCATGGCTGTCATGTATTATCCTGATGCTTTCCAAATTGATAAAGCCATTTTCACATTACTGATGCCAACCATACCTGATGCACTGAGGCAATCACTGCTGGGGTGGCCAATAATGTAATCTTGTCTGATGTGGTCACTATTACCACACTAATAATATTAGTAGCTCAGTTTGAATTTCATTCAACATTAGTAGCTCTTATTTTTAAAAACGTTGGAGACCCCTGTTTTAACATATGCCGAGGACTGCTTAGTTGCTTTTCCTCTGTAGTGCAGCACTGGGAATCAGGGCCAGAAAGTTCATGCACTGCAGACAAGGAAAAAACATCACCAGGTATTTATGTGACAACTTGCCTTCACCCATGATATAAAAAAGAGGGAATTCACTAAACAGATTTTCAGAAATTCTGTGCCCAGAACTGGATGGTGAATTGTACTAGTGGGGATTCAATCACTTAATTAATTTGTAAACATTTATAAATTATTCTGCTCATATCTATTTCCAAAAATTGAAATTTAAACATATACCAGCAATGTGTTGCACCAACCTGTTTTTTTTTTTTAATCAAATGTGTTTAAATATATGTATGCACCAGAGACAATCTTTAGTAAGAGTAACATACACAACTTGTCATCCATCATGTTCCTCACAAACGTGCATATATTCTAGTTTGTATTGTTCCCACCTTCTCATTTGCCCCGCCCAAAAATGTGCTAAAAAGATGACTGTCACTGATGGGCCCTATTATTGTACACAATTGTTAGAAATTTGGTATCTGGTTGGCAGAGGTGTGCACCCTGTCCAGGCAGGAACCACAATCCTAGTCAGGGTAAGTCAGATACACAACATAAATTAACCTGTGCTCACCTTCTGGTAGCTTGGTACAGAGCAGGCAGGCTTAACTCAAGAGGCAATGTGTTAAGTATTAGTGCAACACTTTAACCACTAACACAGTGAAAATGCCACAAAAAGACTCCACACCAGTTTAGAACAATTGCTTATATTTTTATCAACATAACAAGACCAAATCAACAAAAATCCAATAAGCATAACCAGAGTTACGCATTTTTAAAGAATAAATAAGAATGTACTGCTTGAAAGCTTAAAGCACTAACCGGGGATATCTGGTCGCGCTAGACCGGGGTAAATCCAAAAGTTCAGGCTGACCGCGATGGAGCACGGTTCGGACACAGAGACCAGCCTTGGCCCACTGAAAAGTACCTGGGATGCACCATCGACGGAGTCAAGAAGCGTGAAGGAAAGAGGTAATGCGTTGGTTTCGAACCGCTGAATCGAAGGCAATGCATCAGTGTTGAACTACTGAATAGAAGGTGATGCGTTGGCGGCAAGTCACACAAAGTCGGAGATGTGTCAAAAACTAGAGACGAGGCGCTGCGCAGTCGGAGATGCGATGCCCGTGGTCCGTGCAGCAGCGGCGATGCGTCGAGGGAGATGCGCCGGTTCCGATTGGTGCAACATCGTCGATGCATGGATTTTAGCAGGTGCAGCACTTTATACCCACTTCAAAGGGCTCAGGACTGGATTGGAACCACTTGGCAGAGCAAGACTTGCAGCAAGCAAAGTCCAGGTGCTGTTGCAGGTTGATGAAAAGCCTTTGATGTCCCTGAGACTTAGAACGGGGGCAAGCCAGCATGCCCTTGGAGTCACTCTGGATTCAAGTTAGATGGGTTTAGTCCTTCCTCAGCAGGGCGGAGGGAAGCAGGCAGTAGGGCAGCATAGGAGAAAAGCAGTTCTTCCAGAGCAGCAGTCCAGCAGAGTGGCAGTCCTTGTAGCAGCACAGCAGTTCTTCCTCCTGGCAGAGTTCTTCACGGGTCCAGTAGTGTCTGATTTGGTGGGGTCAGAGATCTCGTACTTTAAGCAAGTTGTGCCTCTAAAGTGGAGGTGACTTCAAAGAGGGGCTTTGAAATGCACAGATGTCCTCCCTCCCAGGTCTGGCTCCAGACTCACTACAGGGGGGGTATGAAACCCTTTCTGTGAATATAGGACACAACCTATTCAAGTGTCAGCTCCTCCCTCTCATTGTGCCAAGGATGGCCCATCAGGATGTGGATGACCACTCAATCACACCTAAGCTCCCTTTGTGCGTGACTTTCTAGAGGCAATGCACAAAGTCCAGCTGTCACCCACCCCAGATGTGTATTGGTGACAGGATGCAGGCACACAGGGCTAAGAGGAGAAAAATGCCATCTTTCCAAAAGTGGCATTTTTAAACGGGTAGTGATAAATTCATCTTTACCAGTAAAAAGGATTTATCCTGAAACATGACAGATCTACTCCTTCTCAATCAGGAATTACATCATATAAGTGTAATAAGGAACTCCAAATGTTAACCTATGAGACAGGTAGGCCTCGCAGTAGTGAAAAACAAATGTGGGTGTTTTTCACTACCAGGACATGCGAAACTTAAAAGTGTATTTCCTACCTTTTGATTACACAGCACCCTGCCCTGAGGGCTATCTAGGGCCTACGTTAGGGGTGACTTGTATCTAATAAACGGTGTATTTAAGCCTTGGCAAGGGGTTTGCAATGCCAAGTCGACATGTCTGTGCAAACAGCATACACAGACTCTGCAGTGGCAGTCCTGAGTCCTGTTTAATGTGTTCCTTGTGTGGATGGCACAACCAGGGCTACAGGCCCACTAGTAGCATTTCATTTACAGGCTCTGGGCACATGTTATGCACTCTACTAGGGAATTATAGGTAAATTAAATATGCCAATTGTGGATAAGTCAATCAAACCATGTTTAGAGGCGAGAGTGCATGCACTTTAGCACTGGTTAGCAGTAGAAAAGTGCTCAGAGTCCTAAAACAAAAAAAAACAAGATCAGCAAGAGGGGGAGGAGGAAGGCAAAAAGTTTGGGGGTGACCTTTAGAAAGGGTAATTTCCAACAACAATCCTTTCATAGGTTCAATGTTAATGTCTTTATAGTTTTGTTGAGGAAAACAGCGAGTCCACATGAGAAAATGATTGACATGTTTCCGCACAGCTGCGGTCATATCTTCATTAGGACCTGCAATTCATTAGGACCTGCAATAGAAAGGGGAAAGCCTCTTGTTGCTTTAAAAACTAAACTTCCATTGAGAATTGTAATGAGCTGCAGATAAAAGAACTGGATATGTTGCCCCCATAAAACCAGGTGCCACTGTTGAAAGCACCATTGTCTCAATGAATGAGTACGTATCAGGCAACGCACTGACCAGCTCCTGGGGCTAAGAATGTTAAAAATAATTTTTCTGAATTAATGGAACAGCAGACATAGTTCAGACGAAATATAAGTGCAGACAGCTAATCACCAGACCCTCCTTTGTCTTCAACAAATGTGAACAAGCGCAGTTTGGGCTGTGTGTGCACCTGGCTGCCAATGTTTTCAGACAGGATGTGACTTCAAGCATGTAGGTACAGATTTATCAAAGGATTGTGTTAGACTAGCTTCACCCAAGATGATGCAAGGAAAATGCAATCCTTCAATCAGATTTACCAAGTCACACAAAGCCACCTTCCATGGCCCTGCATTGCTTCGTAAATCCGGAGTAACTTTATTTCTCTCCTTTTGTTCCTTTTGTGTGGTGCATTCTGTAGCACACTTAGAAAGAGGAAAACGCCTCTAAGGATTGTTTTTGTATGGGATGGTGTTACTTCCTGCACAAAAACAATCCTGCCTGCAACGCAGGCACCCATGCATCATGGCGCAAGGGTGCCTGCATTGGCGTTAAGCAGCCCACAGTGTGCTAGCACAGAGAGCAGGAATGTGAAATATATTTGTAAAAATGGCACATTCCTGCATCTTCCTGTGTTGCACTCGTCAAATAATGATAAATCTGCCCTGTAATGCTTAATGTGACAACAATGTAAAATATATATCAGTCAATGTTCCGGTATGTTCTTGTGAGTTAATGTGGTCTGGTGATATGATTTTATCCATCCCTCCGTTATCATTACCAGCAAATTAAGCAAAATAATTGGACATTTCCGTTGCCATTCAGTTGGGCCATTAGCATTTTGACTTGCATCCGTTTGCAGTCATCAAAGCAAAAATTCACAGTTGGTGAAATATTCCTGTCTGACAAGCTCTTGTGGGCAAGGATGCAAGGAGAACTTAAGAATAAAATGTTACTCTGCTGCTTGTAAAATGGCTCTAAAAACACCCAGGTTTTTCTTGTGAGACTCCCTTTGGGAGCCCTCATACATTCAACTCTTGCAGATGACAGTCCATTGAATCGATGTTGACAGCTCATCGTCCACTTCAATACCTTTTATTGTCAAAAATCTATATTAACTTCCATTGTAGACACTAAACCAATTCTTCATTTCAAATTGCATTCTTTGTGGCAATATGTTGGCAAAGATGCATTTAAATGATTCATATTTTTGATCACATAACATTACTCTAGAAGACATGCCATACCAAAACCTTCCAAAAACTTTAAGTACATGCAGGCACAAAGTAGCCTGATGCGTATATAATTGTTTCTTTAAAAAAATATCTAATTATGCAGCCAGATGATGGATTATGTGGCTAATGCAGCAATCCCATCTTTATGTGGAAAATGCTGGGGAAGCAGAATCACACAATTCTAGTGGACTCGAATAATGTAAAATACCAGCAACACTGTGTAATTAGCCAAGTCCTGCAGATAAACATTTACTCTTCGAAGGTTTAAAATGCCCTAAAAAATATTTTCAAATTCCAAAATAATCCAATTATGATACAATGATATTATTTGACCAATTCCCCAAAATTTAATGAGTCACTGGATGCGCCAGCATAGGCCCATGAGTTTATGATGATCTCAAAATTTCCTTTCCCTTTATGTCAGAAACTAAGGGCCTCGAGTACAAAGTGTCTTAACAGTCACAAATCCTCAGATTTGGTCAATCTAATGGTTTGTGACCTCTAACAGATGTTTTGGAATGCACTAAACAGATTTAACGATTCAGAAAACATTTTACAAATCGTTAAATAGTTTTAGGAAACCATAATGAATTTTTATTTGGAAGGGTGTGTTGAGAGCATCCCTTCCAAATACTGATTCCTTATGGTACGTATTATTTTTTGAAACTGAAATCTGGTAGCAAAACATTAATATTTACCAGCAACTCAAAGGAGGTGGTAAGCTTTCACAAATAGAAAGGGTGCCCTCCTTGGTGAAAGTTGGCAAAATGTTTTTAACCATTGCCTGCTCCTACAAATGCTTTGTGTATCTTTTATTTTATTTTTTCCCTTGTGGAAAATGAGATGGAATAAAAAAAATCCTTTTTTAAAAAGCTGTTACAGACATGATGGTCTGCTGACCCCAGCAGGGTACCAACGCTGTGATTGTGGCCAATCATAGTGGGTCGTAATTTGCAGCCTATCCCCCCCATGTTTATGGGGTAGTTTGATTTGTGACCCACTATGATTCAGTATTTTGAGTATTGATGTATTGGTACATAGGTCGGCTCGCAAAATACCAAAGCATTCTGTAGAAGTCGGTGTACATATTCCGGCCACTTTAACTGAATCCATTTTAGTACATACCAAATATGAAGTTACAACTTGTGAATTGGTATCAGATGTAATTTACATTTTCTTATTTGGGATCTTTGTACATGAGGTCCTAAAGGCTTTGTTGATGTCTGAGTATCTGCAGTGACCCAGGGCAGTTCTGTGAACAGAAAGATAAAGAACTTGAGGCACCGAAGCACAGGCCATACTTGCATGCAGTAGGACTATAATTATCCTCTAGTAATTGGCTATATATATGGCTTTATCCATCTAATGTTGCTTATCTCAACTTTTAATAGCACATGACAGCAGAATTGAAGGCCTTTCTCAAGCACAAGAAGTCTGTGGCATGGAGGAACCGATGCAGTGCCAGGCCAGCAACTTAAACCGACGTTAGGTTTGGTTTCATGTAATTGAGCCAGTGACTGTATTGCTCTTGGGAGAATTTCTGAGTGGGCAAATCAGAAGAGCAGCAAAGGTATAAACTCAATTTCACACAACTGAAAAATCAAAAAATGTAGGGCCTCATTCAGAATTGGGAGTGATGACAATCTCCTGAAAACTGATATATGTTCAGTCCCCATATTTGTTAGTTTCCCGACTTCATTTAGAGAAGGAGCAACTACTGAGTTTCACAGATTGATGGGTTGCATAACAGCATTTGATGATTTACTTAGGATGGGACTGATTAAATGCTCATGTTATTTTCTACCAAATGAACACTTTCCCAGCATGATGGTCAGAGCCAGAATAAGAAAATTAATGCCCACCCTCCAAGCACTTAAAAACAAAAAAACTCCCACACATCAGGAACTTTTCTTTTTAAAAATAAACTTCTAGTTTGGGGACTTCAGCTTTCAAAAATAAAATAAAAATTCTGGATGGTCCATGATGCCATTTTGGCTATATAAATGTTGTCAAAACATCACATTGACCCATATGAAGAGCTATGTGATGAGCCACAGGGCCTGCTGAGCCATTTGGCAGAACAGTTATTAGCTATTCAAACTTCAAAGCCAAATAATTTTTATCAAGTCCGTTCCTTGGGCAAAACATGCATGATAAGAATGTTTACAATGTCATAATAACAGAACTGTTGTCAGAAAAGTCCTGTGTGGTTGGAGACATATACACCTGCCCTGAGTTCTAACATGTACTATTGTCTGGACCCCTAATGCTGAATTTTTTGTCATAGGCAAACACGAATCATGCATGTGCGCCATGACATGGCCTGTCCCACGGATTGTGGTCTTTTTGGACAGGGAGAGGTGCCCAAAGTGCTACCCTTATAGTGTTGGAAGGTTACCGCCTTAACCAGGAGTTATACACTATGAGCGCAATGGTGGCAGCATAGCGAGTAGTGATCAGTAGTAGTGAACAGGACATTTTTAGACTGTGTCCCTGGAGTGAGGCCTACTGGCTCACTCTCCTTTGTAAAGTTCCACTGCTGTGTGCTTAACTCAACCCTTGGCCTACAACAGATAGATGTGGACTGCTGCACAGCACAGGAGTAGTGACTCTGCGCCGGTTGTATGTGTGCCTGGGAAGGGTTCAGTACAGGGATAGAGCAGTACTGTGCAGTGTGTGTGGTTAGTGCATGTACTGGGTGTATGTATGCCTGTAATAGAAAAAGCGCTCTGCAGTGCATGCACAATGAGAGCATTTGCTGGGTGTATGTGTGCTTGCATGAGGTAAAATACCTGAAGCATGAAGTGTTGTGCAGCTTGCACATGGTAAGTGTGTGTGCCTGCAGTGTGTGTGTGTTTGAAAATAGCACACCCTTGTTAAATATAGAAAAGCTTCAGAGCTGACCAGTGCACGCAGGCTGAGTGTGTGTGCTGAATGCATGTGCACATGTAAGGGTACAATGAATGGAAGTACTTGTCCTGGACAGTAATGGGCATATTTATGAGCCCCTTGGCTGGTCGGAGCGTCACTTTTTGTGATGCTCTGCAATCGCAAACCTTGAAATCATATCTATGAGGCCACTACCGCCACTTTGTGTGACTTTGAATGGCCTCATAGATATGGAGTAAGGAAAGGCAGTGCAAATCGCTGCATTGCCTTACTCTGCGCTCAGGAGGCTTTCCATGGGTGTTCCAGTGGATGTTCCCACACAACATCCATAGAATTTGATGCTTTCCCAGTTTTACCAGAACATGTAAACCTGGGGAAGCCCCAAAACCTTACAACTCCAGAGGTGCGGCGTAATGAGGAGAAATAACTTTATTTCTCCTCGTTTATTCTTTGTTCCATGTGTGCTGTATTCTGCAGCACACATTGAAAGAGAAAAATGCATCCCAATATTGTTTTTGTGCAGAAAGCTGCACCTTCCTGCACAAAAACAATCCTGCCGACAATACCGGCACCCTTGCATCATGGTGCAAGGGTGCTTGCGTTGACGCTAAACTGCCGAAACGGCACTAGCGCTGGGGGAAAGGACAGGATTGCACTGTATTAGATAAATACGGTGCATTCTTGCCATTTCACTTTGACGTAGGGCATCAGAGCAATGTAACTTGCTGCACTTCCCTATGTCAAAACCCCATACATGAGGCCCTAACTATGCTGCAAATGTGCAATGAGTAGGAATGTCTGCAATGGCACATTACATGAAGGACCTTGAGTTCCAGTTTGGAAAGCCCAGGCATGCCTGGTGAAGACATGAGGAGGAGAGTATTCTCCAAGACAGATTGGTGTATTGCTGCATTCCTGTGAGCTCAGTTGGACCCACATTGGAAGGGAAAGACTCCCTTTACACTTAAAAGGAATGCTTTTTGATTTAGTGATAGATCACAAGGAAGGGGCCTGGGCATATCTCAGGAAGGGAGATGGGGCTGATAAGGGAAATATAAAGAGTAGGGCTGGGGACCTTGAATTAACCTTTCAATGCACATATTGCTGTGTCTGGCATCCAGGTGTGAACTCTGGTCACTCCCATGAAATGTGTTGTGGGACAACCAGCTTTGGAGTTTTGCCTGCTGTGACATATTGCATTCAGAAGGAAAGAAAAGAAGGAGAAGTGTCCACTTCAAAAGAAGCAGGACCCCAAAATAAAACTTCAAAAGCTCAGACCCTAAATTACATTTTGGTGTCTTGAAATGGACTATAAATAACAGAGGTTGAGAACCTAAAATTTGTCATCTGCCAAGGAGCGAGATGGACTGTGTGAGTAGGGGAAGCTCTTTAAAACTTCTGCCTGTGACCAGGAATGGGAGCAAAGGCCTGCTAGTCTTCCTGCTGAATGAAGGGACATCACCCAGGACACCAAAAGCACCTGCCCTAGAGCCTAAAGCACCAGCAGCTAACTGTTTTCCAAGACCAGTGTGCCCTGTGAGGAAGAGGAGAGCAGTGGAGGTAGTAAGGTCCAGTGGAGAGCCCTGCAAGAGGATTCCCTGCATGAGGTGTGAGGCTGTGCACCAATCAGGTCATTGCTCTTGTGTTGTGCTGGCTCTGCGACCCCATATGCCAAGAGAGGGCCACTGGAGACTGAGCTGAGAGTGAAGTGTCGTGTGGGCCTGGGCGAACCATATCACCCTGCTGTGGTGACCCCGTATGCCAGAGGTGGCCACCGGTAAAGTTACCACTTTTGAATCACTGTGACCCGTGACCGTTTGGGGGGCATTTTCACCCAGATAATCTGCACCCATGTTGTCCAATTTACCATAGCAACCCCTTATGCCAGTGGGGGCTGCGAGTACCAACGTGCCAAAAGATTTGTGTCGTTACTCGAAGGAGATACTGTGGATATGTTCAGAGGGTTGGACCCAGACTGCGAGGTAACTCCATCTAACTGGCGAGAGGGCTACTTAAGATGCCATTGTCAATGTCGTACCCTCACTAGGCTCCAGTCTGGAGAGTGGGTAAGATATGAACTCGGCCAGTTGGGCTCCGGGGGACTCGCTGTTAACCCTACTGCAGCACCATAGACACTTTTAACTAAACTCCTGAAGAGTCAAAAGTGGAACTCTTGGGTACAGTCTAGTGTTCATTCCCTGGATGCAGCGACCGGTGAATGGGGAATAAACCCAAATATGTTACACAAAAGAGGATGGGACAGGGTTTTGCATAACAACTACTAGAGCCCTGACCTCAATGGGAACTGTGCTGCTGCTTCTGATTGTTGTATTCCTTGGCATGTTAAGAGTTAGAAATAAAATAGTTCTTTTGTTTGTATAAAAGCAAACTTTTGACTGCACATTGATTTATTGTTCGTACTGTGTGACCTTTGAGTTATGAGTCATGTTCACTGACCTGTATCTACTCTAACCCACTGAGGGAGCCTTAGATGCTCAACCACAGCTACCACTGAGAGTCAAGTGCAGAAGGGGTACTTGGCCTAGTTGCTCGTGATCCAAAGTAGGTCGGGCCCTGGGACATCAGGAGTAAAAGGTCTCAACCACCACAGTTGGGCCCAGTAGCCCCTGGTTGCCCCGTGGCCCTCTGAAAGGGGTTCTGACATACATCTTTAAAAGATTACACTTCTGGGGCTGTATCTCAGAAAGTACCCCAAGGGGGCGAAACAGGTGTGCTCCAGCTTCTTGTGCCTCTGGGATGCTTTGGTATTACAGAAGGGGGCACAAATGTTTGCATTGCCCCTTCTGTAGTACAGTTACAGTTGGCATACATGTAGCACCAGCATTATGTTAACTGAGCCTTCCCTCGTTTGAATGGGGGCATGACCCCATGTAAATATTTAAAACACTGCCTCCGCACACATGCTGTATTATGGATGCAGACATACAGGCAAAAAATCTGTCAGGAGGTGCACTGACTATGCCACAAAAAGTGGCACACAGTAACTGAGCCCCCCACCCAGTGTGCCCCTCTAGGGAAGAAAGAAGCTCCTAGGAACCCTTTCAGACATCCCGTGCAGAGGGGCACAGTCACTCACTCCACGTGCCTGCAGGGGGAACTCTGTCCCCCTTGAAAATGCAGGCTCGATGCAGCTTGCACTGTCAAAAACAGACTGGCTGCTTTAATCAGCCTGCCTGTCTTCACCAATTTTCTGCCCCATGGCAGCGCGGGTTTGCAGCAGCACATTTTATGCTGTATGGTGCATTATCGCTGCTTGTACCCAGCACACCTGGTTAAAGGTGCGCCACTGGTCAAACAGTTACAATGCACCCCTTACCTAATGAGGACACTGGTTATCCATAAGTATCCAGACTGCTTCTATGACTGGATTACCAAAGGTGCTTTAGCAGCCAGACTCAAACCATCTGTAAGAGGGCACCAATGAGTGGCTTGTCTGTATGGTATGCTATGCACTACATGCCCCATATCTTAGAATCCATGATTGATTTATTGAATGTGTTCCTGTTCACATCAAGCAGGATACATAAAATGTGGAATATTTCCTGCTGTCCAGACAGAGATCTCAAACTGCTGCAGTCGCTCCTAGCCTCATAGGGGTTCAAACCACTGCAGGGTCAACTGCTCTATAGTATGCGCACAACGTGACATTCACTCCTCTCCATTACTGTCATTCTTACACCCCGATATGCCCAAGAACTCTCAGAATCAGAGCATGTTGTTCAAGGCGAAGCCTTTTTATTCACCTCAAACGAGGTAATTCATCACAGTCCAATAGGAGAAAAACATCCTCTTTGGATATATAAATTATTCACAGCATTATGCTTTAGCCGCATCAACCTGTCAACGCATTAAGTAAATTAGGCACGACATTACAATTAACTTCTGTTCTGTTTGGCTGTACACTTTAGCGGCAATAACATGTCAAAGGCAGTAAGGAAATTAGGCACAACATTACACCTGCACTTGAGCTTGGCCGTACAGTTCAACTTGGCTAACTCAGCCCGCCAAGCTCCCCACTCAGCTGCGCACATTGTGCCGGCAGGCCCCAACGCGCTACAGCAAGCAGTTGTATTACTTGAAATCCAGGGCACCGCATAACGCACCGGCCCACCGGGGTACCTGAACACAGGCATCCTCCCCAAGGTTGAAATCAGTCCATACGTTGCGGGTTTGGGCAGTAGAGTCCAGGACTACCGGCAGGTCAGTCCCCACTTTTTCGCCTACCCTCTGCACACGTGGCTCCTACCCCGTCCTGGGGTCCATCCGGTCACTGAACTTCCATTGTGGTGCACCCCCTTCGATGTTAACTGTCAGTGCTCCACCTGCTCCGCGAAGCCTCGCTCTTCTGCCGGGTGGGTGGGTGGTCAACGACGCGCCCCCTGCAGCTTGCCGGAGGTCTGAAGGGACAAAGAGGCAGGATTCCCCAGCGCGCAGCCTTAAATATAATTCCAGGAATTCCCGCGCACCCTGATGACCTCACCGGCCCTCCTCCTCAAATCCACCCTTTCTTAGCCGCTCCGTCGGAGGCTCAGTCTCGTGGCGCAACTAAGGGCAACCCTCCCCTAGGCGCGGTGGGCACCTGTTCATAGTATGCGCACAACGTGACATTCACTCCTCTCCATTACTGTCATTCTTACACCCCGATATGCCCAAGAACTCTCAGAATCAGAGCATGTTGTTCAAGGCGTAGCCTTTTTATTCACCTCAAACCAGGTAATTCATCACAGTCCAGTAGGAGAAAAACATCCTGCTTGGATATATAAATTATTCACAGCATTATGCTTTAGCCGCATCAACCTGTCAACGCATTAAGTAAATTAGGCATGACATTACACTTAACTTCTGTTATGTTTGGCCGTACACTTTAGCGGCAATAACATGTCAAAGGCAGTAAGAAAATTAGGCACAACATTACACCTGCACTTGAGCTTGGCCGTACAGTTCAACTTGGCTAACTCAGCCCGCCAAGCTCCCCACTCAGCTGCACACATTGTGCCGGCAGGCCCCAACGCGCTACAGCAAACAGTTGCATTACTTGAAATCCAGGGCACCGCATAACGCACCGGCCCACCGGGGTACCTGAACACAGGCATCCTCCCCAAGGTTGAAATCAGTCCATACGTTGCGGGTTAGGGCAGTAGAGTCCAGGACTACCGGCAGGTCAGTCCCCCCTTTTTCGCCTACCCTCTGCACACGTGGCTCCTACCCCCTCCTGGGTCCATCCGGTCGCTGAACTTCCATTGTGGTGCACCCCCCCTCGATGTTAACTGTCAGTGCTCCGCCACAGGGTGAGAAGCTACCCCGCGCACTCGCCCTCCCCCCCCGGCGCTGACAGTGTTCCCTAAAAGCTACAAGTATTATGGAGTTAAAAAGCTCATGTGTATATCTTGAGAAATGCACCCTATCCCTGCGGAAGGGTACCTTTGACCTACGAAAGCCAGGTGTGCCAACTTGTACCTGTTGTGACACCCGCCAAGATTTCTTGAAAGAAATGGTTCAACACCATCCGATACTGGTTGCGGTATTACTTCTGACCACAGGTGTGAACAAGGCCTCCCTGAACACATGCCTTTGTAATGATATAAGATCCTTTCCACCAGCGTCAATGACTAAAGGGAGCGAATGGGGAACGGTGTTTGATCGTATAGCTTGTTCAAGCTAACCAAACGGAACCTGGAATGTTACTCATTTTTCCTAATGACAGAAAGGAAAATTAGGCAAGGTAATCCACACGAACTGTAACTTGGCCGTATACTAGCACTTGGATCTTTGACCATTATGACAGCTGACCCCATGTAGTACCGTTAATCGTTGAACTACTTGAAAAAACCTGGGCCCCGCATAGTAGTTTGGCCCCCGGAGTACCTGCCGATGGCCAAAAAACCCGACACTTGCCCACCGCCCAAATTAATGATCAGAAAACCTGATCTTCCCTATTTTCCGGGCTCTAGCGCATTAAAAATGGGACACTGACCCTAAATTTTCCTGCTTATTCCTTTGTAGGAGGTTTGCCATAACGGCAATCCAAGAACCTTAACCGAAGGATGTTAGATATTACTGTATATATTTTTTTTTTATGGTGCAAGGAAGTCATACCATTAACGCACACTAAAACTGTGAACCTGTGGAAAGAAAAATAGTAACTGTGCATATAATACCTTGGCTATTGACTAAAGCCATCATAACGTAAATAGATAGTAAGCCATCCCACTTGCCTGTGTGGTTATGACACAAATAACTTGAAACCGTTGATTGGAATTTGCTTTTAAAAGGTAAAACTTTGCCGAAAAACAAAATGTTTGCCCGTTAAGTACCGCCCTATAAATTTGCACTGGTTAGTGGGATGATGTATAAAAATGGATCTCCTTCCCAATGCCCACTCCATGTTAAGTGTGTCGCACCCCATTAGTCCTCCTGAAGGACTGCTGGCACGCAACAAAACACTGCATATTAATGCTTGGCATACCATTGTCTGTGGAATATGCCTAAAATAACTCCCCATCCGTTGCTGGGATGCGGTGTACTACCGCCTTTGTTGCCTAAGGCCCGTTCTATACTGGCAGTGTTGCACACCACCCGTCCTTTATGGAGGCCACTGATAATTAAAAGGAGAAAAGACACTTTGCAGATATATTTTAGGCAATTGAGTTTAGTCACATAAACTGTATACATTATTGAGATATGCTTGTAGAATGACTTTCCTCCTCCAGGCTCACTCCCTGTTAATGGTGTTGCACGCCACCTGTGCTCCATTATTATAATGTATTTCCTTCCTGAGGCCCACCACATGAAAAGTGTTGCACCGCACAGTCCTCACTAAGAACTACGGACCCGTACAAGAAAAAGGAAAACGTGCCTACCATTGTTTGGCAATTAAGCAAATCCCAAACTAAGCCAACGCCCCAATCAATTTGTATAGATTATTGTAATGCATGTGTGAAAAGTATTTCTTTACCAAGGCACCCTATGGGGCCTCACTAGGGACTGCTGGCAACTCCCCATATAGCCTGTGGTGTATGACGCAAATAGATCGCTACCTGTTATCGTGATGAACTCTTAAATTGCATTTCATCCCCAAAGCCCACCTGTTGTTAATTGTATAGCACACCAACCACCGTCACAAAGGACTGCTGCCACTGGGAAGGAAAAATTTCTGCATAAAACTGTTTGTTAATTACGTAAAGGTACCTTAATATTGCCTGACTTGTTAGCAATTCCCCATATAGTCTACCGAGTATGCCACCAATAAATCTGTACTCATAGTTGAGATGAGCTGTAACCGCAATTAATTAATGCCTGGGAGAAGGCAGGTTCCATATAGCAACGCCGCATCTTCCTGGGTAATAATGCCCATAAACCAAAGCATAACCCCACGTTTCGCTATAGATTGCCACCTCTTTAAATACCTCTCCAGGATTAAGTCCAGCACACCTTTGGGCGTTGAGCAATTGAGAACCAAGAACACCCAGACGTAGCTTATATTCACATCAAATCCGGTAATTCACCATAAACCACTATGAGAGTACAAGTATCCTACTTGGATATATATATCATTATACATGGCATCGCACTCTAGCGACATTCACATATCAAAGGCACTAAGAAATTAAAATGTCATTACAGCTAAGCATAGCATTAAGTTGTCCATACTCTTGAACACTCTGCTGCGCACATTGTGCCGGCAGGCCACAACACGCACAGCAAACCGTTGCAATACTTGAAATCCAGGGCACCGCATAGCGCACCGGCCCTCCGAGTTACCTGAACCATGGCATCACACTATAGCGACATTCACATGTTGAAGGCACTAAGAAATTAAAATTGTCATTACAGTTAAGCATAGCATTAAGTTGTCCATACTCTTGAACACTTTGCTGCGCACATTGTGCCGGCAGGCCACAACGCGCTACAGCAAATAGTTGCATTACTTGAAATCCAGGGCACCGCATAGCGCACCGGCCCTCCGAGGTACCTGAACACAGGCAGCCTCCCCCAAGATATTTGAAATCCAGGGCACCGCATAGCGCACCGGCCCTCCGAGGTACCTGAACACAGGCAGCCTCCCCCAAGATTCATCTCAGTCCATAAGTGGCGGGTTAGGGCAGAAGAGTCGAGGACCACCGGCAGGCCGGTCCCCCTCTCTGCCAACCCACTGCACCAAAACCGGGATTCCCGTGCGCCACCAACCTTCAACTTATTCTGCACCAGAGGTAACCGGAACTACCGCTGGGCATGAAGTTATTTTGGTATTGGGGACCAGATTAGAAATTTGTGCCTCAGGGCTGCCATCGTTCTAACCCCCATCTCAACTGGCAAAGGGTTACTACCAAGTCGCCGCAGCCAAGGGTTACTACCAGGTCTCAGCTGCCCATCCATATTTTGCATGTCGCATGATTTGTATTAGCATTGTGTTCCTTCACTCCCCTAAAGAGGCATATTGGCGGTGGATAACAGATGCTTATCTTGCCAACTGAATGTTGCTCAGTTGTCCACCCCTGCGAGATGAAAGGCTACGCGTACCCGCTGGGAATTGAACCAGTTAGGATGAGGACGAACGCCTGCCCCTAGAATGCATTGGTTATTACCCCCCACGGACCACATGTGGAAGAGAACATCACATACATATCAACCAAGAAATATTGTGCCTCAGGGCCACCACCACCATCCCAACTGACAAGGGGTCGCTGTCACGACCAGGTTGCCGCGGCCTATTTATTTGTGACATATAGAATGACATATTTACAATGTGCATTTTCACCCCCAATGGGCATATTGGTTCTGAATAAACAGATGCTTATTTACCTAATAGAATTATGTGTATTTGTGTTCTTCCGCAAAGATGAAATCCTAAGTGTACCTCGCCGGGAATTGAACCTGTGACCAAGAGGTGGAACACCGGGCCCTGCAATGGATGCGTAAATGCAGTAATGAAGTCTGGCTCCCCAGCTGATGGACAGGGGCCCCTTTTTGGATCAATGACTGATAACATCACCTTCAACATGTTCAGGCCCAACCAAAACGTGGTCTCAGGTTTTCTTCAACACGGCACAGTAAATGGACTCGCGTTACCGTCGCTTTCCAGTGATAAGTGTAATACACCCATATCACCTGTTTGCGATAGATTGTTTGTGTCAATAAAACCGTTAAAAGTTTAGATAACAGTCTCGGTAAGCGTCACACCACTTCACCGCTTCACCACACGGTAACGCTTTCTCGTGCCTGAGCTTTAAAGGAAAGTTATTTCGGGCATTAATAAATAAAGCCACGGAGTACGACCCAGTGGGACCATTTTACAAAAATACATGTTTTAGCAGCCCTTATGAAGACACTGCAGGAGTCAGACGGGTAACTGGAAACCGCCGGAAGCCACAGAAACCCTTCCGTCCTGGCACGTCTGCAACAAGCCTAGGAACAGAAACAAGTAACTCCCGGTTTGAGTTTAAAAGTAAATCCAGGAAAGCATGTCTTATTAAAAGCTTTAGAAATCTCAGCCAAAAAGTCTCGAGTTGTTTAATTTGTTAACTATTGACTAAAGATAACTTTGTCCATGGCAATAATCACTTGCTCCTTGTATTGGTATGCCAATGAGGCTTTTTTTTTTTTGCGTTTAATATTTGGCGAAACGTATATCTTTTTATCTCCAGCCTTCCACCGAACTACATATTCTGGAGATGCTGCAAACTGCAGTTAAACGTTTTCATTCAGCCTCAGAAACCTAGGACCGAAATGGACAATCTTGTAACACATCTTGTGAGGGCTACTGCTCCAAGACATGCATGATCACGCTAATAGCCGTTTGCACTTGAAAGAGGTATGTACACTGAGCCTTAGCTGGTATCTTTTCTTAGCTCCCATTTTAAGTATAAAATGCCCCGGAATGTATAAGGAGACACTGTTCATCTGTACACCATGTATTAATGCGCCATATCTGCCCTGTTTTTAATTAAGTACGTCGGCCCTTGATTGAACTTGAGTTACGTAGGATGAAAAACTAAGCGATCTCCCAAAAGGCATGGTCGATGCAATGAGGGCATGGCTCAACGACAAGCGCATCGATAAGTGTTTAAGAATACTTGGAAGGTATTCTCAGAAATTAAGGCAAGCAATCGCAACAATGAGCACCCCACCCACCGGGCCACGCCCCACCAACACTCCGGCGCGGCCTCGCTCCCGCACGGAATCCAAGTGAAGGCCGCCCCTTTAGCACCGCGCTCAACCAAATGCCGCCGACTCGTCCTCCACAACGGAACACCACCGGGGCTCCCCCACACACTCGCGGGGTCTCGCAATTGAACTGGACGTCCCGTAGTCACCTACAGGTAAGCGACCCTAAACTACCACGCTATAGGAGCCCTGGCTAGTCAAGATTTGGCGCGCTTCTCCTACGCGGCCAACAATGCCTCCGATGATAGGATGCAATCTGTCCTCATCGGCAGTGTCCTCCGCCACACCAGCCGGGCCTGCAGCCTCAGCTGCACAATGACAAACCATAGCCACAGAATCATTCAAAGTTTCTAGACGAACGGGAACAGTCCCAGAATCCATTACTGCCTGACCGAACCACTCATCGTGTGAAGGTCTAGCCCCTAAACAATGTGTCCTATGCGGCACCACTAAAATTGAGCCACTACCATTGCCTTTCGCCAAACGTCTCTGAAACTGACGACCCTTCCGTGCCACAAGAATGAAGGCGCGTCCCCTGCATATGGCGGCGGGGACGCCTCGCACCGCAAACCGCATCTTCCTGTAACGTTGCGGCCCTTACTCCGGCGCGGCCCCTTAAGCCTTTACCGCGCGCTTCCATCGACCCTACAGACTGCGCTCTAAAGGAAATTACTTATTTAAATAAATACCTCCTCGAAGCGACCTCCGCTACTCCTGCAGCCTTAATACCTTTGTCGTAAAAGGTTTTGTTATTTTAAACAGACACTTAAACGACAACACCCAGGCCCCTCAAACCTAAGTGCACTCTAAAAGAAAATACTTATTTAAAGATATATCGCCTCGAAGCAAGCTACTACGCCTAGGCCCCCTCAAACCTCTCGTGCTACACTCAGCACACCGCCGACTGGAACTCTCTCCTGGTCAACGACGCACCCCCTGCAGCTTGCCGGAGGTCTGAAGGGACAAAGAGGCAGGATTCCCCAGCGCGCAGCCTTAAATATCATTCCAGGAATTCCCGCGCACCCTGATGACCTCACCGGCCCTCCTCCTCAAATCCACCCTTTCTTAGCCGCTCCGTCGGAGGCTCAGTCTCGTGGCGCAACTAAGGGCGCCTGTTCATTATGTTAAGGAAGTGGAAGAGGACTTGCTTCTAATTTGATTGGTCTATAGATTGCCTCCAATTAGAAGCTAGTTTTATTCATTTACAGAATGCCAAAATTGCTTAGAGGTACACTACACGTGATACGTATGTCGCACAATCTAAAAAGCTACTATTACTTTAAAGAAAAGGGAATTTTTACTTGATAGTCCAATGATAAAGTTTAGATAATTTCACCTTAAAAACTTGACACATATTAAAATAGAGCGGCATTTAAAGATCTGTTTTGTTCTTAGCTCTGCTCGTATCTCTCATACATTTTTGCACTGAATGACGTTTTTAAAAAAGGAACAGCACCTCACTGCCGACAGCTCCACAAAGGATTATGCATTTAGTGTTAAAGCAGCCTGCTTTGAAATCATCTTGGCTAAAAACGTGTTCTTAATTATATAGCTGTGAGCCACGATGAATAGTCGCTCCTACCGAGACGCATTTCCCACTCTCGACGCTTTTTTTTTTATCTCTCGCTGCCACACGTGGAGGCATCGGAAAGACGCTCCAAACGCTTCCCACCTCTCCTCGTCTTCACATACACAAGCAAGGAAATGGCTGCCTCTTCCTCACATCAGCTTTGCCTTTTACTGCTGCACGTATTTATCACTCTTGGATGAAAAACAACAGTCTGGAACGTGTTCAACACCCAGACACCTGGGCTCCTAAAACAAAAAGTGCATACACGCTAAGCAAGATTATGCTCAGCATTTGGGAAATTCATTGTGTGTTCTTTTTAAGTACTCACTTCAGTTTCCAATGTGACTTGGCTAACATGTGTGGTCGAATCACAATGCAAACTAAGTTTTGGTTATTTGCAACAATATCCTTTTGTGGAAAATATAAATATTCTTTTCTCGCTGAGAATAAATAGAGGCAGTCTAAATATTTCTGATATGCGAGCGTTAAAAGTCAATTCACTTAAATAATACAATTGTAAGACAATTATAAAATGACTCGCTGGAAAGGAAGTTTGGCACCATTTTCAGACCTGGTTGCAGCCCTGTACTACAGTTATTTCCCAGCGTTTTCTGATTAGAAACCTAATCCCTGCCAATTCCTAGTGTTTCCAGTTCTGGAAAGATGGGGGGGGGATGCAGGAGGGTGGGTGTGGCTTATTTATAAACTCCTTTCGCCACCAGTACGTCACTTTTTCCCATATTACAAGTGACGCACGCAAAAGTAGAGACGGTGATTCTGGTTCTGAAGATGCCATATCCTTTTACAGGCAGCATGGGCTGAGGGCACAACCCAGGCCCTCCCAACCCATGCAGCAGTACTGGGGGTACAATCAATGCTCCTCCAGAAATCCCGATGCCTGTTCTGACTCAACCCCCCCCCCCCCCCTCGGAACCGCCACTCCCACCAGACCTCATGAGCTCTGAGCAGGTGAAAAATGTCAGTGGTTTTCTCCCTGAAATTAGGAAAATTGAACAGAAAAGGACCCGGTATTGCCAGGTCCCTGCTTTTATTTCCCATTCTGGGGAGAAATGTCACAATTGCTGAAATTTGGTGCAGTCATATTCTGGCTTCCATGCACCAAAGAACCAGTATACTTATAATGAGGTTTCTAAGCGGGCAGCCGAGCCATTGATTGGAAGGCAGGGTAGGAGGTGACAGAAGCAGGCCTCCCATCAACATGAGCTGGTAGTAAGCTTCTGTCAATTCTAACCAAAAGCCTGACAAGTGGGGCGACCTTGGTGGAATAAGGGCTCCTTCTCCCACTGCCTGATTTTATGACCATTGCCAAACAACAGCAATTCTTGTGAGATGATATTTCACAAACCAACAGTTGCTCTGATGTAGGACTCTCCCGCCAGAGTGTGTACTCAGCTACAATTAGAGCATGATGAGAACAGCGCTGTATTTAAATAATTTCAGTGTGTTTGCACAAAGAAACTGATTTAATTTATGCTAAATAAATGTAGGAAGAGGACACGAAGGCTTTGCCAGTGGTAGGAAGTAAAGTTCTGAGCTGCAACTATTGCATATTTGAAATGTGGCGTCATTATAGAAAATGTTTTACTCTCTTGGTAGATTGTTTTCAATGGCTAAACCGCAAAGAGAGTGAATGTGTTTATATGAATTTCAATTTGGGAGTAGATGTTGTGCACAACAATAGTTCATTGCATTTTCCAAAATGAATGTAGAGGGAATTTGGAATGCCTATGAAGTCTATTCAGAGGTAAGAGGTAAAGCCCCCAATCAATAGAGTGGAGAGGCAAAAGGTAAATACCAACAGGGTGCCAACAAAGTGTCATATCTACTAGGTCCAGGAAATCTATACTACTCTGAGTCCAAGTAAGCAAAAGGGCTTAACATGTCGAAGTAGTTACATACCACTCTGACTTCCCTGCAATTACTGGCTGAAAATTTTAATATGGTAATCTGCCAAAATGGACCTGGGGAAAACTGTGGGGTGCGAAGTTTATCACCACAGATAATTATTGGGTGTGGTAAGCTTCTCATTACTTGCAATCCTCATCATTGCAAAAACAGGCAATTGCAAAGGGACCAGAATATTCCAGCCCACTTGCATACAGGCCCTGGGAATTTTGAACCACTTCCTATAAAAGCTGTACTTGAATAAAACACAGTGGCCCCAATTACAATTGGGCTGGTAATCCAGTTTTGGGCTCAAACTTTGAAAGAGGCCTGCTAGCTGGGTGCAGATTGTGCTTGATGTAGGTGTTTGTCCTCCTGATTTGTGACAAGACAAATCTGCCATCAATCGGGTTGACATATAAAGTAAAATACCTCAGAAGGAAGGAAAACATTGCTCATTATGTAGGTGGGTGCAAATTGGACACCCTTTAGTTACTGCATCCCACAATGTTGGTAATTAACATGTGCAATTTGTGCCTGCAATTGTGTGGTGTGGACTAGTGTGCTCTGACGTGCTACAAGGATCGATAAGATAAAAAGTAATTGTAACAGACCACCACTTGAGTTTCAGGTCATTTTATACTAAAATGAGGCACTGGTTTGAGCAGATAATTATAAAAGTAATTGTGATAACCAAAACCCATTGTGTTATTGGGAAAAGTTACAAAGCACAATACAACACATGCTTATTTTTAGCTATATGTGCGCCAGCGCTATCTGTATTACAGAAGGGGCCGCACAAGAATTTGCAGCTCCTTCCATAATACCAAAGTTCCCCAGGGGCGCAGAAAGCGGGCACACAGACCAGTTGCGCGCCCGGGGCAATTGTGTAATACGGCCTGTGCTGTCCTAGGGAGGGACTACAGAAAGTGGACTCAGTGGAAGGTGACCCCTTGCACTACAAGAACTACACTTATGGGTGCTGCAACCCTGGAAACTAAGTGGCCTATTACGATGGCGGTTGGGAAACCTCCCCGACCGCCATGGTAGCGGGAAAAGACCACCCGCATGTACCGTGACAACACCGCCGGTCGAATTACGATGACCCGCTGTCGAAAACTGACCGCAGCGGTCTGATCGCGGGCATTAACATTGCGGCGGTTGCTGCTGCCCGCAGCACCGCCGCGATGCCGAAAGGAGCATGTCCTGCATTTCCCTGCACTGCGTGGCAGGCACTGCACAGTGCCTGCCACTTGGTACAGAGAAATGTAGGGGGGACCATGGGTACCCCCCCGTGCACCCACACCCCCCCAACACAATGGGGGCCCGCAACCGGCCCCCGGAAGACAATCACCGCATGCCTTTCAATGGCGGTCTGACCGCTGAGGAAAGGCTGGCTACCGCCGGCATCATAATCCTGCCGGCGGAGCCTGCTCTGCACTGCCACCATTATCCCGGTCCTGCTCCGTCCGCCACGCAGGAGTGCGGATGGCAACCGGCGATAAAGCGGCGGTCGGAATTTCCCACCGCCGCTGTTACCACCGCCATCCTAATGTGACCGGCAGTTTTCCTGGTTGCGATGGCGGGCAAATGTCCACCGCTGGTACGGCGGGCGCCACCGCCGGCCCGGCGGTGGACATCCGACCGCCATCGTAATAGACCCCTAAGGTACAGCACCACACTCTGGACTTGGGCATTTTCCCCCTCACTCTTATCTTTGCATGTATTTCCTCCTGGGCGTGCTGCTTGTGAAGTTGAGAGAAGTGCAGAAGAAACACAGAAAAGATCTTCATAGAATAAAGTCTTGTTGAACAGGGGCCGGCTGTGGCAAAAATAGGTGATCCATCCCTGCTGTCCAAGCTGCCCTAAACCCAACTGGGAGCCGAAAGATTAGTCATGGTAACCGCCAATCACTGACCATTTAGCTGTTTAAATGTCACCCACAGTCGGGGGCGCTAGAGGGCGCAAGGCAAGATGGCCGCTCTGTAGTGCAGCTCCGCCGGCCAAGCCCACAATCCTGCCATTATCCTGCATCATCCGCCTTCTTACACGATTCCCTCGGTGGCGTCAACACAGGAACAGCGAGCAGCACAGTCTGTCAAGAAGTTACAGACGACTGGGTCGGTCCTGCGGTGGATCGGAGGCGAGAGAGGATACAGGCCTGCGGCAGCAGTGTGGCAGACGGTGGCTGGCCTGTACGGTGAGGAGCGGGATAGGCTGCGGGGGCACCGGCTTGGCGCTGTGGGCGGGGTGAGGGACACGGCACCACTGGGACTGTGCCCTGGAGGCTGCGGGACGTGAGTGGTGGGCAGGTAGGCTCCCGGTGCAGCGCAGAACTGCTCTGCGGGAGTGGGCCGGCCCTGGGTCTCTGATCGCGCGGCCCATTGGTACGGGAGTGCGGGGAGCTGTGTGGCCTTTCTCCGCTTGTGGGCTGGGCTCGGGTCCTTGTGGGGCTGTCGGTGTTTCTCGCTGAGGGGCGAATCGGCGGCTGTCCGGTGGGTGCGCCGCGGCCTTGACCCTCGTGGAGAGCCCGTGATTGCTGCCTGGGTCGACCACACAGCGGTGTCTATATACGGGCGGCAGCGCCATTTGCTGAGGAGACCGAGTTGTCTGATGTGCTGACCTCTCCTACTCTACATGCTGACATTGCGGATATTGTAGGCGCTATGAGGCGGCAGTGCTGTTGAGCAGTCTGCAACCTATCTTTGTGGTGGGGGCTTGTGAGGCTCTGCATCGACGCGGATTTCCACTGCTCCTCTCCTTTCCATCTCAACACTGCGACTGGAGATACAGGAGAATGTGGCCTTCATCTTGATCTGGATTGCTTATCAGCTATCTCCCATTGTCTCCCTGCCACTCACTGATCTGACATACTGGTTTTGACTTGGCCTGGTTGATTTGCTGCAGTCTGTCCTACACAGTGAAGCTGAGCCCGGTTTTCTGATCAAACACAGGAACTACATGGGTCTAGGCTGCGCTGGTTTTGCTGTGGTGATCCCTTCTGAGCAGGTACCTTGCACTGGGAGTGGCCCGGGAAAGTGATATTAGAGGTGATTTGGAGACCCTCTGACACACACGCTCTGGTGTCGCAAGCTCGGCAGTCCTACCCTCTCAACATTGCATTGGATATCTGTGGCGCACTGCCTAACGTAGAGAGCCTCACCTTCTTATTTTTTCTTTTTATTATTTTTTCGTCCGGGCCTTGCTCCGACCATTTCTTTGCACTGAGGCACCATCATGGGCAAATCTGAACGTGGCCAGCCGAGACTCACGTTTGAGCCACGAAAAAACAGCCGGGCCTCTCAGCATGCGGCCTCTGACTCAGAGGTGGACGCCCATGCTGATCATCTCACAAATATTGATAAAACTCTCTTGGCAGTCCAGGCTAGTCTCCAGTCCATTGATGGCAAGATAGATCATCTTAATTTGCGAATGGACCACATGTCCGCGAAACTGGATAAGCACGCGCAACGTCTAGGAGAGGCAGAGACCCGCATATCGGACGCAGAGGATGGGCTGCAACGAGTTAATACCAAAGCGGCATCTATGGAGAAGGTGTTGGCAGTCATACAGGCCCGTAATGAGGACTTGGAAGCTAGATCACGTCGCAACAATGTGCGCATTATGGGCCTGCCGGAGTCCACGAACACGGGACGGTTAGAAACATACGTGGAAAATCTTTTGCGTGAGATCTTTGGAGCGGAGCAGTTGTCGCAGGTGCTGATAGTAGAGCGTGCTCATCGATCTTTGGCTGCCCGCCCACCTCCGGGTGCCCCCCCGCGCCCAATCATCGCCCGCCTTTTGAACTATAGAGACCGCGACACTGTGCTCAGGCTGGCACGCGAGAAGGGTTCCATCATTCATCAAGGGAACAATCTGGCTTTTTACCCTGACTTCACGGTAGCGGTTCAAGAGGCTCGGAGAGAATATCAGCCTGTAAAAAAGCTTCTCATTGCAGCAAAAATATCATATGCCATGCTTTACCCTGCAAGGTTGCGAATAGAAGAAAATGGGAAGCACAAGATTTTCACCTGCCCGCAATCGGCGATGACTTATGCTAAGAACCGTACCCGACGCAGTCGCTCCCCGACATCTGGTGGGGGGCCTGATGCTGGAGGAGGTAGTGAATTGACGGACGAGGGTTGAAGTACAATGTCCGCACTGGTCTTTAATGTTAGTGTGTTACTAGTTGAAATATATTGTTATAATGGGACTATTGATGCTGGATGGAAAGTTTTGCTAGCTGCTGTTGGGAAGATATTGATAGATGCTGCTCTAAATGATGATCGGATGCTTTCATGATGGCTTGGCCACCTCCTGTTTTCTTACTGGGAGGGGAATTGTGCTCAGGCGCCCCCCTTATGGGTGATCCCCGCACCTGGATTCTCCCTTGGTATGACACTTGGGAACTGTTTTTGGAGTTTTGGGAAGGCTTTGGCATGTTGGGGTCGCTAAAGTGGGTGGGGGGATTTGGGGGGTGGTGGGCTGTGGTGGGGATTGTGCACGTGACTGATTTTGATTTTCCATTCTCTAGAAAAGGCATGTTTCTACGTCTCAGCAATCGCAATAATACTTGCTTTCATGTGAAGATGGGGTTTTTTGATGTATTTGAAAATGTGCGCTTCAGGGTTAATTTGCTGTATATGCTCATAGTAATGTAATGTCACTATCCTGTATAACGTGGAATGTACGAGGGCTTAACTCGCCAAAAAAGATTCGTCAAGTACTGGCGCATTTGGATCACCACGGCATTGGCATTGCTCTTATACAGGAAACGCATTTGACGCACAGCACGGATAGGCTGGTAGGATGTCGCTGGGCTGGATATCGTATTGCATCTTCATATTCATCCTATGGCCGTGGCGTCCTTACCCTGGTTAAAAAAGGTCTTGCATTCACTGCTCTCCAAACTCATACTGATGCAGAAGGGCGTTATGCTATTCTGCAGGGAAAGCTGATGGGCGTGCTTGTCACTATTGTTAACACATACGGTCCAAATATTGATGACCCTATATTATATGAGAAAATTTGTGCTGTTCTCCGTACACTTCCGGATGCTATAATACTGTGGGGTGGAGATCTGAACACGCATTTAGATCCATCTAGGGATAAATCTAGTGGCAGAGAGGGGCACTCTCCTGGGGCAGCGCGTGCGATTAGAGATGGAATGGCGGACCTGGGGTTGCTAGATATATGGCGCCACAGACACCCTGAGAAGTTGGAAGGCACACATATTTCCACTGTACATGGCAGCTGGTCCCGACTTGACTATTGGTTATTGAGTGAGGAAGCCGCGGGCTGGGTGATGGACTTGGATAGCTTACCACGTGCGTTGTCAGATCACTGTCCCGTCCGCCTAGTTCTCTCTATCCCACAGGCTGTCCCTAGGGCCTTCACTTGGTGTTTTCGACCTGAGGCACTGCTGGACACGGTTTACACAGAAACAATCAGGGAGGCCATAACTCAATATTTCGCGCACAACAAGGGGTCTGTGGATAGTGCTGGGATGCTCTGGGAGGGGTTTAAGGCCACTATTCGGGGTGCCTGTATCAGCACGGCGGCTGGAATATTAAAAGATTTGAGAACACAATTGTCTAATCTAGAGACTACCCTAAAAAAACTTGAAACGGATTATGAAACTGTACCTTGCGAGTCGACTTTAGCTTCCATTAAGGAGGCTGTCCTTGCCCATGCGACCTTAGCGGAGGAAGAAATGAGATACATATCTAAACGGCATAGAGCACGCGCCTATGGAGAGGGTGGCAGGCCGGGTCTTCATTTAGCAAATAAGATTAAACACCGCCTGGAGAGGGAGATCATTACTAAAATCACAGATGAGGAGGGCCAAGAATATTATAGTGTTCCAGATATAGCAAATCAATTTAGGCGATTCTATGAGAAATTGTACACCTCACAGGGCGAGACTGATGTTGCAGAACTTGATGGATACCTCTCGCAGATTGCCATTGCATGGCTATCCAATGGACAGAGGGAATACCTAAATCAACCAATTACGGTAGAAGACATTCGCATGGCAATTAAAGCATTACCTAATAGAAAGGCGCCGGGCCCTGATGGCTTCCCTTGTGAATTTTATAAAGCTTATGCTCAAGAAATCACCCCTTATTTATTAGAAGTATATGCCGAAGCGTATGACAAAGGCAAACTACTGCCATCACTTTGCGAAGCACTCATCATCACAATACTTAAGAAAGATAAATCCCCCACTAGCTGTGACTCTTACAGGTCTCTGTCCCTTATTAATATAGATGTAAAAATTTTGGCGAAGATTTTGGCTAATCGACTTCAGCCGCTCATGCAAAATTTGGTCTTACCTGACCAGTCTGGCTTTATTCCGGAGCGCTCCACCTCCCACAATTTACGGACGCTATTTGCTACACTCCACACTCTTAACCCAGAATTGCCGGCGGCAGCGGTCATGCTCGATGCCGCAAAGGCATTTGATTCTATAGAATGGGGATATTTATTTTATGTGTTACAGCGGATGGGATTTTCGCCCCTCTTTATTAACTGGGTACGCCTATTATATACTGGGCCAGCGGCGCGGGTGCCGGTGGAAGGCTACACATCAGATCCGATACAAATCACCAGGGGGACGCGGCAGCGGTGCCCGCTGTCACCACTGTTATTTGCTCTGACACTGGAACCCCTGGCCTGTCTAATTAGACAATCCCACAAGCACGCGGCTCTTAATTTTTTTCACAGGCCTGTCATCATATCTCTCTACGCAGACGATATGCTGCTGTTTATACGGGAGCCCCACACTTATTTAGCGCCAGTCCTACGGGAATATATCCGTTTTGCCCGTTTTTCTGGCCTCCTTATTAATTGGTCTAAGTCCGTAGTGATGTCACTGACGGAGAGCACTATCCCGCACGAACTTGAATTTCCCCTCATTTGGGCCACTGACTCTGTAAAATATTTAGGGATATGGATCCACCGCAATCCTGAGGTTGTTGTCCGCGAGAATTACGGCACTGCCATAGTGAAGTTGAAACAACAGGTAGATAGATGGGTAAAACTTCTGCTCTCACTTGCAGATCGCATTGCATTAGTAACAAGCATTGGCATAGCCAATAGTTCTCGCCTTTGGGACCTTATAAGTGTTTAGCCATGCAACAGTTGATGTTGTTGCACCAAGGATATTGTACTGCATAACTAAATACTTATAAGGTTCCAAAGGCGAGACCTATTGGCTATGCCAATGCTTGTTGTCAATATTATGGATGTCACCCAATGTGTTGAAGTGGCGCACACAGTTGAATCTGTAACAGAAGGCACCACATGCTCCCTCAATGTGCACGGTGCCTCACTCGGATCCAAGAGGACCACATCCTTGCAGCATTTTTAGGATGACCCCCTACTCTTGAAATGAGTGACATTTAGATTAATTATAATGTAGTTCGTTGTATGTGGATGTTCTGAAGACCTGGCATATGTCCAGCTTCCTGGACCCTCGATGAATGCTGCAGAATATCTGTACAGTGTGTGTGTGTGTGTGTATATAGAGATATAGATGTATATGTGTGTATATATATATATATATATATATATATATATATATATTCACTGAAAAAACCATAGGTTTTAGGGACAGTTATAGTTAGTTGGAAATTTCACTCGTACAAAACCATAGAAATTCTCCCGTTATAGTTAGTTCAGCTAACTATAACTCGCGCCCCTCAATGCACTGCTGATGACGTCACATATTACATCACTCATGACATGGTCAGTGACATCACTGATGACATCACTGATGACATCTCAAATGACATCACTGATGACATCACTGATGACATCATCCAGTGACTGTGTGTTTCTGTAAAGTTTAAATATGTTTAATATATATAGGGAAAGGTGTATTGAAGAATGAGTGGGTGTATAAGTGTCTGAATGGATGATTTAGTACGTGAGTGATTGACTCTACAAGTGAGTGATTAAATGTATCTTACTGAATGCATGGGTTAGTGACTAAACTGTGTGAATGTCTGTATCCGTCTGTCTGTTGGTTTGTAAGCGGCTGCATGGCTTTCTGAATAGCTACATGAGTGTCTACATGGGTTATTGATTGATTGTCTGAGTATCTGTATGGGTGCCTGAGTGTTTGTGTGGGTGGGGTGTGTGTGACTCTGTGCATAGATGTGTGAGTTGGTGATTCACTGGGTGCATGGTTTCAAGAGTGCATCTGTGATGGAATGTATGGGTGGGTGAGTGTGTGTATGGGTGTGTTAGTGATTGAATGTATATCTCAGTGGTACATGTGTGAGTAACTACATATGTGAAAGGCAGTATATATGTGTGTTGGAGTATATAAATGGCTATAAGTGAGAGTGTGTGATTGTGAGAGTGGCTGTATGGATGAGTGTGTACTTGTATCAGTGATTGTATAAGAGCGTAAGAATGTGCTAGTATTTGTATGAGTAAGTGAGCTGGTGTGTGTATAACTGTATAGGTGAGTAAATGGGTGTGTGATTAAGTTTTTTGCATGACTGACTAGGTGTGTGAGTACCTCTATGGATGAGTGGCGGTGTGTGAGTGTTTATATAGGTGTATGAGTGCATATGATAGTCCTGTACTGAGTGACTAAGTATGAGTGACTGTACGGGTGAGTGAGTGGATGTGTGTGTAGACCTAAGAATCAGTGAGTGGGTATGTAGTTTTTGGTGTTGGAGTGTCTATGGTTTTGAGAATGGCAGTCTGTAATTTAGAGTGGGTGTATCAAAAGTTATATTAGGGTGTGAGAAGATGCATGAAATTATCACATGGATGATGTCATCAGTGATGTCATTTGAGATGTCATCAGTGATGTCATCAGTGATGTCACTGACCATGTCATGAGTGATGTAATATGTGACGTCATCAGCAGTGCATTGCGGGGCGCGAGTTATAGTTAGCTGAACTAACTATAACGGGGGAATTTCTATGGTTTTGTACGAGTGAAATGTCCAACTAACTATAACTGTCCCTAAAACCTATGGTTTTTTCAGTGAATTTCAAAGGTTTTTTAAATGCTAATTTCTAACTATAACGTGTCTGAAACCTATGGTTTTTTCAGTGAATTTCAAAGGTTTTTTAAATGCTCATTTCTAACTATAACGTGCCTGAAACCTATGATTTTTTAAGTGAAATTCAAAGGTTTTTTTATATGCTAGTTTCTAACTATGCCTACAGAGGTAGGACATGTGAAGAAAGAAGAAAAAACGCACAGAAAGAAGCAAAAGATGTGCAGAAAGAACCAACAGAGGAGCAGAAAGAGGCCTTGTTGCAAAATCATCCTGTGCCCACAACTTTTTCAGACGGGTACTGGTGGTAACTGACTCTGACTAACCAGAGCCAGTGCTATGCTAAAAGACACTTAGAATACAGTGAAAACACCTACATACACTAGGGAACACTATGCGTTGGGGTACCCCTGTGATTAGCATGACCTCCTCTGCAAGTCCCTAGTACATAATAGGGCAGGGGGATTAAAACTACCTCTTAAAACGCGCTACAGGGCGCGTTTGCACAGTGGTGAAGGGGAGGGGGGGCCTGAGGTGACATGTGTGCAAACGCACCCCGTGGCGCGTTTTAAGTTGCGGGATTAAGTCCCCTTGAATTCTGAGGGTCCCTGGGGCCCAACTAGCCCCCCAGGTACCTACAGTTAGGACCATAGAGCTGAGTTGCAGAGAGGTGTTCCGAGGCCACGCACCTTTTTTCACCTCTCTGCAACACAACTCTGTTGTGCTTACTGAAGGTACCTGGTGGGCTAGTTGGCCCCCAGGGTCCCTCAGGATTCAAAGGGAATTAATTCCCCAACTTAAAACGCACCACAGGGCGTGTTTGCGCACATGTCACCTGAGGCAACGCCACCTCCCTTCACCACTGTGCAAACGCGCCCCGTGGTGCGTTTTAAGTTGGGGGATTAGGTCACCTTGAATCCTGAGGGTCCCTGGGGCCCAACTAGCCCACTAGGTACTTCCAGTAAGCACCACAGGCCTGCGTTGCAACACCTGTAACAAATTGTGCAGTTGTGTTTAGGTAGTGAAGAGGGTCGTGCTGGGGGTAGTGTTTTAGGGTTTAGGGTAGTGCAGTGGTGTTTGTGTAGTGTAGGGGGTCATGCTGGGGGTAGATTTAGGGTTTAGGGTAGTGCAGTGGTGTTTGGGTAGTGTAGGGAGTCGTGCTGGGGGAGTGTTTTAGGGTTTTTGGGTAGTGTAGGGGTCGTGCTGGGGGTAGTGTTTTAGGGTTTAGGGTAGTGCAGTGGTGTTTGGGTAGTGTAGGGGGTCGTGCTGGGGGTAGTGATTTAGGGTAGTGCAGTGGTGTTTGGGTAGTGTAGGGGGTACTGCTGGGGGTAGTGTTTTAGGGTTTAGGTTAGTGCAGTGGTGTTTGGGTAGTGTAGGGGACCTCCTGTGGGTAGTGTTTTAGGGTTTAGGGTAGTGCAGTGGTGTTTGTGTAGTGTAGGGGGTAGTGTTTTAGGGTTTAGGATATTGCAGTGGTGTTTGTGTATCGTAGTGGGTCATGTTTTAGGGTTTAGAGTAGGGCAGTGGTCTTTGGGTAGTGTAGGGAGTCGTGCTGGGGGTAGTGTTTTAGGGTTTAGGGTAGTGTAGGGGGTCATGCGGGGGTAGTGTTTTAGGGATTAGGGTAGTGCATTGGTGTTTGGGTAGTGTAGGGGGTCATGCGGGGGTAGTGTTTTAGGGTTTAGGGCAGTGCAGTGGTGTTTGGGTAGTGTAGGGGGTCGTGCTGGGGGAGTGGTTTCGGGTTTAGGGCAGTGCAGTGGTGTTCGGGTAGTGTAGGGGTCGTGCTGGGGAGTGTTTTAGGGTTTAGGGCAGTGCAGTGGTGTTCGGGTAGTGTAGGTGGTCATGCTGGGGGTAGTGTTTGAGGGTTTAGGGCAGTGCAGTCGTGTTTGGGTAGTGTAGGGGTTGTGCTGGGGGTAGTATTTTAGGGTTTAGGGCAGTGCAGTGGTGTTTGGGCAGTGTAGGGGGTAATGCTGGGGGTGGTGTTTTAGGGTTTAGGGCAGTGCAGTGGTGTTCGGGCAGTGTAGGGGGTCATGCTGGGAGTGGTGTTTCAGGGTTTAGGGCAGTGCAGTAGTGTTCGGGCAGTGTAGGGGGTGGTGTTTCAGGGTTTAGGGCAGTGCAGTGGTGTTCGGGCAGTGTAGGGGGTCGTGCAGGGGGTGGTGTTTCAGGGTTTAGGGCAGTGGTGTTCGGGCAGTGTAGGGGGTCGTGCTGGGGGTGGTGTTTCAGGGTTTGGGGCAGTGCAGTGGTGTTCGAGCAGTAAAGGGGGTCGTGCTGGGGGTGGTGTTTCAGGGTTTAGGGCAGTGCAGTGGTGTTCGGGCAGTGTAGGGGCGGTGCAGGGGGTGGTGTTTCAGGGTTTAGGGCAGTGCAGTGGTGTTCGGGCAGTGTAGGGGGTGCTGCAGGGGGTGGTGTTTCAGGGTTTAGGGCAGTGCAGTGGTGTTCGGGCAGTGTAGGGGGTCGTGCTGGGGCTGGTGTTTCAGGGTTTAGGGCAGTATAGTGGTGTTCGGGCAGTGTAGGGGGTCGTGCTGGGGCTGGTGTTTCAGGGTTTAGGGCAGTGCAGTGGTGTTTGGGCAGTGTAGGGGGTCATGCTGGGGCTGGTGTTTCAGGGTTTAGGGCAGTGCAGTGGTGTTCGGGCAGTGTAGGGGGTCGTGCTGGGGCTGGTGTTTCAGGGTTTAGGGCAGTGCAGTGGTGTTCGGGCAGTGTAGGGGTCATGCTGGGGCTGGTGTTTCAGGGTTTAGGGCAGTGCAGTGGTGTTCGGGCAGTGTAGGGGTCTTGCTGGGGCTGGTGTTTCAGGGTTTAGGGCAGTGCAGTGGTGTTCGGGCAGTGTAGGGGGTCGTGCTGGGGGTGGTGTTTCAGGGTTTAGGGCAGTGCAGTGGTGTTTGGGCAGTGTAGGGGGTCATGCTGGGGCTAGTGTTTCAGGATTTAGGGCAGAGCAATGGTGTTCAGGCAGTGTAGGGGGTTTTGCTGGAGGTGGTGTTTCAGGGTTTAGGGCAGTGCAGTGGTGTTCGTGCAGTGTAGGGGGTGGTGTTTCAGGGTTTAGGGCAGTGGTGTTCAGGCAGTGTAGGGGGTCTTGCTGGGGTTGATGTTTCAGGGTTTAGGGCAGTGCAGTGGTGTTCGGGCAGTGTAGGGGGTCGTGCTGGGGGTGGTGTTTCAGGGTTTAGGGCAGTGCAGTGGTGTTCTGGCAGTGTAGGAGGTCGTGCAGGGGGTGGTGTTTCAGGGTTTAGGGCAGTGCAGTGGTGTTCGGGCAGTGTAGGGGGTCATGCTGGGGGTGGTGTTTCAGGGTTTAGGGCAGTGCAGTGGTGTTCGGGCAGTGTAGGGTGTCGTGCTGAGGCGTGGTGTTTCAGGGTTTAGGGCAGTGCAGTGGTGTTCGGGCAGTGTAGGGGGTCGTGCAGGGGGTGGTGTTTCAGGGTTTAGGGCAGTGCAGTGGTGTTTGGGCAGTGTAGGGGTCGTGCAGGGGGTGTTGTTTCAGGGTTTAGGGCAGTGCAATGGTGTTCGGCCAGTGTAGGTGGTCTTGCTGGGGGTGGTGTTTCAGGCTTTAGTGCAGTGGTGTTCGGGCAGTGTAGGGGGTCTTGCTGGGGGTGGTGTTTCAGGGTTTAGGGCAGTGCAGTGGTGTTCGGGCAGTGTAGGGGTCTTGCTGGGGCTGGTGTTTCAGGGTTTAGGGCAGTGCAGTGGTGTTCGGGCAGTGTAGGGGTCGTGCTGGGGCTGGAGTTTGAGGGTTTAGGGTAGTGCAGTGGTGTTCGGGCAGTGTAGGGGTCGTGCTGGGGCTGGTGTTTCAGGGTTTAGGGCAGTGCAGTGGTTTTCGGGCAGTGTAGGCGGTCGTGCTGGGGCTGGTGTTTCAGGGTTTAGGGCAGTGCAGTGGTGTTCGGGCAGTGTACGGGGTCGTGCTGGGGCTGGTGTTTCAGGGTTTAGGGCAGTGCAGTGGTGTTCGGGCAGTGTAGGGGGTCGTGCTGGGGGTGGTGTTTCAGGGTTTAGGGCAGTGCAGTGGTGTTCGGGCAGTGTAGGGGGTCATGCTGGGGCTGGCGTTTCATGGTTTAGGGCAGTGCAGTGGTGTTCGGGCAGTGTAGGGGTCGTGCTGGGGGTGGTGTTTCAGGGTTTAGGGCAGTGCAGTGGTGTTCGGGCAGTGTAGGGGGTCATGCTGGGGGTGGTGTTTCAGGGTTTAGGGCAGTGCAGTGGTGTACGGGCAGTGTAGGGGGTCTTGCTGGGGGTGGTGTTTCAGGGTTTAGGGCAGTGGTGTTCGGGCAGTGTAGGGGGTCTTGCTGGGGGTAGTGTTTCAGTGTTTAGGGCAGTGCAGTGGTGTTCGTGCAGTGTAGGGGGTCGTGCTGGGGGTGGTGTTTCATGGTTTAGGGCAGTGCAGTAGTGTTCGGGCAGTGTAGGGGATCGTGCAGGGGTGGTGTTTCAGGGTTTAGGGCAGTGCAGTGGTGTTCGGGCAGTGTAGGGGGTCGTGCTGGGGGTGGTGTTTCAGGGTTTAGGGCAGTGCAGTGGTGTTCGGGCAGTGTAGGGGGTCGTGCAGGGGGTGGTGTTTCAGGGTTTAGGGCAGTGCAGTGGTGTTCGGGCAGTGTAGGGGTCGTGCTGGGGCTGGTGTTTCAGGGTTTAGGGCAGTGCAGTAGTGTTCGGGCAGTGTATGGGGTCTTGCTGGGGGTGGTGTTTCAGGGTTTAGGGTAGTGGTGTTCGGGCAGTGTAGGGGGTCTTGCTGGGGGTGGTGTTTCAGGGTTTAGGGCAGTGCACTGGTGTTCGGGCAGTGTAGGGGGTCTTGCTGGGGGTAGTGTTTCAGGGTTTAGGGCAGTGCAGTGGTGTTCGTGCAGTGTAGGGGTCGTGCTGGGGATGGTGTTTCAGGGTTTAGGGCAGTGCAGTAGTGTTCGGGCAGTGAAGGTGGTTGTGAAGGGGGTGGTGTTTCAGGGTTTAGGGCAGTGCAGTGGTGTTTGGGCAATGTAGGGGTCGTGCTGGGGGTGGTGTTTCAGGGTTTAGGGCAGTGCAGTGGTGTTCAGGCAGTGTAGGGGTCGTGCTGGGGGTGGTGTTTCAGGGTTTAGGGCAGTGGTGTTCGGGCAGTGTAGGGGGTCTTGCTGGGGGTGATGTTTCAGGGTTTAGGGCAGTGCAGTGGTGTTCGGGCATTGTAGGAGGTCTTGCTGGGGGTAGTGTTTCAGGGTTTAGGGCAGTGCAGTGGTGTTCGGGCAGTCTAGGGGTCATGCTGGGGGTGGTGTTTCAGGTTTTAGGGCAGTGCAGTGGTGTTCGGGCAGTGTAGGGGGTCATGAAGGGGTGGTGTTTCAGGGTTTAGGGCAGTGCAGTGGTGTTTGGGCAGTGTAGGGGTCGTGCTAGGGTATGTGTTTCAGGGTTTAGGGCAGTGCAGTGGTGTTCGGGCACTGTAGTGGGTCGTGCAGGGGCTGGTGTTTCAGGGTTTAGGGCAGTGCAGTGGTGTTTGGGCAGTGTAGGGGGTCGTGCTGGGGTAGTGTTTTAGGGTTTAGGGTAGTGCAGTGGTGCTTGTGTAGTGTAGGGGTCGTGCTGGGGTAGTGTTTTAGGGTTTAGGGTAGTGCAGTGGTGTTTGTGTAGTGTAGGGGTCATGTTTTAGGGTAGTGCAGTGGTGTTTGGGCAGTGTAGGGGTCGTGCTGGGGGTAGTGTTTTAGGATTTAGGTTAGTGCAGTGGTGTTTGGGTAGTGTAGGGGTCGTGCTGGGGGTAGTGTTTTAGGGTTTAAGGTAGTGCAGTGGTGTTTGTGTAGTGTAGGGGGTCATGCTGGGGGTAGTGTTTTAGGGTTTAGGGTAGTGCAGTGGTGCTTGTGTAGTGTAGGGGTCGTGCTGGGGGTAGTGTTTTAGGGTTTAGGTAGTGCAGTGGTGTTTGTGTAGTGTAGGGGTCATTTTTAGGGTAGTGCAGTGGTGTTTGGGTAGTGTAGGGGTCGTGCTGGGGGTAGTGTTTTAGGATTTAGGTTAGTGCAGTGGTGTTGGGGTAGTGTTTTAGGGTTTAGGGTAGTGCAGTGGTGTTTGTGTAGTGTAGGGGGTCATGCTGGGGTAGTGTTTTAGGGTTTAGGATAGTGCAGTGGTGCTTGTGTAGTGTAGGGGGTCGTGCTGGGGTAGTGTTTTAGGATTTAGGGTAGTGCAGTGGTGTTTTTGTAGTGTAGGGGGTCATGTTTTAAGATGCAATGCTCCAATACCTGACCAGTCTGCACTACATAAAACTGCAAAAACTAAAAATAAAAAGTGTTTTGCACACTTTTGTCATTGGGCTATATGTGGGCTACATCTCGGTAATATTTGTGCTACATTTGGGCTCTTTTTTCACTGGTGGCCATCTTGGAAGACTTCTTTGTTATGAAGTTTCCTAATTTCCTCATTTACTGCAGTCTCCTCAGTAGGAAATGCTTTCAGTTTTTACTTTGATTCCATCAAGAAGGCATTCAGATGTGTCACACATTTGCCATAAATTCAGAATGTTATTACTCTAGTTGTTCATTAGATCACTGTAGTAAAGCTACTGCTCACCAAGGAGTTAACTGGAAGTCTACTGCTGGTATTGAAAGTGATTGTTTCAGTCTGCATGTCAGAATTTTCTAATGAAATAGAAGAGGATTTGAGATCTCACTTAAAACATGCACTAAATTTTCTTTTTGCAACACTCAACCATAATTTCTATGGCAAAATGAACCCCCTCATTTTGTTCCTTTTTAAATTAAATGTTTTAAGTGTTACCAGTTTATTCCAATCAAGATGGCTTCAGGTGTGCCATACTTTTGTCATAAGTAAGGCTGTTAGCACTCTAGTTGTTCTTTAGAACACTCTGGGAAGCTGCAGTAGAACACAAAGGCATCAACTGACAGGCTGCTCCTGTTGAAATATAACAGGAAGATATTTGAGATCTCACTTAAAACATGTCCTAATTTTTCTTTCTACAGCACTAACCATAATTTCTATGGCAAAATGAACCCCCTCATTTTGTTCCTTTTTAAATTAAATGTTTTAAGTGTTACCAGTTTATTCCAATCAAGATGGCTTCAGGTGTGCCATACTTTTGTCATAAGTAAGACTGTTAGCGCTCTAGTTGTTCTTTAGAACACTCTGGGAAGCTGCAGTAGAACACAAAGGCATCAACTGACAGGCTGCTCCTGTTGAAATATAACAGGAAGATATTTGAGATCACACTTGAAACATGTCCTAATTTTTCTTTCTACAGCACTAACCATAATTTCTATGACAAAATGAACCCCATCATTTTGTTCCTTTTTAAATTAAATGTTTTAAGTGTTACCAGTTTATTCCAATCAAGATGGCTTCAGGTGTGCCATACTTTTGAGATTTTGAGGGTTACCAAAAGGAGAACTATAAAGGGTGATAACAGACTTTAGTTACATTAGAATTCATTTGTTGATGGTACCATACTAATTTCAGGAATTGTGGTGTGTTCTAAGGTGATTTTACCCTGTGAAAAACCTTCTGCTGGGATATCATGAATCATGTTTGAGAGAAAACTATTTTCACATGCTTGTCCCATACAGTTTTGGAAGGTGCCCCAGAAGCTAAAATGAGAGCATATTTTCTGTAAATTCACATTATCTTTCTCAGTCATGTGAGAATGAAGTCTGACATTCTCAGTAAAACATGTACATCCAACAAGGGCAGAGACTGTCAGTTGATTCCTTTGTGTTCTACTGCAGCTTCCCAGAGTGTTCTAAAGAACAACTAGAGTGCTAACAGCCTTACTTATGACAAAAGTATGGCACACCTGAAGCCATCTTGATTGGAATAAACTGGTAACACTTAAAACATTTAATTTAAAAAGGAACAAAATGATGGGGTTCATCTTGTCATAGAAATTATGGTTAGTGCTCTGGAAAGAAAAATTAGGACATGTTTCAAGTGTGATCTCAAATATCTTCCTGTTATATTTCAACAGGAGCAGCCTGTCAGTTGATGCCTTTGTGTTCTACTGCAGCTTCCCAGAGTGTTCTAAAGAACAACTAGAGCGCTAACAGTCTTACTTATGACAAAAGTATGGCACACCTGAAGCCATCTTGATTGGAATAAACTGGTAACACTTAAAACATTTAATTTAAAAAGGAACAAAATGAGGGGGTTCATTTTGCCATAGAAATTATGGTTAGTGCTGTAGAAAGAAAAATTAGGACATGTTTTAAGTGAGATCTCAAATATCTTCCTGTTATATTTCAACAGGAGCAGCCTGTCAGTTGATGCCTTTGTGTTCTACTGCAGCTTCCCAGAGTGTTCTAAAGAACAACTAGAGTGCTAACAGCCTTACTTATGACAAAAGTATGGCACACCTGAAGCCATCTTGATTGGAATAAACTGGTAACACTTAAAACATTTAATTTAAAAGGAACAAAATGAGGGGGTTCATTTTGCCATAGAAATTATGGTTAGTGCTGCAAAAGAAAATTTAGTGCATGTTTTAAGTGAGATCTCAAATCCTCTTCTATTTCATTAGAAAATTCTGACATGCAGACTGAAACAATCACTTTCAATACCAGCAGTAGACTTCCAGTTAATTCCTTGGTGAGCAGTAGCTTTACTACAGTGATCTAATGAACAACTAGAGTAATAACATTCTGAATTTATGGCAAATGTGTGACACATCTGAATGCCTTCTTGATGGAATCAAAGTAAAAACTGAAAGCATTTCCTACTGAGGAGACTGCAGTAATGAGGAAATTAGGAAACTTCATAACAAAGAAGTCTTCCAAGATGGCCACCAGTGAAAAAAGAGCCCAAATGTAGCACAAATATTACCGAGATGTAGCCCACATATAGCCCAATGACAAAAGTGTGCAAAACACTTTTTATTTTTAGTTTTTTTGCAGTTTTATGTAGTGCAGACTGGTCAGGTATTGGAGCGTTGCATCTTAAAACATGACCCCCTACACTACAAAAACACCACTGCACTACCCTAAACCCTAAAACACTACCCCAGCACGACCCCCTACACTACACAAGCACCACTGCACTATCCTAAACCCTAAAACACTACCCCCAGCATGACCCCCTACACTACACAAACACCACTGCACTACCCTAAACCCTAAAACACTACCCCAACACCACTGCACTAACCTAAATCCTAAAACACTACCCCCAGCACGACCCCCTACACTACCCAAACACCACTGCACTACCCTAAAACATGACCCCCTACACTACACAAACACCACTGCACTACCCTAAACCCTAAAACACTACCCCCAGCACGACCCCCTACACTACACAAGCACCACTGCACTACCCTAAACCCTAAAACACTACCCCCAGCACGACCCCCTACACTACACAAACACCACTGCACTACCTTAAACCCTAAAACACTACCCCCAGCACGACCCCCTACACTACCCAAACACCACTGCACTAACCTAAATCCTAAAACACTACCCCCAGCACGACCCCCTACACTACCCAAACACCACTGCACTACCCTAAAACATGACCCCCTACACTACACAAACACCACTGCACTACCCTAAACTCTAAAACACTACCCCCAGCACGACCCCCTACACTACACAAGCACCACTGCACTACCCTAAACCCTAAAACACTACCCCCAGCACGACCCCCTACACTGCCCGAACACCACTGCACTGCCCTAAACCCTGAAACACCAGCCCCTGCACGACCCCCTACACTGCCTGAACACCACTGCACTGCCCTAAACCCTGAAACACATACCCTAGCACGACCCCCTACACCGCCCGAACACCACTGCACTGCCCTAAACCCTGAAACACCACCCCTTCACGACCCCTACACTGCCCGAACACCACTGCACTGCCCTAAACCCTGAAACACCACCCCCAGCATGACCCCTACACTGCCCGAACACCACTGCACTGCCCTAAACCCTGAAACACTACCCCCAGCAAGACCTCCTACACTGCCCTAACACCACTGCACTGCCCTAAACCCTGAAACACTACCCCCAGCAAGACCTCCTACACTGCCCGAACACCACTGCACTGCCCTAAACCCTGAAACATCACCCCCAGCAAGCACCCCTACACTGCCCGAACACCACTGCTCCTAAACCCTGAAACACCACCCCCAGCACGACCCCCTACACTGTCCGAACACCACTGCACTGCCCTAAACCCTGAAACATCACCCCAGCAAGACCCCTACACTGCCCGAACACCACTGCCCTAAACCCTGAAACACCACCCCCAGCACGACCCCCTACACTGCCCGAACACCACTGCATTGCCCTAAACCCTGAAACACTACCCCCAGCAAGACCCCTACACTGCCCGAACAACACTGCACTGCCCTAAACCCTGAAACACCACCCCCAGCAAGACCCCTACACTGCCCGAACACCACTGCCCTAAACCCTGAAACACCACCCCCAGCAAGACCCCTACACTGCCCGAACACCACTGCACTGCCCTAAACCCTGAAACACCAGCCCCAGCACGACCCCTACACTGCCCGAACACCACTCCACTGCCCTAAACCCTGAAACACCACCCCTGCACGATCCCCTACACTGCCCGAACACCACTGCACTGCCCTAAACCCTGAAACACCACCCCTGCACGACCCCCTACACTGCCCGAACACCACTGCACTGCCCTAAACCCTGAAACACCACCCCTGCACAATCCCCTACACTGCCCGAACACTACTGCACTGCCCTAAACCCTGAAACACCACCCCCAGCACGACCCCCTACACTGCACGAACACCACTGCACTGCCCTAAACCCCGAAACACTACCCCCAGCAAGACCCCCTACACTGCCCGAACACCACTGCCCTAAACCCTGAAACACCACCCCCAGCAAGAGCCCCTACACTGCCCGTACACCACTGCACTGCCCTAAACCCTGAAATACCACCCCCAGCATGACCCCCTACACTGCCCGAACACCACTGCACTGCCCTAAACCCTGAAACACCACCCCCAGCACGACCCCCTACACTGCCCGAACACCACTGCACTGCCCTAAACCATGAAACACCAGCCCCAGCACGACCCCCCACACTGCCCGAACACCACTGCTCTGCCCTAAACCCTGAAACACCACCCCAGCACGACCCCCTACACTGCCCAAACACCACTGCACTGCCCTAAACCCTGAAACACCAGCCCCAGCACGACCCCCTACACTGCCCAAACACCACTGCACTACCCTAAACCCTCAAACACCAGCCCCAGCACGACCCCCTACACTGCCCGAACACCACTGCACTGCCCTAAACCCTGAAACACCAGCCCCAGCAAGACCCCCTACACTGCCCGAACACCACTGCACTGCCCTAAACCCTGAAACACCACCCCCAGCAAGACCCACTACACTGCCCAAACACCACTGCACTAAAGCCTGAAACACCACCCCCAGCAAGACCACCTACACTGGCCGAACACCACTGCACTGCCCTAAACCCTGAAACACCACCCCTGCACGACCCCCTACACTGCCCAAACACCACTGCACTGCCCTAAACCCTGAAACACCACCCCCTGCACGACCCCCTACACTGCCCGAACACCACTGCACTTCCCTAAACCCTAAAACACCACCCTCAGCACGACACCCTACACTGCCCGAACACCACTGCACTGCCCTAAACCCTGAAACACCACCCCCAGCACGACCCCCTACACTGCCCGAACACCACTGCACTGCCCTAAACCCTGAAACACCACCCCCTGCATGACCTCCTACACTGCCGGAACACCACTGTACTGCCCTAAACCCTGAAACACGACCCCCTACACTGCCCGAACAACACTGCACTGCCCTAAACCCTGAAACATCAACCCCAGCAAGACCCCCTACACTGCCTGAACACCACTGCCCTAAACCCTGAAACACCACCCCCTACACTGCACGAACACCACTGCACTGCCCTAAACCCTGAAACACCACCTCCAGCAAAACCCCTACACTGCCTGAACACCATTGCTCTGCCCTAAATCCTGAAACACTAGCCCCAGCATGACCCCCTACACTGCCCAAACACCACTGCACTGCCCTAAACCCTGAAACTCCACCCCCAGCACAACCCCCTACACTGCCCGAACACCACTGCTCTGCCCTAAACCCTGAAACACCAGCCCCAGCAAGACCCCCTACACTGCCCGAACACCACTGCACTGCCCTAGACTCTGAAACACCAGCCCCAGCAAGACCCCCTACACTGCCCGAACACCACTGCACTGCCCTAAACCCTGAAACACCAGCCCCATCATGACCCCCTACACTGCCCGAACACCACTGCACTGCCCTAAACCCTGAAACACCAGCCCCAGCACGACCACCTACACTGCCCGAACACCACTGCACTGCCCTAAACCCTGAAACACCAGCCCCAGCACGACCCCCTACACTGCCCGAACACCACTGTACTGCCCTAAACCCTGAAACACCAGCCCCAGCACGACCCCCTACACTGCCCGAACACCACTGCACGGCCCTAAACCCTGAAACACCACCCCCTGCATGACCCCCTACACTGCCCGAACACCACTGCACTGCCCTAAACCCTGAAACACCACCCCCTGCAGCACCCCCTACACTGCCCGAACACCACTACACTGCCCTAAACCCTGAAACACCACCCCCTGCACCGCCCCTACACTGCCAGAACACCACTGCACTGCCCTAAACCCTGAAACACCACCCCCAGCACGACCCCCTTTACTGCTCGAACACCACTGCACTGCCCCAAACCCTGAAACACCACCCCCAGCACAACCCCCTACACTGCCCGAACACCACTGCCCTAAACCCTGAAACACCACCCCCTGCACGACCCCCTACACTGCCCGAACACCACTGCACTACCCTAAACCCTGAAACACCACCCCCTACACTGCCCAAACACCACTGCACTGCCCAAAACCCTGAAACATCACCCCCAGCACGACCCCCTACACTGCCCGAACACCACTGCACTGCCCTAAACCCTAAAACACCACCCCCAGCATTACCCCCTACACTGCCCAAACACCACTGCACTGCCCTAAACCCTAGAACACTACCCCCAGCACGACCCCTACACTACCCGAACACCACTGCACTACCCTAAACCCTAAAATACTACCCCCAGCACAACCCCCTACACTACCCGAACACAACTGCACTGCCCTAAACCCTCAAACACTGCCCCCAGCATGACCCCCTACACTACCCGAACACCACTGCACTGCCCTAAACCCTAAAACACTCCCCCAGCACAACCCCCTACACTACCCGAACACCACTGCACTGCCCTAAACCCTAAAACACTCCTCCAGCACGACCCCCTACACTACCCAAACACCACTGCACTGCCCTAAACCCTAAAACACTACCCCCGCATGACCCCCTACACTACCCAAACACCAATACACTACCCTAATCCCTAAAACACTACCCCCGCATGACCCCCTACACTACCCTAAACCCTAAAACACTACCCCCGCACGACTCCCTACACTACCCAGAGACCACTGCACTACCCTAAACCCTAAAACACGACCTCCTACACTACACAAACACCACTGCACTACCCTAAACCCTAAAACACTACCTCCTACACTACACAAACACCACTGCACTACCCTAAACCCTAAAACACTACCCCCAGCAGTACCCCTACACTACCCAAACACCACTGCACTAACCTAAACCCTAAAACACTACCCCCAGCAGTACCCCTACACTACCCAAACACCACTGCACTACCCTAAATCACTACCCCCAGCACGACCCCTACACTACCCAAACACCACTGCACTACCCTAAACCCTAAATCTACCCCCAGCATGACCCCCTACACTACACAAACACCACTGCACTACCCTAAACCCTAAAACAGCACGACCCTCTTCACTACCTAAACACAACTGCACAATTTGTTACAGGCGTTGCAACGCAGGCCTGTGGTGCTTACTGGAAGTACCTAGTGGGCTAGTTGGGCCCCAGGGACCCTCAGGATTCAAGGTGACCTAATCCCTCAACTTAAAACGCACCACGGGGCGCGTTTGCACAGTGGTGAAGGGATGGGGCGGGGCCTCAGGTGACATGTGCGCAAACACGCCCTGTGGTGCGTTTTAAGTTGGGGAATTAATTCCCTTGAATCCTGAGGGACCCTGGGGCCAACTAGCCCACCAGGTACCTTCAGTAAGCACAACAGAGTTGCGTTGCAGAGAGGTGAAAAAGGTGCATGGCCTCGGAACGCCTCTCTGCAACTCAGCTCTGTGGTCCTAACTCTAGGTACCTGGGGGCTAGTTGGGCCACAGGGACCCTCAGAATTCAAGGGGACTTAATCCTGCAACTTAAAACGCGCCACGGGTGCGCTTGCACACATGTCACCTCAGGCCCCCCTCCCTTCACCACTGTGCAAACGCGCCCTGTAGCGCGTTTTAAGAGGTAGTTTTAATCCCCTGCCCTATTATGTACTAGGGACTTGCAGAGGAGGTCATGCTAATCACAGGGTACACCAACGCATAGTGTTCCCTAGTGTAAGTAGGTGTTTTCACTGTATTCTAAGTGTCTTTTAGCATAGCACTGGCTCTGGTTAGTCAGAGTCAGTTACCACCAGTACCCGTCTGAAAAGTTGTGGGCACAGGATGATTTTGCAACAAGGCCTCTTTCTGCTCCTCTGTTGGTTCTTTCTGCACATCTTTTGCTTCTTTCTGTGCGTTTTTTCTTCTTTCTTCACATGTCCTACCTCTGTAGGCATAGTTAGAAACTAGCATTTAAAAAACCTTTGAAATTCACTTAAAAATCATAGGTTTCAGGCACGTTATAGTTTGAAATTAGCATTTAAAAACCTTTGAAATTCACTGAAAAAACCATGGGTTTCAGACACGTTATAGTTAGAAATTAGCATTTAAAAAACCTTTGAAATTCACTGAAAAAACCATAGGTTTTAGGGACAGTTATAGTTGGTTGGACATTTCACTCGTACAAAACCATAGAAATTCCCCCGTTATAGTTAGTTCAGCTAACTATAACTCGCGCGCCCGCAATGCACTGCTGATGACGTCACATATTACATCACTCATGACATGGTCAGTGACATCACTGATGACATCACTGATGACATCTCAAATGACATCACTGATGACATCACTGATGACATCATCCAGTGACTGTGTGTTTCTGTAAAGTTTAAATATGTTTAATATATATAGGGAAAGGCGTATTGAAGAATGAGTGGGTGTATAAGTGTCTGAATGGATGATTTAGTACGTGAGTGACTGACTCTACAAGTCAGTGATTAAATGTATCTTACTGAATGCATGGGTTAGTGACTAAACTGTGTGAATGTCTGTATCCGTCTGTCTGTTGGTTTGTAAGCGGCTGCATGGCTTTCTGAATAGCTACATGAGTGTCTACATGGGTTATTGATTGATTGTCTGAGTATCTGTATGGGTGCCTGAGTGTTTGTGTGGGTGGGGTGTGTTTGACTCTGTGCATAGATGTGTGAGTTGGTGATTCACTGGGTGCATGGTTTCAAGAGTGCATCTGTGATGGACTGTATGGGTGGGTGAGTGTGTGTATGGGTGTGTTAGTGATTGAATGTATATCTCAGTGGTACATGTGTGAGTAACTACATATGTGAAAGGCAGTATATATGTGTGTTGGAGTATATAAATGGCTATAAGTGAGAGTGTGTGATTGTGAGAGTGGCTGTATGGATGAGTGTGTACTTGTATCAGTGATTGTATAAGAGTGTAAGAATGTGCTTCAGTGATGTCACTGACCATGTCATGAGTGATGTAATATGTGACGTCATCAGCAGTGCATTGCGGGGGCGCGAGTTATAGTTAGCTGAACTAACTATAACGGGGGAATTTCTATGGTTTTGTACGAGTAAAATGTCCAACCAACTATAACTGTCCCTAAAACCTATGGTTTTTTCAGTGAATTTCAAAGGTTTTTTAAATGCTAATTTCTAACTATAACGTGTCTGAAACCTATGGTTTTTTCAGTGAATATATATATATGTATATAGAGATATAATCTAGAAACGCACTTGCATTGGTCTTTGCAGTATTTTAATATTTTCTTATTCTTTCATTGCATGTGAATGAGATTCTTTCCGAACTCCAAGCATTCATTTCTTGGTTTCCCTTGCCAGCTTTGACTTCCTCCTTCCACACCAGATGTTAGTGTTCCAGTATCCGCATGGATCAAATTAAAACCATCTGTTTGAAAAGGCCACCAAAAATACTCGGGAATAAAATATCTGCGCCATTCCCTCTTGGTACTGTGGTTGGCAACAAATAATCGGGTGATGATGTAATGGAATACAGGGCTGTTAAGGAACTCTAATCTAGTCTGACACCCAGGCGTTACTGATTTGACGGTTCGGATCCAGTTGTGCATTCTAGTATTTTTGTAGTAAAACAACATTTTTTTAAGTTTAAAAGTACAAGAAATTACGCCTGGTGCCACCTCTGCTGTCTTTGGGCGGTGTGGGGGTAGCTTTGAGATGTTCACTGTTTGTTAGCATATTTCGTATGTTTATGTATGGTTGTCTGGTGGTGTTTGTTGCTGAAATGTGTGAGGTGGAAGTGACTGCTTTCAAGGCACGTTGTGTAGCTAGTCATTGATGGTTTGTTTTGGGGTGTCTGCTTGGTGCATGTCCAGGAAAGAATGCGAGGTGATTGGTCAGAATCCCCGACCTGAAAAAGCGAAGAATGAGTATACAACTGTGGTAGCAGCTTGAAGTACGATTGAGGGAGAATGTCGGAAACTTCCTCTAGACTATGTGGTCTTGCTGGTTCAGAAGTACCTTGCTCTCTGGCCGTCTGCTTGGGGCCAAAGCAAATATGAACTGGATGAACTTTACTTTGTTGACCAATGTTTTTGCTTGGTTCTGAGCGCACTTCTTAAGGTACCTTTTATGTTAGCCATATTAAAACTATCGGGGAAGGATAACTGCAGGTTTACATTATGTTAGATACATATGGAATGACCACGCACAGGTTTAGTAGTCCCTTAAAAGAAATGTAATGGATTTGGTTGTTCTTTTGGGAGTCCTACACCAAGGCACAAATAGAGAGGCGTGCTCACAAAACATGAATATGCACCTTTCGCTTCTTGGGATGCTATTTCTGACCATGTACGTCCACAACCATCCGCCACGCCTGTGGAATTTGTGAGGCACATCCTCTGCCAGTGCCTAGGGCCTTTGGATCCTCATACCTGCAGTGTTGCAAGCGCCTTGCAAGAAGTGGAGTGAGATGCTTCTATGACGCATGCGATCAGTGAGGCTTGTGTGACTGAGATTAATACAACCTAGTGAATGGTAGTGAATTGATCACAATCTTTAAATCTCTGGGGAAGATACAAATATGCTGATCCCCATTCAACACAATGAAAACATGTGTTGTACTGTAGCAGTGACATAAGTCCTTTTTCCTACCGCCCTTTCATGATGTTACGCCTTTTTGTAGATCGCAGTTTTTGCCAAGTTTGTTTAATGTGTGTATTAAATGCATTGCCCTTTGGTCCCTTAAACATAGTTGGACTCTGCTTTCCATAATATTGATTGTTGCTCACATAGAGGTTCTCTGTTCTCAAGGACTGTAGCTACATTACCGGAATGGAAGCAGTGAAATGATGGTTAAAGATTAACCAGTCATTAGAGGGTAGGCTGCCATGATGGACTGTGCGCACTATTGAGACTTAATCTGAATAAAACATCTTGCAGTACATATTTTGTTTAATTCTAATTTCCAGTGACTTCCCGCACACCTTACCTGCACCACCTGGCAGTTGGCTTGCGGATTCATCTCCTGGTTAGTAGGGCAGACCCTGCCTATTCACGTTCTCGCGATCACATTTCCGCGTCAGAGGCCTGAATCAAAAGTGTGGGACAGTCAGTTCTGCGCATGCTTCTTGCTGTCTTGTTGTTGACCTGCTCTTTAGGGGACATGCGCTTTTTCAAAACAGCACATATTATGTAACACATTTTTGCTTAATTAATCTTCCTCTTTCTATGCCTATATTTTATTAATCCAGCATGCAGTATGTGGAAGCTCAGAGAGCAGCCTCAGAATGGAAGTGAGAGTTGACATTTCCTTTCATACAGCTTGGGGCTGGCAGAGACTGGCTCGGGTTTCGCCACTCTCACCCTGATATTTCAAACTGGACGAACAATGCTCTTGCTGGTTTCGAGCAGTGCTTAGCACAAGATGGTGCATCGATTTCCCCCTCCCCCAAACAGAGTGCATTGGAGCTGCGATGGATCGAGATATCAGCAGTTTCTCTGTGTTCCCTTTGTCCGATAAAATGTTGTTTGCCAACTTCCTACTCGGCCTTTTTTGTTTCAATTCCTCACCGACTGCTAGATGGTTTGATAAATCGGTGTGACAATGCCCTTTTCGCTTGCACGTGCCTCAGCTGTTTCAGGGTCGCATGTAAACTCGAGCCGTGTCTTTTGGGGTTTTGCACGTTTTGTGTGCTTTGTTAGTGATACTTGGTTTCCACGTCCATTACTGCCATTCCATTCCGTCTCTTTGAGCATTCCATTCTAATAGCGCTGAAACTGAGACCCTGTTTACACTAGTTCAAGGCCGTGCACGTCGGCATGTCTCGCTGTATTCATCGGGAAGTTGCAATTCCAAAAATCCAACAAGCACGCGAGTGGTGCGCGCGCTGTAAGAATGCGGCGGCCGCGAAAGTGAAAGCAACTACAACAAAGCTTTGAAGAGAGGAGCGGGGGTGAGCGAGCGCGGCAGCCTGCTGAACTGACCACACGCTCGTGCATCGTGCCTGAAATGTGCGGGTAACCGCACAGAAAAGGCCATTGTGCACGAGCGTGTGGTCAGCTTTCAAAAGCCCCTTACATAAAGTCTTGCAGGGCAGCGCTTGCGCGCTACTCGAGGCTCGACCTAAAAATGGTGGTATTGCCAAAATTTTTATATTACTTCAGTAACATACCGGTTCAACTTACACAACAATTTTTTAAAACCCTACGCACTCTGTTGCTTCGCCTTGTATGGGGTGGCCGACAAGCGCGGGTGAGCTGGAAAACCCTCACATTGGACTACAAGCACAGAGGTTTCAGCGTACCTGATTTTTACATGTATTATCTCTGTGCACAAGCGCAATATGCACATTTCTGGTTCGCCCCTCATGCCTTTGTCCCTCATGTGGCTGTGGAACACTGGGATGCCCACCCTGTCCCGTTGAGTTCCTTATTAACACATGCCAATAGGCTTACACCCCGCAATACTTTCAACACTATTAACTCTACGATCACCGCTTGGCAGGCATTAAGTCGAGAGGCGGGAAAACTACCATTATATTCCCCGCTTTACCAGTAGCATACCATTCTAGCATATCTGTAACGCATGAGCAGGGAGCGCTGAATACACTTGCGCAAGTGGGTATTACTAAGATGCAAGATCTGTTTACGAATGGCACTTTTTTGACCGCCACGGACATGGTTTACATTGAGAATAAGACACCAGTTTTTGTGTTCTATATGCACAGGCTAAAAAAAGCGCTGCAGACTCACTATCCTACATTTCCTGCAGAACCGCAGGAGGCATTGGTGCTGCGCACACTTACATTGGCCCCCACTCGTCACAAGCTAGTTACCAAGCTATATCGCGCTGCTCAGGAAGACAGACCACTCACATGTGACAAGAGCCTTGGCGCCTGGAATAAATGTGTCGACCCACCATTTACTCAGCGAGAATGGGAGATTTGCTGCCAACTTACTAGTACCCTAACATCTAATGGGAATTTGCGAATTATACATTTTAAATACCTGCACCAAGTGTGCTATACCCCACATAAACTTTTTAAATATGGGTTTCGGAACACAGATGCCTGTAGGAGATGCGGGGCGTTGGGGGCAGATTTCTGGCTCCTGGCTTGGACGTGTGGACAAGTGTCATCATACTGGGCCGCTGTGATTAATACTCTCTCAAAGATTATTGGGATTCCATTACAATGTTCTCCACAGATATGCTTATTGGGTTTCGTTCCATTCCTGAAAGGTGCGGTGGGGAGGCTGGTAAGAGTGGCACTGCTTGTAGCCAAGCGTCGGGTGGCGATGGTGTGGGATAGCAAGCTAGGCCCTAAGGTGGAACAGTGGCTGAAGGATCTGTCCCTCTGTAGAGAGAATTTAGTACTATATGCGGAGGAGCTACCTTCGACGTCCAGGCCTAACGATATTTGGGATCCCCTATTATTGTACTTGCGCACTGTTGATAAACCCAGCTCACCTGAAGCTGTTACTAAGTAAACGAATATGTCACATGCTGTATGTAATAATGTCAATCTGTTTAAGCTTAATTTTTTCATATGTATATTACAGAAGTAGTCACGTGCCATTTGTTTATATTGCTTTATCTGATTACAGATTATCTAGATGAGGATGTAATATATGAGGATGCACTTTTGTTACTCTGTTCATTTTGTTTTCTTTGTTTTTATGTTATGTCACTGTATGATGTTGAAGATATTCTGAAATCAATAAACAAAATTTTAAAAAAATTAAAAAAACACAGTCCAGTCCAGTCCAGATGTGGGATTCACAATTTGTTCTAAATTAACTTTTATTTTTTTATATATATAAAAGAAAAGCGGGCCTCCATAATTCTCCTTTAAAAAATCGCCTTTGACCCTCATTTCGACGAGACCTAAATGGGAATTCGGGAGAAAATTTCACAAGTAGCATCTTTTTGGTCCATGTTAATACACATATTTCTACTTCTACTGGTGCTGAGCACCACAATGCCATAAAGAAAGTACTGCATCTTGACAAGCTACTGTGTTGACAGATAAGCGCCATTTGAACAGAGTTGACTTTGACATTGCTCTTTTCCAAAAATGCTGATGCATTTTGTTTTTCTTCAGTGGTGCCAAAGTTTACCCTTCTACCTTTCACGTGCCAGTGTTGGCTGCATTTGAAGCAAGTTATATATATATCATGTTTTCCAAGAGAGGTATACGTGAATTGCTGTGGTGTGACATAAAACACGAAAGTGTTCGTTGTGCTAGTTTTCTCATTCGTTGGCAGGACTTAAATTCGCAAAGTGCTTTTAAATGGAATCTGATATTCAGGAGAAGGGTACAGTTTCAGCAGTTTCAGATATTCGGCTCAGTGACTAAGAACAGATTTTCTCTAATTTGTTTAAGACAAGGTTGCAAATCTACTACTGCATTGGCAGGTGGACATGCAGTGGTGAGGTACTCTTTCATTTTCGTTTATTTAATAAGCTTTCGAATTCAAGTGTTGCTGTTGTCATGACTAGGGATGGGCCTGATTCCGAAAGGTAAACTTACACTTTTGTGAAAATGTACAATTTTTTGCAATTCAAAAGCAATTTTACGAGTAGTATCTTGACGATTGAGGAGTCTCCCCACAGTCTCATGGCGGAGACTCTGTACATAAAAAGATAGGCAGTCATAGGGATAGTCCTCGTAAAATTGCTTTGTGATTTGCACAAAATCGTAAACTTGCACAAAAGTTTAAGTTTACCTCTGTGAATCAGGCCCATAGTTCCTGATCTTGTTGTCTTTGAAAATATAATATTACAAGTTTTCCATATCATTTTCAGATGATTGGAAAATGTCCTGCCTGTGCCTGCACCAAATTGCTAAATTTGTTATTAAGGGTTGGAAATTTAAAAAATGCCATCTATGAACCAACGTCTGGCCACAAGTGCCGATGGACACCCTTACACTAGGGCTGCATAGATTACGATACTCTGTCTCCACTTTATTTTTTTAATAGAAGCTTTTTAAATTATAGGGGCATATTAGCAAGACCGGCCATAAAATTATCGCCGTTTTAGCTGCAGGAAACTGCCGCTAAAACGGCGATAATGGGCTTGCTAATATGCGTTGTAGAATTCAATAGAAGCCCATGTTAGATGTGCGGGACATCTAACCTGGGCTTCTATTGGAATTCTATAACGCATATTAGCAAGCCCATTATCGCCGTTTTAGCGGCAGTTTCCTGTCGCTAAAACGGCGATAATTTTATCGCCGGTCTTGCTAATATGCCCCATAATTTTTGGTGTAATTCATTTGTTGACTCAATAGGAATCACAACTTTTTTGAAGGTTGATACAGTAGTGGCTCCTCGAGGGAGTGCTGTGGGGCCGTGGGGCGGGGCGGGGGAGGGGCAGGGTGGGGGGGTAGTAAACTCTGGAATACGGCCGAACGGAGTTGAGTAACTCAATAAATAAATAAAACGAATTACATTGCGCGCGCTGCAACGCCAAATCGGCGATGCAGCGCACAATGTAATTTGTTTTATTTATTTATTTAGTTACTCAACTCCGTTCGGCCGTATTCCGGAGTTTACTACCCCCACCCTGCCCCTCCCCCGCCCCACCGCCCCGCAGCACTCCCTCGAGGAGCCGCTACTGGGTTGATACACACTGAGAATTATTCCAGTGACTTCCTGTGTTTTTTTATAAACCTTAATTGGATTTTTCTTTAATATACAACTGTTTTACAACTATCACTGTATAGTAAATAACAATGGTAAACATGGCAGTACAATAGAATGACTTCTTGACCACTAAAACATTTTCGAATCAAGACAGCATATGTCAACAATAACATTGTTTGGAACTGGTGGATTGAACAATCAGAGGTTAAGGGGAAAGAGGGGGAGGGGCTTGGTTCATTCTGCACTATGCAGGATGGGAATATTGGGAATTCAATACGATTTAGCATTCATAATATGCAATTTATTCAACAGCAATGGTTACAAAAAAGTGAGGGGGACATCTCATATTGCAGATACCACAATGGCGGAGGTATTGGTGTCAACAGGAAAGCTCATTGGGGGGAAGAGGAATCGCTATACCAGGTGCCTAAGGTAATTGATACCCAGTCACGACAGACTGGTTTTGCAACAATGGAGAAAAATAATTAGAGCATCTAAGTCCAGTTGTTTCATAATGGGTGAGGAGGCAGGCCCAAGGCATGTATTGGAAATGAACCTGCTGTGCAGAACAGCAGGGGTAGGTAGCATTGACCTGCAGGAATAACCTATTAACCTCTGCTGGCAATAGATAGCCCCTATGCAAAATGTAATAGTGGACACATTTAAATTTAGTAATGCACGATACAGCATGGGGGTAAGCTAGCTCTTCCAACTGTTCTGTTACATGTAAAACTCTTCCTGAGTCAGTTTACCATCTGTTGCGAGGCAGAGATAATGATGTAGTGGTGAGTGTAAGGATAACTTTGAAGAACCAGGTGATGTGACTACACCATGTTCCTATAGTGTATATGGCCTGGACAACTGGGTGTGAGTCCGGTTCGGCATCTACTATGGACCAGATAGCTCAGAGTGTGTGTGAAATATGATGGCATGTTAAAAGCTGACCCCTCTGGAGGGCAAAGCGGTCTGATAGCTCATCAAACCTAACAGGGTAGCCCTCCTCCAAGAGATGTGGACCCACATGGTTGCAGCATAGGGTAGAGATAGTGAGGCGCACGGCTCGAGTGTTGGATGGCACAGCCACTCAGGTGGGCGCTGTGGGGCCAGGAGCCCGCAACCAGGAGCCCTGTGTGGTCATTGGTGTGGCGTTGGCACCCCTCCACGCTCGACTCCTCAAGTGACAGTCCCATCAGCCACTTTCTCAACCACTGGAGTTGGGCAGTGCGGAAGTACAGCTCATAGTCTGCAGCCCCCAACCCTTCCACATCAACCAGGAGGTGCAGTTTGGCAAAAGCCACACTGCAGGAACCTATATGCCACATGAGCACCACCAAGAGCACATCTAGCCCCTGGAAAAATTTGCAAGGAAATGTACTGGATAAATTAGTGAATTAGTATAAGTGCAGTAAAATCATCATCTGGGAGAGGGCAACATGCCCAACAGGATCCAGTGGCATGGGCTTCCAGAAAGCGATTTGAGCAGCAAAGGCTGACACTGCTCTTGTCAGATTGTCATCCAACAGATCATGATCAGTGTATATCCTAATGCGAAGATAGCGAAAGGTAGTGACTTTCCATTTAAGGTAGTTCCCCTGAGTCATACCTTCCTTGATGAAACAGTCGGGACAAACGAGAAAATGCTGAATTTCACTCCTTTTACTTGCGGGCCAGAAAATGCTGCAAAATCTTCAAGGATTTGCATTATCTCTGTGGTGCACCCCTGGAGATCCTGAGGTAAGTAAAAAAGATAATCAGCATACAATGATACTGAGTTGGAAAGTAGAATTTCCCATGTCACACCCCAAGAGCTAATTCACGCCGCAAGTAGCTCAATGGCTAGTGAAAAAAGAAGGGTGGACAAGGGGCAACCCTCTCTAGTTCCCCTGACAATGGTGAACAGTAGCGGCCCATGGAGGGAGTTCCGTGGGCGGTGATGCGGGGCGGGGGAGGGGCAGGGTGGGGGTAGTAAACACCGGAATGTGGATGAACGGAGGTAAGTAAACATTTAAATAAATAAAACAAATTTCATAGCGCGCGCTGCAACGCATTTTGCAATGCAGCGCGCGCAACGAAATTCGTTTTATTTATTTAAATGTTTACTTACCTCTGTTCATCCATATTCCGGTGTTTACTACCCCACACCCTGCCCCTCCGCCGCCCCGCCTCACCGCCCCACAGAACTCCCTCCATGGGCCGCTACTGATGGTGAAAGAGGAGGAGATGAGTTTTCCAATACAAGCTTGTGCTATGGGAGAAGTGTATAACATTTTGATGAACTGAATGATGTGGGGACCAAAACCATATCACCGGAGGACCTCCTAAAGACAGTCCCATGGGAGCGTGTCAGATGCTCTCCCACGGTCCAACCTAAGGGTTGCTGTTCATGGCCATGGATGTTTAGGAGGAACATGATGTGCCCTTTTTTAAAAAAAACATATTTTATTGAATTTTCATGGTACATCATGGGCCGTGGCCCGCTGTAAACATTTTGAAGACATAATATATCAGGAGTACCGGTAAAATGATGTGTCCTTTTGACTGAGAAGAAAGGAGAGAGATTAGGTGCAGAGGAGTGAAGGATTTGATCCAATTTTTGAATAAGTTAGTTGCATTCTACCCTTCTGCACCCTGTGGGAGGATGATTACTCAGAGAGATTGTTCCTCCAAGAATCCAGAAAACGACCCTCAGAGTCCTCACCTCTGCCCTCAAGAAACGGATCTAGTCAGTCAGTCCAAGAGCAGTTGTTGATGGTCTTGGGTCGAGGGGTGAAAGTTCTGTAGGTCCCTCCTTATTTAGGTGACTCATTCAGCCACCCTCTTTTGGTTGGCTCTGAAGACCCCAACATCAATTGCAACTGCATCCACTTTGGGTTCCAGTAATAATCTTGTGGTGATTATAGATTCGAGTATGGTGTCCAGTTAGTCACCTGTCATTAACTCTGGGCCACTTTCAGATGTTTGCTGTACTTGTTTGGGTTGGGGAGTCCTCGGGCAGGTAGCGTGTGAGCTCCCCAAGGTGAGATCACCATAATGGGTCTCCTGGTCCGAACCATTGTTCGGCACCCTTGCCTTTAGGTGAAGAAGGGCAATCAAGCAGAGAGAAAGTGAAGGAGGAGGTCCCCCATAGACCAGAAAACCTGATTGCAACTCTCTGGCCCCTACACGTGTGAGATGGGCCTAAGAGTGCAGCATGAGCATCTCGGGCCAGGTCTCTTGTGGCTGTCGCTATTTGCTGGTAGGTTGAGCCAGTGATCTCACCTAAGTCAGGAAAGTCTCCGGGGCCAGTAGAAAATTGGGTCACCCTCTCCCAATGGGTATAAATGGAAACTCCATGGAAAGCAGCTAGCGGGGGCCAGGGGAAGGTGGCCTGCCAGGGAAAATATCCCTCAAGGACAAGATGCAGGTGCAACGCTCCCAGTGCGGTGAAGAATATACCCCTCTGAGGGGTGGAGTGGCTCCAGTCAATGTGGCTTCCATTCAACAAAGGGGTCACGCAAGGGAGGGATGTGAGCACACATCCATGCTGTTAGGGAGTGAGCTCTAAAGGCACTTTTGCTTAGGGGCCCTGCATCCTCAAGCTGGAATCCCAATGACTTCCCAATGAAAATGTACACCTCACAGATGATCACCATAGTGAGACAAACCCACAGTAAGTCAAGCGGCGAGGGCCCTTTGACTCCACAGTATAAAGTTCTGAGGCACATGACATGTCACATGACAGTCTTGGCAAGTAATTGTCAGGGCAGATTGGGCACACACCTCATTCACACCTTTGCAATCTTTGCCTGTCAGATGCTGCTTCGAAGGAGTGGCCCCACAATAGCCAGGAAGGGGGAGGGGAATCCCAGTCAGATGCTTTGTGGGACATTTTAGTCTGAATATTTCTCTACAACACCTTTGTGATTCAAATTAACGTTCTCACCAGATTGATTTCAGCCAAGCACTGCAAAACATCTTTGCCAAGTGGTGCCTCATGAGAGATTTCACTTGACCATTAAAGGGCTGAGTAGGGTGGGCCAATGACGGAGTTCGGGAACTAGAGACAGCTTTACACAGGAAAACTAATAACTTGGATTTTCGAAGGTCTGAGTTTATTTTATGGCCACAAAGTATGGACATAGAAATGGGACTCAATCGTATCATAGAAAACTGACTGGAACTGAAAAGCCTGAGAATGTTACTAGAGTTGCCTCTGCATCTTGAGGCATAGTACTGTAGGTATACATGGATCTTTTTTGGCAGTTATAATATATAGGTGGAAGACCTCTTAAGTATGCTAGATGGAGAGTAAGAGCGCCCAGGTGGCATGTCAAGTCTCTGCCAATGTTACTGCTTGTGTCAACTCACCCTCAGTAACACAGCGCATATGTATAAGCAAAAGAAGGTGAAAATTAAATGTAAACACAGTGAAGGGATCTTGCATAGTAAATTAGAGTTGTAAAATATGCACATAATGTCCTTATAGTATAGTGCTCAGGAGGAGTTAAAAACAATTGAAAGGCCTAAAAATGTAAAAGTTTTCTATGGAGGCCCCCCAAGGAAAAACAATCTAATCTTGATTATCATCACATATGTATAAAATTAGGGGAGGAATAACTTGACTCATTTTTTTAAAGAAATTGTGTCGAATTTGCAATCAATGGACACTGGATTATAAATGTCATACATAAAACGAGAAACAAGGACTCTTTCTATAATTGTTGAATATATGTTTTTTTAATTTATGTACTTGGATGAATTTTTACAAAACTTTGTAAATACATTTTGAGGAAATGAAACATGTTTTTTTAGATGACCTTCAAGCAACTTTTATTCTGAAAAGTGGCAAGTGCTTTATTATCTTTAAAATTATAATAATTAAATGAGAATTCAGAGCCACAACATAGGAGTCGATCACGATGCCGTCCGGAAAGGCTCCGAACGGGATTTGGATTCGGCGAATCGGATTCGGAACCTATGTTTCCGACCGAATCGGACACCTTTCCGGACAACCGATTACAATGCAAGGAAACTGTTCAGGCTGTCCGAATCGGTTCCGAACAGCATTTGGACAGCCCGAGTCGTTCCGAGCCGAATTGTACAGCTCTATGGACACTTTTCCGAACGAGCGATTACGATGACCGATTCGGACAGCCGCTCCGATTCGGTCTGCCTGACATGAAACGGCTGTCGTAATCTGACTTTGGGGGCCCGTAGCAGGCCCCCCTTCACCTGTAGGCCTCTGGTTGGGGCCCGTGGGGGTACTCAAGAGACCCCTCTTACCAACCATGCACAGTGTGGCAGGCACCATGTGGTGCCGTCACAGGGTGCATGGTTTTCCCAAACCACCCCTTTTTACAATGGGAACCTATGTTCTCGTTCATAAAACAAGCTCCCATTGAAGTCAAAGCGAGTCCGACCGAACGATGTACGTAAGGATCGTAATCGGTCAGTCGGACTCGCAGAACCCGAGTCGGTCGGAAACGATTCCGAAACCGATTCAGTCGGAATAGTTTCCGGACGGCATCGTAATCGACCCCATAGTATAAAGACATAAATATAACATATCTATCTCTAGATGAGTGCACATTATTATGCAATATAGTATGCTATTGGTTGTGACCTTTCATCTCCCTGTTATTATGTCCAATATTATGGCAATCTGTGGTATGGTTTTAATTTTGATTTTATTTGACTTGCCTTACTGAATTTGTTTTTGGGGGTCCTGTTCCTCATGTGGCACCGTCTCAAATAAGACAATAATGAGGTCCAATTATGTCCAATATTATGGCCATATTTGGTGTGGGTTTTAATTTGGATTTTATATGATCTGTCTTACTGAAGATTTTGGTGAGGTCCTGTTCCTCACGTGGCACAGTCTCAATTCAGACACTAGGCATTTTATGTGTTTCAGTAAATGTGTTTCCTCAAATAGGTCTAAATATCTAACGCTCTTACTCAAGGCTTCTGGTTTAGGGTTACAGACCTGCTTATGTTCGCTTGTGACTCCTGCAGTCATCTCTGTAACATGTCATTGGTGAATATTTAATCTCATCTGTGAGGCTTGAAATCAGTTCCCACATTAGATCGAAGCTAATGGTTAAGTGAGTCTGCATGAGAATACTATCTTATACTGACTGCTATGGGACACAGACGTGTTTTAATAGTTTCTGACTGGTTCGTTTTTTACAACGTGTTATTTTAATTATTATCTTATTTATTTATTTGTGTATGTTGGTTTTGTGATCTATTGATTTTATGTTTGTTTTTCAGAACTCAAATTATCTTACACTTGATTGATTTTGCAAGTATTGCAGTTACTTATACAATATATTTGATACATACTTCAACCCCATTCATCAACAGTGCTTTATTAAACAGTTTGACAAGCCTAACAGGCCATACTGATTTCAAAATATAAAAGCCAACATTATTAAAATGTGTCTGATTTGTATCCATAACGCCCATATTACAAAGCTGGACAGTGAATGTCAATGGTCTAATCAGATGCCCCAGTTTTTGGCGATTTCCAGAATTGTGTATTTACAGCAAAATTGATCAAGGTGCGCAATGCCGTCAAACGCCTTCCAAGGGGCCGCCAAAAAATAAACAAAAGTGTTGCCTCCCTGTTTTAGATATAATTTTATGGTCTCCGGACCTGAAAACTGCAGTCTACACTTGGCTTTCACCTGTTGCCGAGCCAGTCACACTGAAAGTTTCACTTTCAGAAGGAACAGGCAGGCAACCCCATCTAAAACAAGTCCCTAAAGGAGCTGTGCGGATCGATCCTGGCAGACACCAAATGGCTTGCAGAAATACATCCTAGCATTTGCCTGCATTCATGCCTGCCTGCTTGCCTAAGGCACTAACAAGTGTTACGCTCCGCCTGCTTCCAGCCATCCTGCTCCTCAGGAAAATCTGCACATACACTTTATCTCTTCTGTAGGGTGTTAATTGATGCATTTGTACTTATGAGAGCAATGACGAGAAATGTAAATTGGAGTAGACCCATTCTGGGCTGTTATCCTCGCTCCTCTTTTATTTGCCTGTGTTATTTATTACATTTAATGACTCAGTGATGTGTTAAAGAAATTATGTATTTTATTGTGTTTTATATTTTTAACAAATGAAATGTTGATTCTGTGCTTTTATGATTTGTTTGCGAAATTGACTAAATTTGCCTGATGATGAGTGCGTAGTCTCTGCAGTCGTAAAATTACTATTAGTAAAATTAAACTTGTAGTTTGTGTCTATCAAATAAATAGTAAACTTACTGAAACGCTAAGTTTACCTTTGAGAATCAGGAACCTTGTGAGTTTTAGCGCACTTCAAAAGCTACATAATCTTAACTACACAACCAAAACACAGCCACAGTTCAAAACAGAAGTTCAAGCATAGCATTACTCATTAAACAATACAGAAAAACTATACAACTAAAAATACAACAAAACAGGGCACCACAATAAACCATATCCATAGTTCAAAACAACAACCCAAAAGAAACATTCCACAATATAACAATACAGAAAAACAAAACAACATAAAAGCAACAAACAGCCCAATACAAAACACTGCTACATCAAAATATAAAAACACAAAAACTAAACCACCACATAATAGCATAATAACAGCACAAAATAACAACACACAAAAAACTATTGTGCTGTTGTTTTAACTGTGGTGTTGAGTATTGGTTATTATGTCTTATCACTGTGCCTTTGATCTGTGCTTCTTTGTTGTGTAATTGGTTTATTTTGTGGTTTTGTTCATGTGATGTGTTGGTGTGTTTTTTTTTTTTACTACATGAAAATGTTAGCTGTTATTGTGTTTTTTTGTTTATTGAATTGTGCTGCTATTGCATTGTATTTTAGTGTTAACTTGTTGTTTTCTTTTTTATGTTATGTTGCATATTTGTTGTTGTATTGTGATTTTGTTCCTGCTTTGTAATGGTGTTTTATCTTTCTAATACCTTACCTGCAGTTCATCTGCTGGAGTATGCATAACACCTTTAGTGACACAATACTGCCACGAAAGACCCAATTTCATTATATCTAGGTTAAAGATTTATGTATTTATCAAATACTGTGGTGTCACATAGGACATAGCAGTGCCAACCAAAACATGTTTTTGTGATTTTGATTATTAATAGCATATCACACAAGCACAAATTGTGGAAGATATAAATCTACTTGCATAGATGGAACTGCTGCATGGGATGTCAGGGACATTTGTCCGTTACTAAATGGTGTAATTGGAGATGTGCTGAGATGCAGTGGCGGCTCCTCCGCTAAGGCGGACGAGCGTCGCCCCACTGAGAAGGTCAAAAATGTAAAAATAAAATGATAACTCATCGTTATTATCATTTTATTTTTACGTCCTTGCTCAGCTGGGGCGGGTCGGACGGGGCTGCTCTGCTCACAGAGCAGGGCAGGGGAGGAGTGGTTTTCATACTCCTAGTGCGCATGAGGCTTTGGCCAGCCCCCTCGGGCAGCTCAAACCGTCATGTGCACTTTGTATGTTCTACATGCAGGCTGCATTACAGCCTGCATGGAGAACATGCCCAGCCTCCCATTCTCTGGCTGAGCGCCGAACCACGGTGGTCAGACCAATGATAACGCTGCATTGCAGCATCGTGATTGGCTATCGGGAGGCTGGGAGCCGGGTGCTTCCTGCGGGCGGAGAGGACCGAGAGAAAGAGGAGCCGGTGACAGCGGCAGTGGCAGACAGGTAAGTGTATTTTTATTTTTACTCCATTTTCCCACTTCCCCCATTCCCCGCGACCCGTCCCCCATCTGCCGATAAATACCAGCTGCCACTGCTGAGATGTGTGGCAGTGGTACGGGTGGGGTGAATGCAGTTATGGATGAAAGTACTGGTGAGAGTGAACTGCTGGGATAGGGGATGTAAAAGGGGCTCATCACACATCGTTATGCTATGAGAGGTTACATCTGCTTCACTATCATGTTATACTGACATTTTGACAGTGACCAAATGACACCTGTAATCGATTCTCTATCCGTATGTAATAAATTGGAAGGCATTCTGAGCTTTCTGCGATTGGAAGGGATGCTTATATTAGGATGATCTATAAGCATAGTAATTATAGTGAGTAATTAATATTCTAATATCAGCGTTTGTGGAATTATTAAGAATTAGGCAGTTTATCGTTCTTTTTATTATCATGAACAGCAGGGGGTAGTGCTTGACAAACATAGATTATTGATGAGTAATTTGTCTTTGGATGTATTATGACTTTGTCGAGACTGTGGAATTTGTGAGGTTTAGAAGGATTTTCACTGAGAAAGGGCCAGTTGGAAGGGTTCAGCTTGTTAGACACAGGGATTGCTCTTTTTTACTGTATGTAATTCGCCTTCTAGGCACACTTTATAATTGAAATAATTTTCAAGTGTAACTTCTACATGTAGTGTATCCTATTTCTTCAATAATACGAAAAATTATAACTTTATAACATCCGAATAGTGCCCTAATTATCACTGTTTAATAATTGGCTGTATTCAGAAAGCCCTGACGTTACAGTCACAGCCTACCCCATCACGTTTTGTAAACACGAACCACATTACAATCAGTTTATATTTGCAGCAGTGGCATAAACGCAAAACTATATCAGATCTATCTAAAAGTGTTTTGTTTGCCTGTCTGCAGTGCTGTTCAAATGAGGGAGGTTGCTTTGCAAATCTGTTATTGTTTTGCTTCAGAGCACAGATATAATATTCAGTGTACTCGAGGCTTTCCTGTTTAGCATTAAATCTCAGAGCAATCCTACGCGATAGTTGCCCAGGGTTTAATTTGGACGCACTTCAAGATGGCGTCGAGTTTTTCTGGCTCGGCCTTCCACCGCGATAGAAGAGAGGCCCACACATTTATATGGGGTCATCTTAACAAAAGCAGACGGGCCCCGGCTTTTGAGATGCATTAAATGCACCATTTCAGTTATGAATATCCTCTTTAGATTTCTCTTCACAAGGAAGCTCATTCACCAGATGGGACGGTTGTGCTGTTTCGGCTCGTCGTGAATCAACTGGAAAGACTCCCTGTTATTTTCTATCCTGGCGGTATAATTTTTGTCGCGTTATTCCTTGTTAATAGCGTTTAAAGTGAATTTATTTCGATAATGCCTGAATAGAAATGCCGGTATTCTTGTTTTCCTCTTAGGTGCTCATGGGATTTATTCTCTGAGCACTGGTTGTTCTCTGAAAAGAAATTCTTATATTCTGAAACCAAAAAAAGATTAATATGGGATGGGGTGGCAGATAAAAAACAGGCACGAAATATATATTTTCCCTTGCCTTTTTATGTCCTAAAATTCCATGTTCATACAACAAATTTCAGTCATCCTTCATACTTTTGTATGAAACCTGTCTACTCATCATGCTACTGGCTAAGGACCACGCTGACCATTCTTTCAATGACAACAACTGGGTTTGTGGCTAACTGTATCTCAGTCATTCTGCCCGCGAGAGCAACTGCCCTTAAATGGGACTGACTGAAGCATTCACAGCTCCCCCAAGCGACCTCACGCTTTAACGTGTTATGGGATTAGCTCAGCCCCAGGCCCATCGGCCTCTGAATGCACTGGACTGACATTTGGCTGATTATGCACTATTCATATCAGCCAGTTTGAGAGATAATTGACTGACCCATATCTATCACCTTTTTGAAGGTTCTGAGAACTTATGCCGCTGTAGTTATAGAGGCGTGAGACTATATGCCACTCATAAATGCAGTTGACATGCATGTGTCAGAAGCAAAAGCAGGGTTTAACAGGCGCTAATCTAATAATACTGATTCCAACCAAGGCTTTTTGGGCCTTCGGGAAGAGGGAGAATGAGACTCCATTTCTGTGTCTTTCTCTAACCCACCTGTCCATCTTATATCCGAGTTAACATATGGGATAAAGTACTCCCTGTCTTACGTTAGAAGGATATTGCAATTCACCAAGGAGTTCCGTGACTGTACAGAGGAACGAGACCAAAGGCCAAGTTCCTTTATAAGGTCTTGAAACTACTATATCCCTATGGGGTAATTTATTCCTCATAATGCATGATCACACCATCTCCCTTCCCACAAATCTATTCGATCATTGGTGTGATGTAAAAGAGATAGGATGTTTGGAAACATTACGAATAACACTAGAATCTCTAGTTGAAAATTAAACTCATCAAAAAACTGTTCGATATTTGTTGCAAAAATATATTAGAATCTGTTTAATGCAAGTCGGATTTAAAACGCTGTAACTCAGAATGAGTAGAAACATATAAAGAGACTCTATCTGTCGGATATTTACCTTAAGCTTGAAAAAATAAAAATGTTGCATAACTATCTCCTTTCTGCTTTTCACTTTTCATCTAGATCATGGGTACTCGCAAACATTTGCCCAGGGGCCACAAAGTATGGTCTGCGGTGTGACCGAGGGCAGCACTGTTGCCAGCAGGGTGGTGGTAGGGACCTGGGTGGGTCAGGGATTGTGTTAAGGAGGTCTAAAAAATGTTATAATAAACAAGCACGCATTTATTTGCAGATTAATAAATGATTGCCCGTTTATTTAACATTTTTTTCTGACTATTAGTGCTCAGCAGCCGGTGCTGCTGTTCACCAGGGGGGCCGCATGTAAAGGTCAAGAGGGCCGCAAGTGGCCCCCGGGCCGTACTTTGAGTATCACTGATCTAGATGAACAGAGCAGAAGAAAATGTCACCTTTAGTTTTCCTTCTTTAATGTGCAGCTTTAAATATGCTCTGTGGCTCTCCTTTTCCCTCAGCTCATGGCTCTGGCAGCAAGTATGGTGATATCAGAACTCAACTATAAAAAGGTATTACAATTGAGTGGCCAAAGTAATTTTTTTATTACAGGAGACTAGAGATGTCAGAAGTCGACTATAATAAGGAAATTAGAGACAGGCTTTCATACGGCAATTGCAGGATTATATATAGGATAAAGTAACCCCTGCTTTACAATATAAGGATATTGTACTTCACCGAGGACTTCCGTGACGATTTAGAGGAATGAGACGGAGTGCTAAGTTCCTTTGAATGGTGATGGAACACTGAAATGACTTGCAATATCCTTATAATGTACATCAGGGGATACATTATTCCACATAATACATGGTCGCACATTCACCCTTTCCACAAACTGCTTAAGCATACTTGGTGTGCTCTCTTTCATGTGAAAGGGACAGGATTTTTGCAGTCATGAAAAATACAAGTAGAATCTGCATTGTAAAATGAAACTCACAAAAAGCAGTTGGATATCTGTTCCAAAAAGATATTAAGATATGTTTCATGTGTGCAGAAATACCTATAATTACCTAAAGTATGCAAAAAAAACCAATGTTGCCCTAGATAGCTCCTTTCTGTTGATCGCTATTCATCAAGAAAGAGAGAGCAGAAGGAAAAGCTAGGTTTTGTTTTTGCTGTTTAAACTGCAGCTTTAATTATGCTCTGTGTCTTGCCTTTCCCCTTGGCTGTTGGCTCTGGCAGCAGGTATTATGATGCCCCAATTCAACGGTAATACAGTTGAGCAGCAAAATCATCATTTATTACAGGTGACTAGCTAGTCATTATTTATTGTCTGATTAATAGAAATCATTACAAAAATATGGTTTTAGCCAATCGACACATCTTATTTTTATTACGACCAATGAATTGTCATGTAAATGCGGTATTAACATTTTTGTAATGATTTGTATTAATCAGACATTAAAGATGAACTAGCTACAGGTGTCTAGAGACATGGCATGTCACTTATAATAAGGGAATTAGAGACGGGGTTTAATATGAGAATTGCCGGCCCCCATGTGTTATAACTTGATCATCTATAAAGAGGAAGGAGGTGGCAACAGGCTGCACATCAGTACAACAATGAAGCAGATGCAAATACATATTATCATCTAACCAAAATGAAACTGATTATATGTTGCTTTATTCTTATTTTGCTGGACCTGTGGTTGGAAGTGCAAATATCAACTCCTCAGCAAAGCTTTAATCAGTTCCTCGATAAGAGTAATGGATGATCTTGTAGTTCAGCTGGTAGGCAGTATATGGAGACATGCTTACATGTTTTAGGAGTTCTGCAAAGACATGATTTTAATAGCAAATTAAGTATTTGATTTGTTTGTTTTCAAGATGAATGATATTTTTGATTTCTTAGCTAAGAACCTAAATTAATATCTTTTTGACCTGGCCCTTTTTGCTGGGTTATCCCCAAACTTTTTGCCTTCCTCCTGTATTTTTCTGACTTGTTTTTGTTGGCTTTAGGACTCTGGGCACTTTACCACTGCTAATCAGTTCTAAAGTGCATGTGCTCTCACCCTCAAACATGGTATGATTGGTTTACACCCATATGGCATAATTAATTTACCTGTAAGTCCCTTGTACAGTGGTACCCCATATACCCAAGCCCTGTACATTAAATGCTACTAGTGTGCCTGCAACAGTGCTTGCACCACCCACAGGAGTAGCCTTTCAAACCTGTCTCAGGCCTGCCCCTGCAGGGCCTGCATGCACAGTTTACTGCCACAGTGACTTGGCATTTAAAGTTACTTGCTAAGCCTGAAACTCCCCTTTTACTAAATACAGGTCACCCCAAGGTTGTCCCTAGGTAACCCTAAGGGCAGGGTGCTGTGTAGGTAAAAGGGAGGACACTTGCCTTTGTTGTGTGGCATGTCCTGGTAGTGACAAACACCCTATTTTGTTTTTCACTACAATGAGTGCTGCTCTGCTCATAGGTTAGCATTGAGAATTCACTTATATGTTTGTAAGTGGTAATTTCTGATCTGAAAGGAGTAGCATTGCCATGTTTGGAATAGTGGTGATAAATTCTGTTTATTGGTGTAGGTGGATTTTTCATTACTATTGTAGAAATGCCACTTTTAGAAAGTGGGCATTTCTATGTGCTTATGACTCCAGGTGCCTGATGTACAACCCTTTTTTGCGGCTGGCCTGGCAGTTCAGGGTGGACTGTTCCCATTGGGCTCAGAGTCAAGACTGATTTGCATATGGCTAGGTTCAAACTGAATGGCATGGGGAGCAAAACAACAATGGATTTAGGCCCAGATCTCTGTACTGGGGTGAGTGTATGACATTGTTCTGCATTCTGTCCATCAATTGTTGTTTTTGCATTTGTCACCACGAGTATGAAGTGTAAGGCCCAGACGTGGGTCCTGTGCTCTCCATGCCACTGGAGTCAAGCTATCCTGGCTGATGAGGGGTGAAACCGGTCCTAGGATGCTTGTTTCCAGTCCAGGGAGGACCTGGCCTGGCAGTTCGGGCTGGACTGTTCCCAATGGGCGCAGAGTCAAGCCCAGATCTCTGTACTGGGGTGAATGTATGACATTGTTCTGCATTCAGTCCATCAATTGTTGTTTTTGCAATTGTCACCCCGAGTGGGACAGGTTTGCCCAAACGTGGGTCCCGTGCTCTCCATGTCACTGGAGTCAAGCTATCCTGGCTGATGAGGGGTGAAACCCCGAAACCGGTCCTAGGATGCTTGTTTCCAGTCCAGGGAGGACCAGGCCTGGCAGTTCGGGCTGGACTGTTCCCATTGTGCGCAGAGTCAAGACTGATTTGCATATGGCTGGGTTGAAACTGGAATGGCATGGGGAGCACAAAAACGATGGATTTAGGCCCAGATCTCTGTACTGGGGTGAATGTATGTCATTGTTCTGCATTCTGTCCATCAATTGTTGTTTTTGCAAATGGGAGATCGGCCTGTTTGCGACCGCAAAAAAGGTTCCAGGCATTTACAAACGCTATTTTGCAAGTCACTGACTCGCAAAATAGTATTTGCGACTCTTGCTATTAGGAAGGGGCGTCCCTTCCTAATAGCGAGTCACCATGCCATGTACTGTTGGTTTGCAACTGCATTTGCAGCCGCAAAACACTTGCAGTTTACCACCTACTTTAAGAAGGTGGTAAACCACTCGCAAACTGGAAGGGGTCCCTAGGGGACCCTTTCCCCTTTGTGAATGGGTGCGTAAATATTTTTTAAGAGCAGGCAGTGGTCCCAGGGACCACTGCCTGCCCTTAAAAAATGAAACTTAAAAGTTTCATTTTTCTTTTTTAAATGCATCCCGTTTCCCTTTAAGGAAAATGGGCTGCATTTTAAAAAAAAGAACTGCTTTATTAAAAAGCTGTCCCAGACATGGTGGTCTGCTGACCCCAGCAGGCTACCACCCCTGGGAGTGCTAGCCATTCCCAATGGGGTCGCAAATTATTATTCATGAGGCATGCAATTTGCGACCCCATTGGGAATCGCAAACAGTGTGTGAGACACTGTTGTACATTAAGTTTAGCTATTCTCAAATTGCGAGTCGCAATTTTGCGCAATTTGCGACTCGCTAAACTTAATGGTCGTGCATCTGGCCCTTTGTGCTTTGCAGCCTCAGTCCAATCCATGTCTTGGGCAGAGTGACAGCTAGGCTCTCCAGACAACCATCACACAGAAAGGTATTGGGGGTAACAGGATTGCATCTGCATACTGAATGGAATTCCTGGGCTGGGAGAGAGGGAAGTAGGGTGCACTTACATTTATATAGGCTGTGTCTTGCCCTCAAACAAAGGGCTTGTTTACCCCCTACTATAGAGCCAGGGTTGGGGCTGAATGTGTGTGTTTTGCACTTCTAGATTTCTTTTGAAGTTACCTCCACATCAAAGACATTTTCAGTATAAGTACAAGGGCTCTGACTCCATGATTTTAGACACTGTGTGTGACTTGTAACCAGATGCTGCTGGCTCTATCTACTGCACCAGAGGATTGTTGTGCTGCCAGAAAAACCACCACTTGGGCTTTGCTTTGTTGTGCTGACCTGCTTGCCTGCTTGGCTGCTATAGAGACTGACACTTTGCGGAGGAAAGCAGTGTGCAGGCCTACTGCCTACCTCCCTGCTTTTGTGCCCCCCACCCAATTGTTCTCCTGGGACCTGGGACCTGTGACTGCCCAGAACTGGCTGTGAGACTTTGAGTCCAACCTTCCTAGTCACCTGCAATTCCAGCATGGTGAGCGCTTCATTGGGAATTGATCTTTGCCCAAAAGAAAAGCACATGGTGAGCGCATCCTTTCCAACCGGAGTGGGGCTGGGATCACTCCTCATTTGCCCCGGTGTGCAGAGCGCTGTCGAAGGCTCTCGTGTTTTTACTCATCGTGTGTTGGGAGGATCCCTGGAGCGCTGTGTACGGCTCCTGTGTCTCTAATCCTCTGGTGGAGTCAGCGCGAGGGGAGCACTTCATTTTCACCACAGTGTGAAGCATGTGGTGAGTGATTCACTTCTCAAGAACAGCGCTTGGTGAATGCTTTGTTCCTCTAAAGCTGTGGAAGAGACCCGCAGCAGCGCCTCTCAGCGCGGACCCTCAAATACGGGAAGACCACAACGGACAATGCTCAGGAGCCGCTGCCAGGAGGAGAGGACACAACAGCTCTGCAGGAGTGGTGTTGTCCCGACGAGCGGCCGCAGTGCTGTTGGTGATTGCTTGACTTGGACCCGAGCGGTCCCAGCATGGTTGCATGGCGCTCCTTGCCATTGGGAGCATACCTTTTGTTTCTGGCTATACGCAGGGGATTCCTGGAGCTCCACCTTACAGGTCGGGGTAGAACCTTGACAGAGATCCCAATCTTGCGTGTCCCCGGAGTGTACAAATTACCATTTTACTGCTAAATTTTATTATTTATTTATTTTATAGGTTTTATATAGTGCTAGCTAGACCCGAAAGTATCAGAGTTCTTCACATACAATGCAAGACCATTTGATTAAAGTATATGCATATATACAGACAAAGAGCAAAGTTAGGCATTTAAGGTAGTTACAATATACGGACATTAGAACAGCATGAGTTAGTGGAGTAAATTACATAGTAGACAGCAGAAACAATCAATCAATCATCGCAAGGGGTCAAGTCAGATTGGGTGTGCACTTTAGGAACACAGCTCAGTATGCTTGCATGTTTAAGTATTTGTTGAGGAGAAGGTATTTAAGGTTCCGTTTGAAGCAGGAAAAGGAGTGGTTGCAGCAGAAATATATATGGAGTGAGTTCCATATCCTAGGTGCATTTCTAGAAAATGAGCGTGTCTGGGAGAATTTCTTTTTCAGTTTGGGAGGTAGGAGAAGAAGTGAGTTGGAGCTTCTCAGAGTTCTAGCTCTTCCTGCTTTCAAAAGTTTGTCATCTATATAGTTGGGGTTATGTGTGTGAAGGGCTTTATGGGTGATGCAAGCAGTCTTGTAAATACATCTTCCTTTGATGGGAAGTCAATTGAGGATCTTGAGGGCCGGTGTGATGTGCTCAAATCGTTTAAAACCTGTTAGGAGCCAGGCTGCCGTGTTGAGAACTGTTCTTAGGGGAGCAAGGTGAATTTTCAGAGTTCCTGTGAAGATGGTGTTCCCATAATCCAGTTTTGAGAGGACTAGAGATTACTCTGCTGTCTTAAAATCATCAGGTTTGATTTTCTTGAGGTGTTTTAGTGTGTAAAGTGCTCCTTTTGCTGAGTTTTTGATGTGGTCCTTCATTGACATGTTTTTGTCCAGGGAGATGCCTAAGGACTTTACTTAGCTGGACAGTGTGAGAGAACAATTTAGGGCGTCCAAGTTCTTGAGCCAGTCTTGGATTGGTGGAGGGTTACTTTTAGGGGAAAAAAGTAGTAGTTCAGTCTTGTTGGGGTTGAACTTTAAGTGGTTGGTGTTAAGCCAAGTTTGTATCTTGATTAGTGTTGCGTTCAGATGTAGGATATCACTGGGTGATTTGATTTTGTAGAAGAATTGAGTTTCATCAGCATATAGGTGATATTTGACCCATGCTTGGTTCAGGATAACAGTAAGGGGTTCCATGAAGAGATTGAAAAAGGATAAGGAGAGAATTGAGCTTTGGGATACACCATGAGTAACTAGTGTAGGTTTCATGAGACAGTTGTTGATTTTAATTTGTTGTGAGTGATGTTGCAGGTAAGATGTGAACCATCTTAGGACTGTGCCATTGATACCAGTGCGGTTCTTGAGTGTCTTGAGTAATGCAGGGTGATTTACGGTATCAAAAGCCGCAGATAAGTCAAGTAGGAAAAGTAGGCATGCGTTGTCTTCATCTAAGGATCTGTGGATGTCATCCGAGATATTGAGCATAGCAGTTTCTGTGCTACAGCTTTTCCTGAATCCTGAGTGGAAGGTGTCAAGGAGGTTACATTTGTCTATATGTTGGTTAACTTGTTGTAGGATGCACGACTCCATTGTTTTGGCTAGGAACGGGAGGTTGGTGATAGGCCTGAGGTTATCATTAGAGTCAGCCCCTGGTTCTTTTGAGTATGGGTGTGATTTGGCCTAGTTGGAGGGAGTCAGGTACACAGACTGAGGAGAGAGATGTGTTAATGATTTTAGTCTAGAACGGGTCAATGATATGGTTGAGGTTTTGTACTATTGTGGATGGGATGGGATCAGTAGTGTGGGAAGTGGGCTTCAAGTTCGCAATTATATTAAAGACTTCATTTTCTGTCATGGGTTTGAAGTCAGACCAATTAGTATCGTTTTTCAGTTGAGTGAGATCATAGTTGACATTCGGTTTTTTTGGGGCCATTCGTTCATTAGTTAAATCTGGAGGAGGGGCTCCTGTGGAGGGAAGTGAGTCAGTGGGGAAGGTTGGCATGGATGTCAGTAAAAGGTAGGGCCCTCAGCCGTAACATGGGCTCCAGGTGCTGTGCGATGAATGCAGCCATGGACATTAAGTGGTGTGGGAGTAGGAGCAGCCACTCACCAGGCACTGCTCATCCTATCAACGTCTATGCGGGAGAAGCTACATGTGTCATAGAGGTGGGGGGCCAGCCCACAAGCAAGTAAAAAGCTGCGGAGGGCCCGCTTCTCAAGCACAGGTGCAAGGGGAGTAAATCTCGCCACCTACCCAGCACAGCTCAGAGCCCTTACATGCTTCAATACTTCAGGGAATGTAGGCAAAGCATAGTGGGCCAGGGGCAGTCGACAGGGGGCAGCGGTCTCATCATGAATGCGGGTATCCAGAGCGAGCCAGGCAGCCAGAGCATCCGCTCAGAAACCAAGGACTCTGAAGCCCACGGAGTGAACAGGGTGATAACGCCGATTCTTATCTAATTATCTATAAGAACCTTCTGGTCGCCAAGATCTTTTTACCTGTTGAATAGTGTAAAGGAGAGAATCTCATCAGGTTATATATCAGCATTCATTTTGTCTGAAAGGACCACTGACTCCGAATTCAAGTTTGAGAATTTATTATCGCCAAAAATAACTGAACGTGCAAGCACCTCAACACGAGGTTAAAGAAATAAATGGGCACTAATACAAATAATAATCTACGCAGGAATCTCATCCGACTCAGGATAAGGAGAATAGAAAGTTCTAGAAGGATCAACCAGACTATGATTGCTCCAATTTCTAAGTTGCTCTTCATTGGACTAAACAAGCTTAAAATCAATAGCTGTCCCTACACTAACGCTAAGTGACATCCCTGCATAACGATTTTCCCAGGCAAGAGTGAATAAAGGTGTCAGCTGTGAAGACTTCCTAAGAAGTGCAATCACATAATACCTAAGCTCAGCTCTGTCCTTCTCTCAGGTCTCCCCTACCTCTTCTCTGGCCTCCTCCCTCAGGGCACTATCCCTAATACAAAACCACAATACAATTGTACACGCCTTTGTCACGCCTCCTTGGCCAGGTCTTCTTTCTTGTGCTTTTCCATCGAAACGGTTACTTCATCCTGGACGGTTGCGATGACCTTGAGTCCCAGGCACCTTCTCCGCTGAAAGTATCATCCCTAAATTCCATTTCACTCCCCGTACCATGCCTCCCCTCTCTCTAGCTTTCGAAAACAAAGAGTTAGTCTTACTAACGAGACATGTGTCCTTGCACCTGCAACGAAAGATACTTTCAACAGAAACCTTCTACTGTGCAAATTAAATCTACCGTTTGTGCCCAGAGAGCCTTACCAAGAGAAACTTTTCTCGGCCTACAAAATAAGCTAACATAAGAATAAACCAGGCCTTCCCTAAGCATATATGTAGTCAGGCCTTTACATATAACTTTTAAACACACATCTTGCTTTTCCCTATAAGCTTTTTCATTACAATTCATATGCAAATAATGAATTACATGTGCAACTTTACTATGGTGCACGTTTAAACTACTGCAATTACATTACACACGAACTAATCCCTCTATGCATTATGTTCACACAATTCAATACGCATTACATTACATCATTATCCTAACACCATTATGCTGCTGATTCGCTTTGTCTCAGCGAACTATTCATTCTTTACTAAACATGCATGAGTATACAACTGAATATAAACGAATATATGTCTGAATACATGTGGGTGCGGCCTATCAGTGATTATGATGCACCCCTACAATTCACAAGAACATTTCGCTCTATCAGTTCCCCCTTTGATGACTCCTGTCATCACATTTCATTCTACTCCCTCGGAGAAGGAACCGACCTAAACAGAACTTGTTGCCATCTTCCCTGATCTAAATTTCTCCATGCTCTTGAGCCTTTGATACTGACTGTCCTGCAGTCTTGCCAACTTCATGTCATTTTCCCTCAAAGCTCTCTTGACTCGGCCTGCTCGATACCACTTGTAGGCCTTGATCACAATCCACAAGCCAACCACACAACCCACCAAAATAAGGAGGGGTCTCAGAAAGTACCCAAGGAATCCCTTTCCTAGGTTCGCAAACCAACCTCCCACTTGACCAAAACCCTTGCCGACCTTTTCCCAGGCCCCTTCTTCGGTCAAATCCGCTATTTTTGTGTGGATCGTAGTGATGTTACTTATATATTTCTCCAGATCCTTGCTACGGTCTGGTATATAAGTGCAGCACTCTTGAACCTTCAACATTTTACAGACTCCGCCCTCTTTTGCCAATAGGACATCCAAAGCAAGGCGATTCTGCAAAACCATTCCCCTTATCGACAACATCTCTCCTTCCACCAACACCAACGACTTTGCTGTATTCATCGAAAATTCATCCACCACAGTCGCTAACCTCCGAATCTTCACATCATTCAAGACTACTCCCAGACTAGGTATCATAGCTCCAAAGATATCCCCCACAACTATTCCTGCACTTGCAGCTCTTCTCGCTCTTGAATGCTCTCCACCTTCTAGAAGATCTAAATCTTCTGTATGGTAAATCTTTGGAAATATTATTGCCAAATAACATGTTCCATACCAATTTGCAGGCAACCTCACATAAGCATTCTTCCCACATACGTAATACACCGTTGGTATCACTTGTACAGGACCTTGGAGAAAATCTTTTGCCACATCTGCCATGGTGAAAACGTGATCACAAGTACTTTGTCCCACTGCTACCTTCTCGTAGTAAGTCTGATAACGCCTTATACACAACTTACCCCTCTGCTCCTTATCTAACGCTATAGGACCATAGCTTCCCTTGGTCTTATGCAACTGTTCTTCCTCTGTCCAATCAGTCCTGTGATGCCCCAAGTCTCGGGAGTGAGTCAGCTTTCTATACCTATCCTCAACCTGATCTACAAACTTTCTCTCTACATCCGACATCAAACAAGTCAGATTGTGTCTGTGTGCGAATGCTGTATCCAATTCCAAACTCGGTATGAAGTACTTCCTCAGTCTGTCTTCTGTCTTATAATAGTCATATTTATTCAAATGCTTGTAAGCTGGGACTTCAGGAAGCACTGCGTCGAAATTGGAAAAGAAATATTCAAACTGATCTCTCTCATAAAACAAACTAAGCAAAAGACTACATGAAATACCATAAGTCAGTGGAAGATGGTGATACCTAATACCCTCATCCACCGAAGTAGGCAACTGCATACACACATAACAATCTTTCGCATCCATCACATCAACATACTCATACAACAACTTAGCATATGCATTCAACTTAAAATCACCTTTAGATAAATCTACATGTAATCTACGACTTTCTTCTAATAGCAAAGCTCTATCAGCTGCCCTGTCTACCCCCTTCTGGCTAGGTGTGATAGGTGTCGGTGTCCCTGTCACTTCCTCTACTTCTTGCTCGTGCGAACCAGTGTATGAGACTACAACTACTATGATTATAGAAATTATTACACTACTTATAAGAATGCCTACAATCCACTTTGATCTACGATTGGGATCTCCCGGCTCCATGGTTTCGAAAGTTCTCAAAAGTCTTGGTTATCGCAAAGAACTCTGAAAAAGTCTCTGTCCTTTATTTGTGACTTGCTTAACCAGCTCGAGCAACCATGAAATCTCCGGACTTTCCCTTTCCGATCACAATCTTATTTACACAGTCCAGAAAAAGACTTCCCTAGTTTTCGTTCCTCTTCTGTGGAAAGTCCCTAAGTTTATTCTTCTTCCACTCGGACCTAGGTTATCTTCTTCTTTTGGACTTTTATTTACAGTTTATAGTTGATCCACAATAAGATCCTCATTGAGCAATACCAGAACGTGATACAAAAGTTCAAGACGCAAAATCAGCACTTCATGTGAAAACGGCTCAACTCCAAAAGGCGGGAATTCGAGTCGATGCAGAACCAAGTTTCGGACTTCACTCAGAAGCGGGGGATTCGGAACCGTGAGGGTCAGTGTTCCTTCTATCTCGAGCCCTGGCAACTGCAGCACCACCTTCACCACCACATTCGGGCTCCGACGGACCACTTGCACTGACCTCAGCCTTCCCGTGCTCACCACCCCCTGCATCAAACACAGTGTAAGTCCACTCAGGGGTAGAGTATCTGCGACAAGGCACTCTTGTTCTCTTTGACCTTCGCCGACTGTCTTGTGCTTGGTCTTCGTCACTTGCTTCCGTTTCAGATGCTTCGGACACTGGAGCAAGGTCTCTTTCAGGTGCTAACCTCAGGTTCAGTCGCCTCTGTCTTTCGGGCCAACTTTCTGCACTTCTGTTCGTTCGTCTGCCTTCCCCTTCTATACCCAGTGCACTACTTCCTCTTTCTGCTGAATCTGACTCTTCTCCGCCCACTGCACCGTTTCTGTCTTCGGTGTCTGAGTCAGGGTTCGAACTGTGGAAACCCCCTTCAGCTTGCTCTAGTGCACCACCAGCTGTGTCAGCGACCCTTACAGCTTGACTTGTCCTCCCATGTGGCCCTGCCACATCAGCTGGATTTTCATTTACGAGAGGAGCTGTTTCTTCCAAGGGTGCTGGAACTCTGCGGGTATGGGAAGCATGCACCCAGTTCGGCAATCCTCCACACTTCACTGCTGTGTTCGTGATAAGTATCACCTGATACGGGCCACGCCAGCGGGCATCCAAGCAACTCTTCCTCACGTGCTTCCGGACGAGCACCCAGTCACCGGGACACAAGTCGTGGCACAGATCACTCGAGGCTGGGACCACTGCTGCTTGCACCTGCTGGGATACAGAACGGACCACATCAGAGAGTCCTTTACAATAATCGAGAATCAAATCATCAGTGATGCTTATCAAGGCTGTAGCTGGTACTGCTGGCAATCTCATTGCCCTCCCCATTAATATCTCATGGGGGGACAACCCGGTCTTTCTGTCTGGGACACTTCGCATGCTCATCAGCACGAGTGGCAAGGCGTCGGGCCATTTCAGGGATGTCGAAGAACACATTTTTGCCATCCGGGCCTTCAAAGTTCCATTAACTTGTTCCACCATCCCAGAAGCCTCTGGTCTGTAACTACAGTGGAGTCTCTGGTCAATGTTCAATGCAGCACAAAGCAACTTCATGATTTCACTATGGAAGTGCCCTCCTCTATCTGATTCCAAAGAGGTCGGGATCCCGAATCTAGGGATGAGCTCCCTCAACAGTAATTTAGCCACTGTGAGAGTGTCACACCTGCGTGTGGGGTAAGCCTCCACCCACCGTGAGAATACACATACTAGCACTAAAATGTACCTCAATCCATTGCACTTAGGCATCTCCACAAAGTCCAGCTGTATTCTATTGAAGGGCCCTCCTGACCTTCCAATGTGACTCAACGTAACTACAGTTCTCTTTCCAGCATTCATCTGCTGACACGTAACACACCTCTGACATACCGTCTCAGCCATTGCTCGGAACCGTGGGTTATACCACGTCTGTCTAAACACTCTCATCATTGCGTCTCTACCGAGGTGTGCCTGTCCATGTATCAGTCTTGCCATCGGACTCAGCAATTCTTCAGGCAACACGGCTCTCCCATCGTTGGATACCCACACATCCACATCTCCTTTCTCACACCCAGCTTTGATCCATCCCTCTCTCTCTTGGTTTGAAACTTCATCCTGCAATCGCTTAAGCTCTTCCCAAGTGTCTGCCATGGTCAACATTATGCTGAGCTCGGTTCCTTCTTGGCTCTCCCCTATCTCTCTTTCCGTGAATATGCATCCTTGTTCTGCACAGAAACGGGCGACTTCGTCCGCATAATTGTTTCCCAAGGATACAAAGTCCTCCCCCTTCCCATGGGCTGAACACTTTACCACAGCAATTTCTTTCGGATGCTGTAATGCATCTAACAATTGTCTTACATATTCTCCATTACGAATGGGTGAGCCAGATGATGTCAAAAATCCCCTCTGAGACCATAACTGCCCGAAGTCGTGCACCACGCCAAACCCATATTGGCTGTCTGTGTAAATCGTGATTCGAATTCGATCAGCGGCCAAACAGGCACGGGTCAAGGCAATGATCTCAGCTACCTGCGCGGAGCGTACTCCTTCTAGGCAAGCAGCCTCGACCACTCCTGAAATGGTACATACAGCAAACGCTGCTCTCAATTGCCCCACACTGTCTCTTAAGCATGAACCATCGACAAAGAAAATTTCATCTGGGTCAGCCAATGGTTCATCGACAATGTCAGGTCTCGGTTTGGTGCAAAGTTCGGTCACATCGAGACAATCATGGTCCGCACAATCTTCATCATCCGTGCTCGGTGTAGGCATCAATGTCGCAGGGTTCAAGACAGAGCACCTTTTCAGAGTCACATTCTCTGCGGCAAGTATGACTTGCTCGTACCTCGTTAACCTATTGTTCGTTAGGTGCTGTGTCTTGGTCCTGGTCATCAATAACTCAACCGAATGTGGCACATGTACAGTCAATGGATGTCCCATTACAATGCTTTCACATCTTTCAATGCTGACACCTGTTGCAGCAACGGATCTTAGACATCCGGGCAACGCAGAAGCTACTGGATCTAAAGTAGCTGAAAAGTAGGCAACTGGTCTACGGACACCTCCATGGTTCTGAGCTAACACTGCTAATGCACATCCTTCCCTCTCGTAACAAAACAATGAAAAGGCCTTGTTGTAATCAGGCATTCCCAGTGCCGGAGCCCTGCACAAATCCTCTCTCAGTTTCAGGAATGATATCAAGCACTCCTCGTCCCATGGTACCGGATCACTCACATCCTTGTGCGTAAGCCTCTGCAAAGGCTTTGCTCTCAAGGAGAAACTAGGAATCCACTGTCGACAATAGCCAACCATTCCCAGAAACATCCTAACTTCTCTCTGTGTCGTGGGTACTGCCATGCTCATTATTGCCTCTATTCGATCGGGTGACACCTTCCTCTTGCCTTTTTCCAATCTGTGTCCCAAGTACTGTACCTCTTTCAAACAGTACTGCAGCTTGTTCGGGGACACCTTATGTCCGTTCTCTGCTAAGTGGTTCAACAGAGCTACAGTGTCAATTCTGCAAGCATCTTCTGTTTCTGAGGCAATGAGCAAGTCATCTATGTATTGCACGAGAACTGAGTTCTGCGGCAACACGAGACTCTCAAGGTTCTTCTTCAGGATCTGGTTAAAGATCGATGGACTTTCCGTATACCCTTGAGGGATACGACACCATGTTAACACGCGATTTTCTAGCCTGAACGCAAAAAGAAATTGGCTTTCCTCATGGAGCGGTATCGAAAAGAAGGCTTGACACAAATCGATAACCGTAAACCACTCGGCTTCACATGGGATCTGGAACAGTATTACTGAAGGATTCGGTACCACTGGACAACAAGGGACAACTATCGTGTTAACCTTTCGTAGGTCTTGCACGATCCTGTATTTCCCGCTCGGTTTCTGTAGTCCCATTATGGGCGAATTACAGGGGCTACCTCTGATCTCTTTCAAAATACCCTTCTCAATGAAAGTCTCGATCACAGGTCTTATTCCTGCAATCGTTTCTGGCGACAGGTTGTATTGAGGTGTCCTGGGGAAATCAACATTCTGTTTCACCTCAATCCGCACTGGTTCAACCCCTCTGATTAGACCTATTTCGTCGCCTGCGAAATCCCACACCACAGACGACACTGCGTCTCTCAGATCAGGTGGAAGTTCTTCCACAGTCACCATTGGGTACAGATCTATACACAGATGCTGATTGGTAATTTTAAAGTCAGCATCATCATCTCTCGTCTGGACCTCCACTCCCCGTGGTGTACAATAAATCGTGCAGTTCAACTTGCACAACAGATCTCTCCCCAAAAGGCAAACTGGACTCGTATCACACACTACAAACTGATGTCTAGTTTGGAAGGAACCTATCTTTACTAGGATCGGTTCTGTCAATGGGCTGCTTATTCTTTTGTTCGCTACTCCAACAACCTGGATTGATTGTCCCGAGAGGGGTAGGTTAGGGACTACTGCTGATCTTACAGTAGACCGGGTAGCACCAGTATCAACCAAAAGTGTGGCAGGATGACCCTCAATCTCTGCCTCCACAAAAGGTCCTCTCTGGTCTACCTCCAAGACCGCTCCAAGTGTGCAGTCTTCCTCCCCCTCAGGCACCGTCAGGATAAAGGGTCTAAGCTATTCTCGTCGTAATCTTCGAACAGGGGCATCTGTTGGTACGTTCGTGTTCCTTGTGAAATCCTTGGAGCTTGGGGAACCTGGGCGTGAGAACTGTAAACCCCCCCTTTCATCGTCCTAGGCCTCGTCACTGTGTTAACTACCTCTTGCGCGGGTGCCTGAGCCCCCTCTTCCTCTTCCTGTAACTGATTAGCTGGGTTCAAAGGACACTCGCGTTTCCAATGTCCGACCTGGCGACAAAGATGACACGCAGTGGTCTTCTTCAATGTGGCCACGTCCACTCCTGTCTTGGGGTCTACTGGTTTTCCCTTTCCCATGGCTTGCCCATTCTGGTTTCCCTGGAAATTTCCTTGCTTTCTTCCTAAGGTCCCTCCACTAGGCTGACTCTGTGCTGTCTGCATTTGGACAAGCATCAATTTGTCTTTTAGCTTTCGATGTTTCGATTCCACCTCATCACTACAGTATCTCGCATACCGCAAAATTTCATCTAGTGGCTTGTTCTGCCAGCAGATCAAATGGTGCTGTATCATGAGGCTGATTTCCATTCTCAGACCCAGTACAAACTTTGACACAAACTGTCCCATATCCTTGGGGTCCAAGATATCTAACCCACTATACTGTTTAAAAGCTTGCAGAAGTCTTTCATAATATTCATGCACCGTTTCCTTGGGTTCTTGTACAGTCCGATCTATCTTAACCCAATCTATATCCTGAGGTGAAATCTTCAGTTTCAACCATGTAGCCACCTGCTCATACTTTTTCATGACTAGGGGTGATGGACCATTTGTAACCGCCTCTCTATCCGGTTCCGAAGTCGGCCACTCAATAGCGACTTTACAAGCTGTCCACAAATCTCCTGGTACCACTATGTCGAACAAAGTGTTCAAATCAATCCATAATACTTTTGAAATTTTCACAAACCACTCAACCTGTTTGTACCACTCTACTGGTTTTTCCCTCAGCCGAGGAAAATCATTTGTAAATGCAGCCAAATCACCTCTATTCCACGGCACATGCACGTACCCTCCATTCTGTACTTCCCGTAAAGGAAAATTTCCAACACCCGTCGCCCTCCCCCCTGGAGGCGGCGTTTCCCCTTCTGCTCTCTTTACTGGTTTCTTCTTGGACCACCTTTCTTCCCATTTGTCCAACAAAATCCATATTCTCATTCCTATAATCAGGTCTCTGGTGTGTGTCCTTAATCCTGTGATTCTTTTCTCCTCCAGCTCCTGGTCACTGTAATGCAATCTATGTGGCCCCTGCAACGCTTTAGTTTTATTCAAGTCTACCTCATATCTCTTGGCCAATTCCTTCAATCTATCATGTGCCATTCTAGCTTTTCGAGTCACATCTTTTGCTACAAACAGCAGCTCATCTGATCCATAAATTTCTATCCTTTCCAAAGGCAGACCCCCACTGATCATTTCGTCTACCTCTGCTTTCAGCCTCACTACGTCTAGCAACCTTGCCTGTACTGCACTCCTCAGTACATCTCGACAACCCGAGCCATCCCGCTCATCACAGTCACTATTCTGTCCTTGTGACCTATTCCCTTCCATCATATTCCTGGAACTTGGTCTGTCTTCCGAGACGTTCTGTGCCCTATCTCCTTGCATCCTATCCTCTTGGTTCGTTACTGTTGGTGTCCACATCCTCAAAGCTGACTTAGATTCCCGCAAAGACCTTGGTCTTTCTGGTCTCTCCTCTTCTTGTCTAAAGGAAGAGTCCGCAGTAGCTGGTAACGGCGTACTTGTGTCTATCGGTCTTGGGAAATGAACCACTCGTACTCCGAACCCATTCCCACTCTCACTGGTTCCTTCCTCCCTTCCCATCGGTACGGAGCCCCCTTCTCTCACTCGGTCTGGGTCATATACCGGTACTATAGGGCCAATGGTAACCGGTACTGTCAAGGAGTCCGGTAATCTTGTGTTCCCCGCAGGAGGCTGTGTTATCATAGATGCCATTGCCCCCTCCGTTCCTGTGGAAATCCTTCCCACCACTCTCATGCTAGTCTGATTCTGGCTCTCATCAACTATTGCTACTGCTGGGGTCGGCTTTCCCTCTTCTGAATCTGGATTAAATGGTGGTGGCCTCTCTGCCAACAACCTATCTAACAAGCTGTCGTCTGTATCACTATCCTCTTCATCGGTTCTTATTATCTTCCCATTTTGTACTAGCAATGGGTACAACTTGTCCACTTCAACCGTTGCCACCCTCCACCGTTTCTCCAGTGCATCCCACTTTGCATCCTGAAATGCCCTGTTCGATTTCTTCACCCTTTCCTGACTCTTGTCTCTTTTCCTTTCGTGTGCTGCTCTAATCCACGCATGCAATGCCTCAAACTGTGTCGGTCTAGGTAGTGGTCGTAATGAAGCCATTACACTTTTTAGCTGGTACAATACCTCCATCCTGAAAGTACCATATCGAGGGAACGACAATTCTCCTTCTGCTTCTGTCATTTTATGCCAATTCTCAAGCCAAATTATAGTATGCAATCCTACATTCTTTGCCATATAATGTGCTGGTGTATCCTCGGGAGGAGCTTCCTCTCCCTCCCGAACAACCACATGTCTATCACCTCTACAAAGTTCCCGTAAAGCTTTAAAACATTTCATGATGAATCAACTTCGTATTTGCACTCAAAATGTCAGCTCTTGCTTCTCGATTTCACTCCACCAATACCAGCGCGGCTCACACCGACCGGCCTATCGCAGCGCGGCACTTGTCTGACGTCACTTTTCCTCCGCTCGCAGCAGTTCCCCTCCTTTCTAATTCACTCGTTCTCTCTCGCACCTGTCCCAATCATACTCTGAAATAATGTCCATCCTACCGAACAATTACCTCTCTGACCGTCGGTCTTACCAATGACCGATCAGCCTCTTGAGCTTGTTGACCTCAATCTGGCAATCGTCTGTCCGCGAAACGACCGGACAATCGCCTCTAACACACTCGATAGGATTCAATCACTCGATGTTCTGCACACAATAACCTACGACCTGCGTTGGTTATTCACACACTCTCACATGTGTTCCCTATCTTCAGTGGGTCTGTCAATGACGTCTCGTGACCCCCACAACCTCTGGTCAACGTTCTCAACTCTGGGTGTATTCTACACCACAATAAATCTCCCGGTCCCGCGCGCGCTCACAGTCCGTTTCTCAATCACACAACTCTCTTTCCAACTCCGCAAGACATCACACAACAATAAAACACCGCAATCTACCAAACATCACTCTTTTCATACTCACTCTACTACGAACTGCTACTTCCGCCGCACCGTCACTCTCCGTCAGTTTTCCACGACCTCCGACATCCTTCTTCCGCGGTCCTCTGGATCTGCGTCACTCGGGCTCTATGGGGCAACTTAATCTCCTATCTTGCTCTAGATCTCCCCTTACCATCAAAGGTAACCATCCTACTCTGCTACCAACTGATAACGCCGATTCTTATCTAATTATCTATAAGAACCTTCTGGTCGCCAAGATCTTTTTACCTGTTGAATAGTGTAAAGGAGAGAATCTCATCAGGTTATATATCAGCATTCATTTTGTCTGAAAGGACCACTGACTCCGAATTCAAGTTTGAGAATTTATTATCGCCAAAAATAACTGAACGTGCAAGCACCTCAACACGAGGTTAAAGAAATAAATGGGCACTAATACAAATAATAATCTACGCAGGAATCTCATCCGACTCAGGATAAGGAGAATAGAAAGTTCTAGAAGGATCAACCAGACTATGATTGCTCCAATTTCTAAGTTGCTCTTCATTGGACTAAACAAGCTTAAAATCTATAGCTGTCCCTACACTAACGCTAAGTGACATCCCTGCATAACGATTTTCCCAGGCAAGAGTGAATAAAGGTGTCAGCTGTGAAGACTTCCTAAGAAGTGCAATCACATAATACCTAAGCTCAGCTCTGTCCTTCTCTCAGGTCTCCCCTACCTCTTCTCTGGCCTCCTCCCTCAGGGCACTATCCCTAATTCAAAACCACAATACAATTGTACACGCCTTTGTCACGCCTCCTTGGCCAGGTCTTCTTTCTTGTGCTTTTCCATCGAAACGGTTACTTCATCCTGGACGGTTGCGATGACCTTGAGTCCCAGGCACCTTCTCCGCTGAAAGTATCATCCCTAAATTCCATTTCACTCCCCGTACCATGCCTCCCCTCTCTCTAGCTTTCGAAAACAAAGAGTTAGTCTTACTAACGAGACATGTGTCCTTGCACCTGCAACGAAAGATACTTTCAACAGAAACCTTCTACTGTGCAAATTAAATCTACCGTTTGTGCCCAGAGAGCCTTACCAAGAGAAACTTTTCTCGGCCTACAAAATAAGCTAACATAAGAATAAACCAGGCCTTCCCTAAGCATATATGTAGTCAGGCCTTTACATATAACTTTTAAACACACATCTTGCTTTTCCCTATAAGCTTTTTCATTACAATTCATATGCAAATAATGAATTACATGTGCAACTTTACTATGGTGCACGTTTAAACTACTGCAATTACATTACACACAAACTAATCCCTCTATGCATTATGTTCACACAATTCAATAAGCATTACATTACATCATTATCCTAACACCATTATGCTGCTGATTCGCTTTGTCTCAGCAAACTATTCATTCTTTACTAAACATGCATGAGTATACAACTGAATATAAACGAATATATGTCTGAATACATGTGGGTGCGGCCTATCAGTGATTATGATGCACCCCTACAATTCACAAGAACATTTCGCTCTATCAAGGGCATCGTGAGATGGTGGACTGAAGAGCCAAACAAGGCGATTGGGCAGAGGAGAGCCCTCAACCGACACCAAAGGCAGGCAGCAAATCCAGACAATACAGGACTCAGGCCTGTAGAGGCTGCTTACCAGTCGTCGGCTCTTCAGGCATGGGGCAGAGCGAGGAACTGGGACTGTAGTGGGTGAAAGGCCACTTGGCAAAAGAGACCATATTGGGAGGAGGGTCCTCACAACAAGTCCGCTGCCGCAGGAGCCACCGATCAGCCACAGACAACCACTCCTGAGCAGGGAGTCAGGGAAAGAGGGAACTGGAGGGTATAAGAGGCAGCACAAACAGGAACGCCCAAGCATGTCCGGGTCAAGAACACTGAGTGTGGGTCTGCAGATCACCAAACCCCAGGCCCTGCCACTGCACGTACGAACCAGCACCTCCGACCACCGACCAGCCGCCAACAGCTCAGAGCGGTCAAACAGAGCCAGGTGCCTCCAGGTGCAGGGGCCCTGCAGAGCTCACCGGGAGCCAATCCAAGATCCCCGGAGCTCCAGCCGAGGATTCCTCCTACTCAAAGCTTCATCCAGCACCAATTCCCCAAAATCCTCAAGAGGCACACCATACCCCATGCCAGCCGATTTCCCACCGGTCAGGCACATTTTAAACTCTGCCAGCAGCATTCACAGTCGATAGGAGTCACAGGCAACTCAGAATGGCCCTCTCCATGCAGCAACACATCCATGCAGGGAGCTCGTGAGCAAGGACTCAGTCCGAAGATCATCTTTTTGCAGGTAAGTTGCCAATTCTGTATTCTATTATCCAGTGCTGCGGGCAGTGGCTGTGGATGGGAGGGCATAACTGGGGATTTTCTCAGATTAGAGATCCCAAACCCTGGGAGCAACTGGGGAGAGCTTCCATGCGGTCGGCCATCTTGTATTTGCTGCAGAATGCAGCACACATACAAAGAGGAAGAAATTAGGAGAAATAGAGGTATTTCTCCTCGTTATGCCTACCTGGGAAGGTTTAAAATTTTGAGGCGCGTCCCCAGGTTTACAACTTCTTGTAAATATGGGAATGCGTCAAAATCCTTGGGAATTGCGGGGGAACACTGACGCAACACCCATGGAATGCCTTCCCAGGGCACAGTAACGCAACACAGCGATTGCCACTGCGTTGCGTTACTCCAAATTTTAGGAGCCACTCAGAGACACGCAAAGTGTCTTTGCGTGGCTTTAAAAATCTGTCTTATGGTTTGCATCACTCTTACACCACAATGAGTGGTGCAAGAGCAACGCAAACAGCCTCATAAATAGGCCCCTTAATTCCTATAGTTTTCAAACCTTGCCACTTCTCTTGTGCATCAGAAGCAAGAGGAAGCTATTGAGAGAATCAGGATGGGTCAGAGGTTCAAACTGTGATGTCATAGAAGGAGGGGCAAAGGGTCTAAATCCTCTCCCACAGACATTTTGATGAATCGACGTCCATTGTATAAGCCAATCAATACACTAAATTTGAAATTAAAGTAGCCCTGAATCAATCCATTTCTGGACAACTTTACTAGGTAGCTGCCTTTCTGAAAGGTATAGTAGCATACAGTGGATTCTTACCTACCTGATATATTAGAGGCTTGCATGGGTTTTGTTTTTAAATTTATATGTACAGTGTGAGAGGATGACGTGCATTGCGTTCTTCAATGTCTGTCCTTGCGCACTTATTTCTGCTTCCCATTGCAGATTTCAATATCAGGGCATTAGCCGGCACCAAACTCTACTGAGACAATATCATGAGCATTTGCCACAATACAGTGGGGTATTTAATTGCCAAAGATGGAAGCAAGTATTTCAGAACTAATCTGGCTTAAACCAGATTAAACTGTTTACATCAATAAATAAATCCCCCGGACACTGAAAGCTGTTCAGCTGTTTGCTGTTTTAAATTTAATGTTTTGTTCGGAATGATTATGGAGAAAAATGCAAATTAAGTTCGACACGTTACACATTAAACCTACAAACTGTTGCAGCAGCAGCATTTTGTGTTCTCATTTAAAACACGCTGGCGAGCAATATTGTTATAGCTTATAAACGTCAATTAGAGTTTAATTAATCTAGCACCAAGCCAGATGTTTGGAAAAAAATAAAAAATTAGCATTTAGTAATGTACAAAATGGTTTGTACTTAATGCGCTCTTGCCAAATATTATTTGGGCCTATCTCCTCCTTTGTGCGTTAAATCGCAATTAGTTGGAAAACTTCATGAAGGGGAAAGCCTTGGACGTACTTCTAAGCATTACTGAGTGTCGCCCTAAAGGCGTGAGGACTGGCTTTTCATGTAATTGCTGAAATGAAAAAAGGGACAGTTTACCGGCCGAAAGACGTGTTAGGTTGGTTTGTTGAAAGAGAATATACATGCTATAAATAAAATAACTCTCTTGGAAGTTTTTGTTCCATGTGGTGAGGCGAGCACTGACATTGACATCTTTTGGGTCTGATAAATTTAATAATGCAGTGGATGACAGATGCATTTATGCCCGTAAATGATGCTGAAAAATCAAGCAAAGATGTCTACTCTTGAGCTGGAAATAGCAACTTTTCAATTCTAAGCTATTTCAAGCACATTCATGTTGTTTTCGTCTCTTGTCGCGAGGTAGTTCATGCCAAGGAATGTATGCTAATGTGCAATTTCTTCGATTTTTCTACTTTGTATTGCATTTGAGAGACTGGGTATAAGCAATATGTTTGCTGTGAAAATAGTGATATTGAAAGGACAAACTTGCCTCTGAATCTTAAGCGTGTGCCCAGAGTGGAAGTAGGCACAAGAAGCCTCTTTGGAATTCACTTTATGCTTCTCCTTCATTATTTGTTGCTATTCATGGCAGTCGTGTTGCTTTTCAATCAGCCCATTAAATGATTATAGCACTTAAATACTCTGACTTCTAAGCCTTTGGGCCTCTTGAAATGGTAATTGTCAGAGTTACCTATGCAGGCGTGAGCCGCCCAAAGTCTAGACCAGCAGGGTCCCAGAAGCCATTAAACACGTTTAGCAAGCATTGACATAATGGTCCTTCATTGCATTCACTCATCCATCCATTTGCGCATTCGGTAACTCATCATTCATGCTCCTACTACCATACATGTGCTACACATGCACCACACACACGCACACAAACGCACGCACACAAACACACACAGCTCTTTTGCGCCACCAGAACATCACTTTTTTGACGTTCCGGTGGTGCAATGTGCCACGGCATATTAGAAGGCCGGGTAAAGCCACTTTACGTGGCTTTTCATGGCCTTATACATATGTGCCGCTTTCACGCAGAAAACTGTGTGAAAGGGGGGTTCCATGGGTGTTGCTGTGGGTGTTCCCATGGAACACCCATGGAACCTGACACATTCCCAAATTTACTAGGCGTTAAAGAGGCGCAAGGAGGAATCATGTTTTAATTTCTCCTCGTGCTTTCCTTTTACTGTGTATGCTGGATTCTGCAGCACACATAGAAAAAGGAAATCGCCTGAATGGATTGATTTTGTGCACAAAGGTGTCCCTTTCTGCACAAAATCAATCAGTCCCGCAACGCAGGCACCCTTGCACTACGGGGCAAGGGTGCCTGCGTTGGTGCACGGCAGCCCATTCTGCGCCGGAGCTCGGAAAAGGACAGGAATGCGCCGTATCACATAGATATGGCACATTCCTGCCCTTTTTTTTGACATAGGGCAATGCAGCAAGATTCCTTGAGGTGCTGCCCTACGTCAAAACCTCATAAATGAGTCCCACAGTATTAATAAAAATTTGCTTTTTTAATAATGAGCCAGACTTATTGTCTTTGCCCATGCCTGTTTTCTGTTGGTTCAGGAAAATAGTTTGAGGAGAATGTGCTAGCTAAAGGTTTTGCAATTGGCTAAGACTGGATAAAACCAGTCACCTTTGGAAGCCGTAAATAAGCACATATTACATTACAGCCTGGACTATGAAGAATGGGCTTCATTTACTAAACATTTTTCAATTCTGAAGGCTGCAAATCAGTTTATGCAATCATATAATACCTTTTCAGAATGCACAAAACCCTTTTTACAAATAAAAAAAATTGTTCTGGTTCATAAAAGATTTTTTTCGACCAACAGTCTGTGGGTAACAGGTTCTGGTCCAGGGAACAACTGCCTGCTCCACCTATTGTCATCCCACAGGGGAAAACAGGGCCGTCAGTAGGGCGGTGCAAGGGTTGCGGCTGCACTGGGTGCTGACCTGGAGTGGGGGCACTGACCTCAGGGGGGGGCGTGGAGTGTAGCTATAATGTACGCACACACACAAACACACACAGCTCTTTTGCGCCACCAGAACATCACTTTTTTGACGTTCCGGTGGTGCAATGTGCCACGGCATATTAGAAGGCCGCGTAAAGCCACTTTACATGGCTTTTCATGGCCTTATACATATGTGCCGCTTTGACGCAGAACACTGTGTGAAAGGTGGGTTCCATGGGTGTTGATGTGGGTGTTCCCATGGAACACCCATAGAACCTGACACATTCCCAAATTTACTAGGCGTTAGAGAGGCGCATCGAGGAAAAATATTTTAATTTCTCCTCGTGCTTTCCTTTTACTGTGTGTGCTGGATTCTGCAGCACACATAGAAAAAGGAAATCACTTGAATGTATTGATTTTGTGCAGGAAGGTGTCCCTTTCTGCACAAAATCAATCAGTCTCGCAATGCAGGTACCCTTGCACCATGGTGCAAAAGTGCCTGCGTTGGTGCAAGGCAGCCCATTCTGCGCCAGAGCTTTGAAAAAGGACAGGAATGTGCTGTATCACATAGATATGGCGCATTCCTGCCCTTTTGTTTTGACGTAGGGCAGCACAGCAAGATTGCTCGCGGTGCTGCCCTACGTGAAATCCTCATAAATGAGTCCCACAGTATTATTAAAAATGTGCTTTTTTTAATAATGAGCCAGACCTATTGTCTTTGCCCATGCCTGTTTTCTGTTGGTTCAGGAAAATTGTTTGAGGAGAATGTGCTAGCAAAAGGTTTTGCAATTGGCTAGGAGTGGATAAAGCCAGTCACCTTTGGAAGCCATAAATAAGCACGTCACATTACAGCCTGGACTATGAAGAATGGGCTCCATGTACTAAACATTTTTCAATTATGAAGCCAGCAAACCAGTTTATGCGATCATATAACACCTTTTCAGACTGCACAAAAACCTTTTTACGAATCAAAAAAAGATTTCTGGCTGGTAAAAGAGGTTTTTCAACCAATAGTCTGTGGGTAACAGGCTTTGGTCCAGGGAACAACTGCCTGCTTCACCTAATGTCACCCCACAAGGGATAACAGGACTGGCTCTAGGGCAGTGTGAGGGGTGCGGCCGCGCTGGCTGCTGACCTGGAGTGGGGGCACTGACCTCAGGGGGGCGCCGAGTGTAGCAATAACGTATGATTTTAAAGAATCTGCTGCAGTGTTCCTTCTGCGCCCAGCTTTCAGGCAGCAATAAAAATGTCATGATAACTCATGTGATTAATGTTCCTGCTAGACAGAGAGAGATAGGAGTTTTATCTAGCGGCAGTTTTAACTCGCCATAAAGTAGCGTAGAGGGTTAATATGCCTGCTGCAAAGAACAGGTCCATATTTAATGTGGACATCTGAGTGGATTAATAAAGACACCCTTCACCAGCGCTTTTAAACAAATGAAATGTATTTGAGAGAGGGGCTATGGAGAGATGAGGGGCACTTTTGCTGGGTGGTAGTGAGGGAATCCAAAGAAGAGGTCATATTGGGGGGACGCCAAAAAAGATTGTTGCACCAGGTACCACCAGAGGTCCATAGCACTAATAAATCAACACAAAGGGGAAACCCTAGTCCAGTAAATATTAGGAGACTCCTTGCTGTCCTCACAAAGACGACCACCAGTGAAAATGCTATTACTTCTCTCACTAATAATTCAGTGAGAGACGGAAAGATCTTTGGTGGAGGGGGTGGGCGGATTTGGATATGCCTGGTATGGGAACTGTGATTGTGCATCAAGCCATAGTTCTATAGGGTCATATATTGCTAATAAATATATATTGCTAATGGCATTTATTGTGTCTGCTTGGATTTGCAAATCAGCAACATGTGAAAAGAGTGTCAGTTTTTTAGGAAAGAGAATAATAGGAAAACTGAAAATGGTATCAACGTCCAGATTGCTAAGGAGCTTTACCACTACTGTGGGCCAGAGTCCTTCTTTACATTTAATCTCAGGCTAGGAAAGTGCCAGAGGACCTCCGGTTTCACAAGCACGTCTCTCAGTTTGCCTTCAAAACACAGTTCCACCACCATGATTTGATATATTTTCTCACATTTTCCAGTTTTTTTGCTGAAAGGAGATTAAGCAAAATAATTTAAACGGTGAAATAATGTAGTGTGTATGGAGTGAAGAAAGTTAATAGTATCAGCTCATTTACAATTTTTAAATGTTTATTATTATTATTATTATTATTATTAACCCCTTCGCCGCGGCGCGAATTCCGCCACGGTGCGGGGGGGGCTAGGGGGTGGGCGTGGTGCTGCGGTGCGCATGACGGCTCCCGGCCATCATAAATCACGGTGGGCGTGTGCTCATGACGGCCGGGAGCCGTCCGAACTCCGCCCACTAATTAATTCCCCACGCAGGCGGGGAATTAACACCGCGTGGGAGGAGCGGCAACGTTCGGACGGCTCCCGGCCGTCATGAGCACACGCCTACTGTGACTCATGACGGCCGGGAGCCGTCATGAGCACCGAAGAGGTTAATAATAAAATATTTTCGAAGGTCAAATTATGTAGTGTTTATGGAGCAGAGAATGGTAATAGTATCAGCTCACTCTCACATGTGTATAATACTACTACTAATAATAATAAAAATACTACTGCTAATAATAATAATACCAATAATACTACCACTACTACTACTACTAATAAAAATACCAACACTACTACTACTAATAATAATAATAATAATAATCATAATATTACCAATGCTACTACTAATACTACTACTAATACCACTACTACTACTACTACTAATAATAATAATAATACCAATACTACTAATTATAAGAATAATACAAATACTAGTACTACTACTGCTTATTATATTAATACCAATGCTACTACTACTAATAATAATAATATGACTACTACTACAACTAAAAATAATAATAATGTCAATACTACTACTAATAATACGAGTACTACTACTACAACTAATAATAATAATAATAATTTACCAATACTACTACTACTAATTATAAGAATAATACAAATACTACCACCACTATAATAATAATAATCCCAATACTAGTACTACTACTACTACTAATTATAATAATACCAATACTACTACTAATAATAATACTAATATTAAAAATAATATTAACACTGCAAATTTTCCTTTAGTCATTGAGGTCTCAATGTAATTAGCTATGCTGAGGCCGTTTAATAGTTCTGGTCAATCTGGTAATTGTCATACAGAGCTGCAAAGGACTATGGGGTATATTTCACAAAAACTCTGTTCAATGTTCGGGCCATATCCACTGTAGGTTTCCTCCTACAATGTGCATACATTTCTGATATTAACATGAATTACAAAGTTCCTTGTGTGTATTCACAGAAGCCTATGAAAATATACTTCCATGCACATTTCCAGCTCTGCACATATGCATGAGGACTATCTTCCAAGAGAAAACACAAGGTAAGCTCAAAAGAAAAGCGTGTAGGTGCAATTTATGACAAGCCAATCAAGCAAAAAACTCACAAGGAATATGTAACAAAAATGAAGAAAATCAGTGAGAGTTCGGGGAATATTAATGATTCCACAATGACCAATGCTAAACCAACCATTCGTTGCCAATCGACTGGAAAAATCAATAATCACCAAGAAATAGTAATGTCCCATCTCCGGTGTATTCACCAACCCTAAGTCCAAGCACGGGTAACTTGCAAGCATGTGGATTTTGATCGAAACTGGCGCTCAGGCTGTTGAGGGAATTTAACTTTGGACTTCTGAGAGCCAAATCAACCCACTGGTTCAACCCTGGAGGAAGGATTCTGTGAAATGGACATAAAGCTCCAGTGCACACAGTTCAAAGACTCCGTGCTTGGGGTCAGGCGCGGCCCGTGGTAGGAGTGCCGGTCGGGCGGTGACGTGGGGCGGGGGAGGGGCAGGGTGGGGGGTAGTAAACTACGGATTAAGGCCGAATACAGGTAAGTGAACATTTAAATAAATAAAACGAATTTCGTTGTGAGCGCTGCATCGCCAAATGCGATGCAGTGCGCGTAACGAAATTCGTTTTATTTATTTAAATGTTCACTTACCTGTATTCGGTCTTAATCCGTAGTTTACTACCCCCCACCCTGCCTCTCCCCCGCCCTACGTCACCGCCCGACCGGCACTCCTACCACGGGCCGCGCCTGCTTGGGGTGCTGCTGAAAAATCCTGACCTTATTTTAGGTCGCATTCAGCGGCTTGAAGCGGGGCTAGGAGCACCACTTTCAGACTTTTCTCTTTTCTTCGTTTGCCAGTTGCCGTTAGCACAGATGAAGGGTTCAACGGTTAAAGTTGAAATTACCCAAAATTTTGTTTTTTTTGTTTTCGTACTGGTTTGAAATAACCAGTTAATTTTGGAGTAGTTATAGAGGCTGTGTCACAGCATAGGCAAGGCATTCTAAATCGGTTGTACGATGGTACAACGCAGGGAAATAGGTCGTAAGCCTTAACCACGCATTTTTTACGTCACATTTTTTTACATGTATGTTTTTACAACGGATGCCGTTACCACCCATTGTTTATTCATTTAAGAACAATGGGCCATATTATCAAGAACGGCGATAACATTATCGCCGCTTTAGCGGCAGGAAACTGCCGCTAAAGCGGCGATAAGGGCTTGATAATATGCCCTATAGAATTCCAATAGAAGCCCAGGTTTGATGTCCTTCACACCAGAACCTGGGCTTCAATTGGAATTCTATAGAGCATATTATCAAGCCCCTTATCGCCGCTTTAGCGACAGTTTCCTGCCGCTAAAGCTGCGATAATGTTATCGCCGTTCTTGATAATATGGCCCAATGTGTTTGTGGGGGGAGAACCCCTACACCCTCCCACTTACCTTAAATGCATGGTAAAGGCATCCATTGGAAAACCATACACATTGTAAAAACATGTGTGCTTAAAAATGTATGGTAAAGTCACAACGTGGTAAAAACCTCACTGTAAAGGCTGTTCCCCTTCTAAATCCTTCTCAGTATTTCTCCAGTCATTATAGTCTCATTCCAGTTGGAAAGTTTACTATGTTACAGGACCTTCAAGCTCCTTGGACATCAATGTTGAAGGGATAGCGGTTGCATGCTTCCACACTATAAAAAGTGCCCAGACTGATGTATCCCTGCTCCACCAACGCTCACTGCCAAAAATGCTATGACACTTGTCAAAGGGAATCGTCTCTATCTCCACTCGTCACTTGTCGTCATGCAGCATGGTGCTCCGAGACACTACCCCCCTAGAAAGTTTAAAAAAAACAAAGAAGTAGAGGCTAGCACCAGGATAGATTTAACAATGCACACTCTCCCACCACAGAAAAAGTGACCTGGCAGCAGCGGAACAGTTCGTGAGTGGGCAAATGAGAGAAGGTATTGTCTGATAACCAGCATTCTGATTGGCTAGTCAGATTCTAATTTATTGTCTTCTGGACACATCAATGACTGGGGTGTAGGAGCATGTTTTCACTGCATTTGTATGAAAGCAGTAAGGCCATTATCAGGTTAGTTTTTTGTTTTAAAGGTTGTTTCACACTATTCATCTGATCACGCCTGGTGAGCAGCCAAACATTAAGTTTCATTTCTGAGTTTTTGTATCACTGAAAATTTGTATTAACAAATAAAAGCAACCCCGTATGAGTTGCCCTACATACTTTGCAAGAATAACAAGATATAGCTTTCAGTGATTCAGTCAGCCAAATAACTAAAGTATTATTTTGCTGAGTGCAAAAAAATCCTCAAATTGATCTGAAAATGATTCCCAAAAATGTATTTTTGTGAACGTTTGTCATAGTCATAATTGTACAAGAAAGATAATCTAACCATTTTAATCAGTACAATTTAACAGCCATTTGTTTAATCGCCTAACATATAAAAAATCCCACCTGCTTTGGATGGACACGGAAAAGGAGCTTTTATTCAAGTCAGATGATAAAGATTTAACCGTCTATTGTACGTTTTTTTTTAGAGAAATGGGCAGTAATCTTCGGGCAGAGTAGACTAAATTCACCCAGAGGTGAGGACATTAAGACTCGTATTGTCTCCTATTTAAAAGTTATCACTAGCCATTCGGATTTTACTTAAGGATTTTTCAACCTTTTTCTATCCATGATTTATTTTTAGGCAAGAGGGTAAAGGTAATTAAGTGATGTTGCCATACTTGAAATTGTGTTAAGTTTTGTAGAACATTTGGTGTATTTCACCTATAGAAACGTTTAAACTTGAGTATGTTTTTCGTACCATGAGCATAAGTGATTTAATTTATGCTTTGTCAAATGACTGCCTTCTTAAAAGCTAGTCAGTGATATTTTTGGGCTCTAAATTCATTAGCTGCATTTTTTATGTTGAGTGTGTGCAGATCTGGTCCCCGATTTACTAAGAGTTTACGCAACATAGCACAGCAATTAAAGTTGCTGCGCTGTACTGCGTTGCTTGAACTGGAGAGAGTTGAACTGCTCCATATGTACAAAGAAATGACACACTTCTGATCCCTCCACATGCTGGTGCACTCTGTGCTACCTAGTGTCAACGCAGACATCTATTTATTTATTGAAGAGTTTAATATAGCGCTAGCCAGACCCGAAGGTATCGGAGCGCTTCACAGCATGGATGAAAACACACAGTTTGGCAGTCGAAAACATATTGATTCATGGCGCAATTGGAAGTCTTGGCGCACTGAACAACAATTGCAGGAAAGGAAGAAACAGAGAATCACAATATTGAGCACATTGACTCGAGCCGAGCCTCCTTTAGGGAGGGGGGACTGAGGGAGGGGTCAGGAAGGGGATGAGGTAGAAGTCTTAGTGACGAAGTGTCTGAGTCCTGCAATGTGCAAGCTTAAGCGTATCGGCTATCCATTCGGGAGAGACCGTTCGAGGAAGAGGTCTTTGAGCAGCCTTTTGAATTGTATAAAGGAGGGGGTAGTCCTGATATGGACTGGGATGGAGTTCCAGATTTTGGGCGCATTTCCAGAGAAGGATCGAGAAGCAGTTTTTTGTTTGCGGATTTTCGGTGGGATGAGGAGTAGAGTGTTAGAACTTCTGAGGCTCCTTGTCTGACCGGCCTTCTTGAGTTTGGTGGCCAGGTAGGCGGGTTTCCCTGTGTGCAGGGCTTTGTGCGTGAGGCAAGCTGTTCTGAAATTGGCCCGCATTTCAATTGGGAGCCATTTTAGCTCTCTGAGTGCGGGCCAGATGTGATCATACTTCTTTACTCCGGTGACCATTCTGGCTGCTGCATTGAGAGAAGATCTGAGGGGGGCTAGGTGGGATTTTGCTGTACTTGTGAGGGAGGCATTCCCGTAGTCTAGTCTGGACAGCACCAGGGATTGAGTAGCTTGTTTAAGGTCGTTAGGCGGGATGAAGGGTTTTATTTTGTTGAGTAGCTTCAGGTTGAGGAAGGCGCTCTTTGCAGTGTTCTTGATGTGTTTGGTCATGTCGAGATTTGGGTCAAGGGTGATTCCCAGCGATTTTGCGCGGAATCCGCCAGGGTGAGATTGCCGTTTAGAGCATCAATTGCTTTTAGCCATTCTACGATTTGGGGGTTCTCCTCTGTGTTGGAGATGAGGAGGATTTCCGTTTTATCTTTGTTGAGTTTCAGGTGGTTTAGTGATAGCCAGTGTTGGACTTCTCTTAGAGTGTCATTTAGGCTATGAATGTCATCTATGGAGGAGGTTTCGAGGTAGATCTGGGTGTCGTCGACATAGAGGTGGAAGGGGATGTTTGTCTTTTTGAGTATGGTGGTGAGGGGTTCCATGTAGATGTTGAACAGTTGAGGGGAAGAACTGATCCTTGGGGGACACCCCTGCTGACGGGGTGTAGGTCTGATGAGAAGTTTCTGATCTTTATTCTTTGTGTGCGGTTCTGGAGAAAGGAGGAGAACCACTTTAAGACCACCTCCTCTGCACCTACCCTTTCTTGAAGTACCTTGATGAGTAGGTTGTGGTCAACCGTGTCGAAGGCAGCCGATAAGTCCAGGAGTATGAGTAGGGAGCATTCTCCTGCGTCAAGTGATTTGTGTAAATCGTCGATGACATTGAGGATTGCGGTCTCTGTGCTGCAGCCTTTTCTGAAACCTGATTGGTGGGTGTCTAAGAGGTTGGCGCTGTCTATGTGCTGAGTCAATTGGAGGAGAACACACCTTTCCAGGATTTTGGCTAGGAGATGAAGATTGGAGAGCGGTCTGAAGTTATTCAGATCATTAGTGTCTAAGCCCGGTTTTTTCAGTAATGGCGTGACTTGGCCAACTTTGAGGCAGTCCGGTATGACTCCGGTTGTAAGGGAGCTGTTAATGATCTTGGCCCAGAGTGGGGCTAGGGAGAGATAGAGCTTTTTGGCCAGCTGGGCCGGTATTTGATCCGAGGCGTGTGAAGAGGGTTTGGAGGTGGAGATCATTTTGGCTATCTCTGCTTCGGAGATGGGGTTGAAGGCTTTCCAGTGGTTTAGGGGGAGCTTGGGTGTGATAGCTTCTATCCCTGGGGACGCGCTCCTCTAAGGGGGACTGGGGTTGACGTCTAGGGAGAGCTCAATCTTGGTGATTTTGTCATTGAAGAAGTTGGCGAAGTTCTCACACAGGTCTTTGGAGGCCAGAACTGCGGATGAGGGGGTTTTGAAGTTTGTTGCCGAATGAGTTTGAAGAGTTCCTTAGGCCTATTTTTTGCGTTGTCTAAAGCATTGCAAAAGAAAGAAGTCTTTTCATCCTTGATGTGTTTTTTGTACTTCCCGCGTATTGCTTTGAGTTGGTCTCGGAGGAATGAGGACGGGATGTTCCGCCAGAGTCTTTCAGCAGCTCTTAGTTGTCTTCTTTCGGAGTTTATGTCTGTGTTGAACCAGGATCTAGATGGAGTGTTTCTGACTCTTTTTTGTTTCAATGGCGCTATTTCGTCTAGAATGTCAGTCATAGATGTGTTGTAGTGGGAGGTGAGTTCTATTGTACTGAGATCCTCTGTGGAGCTGGGAAGGAGAGAGGTTATCCTTTCCTCCAAGTCAGCCAGGGGAATCTGATTTATATTTCTCACCCAGTGAGGGGGGACCTGCTTAGGGGGCTGGTCTAGGAGCACTTGGTTGATGTGGAATAAGATGATGTGGTGGTCAGACCAGTCAACAGGCAGGATGTGTTCGATCGTGACTGAGTCTGGTTGGGCAATAATGGCATCAAGGATTGATCCTCCATTGTGGGTTTCCTCTGCGCAGTGTTGGGTCAGGTTGTTGTTGTGTAGAAGCTCGTTCAGGGTTTGGATCAGCGAGTTGTTTTCCTTATTCCAGTGAAGGTTGAGGTCACCTAGAATTAGGTTATTGGTGTCACGGAGTGAACAGTGAGTTATCAGGTCGGACAAGTGTTCTCCGAATGCGGAGGTGTAGCCAGGTGGATGGTAGAGGAGGTGGCAGAGTAGTGATTTGTTGTCTCTCATCTTGATGTTGGCGGTTAGACATTCAAAGGTGTTGTAGTTGAAGGTGATGGTTTCCATCACGGAGATGTTGCTCTTGTGAATGATTGCTACACCCCCTCCTCGCTGGTCTTTTCGGTCTTTGTTGATGATTGCAAAGCCTGGGGGTACAAGCATGTCCATGGTTGGGGAGGAGAACTCATTTAGCCATGTCTCGGTGATGAACGAGATGTCGATGTCATGTGTAAGGATGGTTTCTGCCAGCTCTGTTGCATGTTTGGTGGCTGATCTGCAGTTTATGAGCATGCAATTGATGGAAGTCCTCCCGCTTTTGTGTTTCTTCATTAGGGGGGCCCTTGGAATGATCGTAAGGGAGGATGGGGGTCTTGGGGCTCTGGGTGGAGAATGGTCTCTTCTAAATCCTGTGATGACCTGGATCTTTGCTTTTGGGGAGATAGTGGAGGGAGTGTCGTATGAGGAGGCAAGCTCCATTGCTTCGCTCGTGGACATTGCAGCTCTTGTTCTTTTGGGTCTCTGTGTCTGGTTTAGGAGAGGGGTTGAGTTCCAACTTAGCCCAAGAGCCTTGGAGGGCCATTGATGTTTGGAGCTGGCAATAGTGAGGGTCGGGTGAGGGCGTAGGCTGGGCTCTTGAAGTGTGTTGAGGTTCAGTAGGATTTCGTTAAAGCCCAGGATTATAGTTTCTAGTTGGCTTTCTAGTAGAGCGAGATGCTGTGTCATCTTCCCAGAGGCGGGGTGGGGGTGTTCTGGGCGGGGCAGTCCCGAGAGGGGGAGAACTTGTCCGTGTTGTGCTGGATTTTGGTGTCGGTGATGTCAGTGTTGCCACTGTGGGAGGCCATGGGCAAGGGGAGTGCAGAGTCGGGGGAGAGCTTGTCCGTGATGTGCCGGATTTTGGTGTTGCCACTGTGAGAGGCCATGGGCAAGGGGAGTGCAGAGTCATGCCGTGATGCTGGTGTTCTCATGCGTGTGAGTAGAGAGAGGGCGCTAGGAGTCGTTGAAAGGAGGTTAGGGTCGCTAGTTGAGGGTTGGGGAGGCATTGTAGGGGGGATGGGGTCAGCAACGGATGGCCTGGGGTTGGCGAGCCTCAGTAGTGTCATACCACTGGTTAGTATTGAAGGTGGGGTATGTACTGTGCGTGTTTGGAGCAGGGGGATGGAGTGGGGGTTGGTGTCCGGGGGGAGGTTGTTGATATTGGCATCGGGAATGGGATTGGTTTGCGGTATCTTGTGACGGGTCGATCTGTCAGAGGATAGGGAGTTGGTCGGGCGGGGGTGACTAGCGTGAGAGTGGGTGCTGCGTAGCGAGGGGAAGAGGGAGTCGAATGCCTCTAGGTTGTCGTTGTTGGCTTGGATCATGACCGTGCCATTGGAGTAGATGGTCACAGAGGTGTTGCCGCTGCCCAACGGGCGGTTAGGGGTGAGAACGTCAGTTTGCAGCTGTGGGGGGTGTTAGTTGTTTTGTATATGCGGAGATGTGAACTGATAATGGAGTTCCAGTGTTCCGGTCTGACCGTGTGGAAAATGAGATCCATTTTTAGCTGGCCTTTGGAGGAGCAGTGATATATGTCCGCAAATAATGTTTCTGGGTGTTGTCTGATCAGTTTATGTTTTAAGTTTCTTTTCGCTTTAGGGGAGAGGTTAGGGGGGAAAATGATGGAGAAGGAGTTCGGGCCATGAGATTTTAGGTGGTTAAGAGAAGAGGGGCTGAGGGAGGATGGTGTAGTAGATGGCATTGTGTCTGATTGGAGGGGGGGGTGGCTCTTTCGAGTTCTACTCCGTCTGTTGGGCTTTAATCAGGACCAGCTATTCTATTCTGAGCTGAAAGAGTGTGTTCGGCATTCGATGGGGCTGGTTCGTCTGTAGTGGATAGGCTAGAGAGCCTAGGGATGCAGTAGAGTGTTTGTTGAATGCGATTCAGTCGCGAGGACTGTGCTTTGTACCTGTGCTATAGCCGATAGACAGGAGATAAAGGTAGGGCGGAGACGCCGTCTTAGGGATAGGCATCATGCTAGTGACATGTGGCGGAATCGGGATTGCATCACTTGAGCCTCTTGTTGCTGGGGCTGGATTCGACTTTAGGGTTTTTTCTGGGGAGCATAGGGATGATATTAAGGGATAAGTGTTTAGCGGTTCATTGATGAGAGTCCAGAGCATGCCCGCTATGCAGGAGTAGTAGGTAATCAAAGGCCGCCATCTTGGTGCCAGGCATCACGTTAACGTCTGGTAGTGGCAGTTGAGTCTGCAACCTCCGTGCCTTCTGTCGCTTAGGCAGCGTGGCTATACGGTTGCTCAGGGGGGCCTGGGGGAGTTGCTTTGGAATAAGATTGTTGCGTTACCGTGGAGGGAGTTCGAGGTTTTATCCGATATAGATGGAGGTTAAAGCTGAGCGGAGGTCGCCATCCTGGGTACAGGCCTCCGTGACGTGGGGGTGAGGAGTGCTGTGCTGCGTGACTGTGCGTATTTGTTGCCAGGTTCGGAGAGACGCAGTGGGCAATGGAGGTGGTGATAGAAGTGGAGGAGATTGGTCAGTGTTACTGAATGAATAAGCATGAGTTGAAAGCCGCCATTTTAGGATCAGACAACGAAGTCGCGAGACCTGTTTCTCTTTTCCTGGGATGGCGCTTCTAGTGAAGACTATATCAGGAGCTGATGATCCAGTGAGTAAACCCTTCCTCAATTATTGACTCGGGTACTCACCGGAGCTGCTTGTTGGTTGTTGTGAGTAGGACGCCGCCATTTTGGGGTCAGGAAGAGATTCCTCCGTGATTACTGCCTGTCAGTTTCGCGTTGCGTCTGGATCTGCTGGGCGTCCGGTGCTTGCCAGGATTCAGTGAGACGCTGTGGGTGAAGGCGGGTGGGACTAATGTGGCAAGAAATTGCGCGGCGATTGGGAGGCTTAATGGGGGTTGGAGGCCGCCATCTTAAGATCAGGCAGCGCGGTAGCGAGCCCCGCGTCTCCCGTTGCTAGATGCCAGATCCTACGTTCCGGGGCATATACTCTTTGTTGGCAGGATTCAGCTTGCCAGGATTTGGCGAGACGCTGTGTGCGAAGGTGGTTGGGACCGATGAGTAGGACATTGATCGGTTATGGATGCTTAGTGGGAGTAGTAAGCCGCCATTTTAAGTACAGGCAGCGCAGCAGTGTGCCCCTTGTCTCCCGTTACTGGGTGTTGATTTTGCGTTGCGTCTAGAGCTGCTGGGCGTCCGGTGCTTGCCAGGATTCAATGAAACGATGTAGGCGAAGGCGGATGGGGCTAAAATGGCAAGAATTGCTCTGCGATTAGGAGGCTTAATGGGGGTTGGAAGGCCGCCATTTTTAGTTGAGGCAGCGCGATGGCGAGCCCTTCGGTTCCATCGGCCATCGATCATCGGCGTCTCTCGCTTTTCAATTTAAGGTTGAATCCCGTGGCAGTTTGGACGTCCGGTGTTGGCTGGTTACTCAGGTAGGTTCAGGTGGTGTTATCTCGGACCTGCTGCTATGGAGTCGGCCGGCTGGTCGATCCCTTCTCCTCTTTCCATGTGTGCTTCTAAAAGTAACACACACGCAAAGAGGAAATAACGAGGTGAAGTAAGGCTATTTCTCCTTGTTAAGCCAGCCTCAGGCAGGCGCAACACTTTGGAGCAAACCAATGTCTACATCTGTTTGTCAATATGGGTTTGTGGTAAAATACATGGGTGAATGCACAGGAATGCGCATGCACTATCGACGGAACGCCTACCTGACACAGAGTAACACAAGACATTGGTATGTGCTGTGTGCCATTACTTTGTCTTACAAAGTCAGGCAAATCAACATTTGCATGGTTTTGTGACTACCAGAAAGGATTTTGCATTGGGGCTGTGCCGAAAAAGTGACGTAATCCCGATGTAAAGTATTTGTAAATCTGGGTCGGTGCATCCCTTCAAAAGGTTATGTTTGACGATACGTTGTAAGAGGCATATTATGTACTGAGTGATAGGGCAGAGTCTGACCAAAAAGCAAAAATTCAACCGGATTTTCACTGGAATTCCTGAAAGTCACATCTTGTGTCAACTTGTGGACCTCCTTTATTAGACTCTCCTCAAAAGAGGCATTTCCTAGTTTGTTTCTTCTTGACTGCAGATCATATATATTTCACAATTTGCATCCCCTTAAAGTGCCTTTAGGAGAGCCATGCCAAATGGTGATGGTGGTTGGTTTAGTCCATATCGAGGCAGCATAGCTTGACCCACTGCGACTGAATGCGCATTTGCCAACTCTGCCCAGCAGATGAAGGGAGCATAAATTACTGACTCCACACTTGTTTACACTCTGGCCCCACTCATAAACCAGGAGTGCCTACAAGTCAGATTACTATAAATAGCAGTCATCTCTTAGGGCATATTTCATGCCCTGTACGCCACAGGAACATCACTTTTTGTGATGTTTCAGTGGTGCACAGGGCTTAGCCATATCTACAAGGCCACGTAAAGCCACCCTGCACTTTCCCTATTGTTGGTTATACTGGAGTGGGAAAATAAATCTAATCCTTACCATTGCATAAATTAGAGTGGGAATAGCGATTCCATCCCCTCCGAACTCCAAATTTTCACTCTTGTTGGTTACAAGTGGATTCATATTTTTTTTATTATTCTTGTTTAATTTTTTTTTGTTTTTGTTGGAGGGCTTAATCATCCCTAACACCAGCATCTCCTAATATTTTATAAACTACAAGAAAAATGTGGTTGTTTTAGAATGTCTCACTTTGCCAAGACAAATCTACTGGAGTGAGTCGAGCACTATATCAACAAATAGAAATAAAATAAATATTGTCTCTCACATTGTCTGACAGCCTGTAAATCCTATTTTTAAGAGGCAAACTGTCTCCAGTGTCAATGTCATGGACGCACAGGTGTATGAGTTCAGGGATGAGGGAGAACAGAGAAGGAAACGTGCCCAGCAACTGGAGTCAGTCATTCTGCTGTTCTGGGGTCAGAGTAGGGGAGAGGTTGACACCCTCTACTCACCCATCATGCTCTTGGGTAGACAGGAGGTCAGGAAGAGGTTTGCTCTCCTCTTCCACCACTTCATCTGTCACCAGTAGCATGCTGACTTTGGACCTCTCAAAGTTGGTTTGAGGTGGTTCACATGGAACACCCTTAAGGGTTTTCTAGGGGTCTTGAGATACGTGGACTCCCCCTTCTGCTCCTTCATCTCATATCAGCCTATCTAATGGTGCTGAACAGCTCTGGACTCCACTGCCACCATAAGCCTGACCTTTTGGTCAGGTTGAAACTATACCAAAGTGGCCTTCTGGTCCTACCAGAGTTTCATAACTATTTGACTGGCCTCAAGATTGCATTTTGCCTTCTTCAAGAAGTGATGCAGGTTGCGGAAGGCAAGCATGTAGATGACCACATCCTGTAGAGTTTCCTGGGAGCTTGCTCCCACTCCTCTCACACAAGGTTAAGAAGGTCCCTAACAGGATGGCCATAGAGAAGTTCAAAGGAGAAACCCAACTGTCTTCTGTGGCACCTCCCTGTCGGCAAAGAGAAGACATTGCAGGTGGAAGTTCCACGTATGCCTCATGGGTTCACATGGCCCATTATCATGCATCTGAGGGTCTTGTTGAATCTCTCCACAAGCCCATTTGTTTGGAGGCACTAGGGTGTGGAGATTTAAGTTACCCCACACTTGTCCTACATTAACTTCATGTACACTGACATGAAGTTAGTGCCTCTGTCAGACACTACCGCCTTGGGTAACCCCACATTGGTTAAAATCTCTATCAGGGCCATAGCCACCGCAGATGCAGTCGCCGACCTCAGAGGATGGGCTCTGGGTAGTGAGTGGCAGGGTCCACAAAGACCACAATAGACCTGTTGCCTAAACATTTCTTGGGGTCCAAGGTGCCAACAATGTTGATGGCCACACCCTCAAAGGGAATGCCAATGACAGGTGATGGGGTCAGGGTAGCATTGAGCTTTATCCCTGCCTTCTCACTGGCCTGGTAGGTGGGACAGAACCTACAGAATGCATCTGAAGCTGCCTTCATCTGGGGCCAATGGTAGTAGGCAACAAGGATAGTAAAGGTCTTCCCTTGCCACAGATGTCCTACCAGTGGAATGTCATGAGCCAACCCGAGTAGGAAGACCCTGTAACAATGTGGGACCACCAGCATATGGACTGCCTCAGGTCAAGGAACCTTAGGCTCACTATATCAGAGGTCATTCTCCCAATGGATAAGGTGATCTCCAGAGGTAAGAGCTGCTGCCTGGCCCTCAGCTTGATGCCTCAAGCCATCTAGACTGGGGCATTCTTTCTGCAGGTTACCTAGGGTGGCAATGTCCACCCCGGTTGGCTCAGGAGTGTCCTTCCCAGCTGCTCCATCAACCTGAACTTTGGGGCCTTCAGGGCCTGATTTAATGTGCCCCTTGCCCTTACTCTTCTTGGCAGCTGCCTGAACCAATGTTCCAGGCTCCAGGTACCCTTGGCTCCCTTCCCAGGGAGGCATAGACCTTGTGGTCATACAGACCCATTCAGGCAATCCCAACATCTCCAAGTGTGACCTCAGCTCTACCTCTTTCCAAATAGCGTGCTCCAGGTGGTTGCCTAACAGACAATCTATAGGCATGGCAGAACTCACAGCTACTTTAAGAGAACCTGAGATTCCCCCCAACTCAATGGGAACCAGATTCACTGGTAGGTGACTCTCACGGTTGTCTGCAACTATGGCTTGGTGGAATGTGTAAGGAAGGACTTGCTCTGAGGACACAGCTGACACCCTACAGGAGTCATGCTGGCTCCTGTGTCCGTCAGGGCCTCCAACCGTTGCCCATTGATGGTGACTCACTGACTATACTTGGAAGTATTTGCAGGCATATGAACCTTTGGCACCATCTCCTTATCCCCCAGGGACTCTGGGGTCACCTCTTTCTGCTCCCCTTAACTAACTGGGATCACCTCCTCCCCACGTGCTACACTTTGTGTCTCCCTTGGAGTGCCCATATTTGTAACCCTCAGTACATTGGGGACAAACCTCCCTGTCTGTTTATGAAATAATCCCTTCTTCTTTGGTTCAGATTGGGACTTGTTAACACTATTCCCTTGACAATTATTTTGGGGGCCTTTTCAGAACTCTTAACTTTTAAGTTTTTCTCCTCTCTCTTTCTTCAGGTGGGACACTGACAACCCATTTTGGGAGTCCCCCCAGAAGCCTATTTGGACATTCTGGTGCTGACCCAGAGGTCACCTCCTCAGCAAGCTCCCTGGGGCCAGTCAGCTTGCTGTCCAGTAGATGCTGGTGCAACTTTGTAAAACAAGCATTGAGCATGTGCTCCCTGAGAATCACATTGTACAGACCATTGTAATCATCAACTTTGCTGCCCCTCATTCAGCCATTAGGTGCCTTGTTAGAGTAGTCCAGGAAATCCACCCAAGACCGATTAGGGAATTTGTGGCTGTACCTGAACCTATGGCAATACCTTTCAGGGGTCAGCCCAAATTTAGCTAGAATGATGGCTTTCATGGGGTGTACCTGGTTTGGTCATCTACTTCTAAGGTCAACATTGTGTCCCCCCCCCACTAGAGGCATATGATTCCACGAGCTATCTTCCCCCATGCACACTGCCCCTCTGGGATCTTGTGTACTCTCATGGTCATCTCATAGGCTGAAAACCATTTATCAATGTCATCTCCCACTACATGACTGGGTACCAGGGCTTTGGGGATCCATACTTTCTTGTCTCCTTTGGACACTGAGGGAATGCTGCCACCAATGCTGCTAGAATCTGCCTGCTTTGCTTTCAGTTCCAGCTCCTTAAGGCTCCTCCCAGGAGTCATTTATTTCTGTTCCTGAGCCAACTTCCTTTCCTCCATCATTAGTTGCGCCACATGGAGCCTAAACTTCTATTGGCCTTCCTCTCTGCCAGCGCCTCTGGGGCAGACTGTGTGAGAACACACTGCTTCCTGCTCTGGCAGGGAATTCTAACTCAGGAGTAGGGTTATCCTCATCCATTGACAGCTATATTTCAAGGCTGATGTCCAGATCCTGCTGCTCCACATCACCCTCACCATCCTGCTCTTCAGTGGCTGTCATCAACTGGTGGATCTCTGTCCTGGCCCTCAGAGCTTTCTGCAGCTCCTACTTTTTGGTGTTCTTCTTCATATGTAGTCCCCTTTCCTTGCAGACCTGTTTAAGCTCAGCCACAGTATAACTTTCCAAATTGGTCAGCTCAACTCTATTACTGCAGGTATGGTTTCAGACAGTCCAGTAGTAGCAATGAGGGTAGATTTGGGAAAAGAATATGAAGCCAATGTGGGAGAATTTAAAAACTCAAAATTCTCTTAAATTGTTTATGTGGGGTGGTAGTATAGCACAAAATTACTGTATGTAACTGCACAAACACAAGTCCAAATCCTCACCGCTGAACAACAGTGTAGTAAATGGCTCAGTTGGTTAAGTGGTTGAAACCCTTCTCAAACAGAAGCTACAATAGTTGTCAGGGTGAAGTCACAAGCAACCCTAAATTAATTTGTGCTCAACTATCTAGTAGCTTGGCACAGAGCAGTCAGGATTAACCCAGAGACAATGTGTAAAGTATTTGTGTATAACTTCAAACAGCAAAGCAGTAGAAACACCTCACAAGAAAAATCCCACACCAATTTAGAAACATACAGCAAAATGTAATAAATCAAACAAGACCAAAATGACAAAATTCCAATCAGTAGACCAAGAGCTATGACTTTTTATAGATTTACGAATAAAATAGCAGTAAAAAGCACATGGCGCCAACTTCAGCTATCTGGTCGTGCAAGACTGGGAGAAAGTCACAAGTTCAGGCTGACCGCGATGGAGTGCTGGTTGGATAAAGTTACCAGGTTAGTCCCACTGAAAAGTTCAGGGTGGAGGGGTTGCGAGGAGCAGGGAAGTGTCATGGATGGTTGGCGCTGTAGCATGAAGTGCAGGCCGGGTGCTGCGAACGGTCTTCTCGACAGCGTTAAGATCCTGTTGTCATCACGAGAGATCAAGCAGGAGCTTTGCAGTGGTGTTTCCCACGTGCGATCGATGCTATAGTGCGAAGGGTCAGGCTGATGAGCTTTGTGCTGCTGGGCTGGTTGAGTGACAAGTATTCAGCACCCACAGGCCCGTTTGAGGTCAAGAGGAGGCCAAAAAATTAAATTGATTCTCTCTGAGACCACACCAAGGGTTCAGGACCTGACAGGCACTATTTGGGGGTCAGGGGCTTGCTTCATCTGGATCTGGGTGCTGGTGCATATGGTTGGGAACCTGTTATGTCCCTGTGGGTCAGAACAGAAGGCCAGCAGATTTGCCCTTGGAGTCACAATGGGAGTCCTGGGTTCAACAGATGCAGATCCAGCTCGTCTCACCCAGGCAAGAGGGCAGAAGGTCAGCACAGCAAGGCAGCAGTCCTTCAGGGCAACAGTCCAGCACAGTGACAGTCCTCTCCGCAGCACAGCAATCCTTCTTCCTGGCAGAGTATCCACAGGCCCAGAAGTGTACTGAAGAGGTGGTGTCTGAGGTCCAATATTTATGCCTGGTTCCCTTTCTCTGGAAGGAGTGAAAAGCTTCTAGTAATTCCCTTTGAAGTCCTCAGGCATCCTTCCTTTCGTGTCCTGGCTCCACACTAACTACAGGGGGTTTGCAGCCCTTTGTGTGGAGGCAGGACACAGCCAATTGAAGTGTAAGTGGGGCAGTGCTTTGGTCAGCCCTCCCATCTTGCCAGTGATGGCCCATCCAGACACACCTAAACTCTCTTTTGTGTGTGGCTGTTTAGGAGGATTATCCAGAGCCCAACTGTTAGCTACAGGCGCTACATGGCTAAGGCAGGAAAATTTCTATAGTTATATAACAACATAGGGCAACCCAATCTTCCCCAAGGAACTGGGTAAGCTAGTTAAATCACAAAAAGTGTTCCCTGAGGACTAATTTATCCCAACATTTTGTCTTTTAACTGGTCACAAAAAGTGATCCTATTACTTATTTTTAAAAGAATGACTCGTACATACCAACATAGATGTATTGAAGAAAAAACAAGTATATTTTGTTTTAACAAGTTGTACATGTCATAAGTACATGCCACATTGTATATATAAAAATTCCAGGCAGCACATAAGCAAATTTAAATGTAAATCTTTTACAATAGCTATACAATATAGGGACCTATGGCAGAGTAATCTATCCTCTTAACAAAATCGGTTTTATGAAAACACATGTCCCATCAAATTAATTTACAAGAGAGGTTTTTAGAAAATCCAAATGGAACTAGATATAAAAAAAAGCTGTAACTGTTAGTGTTAAGGAGGATGAGTTGTCAACGTTTCGGTCTCTGGTGGCCAACTAGAGACGTGAGACCATCCTCAGGACTCATTGTTGAATAGGCAATCAATCCTGTATGTACTTACATAAAAATACCAATAAGTCAAAGATAATGGAACCAACACATCCAGTCAGTTTGTGCATCGCCTGCCCACAATAAAACACCTGCATGTGACATAATCACTACCAAGTGATATAACAAAGTGCATCAATCTATTGAAAACTAAAAACACCAAAAAGTGCCACTAAATAAAGTGCAAAGCATCCTGTGTCTGAACAGACGTCCAATACCTTTGATAATTCCACCAGGGGCGGCTCCTCCAGAGATAAAAAACAAAATGGTAATTCATTACCATTTTATTTTTTATCATCCCATCCTGAACCAAGCATCAGGACGGGGCGGGGCCTGCTCAGTGAGCAGGGAGGAGTGGTGGGCAGAAGGCTGCCTTTTACACTTTTTTAAAGTGCGCATGTGTCTTTGGCCGGCCATCTTGAGACTGCCGGCCATCTTGAGACGGCCAGCCACACATGCGCACTTTAAATCTTTCAACACAGCTGTCTTAAGACAGCTGGGTTGAGAGCACGTGCAGGCATCCATTACCCTCGGGAACGGTGACAGAGGCTGCTTCCACCAATCACGGCGCTGCTCACATGCTGGTTAACTGAACACGAGCAGTCCTGGATTTGGTCGAGGGAGTTTACTGGGGCCTGCACTGCAGTCTCAGCGGCAGATGACGTCGGAGTGAGGATTATGTCTTCACAATCATCAGGATCGGTAAGTGCATTTCTTTTTTCTTTTTTTTCCTTTCGTTTGCCCACCCCCCACTGTCAGTAGATGCCAGCCGCCACTGAATTCTAATACAATACCTTGCTTCCAAAACAATTTAGCTCCACAACGGATGCCACCTGTTATGCATGGTTCATGCTACAAGAAGAAACAAAACCACAATGACTCATAGAACAGTCACAGTGTGAATAAGCCGTCACCAGGAAAGTGCTACCAAATCTTACCTATATACATTTTCAAGTCAAGTCAAGTCAATAAAGCTTTATTCGATTGAATACATCGCAATCATAAAAGCAGACATGAGTAATTTTATCATAACAGAATCCTTGTTAAAAATCCTTATTAAAAAATATATTTAAATCGTATCTTCATTAGGATAATATAAAAACAGAAATAAAAACCTGTTTAAAAATATGCGTAAAATATTCAATTAACTATAGATTTTCTCAGAGAGACTATTTTTTTCAGTAAAATTGCAACTCTCCACGTTACATGCACATTATCAAGTGTTTGTAGGGCAATAAACGCAGGACGACACTGTCTAATCCCCCACGATTTCAGAACCGGAATTATCCACACCTTCCTCAAATGACAATACAACCTACAAAAAAGAACAACATGAATGGTAGATTGCCTGGAAATGGAATCACAAGGACACAGTGAGATAGATCGAGACCAATCATTCATATTGGGAAAGCTAACTATTCTATGCAGTGTTTCCAACCTAAATCTAGTTAACAAGTACCTATCATAGTCTCCAGGTACATTTATTAAATAAGGTTGAATACTAAAATCACTTAAAATAAGTTGATTTTGCAATACAGTAGGCTTCAGTATCTCAGTAGTAAGGCGTGACATTTCCAACATACTTAAGACCTCTTTCTTTAAAGCTTTCCTTCGTACCTGAGACATAGAAGTTGGTTCAGTAAAATACTCTGGGTGGCCAAGATTCAACATAAAATCATGAACATATTTAACCCAAGGAATTGTTAAAAACTTTTCCATCTTCATAATATCTATTAAAACCTCCCGGTTTAATCTAATCTCCTCTTTAGTCCATACACAGTGCCACAAAAGTACTGGTTCAATCTTTATAAGGTCTGACAAATATGAGAGGCCTGATTCAGAATGGCAAACAAATGACGAAGTACTACTAGGGACTGATAAAATGTATCTCAAAAAATTGTTTTCCTCCGTCTGTAAGGATTGAACATTAGCCAGGCCTCAAATCCCCGCTCCGTACAAAACCGTCGGGATGCTTTTTGCTTGGTAGATCCGTAAAAGCTCCACCGGTGGTTTTTTTCCCTAATTTTTTTGCAAACTGGCCAAGTGCAGCTGTCGTTCTTAAAAAGGCTAGTTTTTTCGTTATCACAGCCTGCGACCACGAATCATTCTCACTAAACAATATTCCAAGATAAGAGAAAGACCTAGTTACTTCAATTTAAATATGGGTCTATTTCTTCTACAAAAGAAGTGACAAAATACTCACAAAATTATAGTATTAATTAAAATGGTTGAGTACTTGCTGATACTCCATATCAAGCCGTCCGGGTGAATTCTCTGGTCTGTTCAAACGGTATTCCAACAAAGACGCAGAGGTAACACGTGTCGAAAGCATACCCCTAGAAGATCACGTGTGCATCCCAGAAATGTGTCGGCCATATTGAATATGGGCAACACATTCCTGGGACGCGCATGTGATGGTCTATTAGTATAGACAGTAGTGGTCTATCAGGTGCTTCTTGTTGAACTTGATTAGGCAGAGGGCTGCTAGTGCCTTGTGACATGCTGGCTTCGGGGTCAGCCTTAACAACTTTTGAGTCTTCTATCTCTCCCTGGTGCTCCATTGGAGCTCTTTATCTTGTGGCATTCTAAGGAGTTGTTCTAGGTCCCGATGAGGCAGCTTTGGTGGTGGTGTGGCTTCTCCGATGTAACAGCTCCACAAGTACCACCCCATACCTTCCTTCTGGGGTCACTCAGCAGCACGTTGTGGTACGACATTTCAGTGATGGTTTTGGTAAGTAGATAAACCTTGTATTCCACTAGTCCATGAAAACAGATAATGTTATGATATTGGGTCAGCTTTGTATTTAAATGTTTCTTTACAAACACCTGCTTAACCTCTGCTTCGTAGCACATGAATTTCAATTTGATTTGTACTGAAGTATTGCTGTGCGCTGCTTTTGAAAACGCGGTTGCATCCACTTTAAGCGTTCTTACGCCACATAGAATATGGCATTAATTGGCGTAATGGCGCAGTACCTTTTGTTTGCCGCCATTTGATTCAGTTCCTGGCCACTGACATGCAGACTTTCAATGTCGCTTTCTTCATCTTGAAGTGTTTTATACCAGCTGGCATTGTGCTGAGACTCACCTGTGTTAGCGTTGATTCTACACTTCGACTGCAGCACACGTGGCATGCACAAGCAGGTTGCTGGACCACGGCAAACTCTCTGGAAGAGTGCTTTCAGTATACGGGCTTTGGATCCCCTATCTTGTCGCCAGTTGTAGCAACCTGCCAGCCTAGCCACTTGCCAATAAGTATGTCACACGGAGAGTAATTTTACACGTCTTTATTCCACTACATGAAAGTCACATCTCCCCATTCTAAGCCTGCCTTCAACACATCTCTCCCACTTCTACGTAACAGGCCTACGGTATACAGTGGGAACCAAAATAGTTTCAGCGTAACAGATTTTTTGCCCTTCTCTGGAAGTCATCTTTTAAACTTGTCTGTTACGGGGTATCTTTCTTTCAAACTTCTGATCCAGGATCCAGACAATGTGAACTCTGAGGCCTCTAAGATATCACAGAAGGCTAGGGAGTGAGGATATTTTTTTAATGGCGCACTCTTGGTTTTGAGATTCTGAGAAAATCCTATGTAGTTTCTTGAACACATCACAATGGATTAAATTGTTGTAACATGGATCTAGCAACTTGTTTCCAAATCATCTCCATATTTATGCGTAGTGCATTCAAAAGTAAAAAGCTGAGAATATGCTCTATGAAAACCATATCTTACTATACAGCTGTACTCAGTACTTTGTTTTTATTTGACTGCTCCCTATGCTACACCATGCCTGCTTCATTTCTTTCATGGTATTCCCAGTCTGTACATTTTTATTTATCTACCATATTCACCCCAAAAAAACATATCTCCTATCAGCTATTCTTCCTCCTCTCTTGATCTCTTTCTGGATACCTGCTCAGTCTGTAGCACATGCTCCCTTGCACTTGATCTTTTCTTCAGACTCAGTCTACCTTTTTTCACTCAAATGTGGATCCCACCAATAAACCCTCCTATATTGACTGCTCTCACTCCTTCCTTTTCCTCATATCACCTATACTGTAAGTTACATTTACTCATCTTCTTTATATATGTATGTAGTAATATAGCACAAACCTAGCTAGGTATCAATAGAGTGCTGCCAGTAGCATACCACAAAATAAATGTGCACTAGAATGAGGGGCCGCCTTAGTCTCCTGTGATCTACATATATTCAATGATCTTTGGATGAATAGGGGGCACAATGGTTGGAGGTCCCTTTGTACTGCAAGGGCCTATGTTACTCCCCAGAGCACTGTATATTACTTGGGTTAAAGAGGGACTATCTACAAGACTGTATACATAAAGTCAAATTGCACAAGTGCAGTTCATAGAATATGTTTCACATTTTGTATACACAGGGAGATTAAGTGATTTGCCAAGAATCACAAGATTTGGAGTCAAGTACGGAGTATGAGATTCAAACCTAGGTGCTCAGGTTCCAAAGTCAACAGCTCTAGTCGCTAGATGGCATCTCCTGCCCTTCTGTACAATTTAGCTTGGCTCTTTATTACCACTTAACCACATGCTACTGACTCCTCCTTTCAATATCACTTATCATGCTTCTTTGCCCTTACCTTCATTTCTATAATCCTACTACTTATCTCAAATCAAAATTCCATCCCCTCACATCTCTGGGACTTATCGAAATATGAACTTTAACTCTTTAGACTCTGCTGCCTCTCATACCAATTATGATTCCTGTGTTGTTACCTCTTATTTAAGTCCTTGAACTGACTGTTACCACCTTTCCCTACCTTTCTTCTTCCCTCTCATTCATGTCTCACTAGCTCTCCCTCCTTTACTAGTTTACTGTTGCAACTTACAACTCCCTATATTTTTTCATTACCATCTCAATTCTTTCCTTTCTTCCAACTTATTATTCTATTGAAACCCCTTCACCCAGATTCTGTCTCTTTCTTTCTCTTAGATTTTGTTATCTCCACTGAGCACTACAATCTTCTTAACCATTTTATCTCTCTCATAAACACCCAATTTAAGAATAATCCTACTCTTTGCGGTGAGTCCCAATTTAGAGTTTTTAATTCAACCTGCATTGATATCGACCCCACTATATAGAATTTCACTAAATCATCATAGTAGGTAGATGTAGAGTTAGAGTAGCAAATCTATACTTCCCTAAATATGTGTACATTGATGACATAGTGGTAGCTGATCTTGTGAAGTTGACGTTTGTGCAGGTTAATATTGAAGCCTTTAATAATGTGCCATGTAACCTCATGCCCTCAAATGCTCAGAATGCTGTTAGTAAGGCAGAACATAGACAAAAATGTGTCTACCTACTTACCATGAAATCTTACATTTTATTCATCTTATGACAGTCATCTTACCAATTTCAAGCATCAGTACTACCTACATCTGATTACTCCTCTTTCCCTTGCCAACTCTTCGCACATCTTCACCAGCCCATTTGCCCATTTGCTTGATTCAGCATCACTCTGTACTCCACTGTTGACCCTTCCTTATTTATGTCTAAAATTGACCAACTATGTTGTTTTGCTTTCTGCTTTCCATCCCTTCTTCGCTCTTTTCAATTGTTTATGATACCTCTACTTTTTTTCCAAGCTTCTCATTGCATGCTACTATTCATTCTACCATTACAAAACCCTATCTTGATCATGTTTGGCATGATATTTCTGTTCTTTCTCTCTTTTACCTCTCTCACTAAAAATCTATATTCAGATAGTCTTTAGTTCTTGCACTACCTTAATAAAAACTCTCTTCTATTTACTTTCCACTCTAGAATAATGTTTGCTTGCTCTGATAAAACAGCGTCTCTGAGGAACTGTTTAACTCTGACTCACACACTAAGCGATTATCACTTTCATTTTCTTGTATTCCTCTGTTGACATTAGCAGAGTGGATCACTCTACGCTACTCTGTAACCTCTCTTTCATTGGTACATCTGAAAATTCTTGGTTTTCATCCTACTTTTTTGGCCTTTCCCGCTCTCTATACACGTGTGGTTAACGTTCTGCCTTTTTTCCCTATCATTACAGAATTCCCAAGGGTTCCTTTTGTAGGTCTTATTCTATTTTCGTTCCAGATTACATCATTCCCTCATTTCTACCATTTTTCTTTATTTCTTAATCCTGACAGTATTGGCAAAGTGCAATCATCAGATTCACAGTTTCCATACATTAAACTTTTATATTATCACATTCTGTATTGTAACCAATTGTTCCTACAAATGATAACTAAAAGATAAAGTATTGTAGGATCACTAAGGACAATGAAGGGGAGCGGAGAAGGGATCAAACATTTTTGATGGTGAAGGAAAGAGAGAAGGACTGGAGGTAAAGGAAAAGGGGAGGCCCTTCCACAAGGTATATTGTTTAAATTCTTTCTAAGTCCTATCCTTAATCAAGATGAACCATGATGGCAATCCAGTCACCAATTATAAGGTGGTCCATTATATTCACCAAGGTGGTATTATAAAGGCTACCCGCTGTGAGACACAACTAATACTGAGCTATACTTTTTAAGTCATGAAAGAAAAAGATGAAGAAAATAATAGACTATAGATTAAAGAGGAGAGCTCAGAGAAGGGGCAAGATGAGAACAAGGACAACAAAGGCAAGGAGCAACATACAATGGTCAACTTACATCGAGCATCCTGTTCTCAGACTCTTGAAAACACCTTTTTTTAAGTACCAAGATCGCTATTGCAGTAACATCCTAGCTAGTCCCAGGTGGCAGGTCAAGTAAAGCTTCCCATCTCCTTTCAATATCTCCGATTTGTCACTGATTTTGTACATAACCCTTTCACAATGTGCAATCCTCTGCAATTCTGCTAGCCATTCTTCACATTTAGGGGAGGTTGCCTTCCCTCAGTGTCATTCATAACATATTTTGGCTCCTGTCATAGAGGTGGTCATCCATCTATGAGCATGCACCAGAAAATCGAGCATGTCTGATACATCATACAATATTGCAAGATGTGAGGGAGCTGGTATTGAAATCTGCCATTGGATCGGTAACTAGTGCTAGACTGCCTTCTACTAAGAGACTAATAGTGGGCAAGCCCAAATCACATGATAAATGTTGCACATGTCTTCTGAGCATCTCCAAAACTGGTCATAGGGTAGTAATTGAGTACGCTTCAGCCAATGGGGCATCCAATCCCAGTCATTTATAATTTTAAAATATTGAAATTTTAATATGGAATCTCTAAGCACCCTATCATGATCTTGCAAAAAGATTCCTCAGGTGAATACTCTTTCCCCTAAAGGGTCAACCAAGTTGATCTTGAGGAGCCAAGTGTGGCAGCTTAGCACAGTGATTTAACAGGAACTTTGTATCATCCTGAGATGGTGACCCTTCAGGCAAGCCCATAAGCAGTGTTGTAATAAGCAATATTTCCAATGCCCTGACAACTATAAGTTGTGTTCTATCCTTCGATCATCAAATGATTTAATCTTTCTGTCTTTGAGCAATTGATCAATTTGTTTTCTCCACTTTTTATACCGTTATATCCAGAATATGAGTTTGCCACCTATATGAATTGCCACATGGTGGCATAGTGGCATTTTGTTATCTAATGAGGGGTGAACATCTAGCAGCCTATGGGCCATCCTCCACATCACATAAGGTAGACCCAATTATTAGGTTTTCTGAAGTAATTTGTTTATTGGCTACTGTTTAAACCAGTAACATTGTATTCAGGCATATCAGAAGATTACATTCAAGCCAGCCACTGTGGTGCCTCATTTGTGATTTGTAGAACGTGTGGTAATTGCGATAGTTGAAAGGACATTCTATAGGATAATATATGTGGCAACTGGGACCCCCATGCAATGGTACGTGCCCACAAGTTAGCTGCTTTCATTCTGGTTTAGAGCCACTCCAGGTGTAGGCCAGAATGTCAGAGTCTGTATGTGTTGGCGGTCATCTGGGTATCCGAAGTAGTATCATTCCAAACACATAATTGTCGCGGGGTGCTATAATCATCTTGATAGTTTGTACTCTGCCCCATAGTCATAAGTCTAAGTGTTTCCTATCAAAGGCAGTAATATCTTTTCCAAAATATGTGACAGACCACGATTGCTAGAGGTTCTCAAGAAGCTCTTGGGCAGCCACTGCATGTTATAGCCATAAAGGCTAGCTTCAGTAGTAACTTGGGACATTCAGAGGGCTTCTCACTTACTCCAGTTAATCTTGCAAGCACAGATGCTGGAGAATGTATCAATAAGAGACATAACTGCAGGGATGGAACTTGGGACTGGTCAAAGTAAGTAATATATAATCTGCATATAGGAAAGACCTAAGGCCTGATATAGATCTTGGTGGATAGATTACTTTGTCATAACGGCGACGGATATCCCGTCCGCTGAAATATAAATCTCGCTATATCCTATGGTATTCATATTTAGACGGACGGGATGTCCGTCACTGTTGTCACGGACTAACCCGTCGGCCAAGATCTAAATCAGGCCCTTAATCTGTCCGGCTCGTGTCTGCACCCCGTATTTTCTTGGGGTTGTTTGATGCCTGTTGACAATGGCGTCAAAGCCAGTAAGAGTAGAAGCAGTGATAATGGGCATCCCTGTCTGGTGCCTCTTCTAATTCGGATCATTCTGGATATATAACTCCCACATTTGTTATCTGTCACTGGGGGAAAGATGGAGTGTATGAAAAAAATCAGCTCCTAGATCAGCTCTGGACACTATCTTAAAGAGATACGCCCATTCTACTCAGTCGAACACCTTCTTGATGTTGAGCAATATGGCAAGAACTTCTATTGGATCATCCCTGAGTTGCCGCAAAAGAAGTGCTAACTTGCGAAGATGATTATAACATGATCTACCTGGCACAAACCCACTTGGTAATTATGTATCAATGTAGGTATGACTCTAGGAAGTCAAGTTGCTAGGACTTTACCCAGTATTTTAATATCAATATTGATGAAGGATAGAGGACGATGTGTTGAGCAATGTAGGGAATCTTTACCTTCTTTGGAAAGGAGAGTAATCATGACCTTATTCAATATCGGTCCCAGGGATCCTTATAAACATGGCACAGCATATGTATCAGCAATGATTTGCCCATTTTATAATCTTCACTGAGAGATCTGTTTTTTCTTGGCAACGTACATGTCGTGAAGCAGAGATAGCTCTGCACTCTTCTCCTCTGTATTTCTTGCCCTAAAAGTGCCCTTTCTTCAACTGAAGATCTGGGTAGATGGAGTGGCTGCATAAATTCATATACCTGAGTATTTGTAACCCCACATTCTGACTTGTACAGAGTTTCAAGCAGGATGCAAAATTCTCTTTAATGTCAAAGGGGTGTATCAGAAGCCTAATATCACTATCCTGGTTGGCTACAATAACCATTTGAGAGTCTTGTTGTTTAAGTTGTGCTGCAAGTAGTTGCCCAGCTTGTTCTACAAACTCATAACATTATTGTTAAGTTTGACCAAAGTCTTTTCAGCCACCTCAGTAAAGAAGAACATGCATTTTGGCTACCTCTAACCATTGTTTATTAATTGGGAATAGGTTTAACCCGTATTATTGAGCTTCTGTATTGCAGTCATATTATTGAGCTTCTGCATTGCAGTCTCTAATGTCTGTTGTTTCGTAAGGCACTGTCGACGGCCACTGCAAGTCTGACATAAATAAACCACACCACCTTATGGGCAGCCCATGGAATATCATTAGATGAGGATGATCAATCATTAACATCTGTATATGTACGTAAGTTTTGTCACAGCATCTTTCTACTCTGTGGATATTGGTGTGCTATTGTTCTCATCCTCCATCCGACGGGGGATGGGGCTATTTGACCAAAGCACACAGCCTACTACACAGGATTGTGCTCTCTGACTCCTCCTTCTAAAATCTCACAGACAAGTACATCTGCTAGTAATGACCCATGCAGCAGGAAATAATCTATATACAATGGCAAGCCCATGTGGATAAGAATGGAAAGTGTGATCCCTGTTAGTGGGATGCAATAATCACCAGACATCTCATAGACCATGATCCTCTAATAGGGCACATAGTATTACTCTGTCTTTGCAATTATGAACCTCTACATGTCCCGACTTTTATAGAATACGGCCCAGAACCAAATTCCCATCACCACCCACCAATACTGGTGTCTGTCGAAATTCAATCAATACTTGGGACAGTTGAGCCAGAAAGTATTGTTTATTAATGTTCAGTGCATTGATTGAGCCTCTAACTGCAACCTTGTCTATTATTTTTAATATGACAAACACCCACAGAACTTCTTCATCTAACCATTTCTTCAGAACTCTGTGCAGGAGTGTTTGAATATTGGGAATCACAATACCACACTTCTTGGTGCTATGTTTGTAATGGAAGGGAACTCCTTTTGAGTCCGCCATTCTACTACTGCCTACAACCATCCCCACCCATCCTATCTTAAGCTTCGGAGACTCCTCTTGTGATAAATGTGTCTCCTGTATAATTGCAAAATCTGTTTGTTTAATTTTCAAATAATACAATTCTTTCTTATGCTTAATAAAATGGGACATACAATTAAAATTTAAAGATGTAACTATAAAATCTAAGGACATGGTCCTATTCACAGAGAAATGACAATAATCAATAGGCAAATAGAACTGATAAGCAAGCCTCCAATGTGTATGGTAGGGACGGGGAATGTTGCCTTGCAGCCAAGAAGATAGGAAACAATGGTCGTATGTAAAGGGTGTAATGGAATGACTGGTACACAGCTACATGAAAAGGTGGCTAGGAAGTTTTTTCAAATGTGATCACAAGAGATCAGTATTTTGTGGACCAATTTATATACTGTGGATCATAATGGCAAAGTGGTGGTAATAGAACAAAACAATTGAGCAGAACAATTGCCCGCAAATCATTTTGGGGTCTACTATCTGTGGATCACGAGCTAGCTCCTACACTGTCTGCCTACACTGACCTCCCCAGTAGTACTACAACATGTGCTACAAAGTGAGGGAAATTTTGATCACATCAAATAAGGAAGAAGGATACTGTACATTCACTAGGTGGACATTTAAGAACCTTCCATTTCTATACACTTTCAACAACAATAAAGAAAAAAATAAGCAAGTGTTAAGAACCTCCAATTCTCATGTTCTGGGTGCTCACATGTACTAGTAATCATCATTAAGGAGTTGGTGCTCTCAGATATTTTGTTGGTACGTCGCCCATATGGAATACTTATCTAGGTCTCTAGGCCAGATCAAGTATCATCTCCTACTCCTTGATCTTCTGGTACAGACCTTAAAGGTGAGCGGGACGACCTTATGTAGTGATTCTACTATTTTACAGGCAGCAAAGTCTGACTCACATCTCGTCGACCCAGCAAGTGCAATACTTGTTGAAGGTTTCCTCTGTCCAAACCACTTAGTGTCCTAATTATGAATTGTGTGGCCAAGGATTGAGAGGTGGCAGTACTCATCAGAGTCATGTCCAATTAATCCAGGAAATATCCAAAGTCTTCAGGATCTAGGAACACTCTAGTCTTTCTATTTCATGTTAAAATCATGCATGCAAGTTCTGTTAAACCATATTTTGTATCCCACTTTTGCAGTCTCAGCAGCAATGCAAGTACTTTGTTGCACCTGATGCTGGTATCGGAAGAATAGTCCACTGAGAAGAAGATCAAGTGCACCTCATACAAAAAGAGTCCTTTCTGTATCATCGTTGCCTGTAATATCGCACTGGCATGTTGATGGCATTAGAGACATGCTATTATTGGCCGAGGTCTCTTGCTTCTACTCGTGCGTGGGTTGAAGTCTGGGCTCTCTAAAATTCAATCAGCTCTCGAAACTGCTTATTGAGGAGTTATGGCAAGAATTCGGTCAAAAACATGTCTTCTTTTTTCTGTTTTCTGGCACTCTGTAAATAGGAAGGTTGTTTCACCACCTGGTCCTCAAGGTCTGTGACTTTATGTCTAACATATTTATTGTCCAGTCCCCAAACTGGGAAGCATTATTCTTTGGGTTCCACTTCCTCTAGCTTTTTGTTGACCACATCTAGCCTCCCCCGGAAGTCTGAGAGGTCAGTCTGCACTGATTTGATTTCCTTAGTGAGGTCTGTCATTTTGCTGTTCATCTCGACAAGTCTTAAACTAATAGTAGAAATTTCCTTAAGGATAGTTATCACTTTTGAGTCAGTCATCATAAAACTTTGCAGTTTAGAGGTTGTTTTGAGCAAGCAACCGCTTTAGAGAACAATAGTTGATGTACTGTGGATTTAGATGACGTGTCACTGTGTGGAAGGTGTGATCACATTTATCATATAACATGTACCATTAACATGGATTGAGATGCATCTGAAACTGCACAAGAGGTCCCCATTTGCAGTGATATTTTGGTGTTCCAGTCCACACTTGGATACTCTGACACAGATTTACTGTAGAAGTCATGCAGTGCAAGGCAGCAAGTACATTTTTTGTGCTGCCCTGCAGAAATGGTAGAGAACAGAACAGTGCCATATCTAATAAAATGTGGGGCTGTTCTGCTCTCTCCCTGTGCTTGTGCACTTTTAGCTGCCATGCTATAATACCAGACACCATTGAGCCAAAGTGCAAGGGTGTCTGCAGTGTGGGAAGCATAGGTTTTGTACTGGAAGGGGCCCTTTTAGGTACATAAACTTTGCTTCAAGGGGTTTCTCACTTTGCATGTGTGCTATACAATGTATCACACATGCAACATCGGAAAAAAGAGAAGAAACTAACACATTTCTCCACGTTACACATGCCTTGAGAAGGCACAGGATTTTGGAGCAAATCCTCGTCTATTTCTTTATAGATAGGAATTTGTGTGAGAATCCATGGGTGGTTGCATGGAACACCCATGTATCACCCATGAAATGCCCCTTTAAACAATGTAATGCAAGGCAGCGCATTGTGCATTTTTACGTTATTTTTGGTTGCAAATCAGCACAAACCTTAATTTGAATTGGAATGCACATACCACTACAACACTTTCAGGTTTGCGTTATTAAACTAAAGTAAACCAGACCCAAAGTCTTTATAAATCTGGGACTTCGGGTACCCCTTTCAATATAGAGGATGGAAAGAAGGGAGAGAGGTAATTACGGTAACAGGTGTACACTCACAGCAATGTCTCTTCAAAGGCAGCTCCAGGCACCTCACAGGTGTCTTACACACCAGTTATGTTAATAGTGTCACAGCATCGGAGGCGCAAAATAAACTTTATAGCCTCAGTAGTGCAAAGACTCTGACCTGATTCTTAAATGTCTATACTCTCCTACAGGGAGGATTATCAGTCTCCCTCAGGTTTCCTTCATGGTATATTGGTTTAGATTCTTAAAGAGCCCTGCAGTTCGGACTGTGAATATTGTCCATTTCTGGCGTACTATTTCCTCATTTCTTACCTCACTGTCCCAACTGTTGTCTCTGTAGACCTCAAAAGTTCATCAGCAGTAGCTCAACTGGCCCCCACACTGCAGCTGCTTTCACTGCAGCACGTACATCCCAAACCAGTTTGTCTCCCTCTGTAGTGCAGCCTTCCAGTCATAGCATAGCACCATTTCATCAACGGCAGCTCACCCAGCTGGAATCAAAAATGCAATCCATTTTCCCTTCATCACAGCCTTTATGCCCCAGGCCAGCATGTCTCCCTCCACGACACGATCTCCACATTATTGGCCTGCAGTCTGTCTCAGCAAGCTGCCACAATGATGCTTAATCACAGTAGATCTTAGCCACAATCCTTTCTCTCTCCTGCACACTATGGATTCAGAATTTTAATTTGGCCCGGGCAAAGGTTTCAATTCAGCTGGTGGAATTGGAAGAATTTTGGTAATTCCATGAGAATCTTGTAACATCGAATTACTGATTAAGCAAAATTCCGGTGCTTCGCCGGCGGAAATAAATTATGCAGTGTTCATAAAGTTTAGATACCACTGCATACCAGCCACTCGGTGCCCTTACAGATTAAAACTTCAGAATACGCAAAGGTACCAGGTGGAATTTTGCTGCACTATTTTCATAGTGCAAAATGCACCCTCACAGCCATTTCTGGATGCAAGTGTGCATTTTGCGCTATGAAATATCACCAAATGCCCACTCCATCCCATTGCGTATTTCCGTGGAATCAAACTCTGCCAATCCCGCCCCCCCCTTAATTATCATTAGCTGTCTTTGGGCTTCACCTACTCCCATCTCATATCTCTTCAATCCCTCCAGGGTGAAGTAAGGGGCATTTACCCCAATGGCTCATGGAGCTTTAACAGAGAGTGGCCATCTTGGTTGCATCCTAGATCTGCCATCCCCCACTTTCTGCTTTTCCTAAAAGCAATCTTCTTTCCCCTTCTTTTCAGTGTTAGATATTTTAATGGTAATTGTTAGAAATGGGGTGTCTGGTTGGCAGTGGTTTGCACCCTACCCAAGTAGGGACTCACTCTAGTCAGGGAGTCACACAGCTAAGAAGCCCCCTGCTCACCCCCTTGGTAGCTTGGCACAAGCATTCAGGCTTATCTCAGAGGCAATGTATGAAGTATTTGTACACACACACATAGTAACACAGCGAAACACTACAAAAGTAGTCCACATTAGTTTAGAAAAATAGCCAATATTTTTCTGAATAACACAAGACCAAAACGACCAAAATCCAACATACACAAGTCAAAATATCACTTGTTAAAAGATTAAGCAAGTTTAGTCCATAGAAATCAATGGTTGCTTCTGTATTAGCACAAAGTACCTTAGATCCATGAAAAAACAAAGAAGGTGCATGGCGCAGGGGAGGTGAGGTGCCGAAAAAGCAAAGCGATGTGTCAGTTCCTTACTACGCAGGGGAGGTGATCTGTCAGTTCCTTACTGCTAGGTAGGGGAGGTGATGAGTCAGTTCATTACTGGCAGGCGAGGAGATGCGCCGGTTCCTAACTGGCAGGTGAGGTGATGCGTCAGTTTCCAGACACGCAGCCTTGTTCCTTATTGCGTGTCTGTGAAAAATCGACACCCTGGGACGATGCGTCGAAAATTCAGATGCGCTGTGACAGTGGCGATGCAGGCACTGTGTCGATTTCACAGCCATGAGCAGGCGCTGCATCGATTCCAGGTGCTGCGTAAAAGTTGGAGCGGGTGCCATGGATGTCGGTGACACAGTGCTCAAGACTCAAGCTGCAGTGATTTTTCTGACACGCTGCAATGGCACGCTAGAGCCTGTTGTAAAAGCCGCGGTCGGTGCGTCGATAAAACAGGCCGTGGGAGTTGATGCATGGATGTTCTCCCTAAGCTCACCAGGTTACACTTCCAAGGGCCCGGGACCTGGATTTGGTACCACTTGGCAATACAGACTGTCAGCAGAAGAACCCAGGCCCTGGTAGGTGAAGTCTTTGATGGCCCTGGGACTTATTACCAGGAAGCAAGCTCAACTCAAGCCCTTGGAGAACCTTGGAAGCAGGATACAGAAAGCAAAGTCCAGTCCTTTCACACCCGGGGCAGAAGCAGCAGGCCAGCACAACAACAGGCAGAGTGGCAGTCCCTCCCGCAGCATCCAGCTCTTCTTCCTAACAGAATATACTCAGTCCAGAAGTGTTCTTATTTTGGGGTGTCAGAGGTCCAATACTTATATTCCCTTCTGCCTTTGAAGTAGGCAAACTTTAAAGGAAAGTCTTTGTAGTGCACAAGACCCTGCCTTTCCCTGACCTAGCTCCAGACACACTATAGTGGGGTGGAGACAGCTTTGTGTGAGGACAGGCACAGCCCTACTCTGGTGTCAGGGACAACTCCTCCCACCACTCTTGCTCAGAAAGTCCCATTAGCCTGGTGATGGCCCATCAGGATATGCAAGGTACACCTCAGCTCCCTTTGTGTGACTGTCTAGAGTGAATGCACAAGAGCCCAACTGTCAGCCAACCCAGACATGTATTCTACAGGCAGAGGCCCAGAATTGTTAAGCAAGAAACTGCCCACTTTCTAAAAGTGGCATTTTCAAACACACAATTTAAAAATCAACTTCACCAAAAGATGTATTTTTAAATTGTGAGTTCAGAGACCCCAAACCTCAAATCTCTATCTTCTCCCAATGGGAAATTACACTCAAAATATATTTCAAGGCAATCCCTATGTTACCCTATAGGAGAGATAGTCCTTGCAATAGTGAAAAATGAAATTAGCAGTATTTCACTATTAGGACATGTAAAACATGCCAGTACATGTCCTACCTTTTAAATACACTGCACTCTGCCCATGGGGCTGCCTTGGACCTACCTTAGGGGCGAGTTACATGTAATAAAAGGGATGGTTTGGGCCTGGCAAGTGGGTGCACTTGCCAGGTCGAAATGGCAGTTTAAATCTGCACTCACAGACACAGGAGTGGCAGGTCTGAGATGTTTGCAGGGCTACTCATATGGGTGTCACAATCAGTGCTGCAGGTCCACTAGTAGCATTTGATTTATAGGCCCTGAGCACACCTGGTGCACTTTACTAGGGACTTACGAGTGAATCAAGTATGCCAATCATGGATAAATCAATCAGCAATGCAATTTAGTCAGAGAGAATATGCACTTTAGCACTGGTTAGCAGTGTTAAAGTGCCCAGAGTCCTAAAGTCAACAAAAACCGATCAGAAAAAATATTAGGCAGAAGGCAAAAAGCTTGGGGATAATCCTGCAAAAACGGCAAGGTCCAACAGTATTCTCTTCTGCATAGTCGTGACGACATAAGCACTATAATAAGTTAATAAAAAACACATGGTTTTCATTTCTTCTAACTTGCTTGTTATGCAGCACATCATTCCTCAGCCCTTAGGTCTGTAAATAATAGGTGCTACTAATACTCCATTTAGTGCTACTCAATTTACCTACTGCAGAATGATGGAGGACTACGTCATCCCTCCCGGGATTCAAGCTTATGACTATCAGGTCATATTATAGATCTCAGCAGCCAGCGCTTAACCCAATTGGCTATCTTTGTTTAATTTAGCACAATGTGAAAACCCCTTTTTTTGTTTCTTTTCACAACTTTTTGATAAGCGTATTCAAACATTCTTTCCTATTGTCCTCATAAGAGTCCACAGATGTTAGTTGTTATGTGCTGATTTTTACAATTTTACTAATCTTCACTCCCTGTCTATTCTATTCATGGTAGAAAACGTGGCAACGCTCCAGATTGTGTTAATAATCCTGACCTTTAAAAAGCCTTAGAACCATACTGAGCGATAAATTAAGCAGGCAATTGTAATAACCAGATAAATGGAGCTTCACTCCCCATGAAGAATTTTAAGATACATACGCGTTTTTTTCTGCTCTACTTAATCATCTGTATTTTCTAAAACAAACCTTATTTGTTAGGCCTATCATAAATCATCCCGAGGCGAACAGAAGCTGAAGGAATGAATCCTACTGAGTAGATGAAGGTAACATTGTTCATACATTTCTAAAATTATAGATCATTTTTATCAAGTCATGTCATGTTTTCTTCAGGAGGAGAAATGAACAGGCAATGGAAACAATTTTCAAGAATGTTGTTATAATATATGCAACAATATTTCAAGCAACTCCGTTTTTTTTAAATTTATTTCCCAACCTCTGTGGTACTGTTTGATTCCTTTTTCTCACTAGAATTACCTGTGTGCATAGAATTCTTGTTAACATGCAATGTTATCACTGCCTCTCTCACTTATAGTTCTAAAACATATGTACATAAAAACAGAAAATAAAATCTAACAAATCCCTGTACTTTACGTATGAGTCCCCATTTGGCTTGTGTGTAGCCTCTCAACTGTCTCACAATTCATTTTGATGACAAAAGATACAGTGGTGGCTAGCTTAAATAAAAAGTGGTGGGGGAACAAGGCCCACGACTTACCATAAATTCGGGAGCGGGAGCACGACTAGTGCGGCACCTCTCTTTGTTGTGTACGAGCAGGAAAAGGAAGGACTTCCTTTCTGCTTGTGGAAAGCAACTTCAACCAATCTGGGAGATTCTCTCATGCTGTGAAAGCAGCTCCAGAAATGATGGGAGCAGGCTCACCCAGCACTCATTTTGAGGCTTGGGGCCTGTGCCAGCAATCTCCAGGCTGTTTCACAGCCTTTGGATTGTTGGGTCTACAGTGCCCATGCCGGGCTGGCTGTCGCAAGACGGCCGGCCAATCCGACATGCGCACTGTAGACCAGTGTGGTCATCCTGAATTTGCTAGATTCAGCCCCACCCTCGCGCTGTACACAGCGCAACCGGAGTTGTGGCAAATAAAATGGCATTGACATGCCATTTTATTTATTTGTGTTTGCCTGCTGCCCTCGCAGCAGGTGGGAGATGCTCCTCCGCTCCTGAGGAGGAGCCGCCCCTGAAAAGATATTGGATCATGTATCAGACTCAAACTGACAATGACATGGCTAATGACATCATATATAACTGACAAATGAGCAAGCTCATTCATATCACTGATGAAATCACTTGCTATATTTTGTTCTTAACGTAAAGCATTGCATTGCAACAGTAATGAAACATGACGTCACTGGCATAGTGTTTGTGATGTCCTTTCTGATGTCCTAAATTATTTTATTACTGAGGTTTTGAAGTCACTGATGATATCATCTACAATGTTATAAGCTCCTTTGGGCTAGATACCTATCAGCATTCCCTTTTGTAGGGCTTTCTGTTACTTCCTTGCTAGGTTCTTGATATACAGATATTTGTACATACATACATACATACATACATACATACATTCATCAGTTATGGCATATGGCATATGAGAAGAGAGATCATGTTCAGTGGATAGGACTTGTTAAGTCCAGATGACTTATTAGCAATTGCCTTTCCTGAATTTTGCCTAGCTTTTGGAAGAAATTGTAATGCCACTACAATCATTGTTTACCAAGTGAGTCTATTTTGCATTTTTAGGTTGAGCCAAGGCACTGCATGTGCTGTTCTACTGGGCATACTGTATCCAGAATATGTGCTTCAAGCACCTCCCATCTTTCCTATTGGCTCCTGTTAGTGCCCTTCCTAAATTCCTGCTTTTGTTTGGTGGATATGCCTAATTAGGCCCATCTTTTGGTGTTTCGGACCCTCCCAGCCGACTGACCCTGTTACGTGTGGTCTTACTCTTTTTTATTCCTTCCTACGCATTCTTTTTTTTTGCTTTCCCTCGGTTCGTGTATAAGCACGGCACCCGCTTCACGGACTCCACGCTTCATGTTTTGGACAAGCTAGAATGTTTTATTTATTTGTATATGTTTGGTCACAATGCACATCTTTGGTCCACTAGCAATAAATCCAACCGATTGCATGTATATATCTGGTTCACCATGGTGTAGGGGCCACCTTTTGAATATGATGAACCCTACCCCCCCACACCACTCATCTCACATCCCACCTGCCTGCAGTGTTCACTTCTCCTGCCCTGCAGCTGGAAACCCCCCTTTCTCGCTCTTTCTTCCTACATGTTCCTCTAATTCCCTCTCTTTTCTGTCTCTGTCTCGCTCCTCCTCACATGTTGAAAACCGTGACTTCATAAACAGCTTTTACCCTCTCTTTCCTCTCCTTTCCTTAAATTGTTCCCCTGGGAAATGGAACCAAAAGAGAAAGAAACACTTTTTTTGCAAATGTTATCTTTTTCTGACATTTTCCTATTCCAAACTACCGCCTTGGGACAGAGAGAAAAGAAGAGTTCAAAATACAAAAAATAAATAAAAAAACGAAATAAAGCAAGACAGAGGGGTCGCATAGTAGCCAGATTTGTTTTATTCACACCCACACACATTAGAGCCACTTTAAAGGGTTTGCCAGCGAAGCACTACGTCACTTTTCGTGACGTACTGGTGGCGCAGGGGGCTGCTCCATATTTACAAGGAGAGGAAAAGCCACCCTGTGTGACTTTTCCTCTCCTTGTAAATACGGCCCCTTCACATGCAGCACTTTGCGGTGAAGGGGCGTTCCATGGGTGTTGCTGTAGGTGTTTCCACGCAACACTCATGGAACAAGACACATCTCCAGAATTACGAGAAATCGTAACTCTGGAGATGCGTCTGAAAGCTACGCCACCCTAGAGGTGGCGTAGCGAGGCGCACCGAGGAGAAATGTTTTCATTTCTCCTCGTTTTCCTCTTTCAATGCGTGCTGCATTCTGCAGCACGCATTGAAAGAGGAAAATGGTTGTAGTGATTGTTTTTGTGCAGGAAGGTTCCCCTTCCTGCACAAAAACAATCTCCCCACGACGCAGGCATGCTTGCACCATGGTGCAAGGGTGCCTGCGCATGGCTGCAGTTTGTGCGCCAGCGCAGGGGGAAGCACAAGGATGCAACATATTCTTGTAAATATGTCGCATCCCTGTGCTTCAAAACTAACGCAGCGCGGCGCAGCAAAATGACTTGCTGTACCCCGCTGCGTTAGTTCAACGTAAATCTGCCCCATTGTTTTCCCCTGGTGGGAAAGTGCACCATTCCTGGAAGTACTGCAATTCCTGGTTGATGAGTAGAATGGAAAACATTCAATGTGATCCTTATCAGCTTCCTTTGCCATGAGTTTAAACATGTGTTACAACATCCTGCTTGCTTAATGTTCCCAGCTCTTCTGCACATGCTTGAAGCCCTGAACACTCTCATGCTGCATACAGGTGGTAATCCCCTTGCTTTGAAACACAAAGATGAGTTTTAGGCTTTGCTTCAGCAGTGCCACAGAAATGAGGACGCATGCCCTCTGCCTCCCCAAACCCACCTTGCCTACAGTGTTTGGTTTTTATTTTTTTAAAGGCAGTGTCATGCTAGCAAATGAAATGGCTGCTTTAACAGATGTTTTTCCCCCCCAAAATGTACATGTGACTTGTTAACAGAAAAAAGAAGCAAAAACTCTTAAATCCACAAGCAAGAGTATTTTATTTATTTGTATATGTTTGGTCACAATGCACGTCTTTGATCCATTCTCAATAAATTCAACTGATTGCATGGATTTATTTGCCTCACCACGGTGTAGGGGCCCCCTTCTGAATATGATGAACCACACCCCGCCCCCTCATCACACTCATCTCACACCGCCCACCTCCCTACAGTGTTCACTTCTTCTGCTCTGCCGCTGGCAGCTGCCAACCCCTGTCTCTTTCTTCATCTTCCTCTTATTCCCTCTCTTTCTGTCTCTGTCTCGCTTCTCCTCACTTGCTGAAAAACATGACTTCAACAAGCAGCTCTTACACTTTCTTTCCTCTCCTTTCCTCTATCTGCTCCCAAGTGAAATGGATCCCAAAAAGAAAGAAACACTTTTGCTGCAAATGTAATATTTTTCAGACACTTTTTTATTCCAAAGTGCAGCCTTAGGACGGAGAGGAAAAAAAGGTTAAAAATAAGAACAATAAATAAAAAACTAAATAAAGCAAGACAGAGTGGTCGCAAATTGGACTGATTTGTTTTGTTCACACCCACACACATTAGAGCCACTTTACATAGTTTGCCAGTGATGCGCTACTTCCGTTTTCTCATCTTTCTTTTAGCAACATTGTTTTCCCCTGGTGGGGAAGTGCACCATTCCTGGAGGTACTGTAATACCTGGTTGATGCGCAGAGTGGAAAACATTTAATGTGATCCTTATCAGCTGATTTCCTTATTTCAGTTTATAAAATGTGTGCCCCGGCTCTGTGTTCAGGGATGTGGTCTTTTTAGACCATACTGCTTATGTTTTGTGAGAATATAAGCAATGAACATCGAAACGGGTCCCTTCCAGGTCCTGTAGTCATGTCCTTAACATTTCAGGCAAACACTCATTGATTTCTGAAAATTAAGTGCAAAAGCATTAAGGTAACCATGTTGTTCCTGGTTACATTTCATATGCTTTACGTAATCTTGCATTCCCTATGAGTGTTTGCTTTTTCTAGGATGTTGTTACTTTTTTTTTCAGGCAGTTTATTACTCCTGTCTCCCCTCCCTCATAACCTATTTCCCATTTTCTGGTTCTCCAGCGCCGCAATGTTATACGAATGGCAATAGTGCTATGCAAATATGATCACTTCACTGCAAATAAAAAGACAAATGTAAAAAGCATTGTCAACGCCAAGATCTCTAACTTTCACAAATGCAAGACTAATTACATTTCAAATGCTTGTTTAATATATTGTTGGTTCAATTTAAAAAAACTATACTTGTGTCAGAAGGAAATGGTCTGTTTGTGTTAGGGCCTGTGAAATGGGTGTGATATATGCAGGCAACTGTGTATTTCCTAAAAGGCACATATAGTTATGTAGGTCATGTCATATTATGAATTGTGTTGGGACAGGAATGTTCCCTGCATAAAATAGCATGTGCTTGTCTGACTACATGTGAATCTGTTGTTTTCATTTCGATTTGCCATCATGCTAATCAACCATGTGTGCAGGAGCCTGGGCATGTCCTTGACAATGCAAGGTCCAGGACCTGTCCTGTGACCAGAAAGGCCCCACCAAGCATGCACTCCAAGTGGGCAGATGACTATTGTACCTTTCCTAGAATGAACACATAAAGCTGTGTTGGCAGCGTACCATGTTTGTCAATCCCTAATATAGCCAGCCCTTTTTAGGTCGAGCCTCGAGTAGCGCGCAAGCGCTGCTAGGCGAAGACTTTAAGTAAGGGGGTTTCAGAATCAGTCCAAACGCTCGTGCGTCGTGGCTGGCCTTTTTGGGATGGTTACGCGCGGCAGACATGTGTTTCCAATTATCGTGCCCAGACGCGTGTGCGATAATTGGAAAAACATGCCGGCAAAAGGCCATGACGCACGAGCGTCTGGTCAGCTGAGCAGGCTGCCGCGCCGCTGGCCCCCGCTCCTCTCTTGTTTCACCTTTGCCTCAGTGCCCTGGTTTCCTCCCACTACAATGCCCCCTGTCGCCTTCCAATGGAACATCCTGTCTCGCGACGACCTGCTCACTCTCGCGGGACACGAGGCCTAAGCTCGCGCGCTGCCCCTTCAGTCCCTCGCAGGTCGTAGAGCTCCGCTGTGACGTCATGGCCGGGATTCCGTCGCCTGCTTCGCTGCACGGATCGTTGGTTTCATGGTGGCTGTTGCCGGGCGCTGAGAGCTAGAGTGCCGGGGTGAGGAGCGAGGGGAAACGGGAGGGACTCTGCAGGGCAGTCAGTGGTAGTGATTAAACTGGGGCGGTTGGTGTGGGTCATAGACTCACAACGGCATAGCTCGCGCCTGATTACACTGGCAGTCGGGCATTCCTCTGATCCGTGGTCTGTGATCGGAAGGAACACTGGGGCCTTTGCCACCCGTGTCCACCTCTCTCTGTCGGGGTGGCCGCATGCTCTCCCAGGGACTGCCGCTGTCTTTGTTTCTGGTGCGGAGCCCGGTCCAGCCTGGGATACAAGCCTTATAGCTGAGGTCGAAGGGCACCGGAGATCGCCAGAGCAAACGAATACAGACAGTGGGCGTCTCCCCTGTCAGTACCGCTCTCCCTCTCTCTGCATTCCCAATCTCTCTTTACCTTACTTCTCTCTGTACCCCATCCCTGTCTTTGCTTCCCTTCTCCCTCGTTTTCACCTCTCTCGCTATACAATTAACTTTACCTCTCTGTCCTACTTTCCCCTGCCTCCTCCAATGTCCCTCACTCTGCAGCACCAGAGGTCACCGTATGACCAGAGACATGTACCCACAGAAAGAAAAGGGTGGGACTACAATTAGGAAGAAAAATATCAGATTTCTCCCATTGAATGATTAACATCCTCAAAGCAGTGCTTTAACTTTGCAGCAAGAAATCCAGCTGTGAAAGCTTTTTTAAATAGATTAATATCGTGCAATTAAAATACAATTTCAAGCAATATCGTATAGGTCTTAGTGAATCAGCCACTAAGCTACGTTTAATTTCTTTACTAGACTGGGAAGAACAGACATGTTGGACACCTAAGATCTTGAAAGCCTATTAAAAAAAAAATCTAGATCTCAGTGCAAAAAAAAAATAAGTTTCATCAATACTTGCTCAAGCTTCTTTTTACACTGTTTAGCTGGTGGAAGCCTGGTAGATTTATCTTTCGGTTGTTTTTCTGTGCTCCAACTTCTGCAAGTTTTAACATATAACTCAATACTGTTTATTAACATGAGGGCTTGGATGATATGAAAATGGATAATAAGATTAAAGTGTTCCAAACAGAGTGTCGCAATATATATATTGCTTGGAGCCCCAAAATACTTAAGATGGTACTGAGTTTTGTTGCAGATTGCTCCTGTTCACTAGAGAACAGTGCCTCTGGACCCTGCAGCACCCCGGGCACCTATGAAGAACAAAAAAAAGACCTTTAACAAAAGGCACACTAGGCCTGCAATTTCCCATACCCAAAAACTTAAGACTAGCGCAGCTACTCCATAAACCTTTGAGCAGAGCTGATCTTGTGAAACATACCATCTACCAACCGTCAAATATTTTCCAAATGTAATGCACAGGTAGGTGTCCCCTTCTAACTGGTTCCTATACGGATGACACTTAATTCCTAACATGTAATTATTTTGTCGAGTATTTCTAGTACAAATTCTCAAACAATCAAATCAATTAAAAATATTTTACATTAAAATGCAAAAGAAAGCAGCATGATCCAGCAGCATGCGTTTAACAGGTCCTAATCCCTCACATTCGGGTGAAAAGTCATCTGCATGTGATATACAGATAAGCACCGCAACAGCCTGCATACCTGAAAGGCCTGCGCTTGGCTCCTCTCCTTAACTGTCCTTGAATACTTCTGTTATTCTTGATGGGAGGTAAGGGAAGGAATGAACGGGGCGAGTAGGAAGAGGGACGGTATATCAGATGTTAGAAGGCAAGGGACTACACTGGAGGCTGACTGCAAGCCGCTCTGGCTGGTCATCTACACTGCTTCTGCAGTGGGGGCACCCCTTACTATAAGTATGACCATAGAGTAATTATCATTCTGTGTTAACCTTGGCTTTCCCCGTCACTGCCTCCCACCACTCGGCAGCACCGACTTTGGCTAAGACTCGACTGGATCTTTCAATCAATCAAGTTGTACTTGTATAGCAAACTTATCACCCGAGAGGGTAGCCAGGCGCTCTGCTGCAGGTTTCAGTCAAAGAGCCATGACTTGAGTCCCTTCCTGAAATGGATCAACGAGGTGGAGGGGGAGGGCGTTCCAGGATTTGGCGTTAAGGTGGGAGAAAGAGAGTCCTTCGGTTTCCAATGGGTGGACCGAGAGTGGTGTGGTCTTCCTCGAGCACCCCTGCAGGTCAACAGATCCTCAGAGACCACTGAAGACAGGCAATGGCGCCTACGTCGAACCCTGGCTATCTAGAATTTATAGAGATATAGGATGACTGAGAAGCAGACAATTATGCAGTCCCGGTCATCCTCTGATAAAGGTCAGGGGCTGATGGAGTCCAGTAGTGTAACACCAGAAAAACTGACCATTGGTAAACCAAACAAGCATTGGCATAGCCAATAGGTCTCGCCTTTGGAACCTTATAAGTATTTAGTTATGCAGTACAATATCCTTAGTGCAACAACATCAACTGTTGCATGTCTAAACACTTATAAGGTCCGAAAGGCGAGACCTATTGGCTATGCCAATGCTTGTTATGTGTTTTAGTGAGCGTGAGGATTACTGACCCTTCTCGTGTACAGTTCAGCTGTCATGTGAAATCCATTGCACCAATATTGTGTGTGTGTGTGCGCTGTGGGCATGTATACCATGCATGCAAAACATGTCTGGTAGTACAACTCTAGGTGTGTGAGGATGAGAGTGTCTTGGATCTGGTTTGACATGGCAAAAGACAGAGGATGAGGATAGCTTCCCAAGACAGTGAAAATATTCTGCATGCATTTGTGTGGCTGAAGGATGTAAATCTAGACATTGACATGGTGAGAATAGAGACTATGCTACCTTTAGAAATCTCATCAAGATTTTGTTAGTGAGGGGCTGCTGATTAGTCCATCCTGAGCACTGCCATTTGGTGATATTGAGGTGAGGCATGGGAATGCAGCATCTATTGTTCAATGTGAGGAAGTTTCTAGATGAGGCCTGCCCTTTTTATGTCCTTGTTTACTACTTCAAGAAGGCTGGTGACAGCCTAGTGCAAACAAGTCACTCTTCATTGTGCTAATGTTGTGGAGCTCCTGCTTTGAAGCATCCTCAGTGCAACCTGCTGCGAAAAGCATCACTTTACATAAAGGTTGTTTCTATAGAGCATCCCGAGAAAGGCACTTGAAAGAGAGCCACCACAAACTGGTTCTGAAGTTTGAGACAGTGAATGTACATCCCCTGTCTAGAAAACATAAATAAAAGTGGGAACTAAACCACGCCACTCTGTCCAATTCCAAGTTCTTCATGACCAAGGTAGGGAGTGCTGCATGGAGTACTCGAAGAAGTGCTGTCATAATGGCTGATATCTGCTTGACAGTCAGTTTTCCAGAAGTGAGGGAACATGGCCGGAACTCTGTACTTTCTGCTATAGGATCTGGGGGCATGCTTACTGCCTAGGTGCCTGCCTGCTTAGAGAAGAAAGGAGTATGCCTGTCCCTGCAGGAGGAAAGATTATGCAAGAGAAGAAGTTCATTTTGTCCCTGGAATGGGGAACACCCAGAGAAAGCGAACTGCCTTAGAGACTGCTTCAGGGGTGACCCCAGCTGCCAGGTCTCACTCCATGATTTTTCTCAGGAGCTGCTCCCAAAAAACTACTCACATACCATAATTTACATGCCCCAGATCGCTGCTGTGGGACTTAATTTGGAGCTGCAGTTGCCAAAGTCAGGGAAAACCACAATACTGCTGAAGGAGAGCCGATTGTCCTAAGAAGGTTGCAGTTGCCAGGAGCACATGCCTCCAGAGGCATTGCCCCAGAGCAGAATCACAGCTACTTTGCAGAAGGATTGGTTTGCATATGCCCAGGGGAGAGTCAGGGGAAAATCTACCTGGCTCCAGCCCAGGAGAACGGTGCCACTGCTGAAGTGCTGGGAGCACTATCTTAAACTCTGTTGTGGTGCATTACTCAACATTACATAAATGTTTCTTGCAGCCACAGTTAGTGCATGCAAAGCCAGGCAGCCATGTCTCTTTCTGCACTTATATAGCATGCATGCCTATTTAATTGGGCTTCCTATATAGAAAATATACCAGCCTTAAGCATAGCAAAAGCTATACAGAAGCACGAGAACATAGAAAATACTTTTCTTTACAGCTAGCTCAACTAAGTAAGATGAAATCAGTGATTGCCACATTTAGTAAGGCTTCTTATTGATAACATTTTTGTTATAGTTCTGTCATTTAAAGGAAAGGGAATTGTCTGTAGTATAATGGCTGAAGTGTAATTCTTTTAGGATTTTATTCTAGCAAACTGAGATTGTATTGGTTTTATGAACATAGCTCTTTTATTCGTTTTGCAAGATGATATGTTCCAACAATATGTAATTTGGTAGACATTCTTTTATGGCCTACCTGCAGACTGATGGTTGCTGCATCTGCCACAGGATAATGATCCTTCCGATACCCCCGGCCTGAAGCTGAGTACAGACTGCATGTTTGTTATTGATGGGATCCCTTTTTTCCTCCCTGGTTCTCTCTTGCTTAGTTGTTCATTACTGCTCATTTTTGACTGTTTGTTATTCGAGCCCACCCATTGGTGGTACAGCATTACAAATCCCTCTCCACCCTCTCTAGCCGAGTATCCAGCCGAGGTACGCTTTGCATGATTGCTTTCCCCACAGCGACGGGCCCCCTTTTTCGCCCTATCCTGCTTCATTCCCCCTCTCCCCCCTGCCAGAGCGCTGCTACACCTAATGCTGAGACATGGTATGCTCTGCTTCTATACCCAGTTGCCCTTTCCCCTGGTTATTGGTGTCCAAAGGGGCCCACTTGCGGCCCTTCTCCCTTTTCTCCTCGGCTTGCCCGACCCCTCATTCCTGCCACAGTACTGAGCCCTCCACAGGACTTACTTCCCACTGCCATCATTCCCCCTCAACCACTGGGCCTAGAGGCCTCCCAGATGCTATGACCCCTCAGGTTTAGACTCGTCGACTACAGTTGACAGGCCACGCTAAACAGTGCTTTTGATTGTATAACTGATATTTGTTTCTTTTACATTGCTGTGGTTATTTGTGCATTGTTCTCTCCCCCCCACCACTGGTTTCTTTTTTTCTCCGTTCTCTTTTCCCCTCCTTTTTTCCTCTCTCTTTTGTCTTATTCCTTATTCTTTTTTCTTTCTTGTGTTTCGGTTGGGCACCTTCTCTGTTTTGCTCATTGTCCCTACTGATTCCCCCTCCTACCTCCCTCTGAGACCCGATGCCACCACCTTCCTTCTCTTTTTGCATACCGAGGACTGTCCCGCAGGTCCTAATGGGCCACCCCGCCCATCCAACACTGTATACAGTCCCTGGACTCCCTCTAGGGTTTTGCGAACTCCATGTCCCTGCATTCACCCTTGAATGTCCTCTCTCGAAGTCAATAGTCTTACGCATTGCATCAAGCACAATAAAGTGCTCTCCTACCTCAGTGCTAAACACACTGACATTGCCCTCCTCCAGGACACACACCTCACTGAGGCAGAATCGGAGAAGATCAAGAGGGACTGGGTGGGCAAAGTTATCCATTGCTGCTGTAACCCAGGGGCTGGCAATGACTCATCGGCCTCTCAGAAACGTGGTGTAGTGATCTTAATACAGAGGTCACTGCCCCATGTGGTGCTCAAGACCTGGGTCGATCCGGAGGGCCGATACGCATTTGTCAAACTGAAAATAAATGGGACGATACTATGCATAGGCTCGGTGTACGTGCCCATTGGCCTGAAGCATGTATTTCTTCTCCAGCTCATCTGTGTGCTGACAGAGATAGACACAGCCAAAATCCTGATGGGTGGTGATAGGAACCTTGCCTGAGACACAGTATTGGATCACACCAGCCCTATTGACACTCCCAACAATGCAGATAGAGCCCGACTTAGGGACATCAGGGATGACCATTGCCTTTGCGATGTATGGCATCTCTGACACCCAGCGGACTGGGAATTCACATACCTGTCACCAGTGCATAAGCAAAAAGAACAAATGATGGGCGGAATGCTGAACCAATCAAACATTCACCCCCAGTCACAGATCTGGGTTTAATCCATCATTTTCTTGCTCACCACGCCACCCCAGTTTGGACCCAGCCATATGCAAATCAGTCTTGACCCTGCTCCCCCTGGGAACAGTCCAGCCCAAACTGCCAAGCCAGGTCGTTCCTGGACCGGAAACAAGCATCCTGGGATCAGTTTTGGGGTATCAACCCTGTTCAGCCAAGCTTGCTTGAATCCAGTGGCACAGTGAGCAAGGGAGCCACGTCTGGGCATACCCTTCCCACTTAGGGCGACAAAAGCAAAAATAACAGATGATGGACGGAATGCTGAACCAGTCAAACATTCACCACCAGTCACAGATCTGGAATTAATCCATAGTTTTTTTGCTCACTATGCCACCCCAATTTAGACCCAGCCATATACAAATCATTCTTAACCCTGCTCCCCATGGGAACAGTCCAGCCCAAACTGCCAAGCCAGGTCCTCCCTGGACCGGAAACAAGCATCCTGGGACCGATTTTGGGGTATCACCCCTCATCAACCAAGCTAGCTTGAATCCAGTGGCACAGTGAGCAGTGGACCCACGTCAGGGCATACCCTTTCAACTTAGGGCGACAAAAGAAAAAAGAACAGTTGATGGATGGAATGCTGAACCAATCAAACATTCATCACGGTTCACAGATCTGGGTTTAATCCATTGTTTCAGTGCTCACTATGCCACCCCAGTTTGGATCCAGCCATATGAAAATCAGTCTTGACCCTGCTCCCCATGGGAACAGTCCAGCCCGAAATGCCAAGCCAGGTCCTCCCTGGACCAGAAACAAGCATCCTGGGACCTGTTTCCGTGTATCTCTTATTAACCAATGTAGCTGAATCCAGTTGCACAGTGAGCACTGGACCCACACATGGGCATACGTTTAGGGTGATAAAAGCCCCAGTCCCCAGTGCATGGCATGCGATTGTGGCTGGACTTCTTGAAGGCGTACCCCTTACTTCCCGTTCTCTGCGAGTCTTCCAAACCGGAGGGCGTGATATTGGTCCACTACCCGATTGCGTTACAGGCTGATCTGGGCCTGTTGCAGCCTATTTGCAAACCCAGGTGCCTCAACTTGTCCCTCTACAACCTACTGGCGGGTAAGAGCCAGCTCAAAGACCACGTACGCACTTACCGTGCACACAATGACGACTTGGTTGACTCAGCCCTGACCTTATGGGCGATGGCAAAGGTGACCATTAGGGGGCAGCTGATGAGGGATGCTGCCCTGTCCAACAAGCAAATGGAAGAGAGGCAGAAGGCGTTGGAAGTGGATATCACCCGACTCACATGCACCTACATGACCCACCCTTCTGCAAAAACTAGCCTGGATCTCAATACCCTCTTTACCTCCGAAGCCAAATATGCACTCCAGAAGTTGAAATGCTGGCATTATGAACAGGGGGGGAAGCAGAATGGCTACTGGTGGCACAGCTTAGGCAGAGGGAGGCTGGAACGGCTGTACCCGCATTTACCACCGGCTCGCAGGCACTGGTTACCAAGCCAACAGGAAATTGCTGATGCATTTGCATCCTACTATAAGGTCTACTCCCTGCAAGCTATCCCAGAAGTGACGCAGATGGATGCCTTCCTGGATAGAGTTCACTTACCCTGCCTTATGGAAGAAGGCAGTACACTGCTTCAGGATGCAATCACCAAGGAAGAGATTGTGAAGGCCATCTCGAACTTGTCCTATCACAAAGCCTAGGGTGAGGACGGCTTCCCGGTGGACTTCTCCAAATGGACTAAATCTGAGGTGGAGGACCTTCTCCATGGAGCTTTCACACAGGCAGACCGTACGGGTTCCTTGTGCTCGTTATTCAACAGGGCGCTGATATCAGTTCTCCTCAAAACAGGGAAGAAGCCACTCCTCTGCAGCAGCTATTGCCCCATATCTCTGCTTAATGGGGATGTAAAAATACTGATCGCATATTGGCCACCCGCCACAAGCGAGTCCTCCCCTCTGTTATTCACCATTTGCAAGTGGGGTTTGTCCCAGGCCACTCGTCGTGCAACCATCGCTGCACGCTGGCCCACATGGTCTAGTTAGCAGCAGACCTCCTGGACGAGGCCTTGGTACTGTCGTTGGACGCCAAGAAAGCCTTCGACATGATAGAATGGGACTACCTGTTTGCCACACTCTAAACATTTGGCCTTGGTGAAGATTTAATCTCCAGAGTGCTTTAGCTCAATAGGTCTCCATCGGCACAGGTCAACAGTGTCTTTCTTTCCGACACTCTCCTCCCCTGCTGTTTCTCCTTGTGACGGAGCCACTAGCAGCTTCTTTGCACCAATCAGACCAGATCATAGGTATACCCATGCCCGGAGGTCCTTCGATGCTGTATCTATACGCGGATGACATCTTACTTACCCTATCAGCCCTGCATTCCTCCATACCCGCAGCATACTGGAGCTCATTGATGCCTTTGGTGAGATATCTGGCTACAAAGTGAACTGGGGAAAGCTCCTCTTGTTGGACGCGCACCAGCATGACAAGGCTCCTAAACATTGATGGTATGGGCCAGTGGTGCAGGGCCAGAATCCTTACCATCACACATCTGCTCTCTCACAGCATACTCAAATCCTTCAGGGAGCTATTGGTAGAATTCGCCTGGCACTTACTCTATTGATGCTACGTCATTGCCTCACTCAGCAATCTAGTCCTCCAGCTCTGGACCATCCCCCATCTCTACTCCCAGCCGGAAATAGCCAGCCTAAGGACAGCCTGGCAGTCTTGCCTGCAAGTGGAGTATGAAGAGGAGGACTGGGCTGGAGAGTTTGGGAAGCCCAGAGGAAACTCTGCCTTTTTAAGATCTACCGGAGTTGGCACTGGACACTGACGCGGCTTCAGGCTGCAGGGCTGCTGCCTCACTCTACCTGCTGGTGGTGCTTACACATGCTATGTGATATTACTACACTGCCCTGCTATTCGCCCTTTCTGGACAGCGGTGGGGTCCACACTTCGAGAATCGATGGATGTTCCCTCGCCACTCCCAATCACCCTGATTCTTCGCCATGACCTGGCAGATCTTCCCAGCTGACAGGCCATGCCTGCCTCCTCCTCATCACCACTCTTACGGCTGCCAAGATCTGTATCCTGCGACATTGGTGCTCCCCACAACTACCGTTGCATGAGGAATGGCTCAGTACAAAAGTGGATCCTATGACTAGGTCATTTGCAACCTGATGGACAAGGCCAACTTTTTTCTCTTACATGGTCCTCCTATCTCGACCCCACCCCCAACATGCCCTGACTTGCTCTGACTCATGACATTTCCCCTCCGAAAGCCCATTGCCTGTCGTTGTGTTCCCCTCCCCCCTCTGTTTTATTATCCACAGACATCACACAATGGTCCCACCCTCTGCTCTTCCCCCATGTTTCATTGTTTTGTCTTTATTCACCCCCTTTATTTCTTTATCTTCCCTCTATCCTCTCCTCCTTTTCTTGCCTCCTTCTCCCCCTGTCTTTTTTCTCTCTCGTTTCCTTCATCTGCATCCTACCCACCCCTATCTGCTAAATTTGTTTGATACAAGTGCATGTACCAAATTTTCTTGTTTTCAACTCACCCTGGACTTTGTGTTGGACTGTTTTCACTGTTGTTCCTCGGACATTTATTAATGCCGATAAAAATGACTGCAACAAAAAAAAAGAAAAACATCCCCTTAATTCACTTTTTATCCATCTTTAATTTTATGTTATGACCCCTCAGATTATCTGTCCCTGCTTTCAGCTACTATAGCTGCTGCACAGGGGCCGAGGAGTAATGTGGGAGCCATATATAACATGGCTTCTCCTCCCGGACCCAAATGTGAAAAAATAACAAACTTTCCTGCCACCCTTAAATAACCCTCATCACTTCCCCTGCCTTCTTTCCCTCCTGCAGCTGTGCTTTTTGCTTTCAGTCAAAGAAGCAGGCAAGCAGCGATGCGCTGACAGACTCTAAGAGAGCCTTGTCAGCCAGCTCTGGAAGGCCTTTATGACGTAGCAACAGTGGGCATCTGATTTCGTTATCTACTGCTTCTACATCATAGCAGATATACTTGAGTGTTTAGAATTAGGTGGTGAGGTATGGGCAACACATAATAGCTCTGCATTGTTATTAATAATGTATCTATCTGTGCGTCTGGGTGTGTGACCATAGCAAACTGTTTTTCATTTTAAGTTTTAACAACAGCATCATTTCTGCTTAGATGTAACTCAAGGTGCTTAGTGATGATTGAGAAGGTGAGCCTTTCTGTACAACTGTGAATCTCCGATTAATATATTTATTTATATTTGATATGGACTGAATTCTCCACTTCTTCACTATTGGATGTACTTTTGGATCACATTGTGAATGGGTGTTCTGATGTTTGACACTTGTATATGGTTTTGGATTTCACTGGGTGTTCATTATGATATATTAATCTATTTGGTATACGGTAAATGTATACAGTCTGTTAATAACATGATGCATGGGATGTGCATAGGTATGCACGATGGACCAACACATATATGGTATATGAGTACCAATATTTGTCTCATCCACCGGAGCACTATTTAATATTTAATTTATGATCTTCTGCAATATTGCCTTAAGTTCTAGTTACAGAACTTTCTTTTTTTGGGAGTTTTGAAATTTGCATGAGTAATTGACTTGAAAGAAGTCAATTAGAATTCTATAAAAGCAATTATTTTGTGAACTATGTGGTTTTCATCCCTGATGTAGTCAGTTATGATGAAACACGTGTTGGCTAGAATGAAAGGGAAAAAAAAGGAACACTGTATGACTCTTCAGAGATCATGATGTTTCTGTTTCTTGAACATGATATACCTTGAAAAAACAGGAGGCGTTTGGCAAAACAGGAAGCTTGTTTAATTAAACAGTGTGGCCAGGAGAACAGTTACAGGCATTGGGGCTGAGGATTGTCTCAACTATCGATCTGAAATGAGTTTTTATACAATTTATTGAATGCCATAAAATAGTGGTGGCGATCCTTTTCTTGGTAAGGAATGTGAACCTCTGTCTTTGGAATCATAAACTAACGTATTCAATGAGCAATGTAGGTGGGCCTCGACTTTGCGTGGACACAATGAGGCCAGTGGGTAATGTGTCCAGATGCCCAGCATGAGGAGCGCATGATCACTGCGTGTACTGTGTTTGTTGTGTCCTGATTGGCTATGTGTTCCTAACTTAATGTGAAATCTGACATTATGGTGCTTTGGGAAAGTGTGTAACCCCCAGCCATGTGTGCTTTATTGGGGCCAATCTCCCTGGACCATTGTGGTGCCGCTGTGCCTATCTGTGGGATTGATGGGGGGGTTTCCTGTACATGCATTTGTCTGCCGGCTATGTGCCATCCCATCTGTGACCTGTCAATCCTGACTACGTATTTCTGAGTAAGGGTTTGACGTGGAGTTCAAACAGGAAAATTTGTCAATGAAGATGCAACTTTGTTTTTATAAATGAATGTATTGTTATTCATATTGACATCGACTTTTTCAATATTGACATTTCTGTTATATGACTGAAGAGGAGTGCTCGAGGAATCATTCATATGACTGAAGAGGAGTGCTGGAGGAATTATTGTTGAACTACTGTGGCATAACCTATCATAGATTTCAAAACCTCAGTACAAATACGTATTTTTGCATTTACTTTTCAGTATGTCTTAGCTAGAGTACAAACATTAATTTTATTATGACGTGGACTGAAAACCTGGCTTTAATTCTGCCTTTAACATATTTTAGCTAGTAATCTAAAAATACATCACAACACATACATTTCAAAAGACATTTTCCAATAGTTTGCTTCAATGCCCAACCACTTTACAGTGTGACTGCAGAGAATTTAAGGCCGAACACAATGTAGAGCAAGCTGGATACAGGAACCAGGTTCGTCCTGGTGGAAGGTTTACTTTCTGACTTAAAAATATTTGGGGTGTAAAAGTGGTCATCGGTGAGTCGTCGGCGGGGCAGGCTAGATCTGAAATGGGGCACAACAAAGGCGGATTGCTGAAGAGTGGAATCCCGATGCGGTCATCTATAAAGGCAGTAAAACAAGCCGGCGAAGAATGTGCCTGGGAAGGCTTCATATTGATCAGGTTCTGTTCGGCATGGGTCCTGATGAAGCCTTCTATGTTTCTGGAAGTCATATCTCCTTCAGTGGGGCAAACTAGCAAGTTGAGGCTGAGGTTAACTGGCAATTTACCATCAACAACTGCAGCTCTGATGTCAATCCTGGTCTCTGTCGGTTCTCCAGGCAGAAAGCTGCCAAAAGATTCTAAATCCCACCTCTTATAGTTTAGAGACACGACAAGTAAACTTTAACACCAGCCAAGGGTCCAGGACCTGCGGGGCCCCACTTGGGGGTTAGGACTCACTCCAACAGAGGCCAGCAGCAAGGTCCAGGGCAGGTCTAGTTAAAACTGGTCAGCTGGGCAGTTGTAGGGAGAGAGGCCACTGCAAGCTTGTTGGGTCCCTGTTGCTCAAACATGAGGCCAGCCAACTGACCCTTGGAGTCACTGTTTGGGTCCTGGGTGCAAGGCAAGCAGGACAGTCTTCATTCATGTTCTTCAGACAGCAGGGCAGTCCTTTGTCTGATTCCTCACCTGTGCAGGAGTGTTCTAATGAGAGGTCTGTGGGATCTACTTTCATGCCCAGTGTCAGCCTGTGATTGGAGGACAAGCCTTTGTCCACCCCCTAAAGCAGTTCTGGACAGTTCCTCCCCTCCCACTGGATTTGGTGCCAGCCTGACTAGAGAGACAAAGGAGAGGCAGGCCTAGGTGCGAGCTCCATCTGCCAGTGACAAGATAGGCATTGTTTGAAGCTCAGGAAGAGGCTGGGCAATTCCCTCCCCAGCATTCCCGACAAGGGAAGAGTCCGACTCCCCACACCAAAAGCCCTTGATCCACTGTCAGGGAGCAATGCACATCTCACTGTAGGGTAGTTATCAGGGTCAGGTGACAGCTGGACCTCCGGTTTCAGCTTATGTACCGCCAGGGGTACCGACGGACAGAGCGGTGCCCCCCCCCCCTTCCCTGAGCTGTCGCCAGGTTGAGGTGAGGTTTCTTATCCGTACACCACGGGTACTACCAGTAAATCTTAACTGAAAATAGCAGGATTACTGGTTTTGTATTCTTTATATTTCATTACTCTTTCATCACCATTCACTATTTTCGCAGTAGCATTTCTATAGGTCCTGATGAAAGCCTTGACACCTTCCAGGTCTCCCAGGCTGAAACATGTAGACCACTTTTCGTCCGACACATACAGTTTTAAATCCATACTGCAAGTGCACTGTTTTTAATCCTGGCAATCGGGAACGAGCTAATAAAGGCAACTTCTTCGCTCCCGGTAGCTAGTTTTAATACTACTACCCGCACAGTTAGATATTTTTTGTTGCGCTGCGCCCCCACCCGAACCTGATTTACTCTCTCTCATCTGTTGGATTTAGTACATCCCTAATAGAGTAGGAATAAAACATCCCTGAGCTCTTTCCTCTCAGAGAGGGAATTGTAGCCCTTGGCGGGACTAGGTATTCTCACCAAGTTGAGAATCCCAGCTGATGAAGCATGCCATCTTTGGTGGGTGAGGGATTTCGTCCTAAAAGGGATTCCCCCACTGGTCTCTCTCATTAACCTATAGTGCCTCTGTCTGTTTGTTTTGTTACCACAGACCCAAGGATTTCTTTGTTGTTCTTTGAGTCATTGTTTGGGGACTTAATCCTTGCTGGTCTTTAAACTTTCCCTTGGACCCTCCTCTAACTGTCTTTTTGTTAGACAGCTGGACACTGTTAGGAAAGCCTTTTGGTTTTAGGCAGGAAAAAGACAACTTTGTAAAAGTGCATTTTCAAAAATAGTAATATAAAATCCAACTTGACCATTAAGTTGCATTTTAAATACTAGTAAAATGAGTGCTTAAACCCTTTTTCTAGCTATTCCCAAACTCAATTAAGCACTTATTAATGGTAATAGTGTAAACCAGTGTTAACTTATGGGAGAGCCAGCCTTGCCATAGTGAAACACGAATCTGGAGGTGTTTCCCTGTCAGGACAAGAAAAAAGGTAAATACACACCTTCTACATTTTAAATACCATGTACCCTGCCTTATGGGATTTTAAGCTTATTTTAGGAGTGACTTATTAGTATTAAAATATGTGGTTTAGGCCTAGTAAAAGGTATATTTTGCCAGGTCAAAATGGCAGTTTACAACTGCATACACAGGCCTGGAGACATGTTCTGCAGCCCTACTGTGGTGGGTGTCACAATGGGTGCTGCAGCCTACTAGTAGCATTTAATGTGCAGGCAATGGGTACAGGTCGTACCATAATCTAGGGACTTCAAAGCAAATTAACTGTGACAATCAAATTTATACCAATTGTACCATATTTGAAAAGGATGGCACAAGCACTTTACCCTTGGTTTGAAGGGGTAAAGTGCACAGACTTCTACAGTCAATAAAAACAGGGTTCAGTGAAAAGGTAAAAAATCCCGAGTGACCCTACAGGAAGGGCAAATTTCCAACACTAGCGTATGACAAGAAATGTACAGTAAGTCAAGCTGAGGGTTCCTGAGTCTCTGGAGGTAATGTAGAATGATCGTGGAAGGAGGTGGAGGCCTGGTCCAGTTTGTGTGCTATTTCATGGAAGGCACATCAATTACAAACACATATGGTGTTGTTTTAAAAATATAGACGTTTTCTGATCTAACGACAATAACAAGAAATATTTGGAAGTTTTCTGTCATTTCAAGTGCTACAAATGGATGTCAGATTCTAGTAATTTGACATTAAATATCTCTATGGAGTGCTGGTGCTCTCCATTAATAGTACAATACTTCTGCTGAGAAGTGCAGACATTGCATAATTTTATGCCAGCCCTGATCAGTCAATTCATGCATGCATTACAGCTGTCTTTGTTTGACCCCATGGTCAAAGGTTTGAGCCCAGCCCGCCAAACCAGCCTTTGCCTTTTGGAAGGAATAAAATTGATACCATTGAGTGGAGTGCTGTTAAGCATCTGTATTTTATCAAGAGGCTGTCTGTTTGTACATGCGTTTTCCAAGTATGCCATCAAATGTTACCACTATAATAAAGCAGCAACATTGAGAAGTGTTCAGAATGTTAAATTTAACGTGTACAACAGAGCTGAACTGCTCTTCATGCACTCTATTTGTGACATGATTTGTTCCTTAAAAATATATCACCAGGGTGGCCTGTTTGCTCCTCAATACTGAATGGCTTACACAAATGACATTGAATTTTAATTGCTAATGTATTCATTGTCCATTGTTTTAAGACACATTTTGAATACTTATGTGACTTCAACATCATTCTGAAAAATAATGGATTACAGAAGTAATTCAATGCACTAATGACACTACATTAGACAGGCAAGTAAATCCTATTTCCAAAGGTGGTAAAGTAAGAGATCAGATGGACCTCATGGAGAACATCAAACTTGAGTACACTTACTGCAGACTAGGCGGTGGAAGGCTAGGATGTCTCCCATAGAAATTGCCCCAGGCATTGGACACCGGTGCTGTGACTGTGAGGGGTGCACCTGGCTCTGGAGGCTGGACTATTGTATTGAGGGCTGGAGGGAAGGTTGCACTGGATATTCAATGCAGGAGTAACAGCTGAATTGCAATTAAATACTGCCAAGAGCAGGTAAGGAATAAAAGGCTGGGCATACCATGACTGTGCCCAGGTGTTTTAGGCTGTACCTGCATATAACTGTGTTAGGCATATGATGACTGTACCTGGGCAGGTGATGACTGAGCCCCTGGAATATTGTGGCAATTCCCTAGTTAAAATATAGGTAGTATAGAAAAAACACACTGTACCTTAATAGCTACTAATTATACATTTATTATGCAGTTCTTGACAATTATGTCAATTTGTGTGATTGTGTGCCGACAGAGATCATGTGAAATCACTTCCTGTTATGATTGCTCTCAAAGATCATGTGATGACAATTCCTGTGATGTCACCTAGGTAAAGAAGTTATTTCTGCTAACCCTGGCATATTGGTGAATCGAGGTCTATGATGCTTCTTTTAAATCTTCATGCAAGCAGATAAGACCATTTTCAGAGAACCACTAATATTGGGTTCAGATTTCATCTGTCACCAGGGGCAGAAAAAAATGAAGGGAAATACAGACACTAGTTAAAATGAAAAACGGGCTGACCCAAAAATTGGCATTATTTTTAATAATGAAGAACTTATATTGGCAATTGCCTTTTTTTTATCGAGGAAAATATATATGCTCTTGGAGAAACTCTTTCCTGTATGCCACCCTGATTTGGCGAGTGCTTCAGGACCATTCCCATGTTCCAAAGAGATTTTCTCGTGCCCCTAAAAATGAGTAAATTTCCAACCAATAAAAAATAGTAAGAAAGGGTTGGAAAAATATTTGTAGGCATTCACAAAAGCGTGAGTTCAAAACATTCCCTGGCATCCAAATCCTCAAACACCCAGTCCCTGCACCTGCCATAGTATTTACACATGAGCAATATTGTGCCTCCTTGAATAATATTAAGCATGAGTAAATGGATGTACTACTGAATGGTCATCATTTGTGAATGCCTTTTACATGCAAATGAAGTCATTTACATATGCAGGATTACCTGTCTGACTTCAGCTCAAGCTTCAGCAGAGAGATTACTTCCTTACACCTCGTAGGCGTTGCCTCCTGACAACAGATGAAGTTGACCCCTGCCTCCTTATATTGCTGGACCACTCAGCTGTTGTCGACACAGTGACGATACACAGCTTTCCTTGAAAGTCTTCCATGCTTCTGACATCCAATGCCTTGAGCACTGCTTGCACAGCAGCCAAACCTGGATAGACAGCGCCTACCGGAAGCACAACTCAAGCAATACAGAATTTCTGTTGCTTGAGACGAACAACGAGCAAAAAACGGTACAATATGAATAATGGGATAGATTAGTCAGTACTATAATTACAGACACTTTTGGTAAACATAGGTATTGTGGTTTGAAGTTCACAGGAAATAAGATTCTGGTGCATTTTGGTGAATTTTCGATTCCGTTTTTATTTGCACAATTTTACATTCATAGTTTAAAACAAAACATTTGTTAGAATATCATGCGGTAGGCAGCCGACACATGTTTCGCCCCTTTTGGTGCCCAGGCCTGGGGCTTTCTGCAGCCTACAACTACGTTGTCTCTCGGAGCACGGTGGACCGCAAATTCAGAATGAATTGTGGAAACTTGATTGAGTGTGCTTTAATATGTACCTTAAACATTCTGTGTATTCCTTCAAATAGAATCACACCAATAATATAAAAGCACCATTATGTGCTTTAAAACCTTGCATACTGTACATTTGTCCCTCTAAATATTTGGGAAAGAATGCATGTATAGGGCACAACTTTAATGTTTGGTCACAGCTGAGGGCCATGCCCCCAAAAAGTATACTTCTGGCTACGGGACTGTACCTCTGTCTCCCTTATTGTGTCTTTATATGTTTTTAATCTCTTTCACTAGGGCAAACAAGTTATAGATAAGAGGAAAAGTGGCAAGAGTTCTGAGGGGGCCTGGCCTGGCAGTTGAAGCAGGACTGCTCATAAAGGGGAGGACCAAGGCTACTTTGTATGTGTCTGGCTTTTGTCTGAAGTAGCACAGTGGGTGAAAAATGATTGACTAAAATGTGGTCCAAGCATTGTCAGGGGGCTAAGATCCAAGCATTGTCAGGAGCTAAGACTTTTTTCTAGCATTCTGCCCATCCTCTTTGGATTTTCCTGAGAATGCACAAGCAAAATGTTGCCTTAAAATTAAAAAAATAAATCAGGCAAAGACTAATGCCTAAAATGGAATATTCAGAGCCAAATAAGCGAAGAAATGAATAAAGGTGGCAGACATAGCACAGGAAATGTCATTAATAATATTCAGCAACTACTATGGCGCCTTTTCCATTTCTTGCTTGTGATGTTTTAGATTGTGGGCTTAGTATTAATGATGGTACATGCCATTAATAGTTCTAATCGAGGAAATTAGATATTTCTGTTTCCAAATTTAAGGTACATGGCTTGAATTTAATGTGCACCTTTAATGGTTTGGTGTTTAAATAAAACATACAGCACAACATAAAAAAGTACTGTACTATTGGCTTCTTTATACTTATTGAGAATTGTGTAGGATAATCGTCGGTTTTCAATGTTATTGGTCTTAGGCTCAGTTCTAAAGGGTCTGTGTCACGGCCTAGAAACAATACTTCCTTTTTTAAGGCCATTGTACATTTAGAGGCTTGGTCCATATAGTAATGTTCTTTCAGGGCTTTGTCATCCAATTGTTCTTTAGTTGACTTGCAGTATTTCAGTATATATTTTATAGCTGGTAGGTGGCATCTGTTTAAAAGAGCACTGTAGCTGGTTTCAGATCCCAAGTCGATGGTATGAAAGCTGGCTGAGAGCATAAGTAATATTTTCCAAAATGGCCTTTCTTGGGAGCCAATTTTGGGTGCCCATTTGTCCTGCCCCAGTGTTCTTCTCCATTGGCTATTCAACTTCCTGCCCTTGCCTGGGCCATTTTGCTGATCTGATTCCATTCCTGTATGTGCGAGCAAGCCGGTGACTTGACTCTGATTCTTTTTCATTTGGCTTCTTGATATGTGGCTGTTGTTAGACAGCGTTATGCTTAGGTTTGGGAAGGAACTAAGCTCCATCAGCTTTTTCCCCTGGAAGAAAAACACTATTTCCTGTCATCAGGTTTACTTGAAGACCCTAGTCTTTGTTTTAGTGTGTTTCTTTTTAGGCTTTTTATTGCGCGGTAGCTCTCCATTACTGACAGCTCCAACTGTTGTCCTTCAGGATTCTGTGCGATAATTATGTATGTCAGTAAAGAGCAGTGCTAGCAGCTGAAAACTATATATGTTAGCCACGTCTTGGGAGGCCTGTAGAAACTTCTTATATATGTTTGTGTAGAGCAGAACAGGACTGGGCAAGTATGCAGTCTTGTTTTACTTCACCAGATGTTATAAACGGTCTCCTCAGCATTCCCTTTTGGCTTACACTTTCTTGAAAGTTGTCTCTGAGTACAGCATTCGTATGAGGGATAGTTGTTCCATAGTCCACACCAGGCTGCTGTAAAGTGCTGTAAAGTCTAAAAAAGCCACATATTGTGGCATTTATACTGGACTGTATTTTTACACTACAGGAAAGGAGACATAGATTTAGGATATTCTGTTTTTGTACTAAATCTTCCAAAGAGATTAAAACCAGTTTAGAATACAACTTGCAATCTATGTTGAGGAGGCTGATGGGTCTGTAAGATTTCTGATCATTTTGAGGCCTTTTCTTGTGTAGAATAACTATGCTAATCAGCCACTAGAGAGGGCCAACATGGTACACTGAGATCTATATGACCACCATTCCGGTTGGTGTCTGAACACTACTGGTGGTATCATATGTGGCCCTGGGGCTTTTCCCATTCTGCGGTCCTGAATTGTCTTCCTTATGTTTTGCTCAGTGAAAATTTCCACATAGATCACCTTTACTACTTCTGTTTCACCTCCGTTAGCACTCTTTGCCATTGAGGTAGTTGCTAATAAGATCTGGTTCTGTGCTTCATAGGTAATGGTTTTTGCTGTATCAAAGACATCTGTAAAAAAGGTTATCCAATTGCCTTTTGTTTTATTTGCCTCCAGTGTGTTCCTTCTGACCCCTATCTCTTCACCTATTTTTTTCTAGAAATATAACATGTTTTCTATTTTGCAGCTTTCTCCACGGCTTCACATCTCCTCAATATGGATTTTCTTGTTCGTGTTTGTGTATACCTTTCCATTTCCTTAGAGCTGACATAGTTCATACTAAGCTCTTCAAGTGTTTTTTGATTTACTTGCATTCTTCATCAACCAAGGCTGTATGATCAATGTTCCCAATTCTCTTGTGGTGACTTATTTTTTCCTTTCTTGGTTCCTCATTACCAAGGGTTTTATAGAAGATAATTGTTAGACCTGTCAGCCTTATGATAGTCTTCCCCAAATGTTTTCCCTTCCTCCTCCCTTTTTGTTGATCTCGTTTTAGCTGGCCTTAGGTCTCTGCACACTTTACCACTGCTAACCAGTGGTAAACAGCATGTGCTCTGTCCTTAAAACATGATAACATTGGCTAATCCCTAATTGGCATATTTAATTTACTTGGAAGTCCCTAGTAAAATGGCACTACATCTGCCCAGGGCCTGAAAATTAAATGTTACTAGTCGGCCTGCAGCACTGATTGTGCCACCCCCTTAAGTAGCCCTTAAAACATGTCTCAGGTCTGCTATTGCAGCCTGTGGGTGCAGTTTTTAACAACCTTTTTAAAATAAACCTTTTACCAATCAATCAAGTGAATTTTAAAGCGTGCTACTCACCTGTAAGGGTCTCAAGGCGCTGGGGGGAGGGGGGTTCCCAGCTCAGTTCAGTTGAAGAGCCAGGTCTTGAGTGTCTTCCTGGAGATGTATAGGGTGGGGGCACGTCTGATGTCGATCGGGAGCTTGTTCCAGGTCTTGGCCGTGATGTAGGAGAACGCCCTTCCTCCTGTCCTGGCTTTGCGGATGCACGGGGTTTCGGCGAGGGCGAGGTCGGCGGATCGGAGGTTTTTCTTGGGTACGTGGAAGGAGATCCTCTCGTTGAGGTATTTAGGTCCGGTGTTGTGGAGGCATTTGTAGGCGTGGGTGAGTATCTTGAAGGTGACTCTTTTCTCTATGGGGAGCCAGTGGAGGCTGCGCAGGTGTTGGGTGATGTGTTCATGTCGAGGGATGCCGAGGACGAGTCTGGCTGCGGTGTTCTGTATGGTCTGGAGTTTGTGGAGCAGAGACTTGTTGATCCCGGCGTAGAGGGCGTTTCCGTAGTCCAGTCTGCTGGTTATGAGTGCATGTGTGATGGTTTTCCTTGATTCTGGGGGGATCCATTTGAAGGTCTTTCGGAGGATGCGGAGGGTGTTGAAGGAGCTGGAGGCGACGGTGTTAACCCGCCGGGTCATGGAGAGGGAGGAGTCGAGTACAATGCCGAGGTTTCGGGCGTGGTCCGTGGGGGTTCGAGGGCTGCCAAGGGTGGTGGGCCACCAGGTGTTGTCCCATGCGGAGGGGGAGGGTCAGAGAATGAGGACCTCTGTCTTCTCTGAGTTGAGCTTCAGGCAGCTGCCACTCATCCAGGATGAGACGTCCTTCATTCCTTCCTGGAAGTTGAGTCTGGTGGTGAAGGGGTCCTTGGTGAGGGTGAGGATGAGCTGGGTGTCATCGACGTAGGATACTATGCTGAGTCCGTGTTGTCTGACGATGGTGGCGAGCGGGCCATGTAGATGTTGAAGAGCGTGGGGCTCAGCGACGATCCTTGGGGCACTCCGCAGTTGATTTCCGTGGGTTCGGAAATGAAAGGTGGCAGTCTGATTCTTTGTGTTCTGCTGGTGAGGAAGGAGCGGATCCATTTGAGGGCGGCTCCCTGTATGCCGGTGTCATGGAGTCTGGCGATGAGTGTGCGGTGGGAAACCGTGTCGAATGCTGCAGAGAGGTCGAGTAGGATCAGGGCCGTGATGTGTCCCTGGTCGAGGAGGGAGCGGATGTCGTCTGTGGCAGCGAGTAAGGCGGTCTCGGTGCTGTGATTGCTTCGGAATCCGGATTGGGAGGGGTCGAGGATGGAGTTTTCTTCGATGAATGTTGTTAGCTGGGCATGCACGATCTTCTCAGTGACTTTGGCCGCGTAGGGGAGGAGGGAGATGGGTCGGTAGTTCTTCTGGTCCGTGGGGTCTGCTGACGGCTTTTTGAGCAGGGGTCTGACTTCTGCGCATTTCCAGTCGTCGGGGAAGGTGCCGGTCTTGAAGGTGGTGCTGATGGTGTGTCGTAGTTTGGGCGCAATGGCGGTGACGGCTCTGTGGTAGATGTGCGGTGGGCAGGGGTCCATGGGGGCCCCTGAGTGGATGCCTTTCATGGTCGAGGTGGTGTCCTCGGTGTTGACTGGGGACCAGGCGGGGACGGTAGGCCGGCTGGTGTTGCTGGAGAGGGAGGTGGTTTCGGCATCAGGTGCCTGGTCGTTGAAGTGGTCGTAGAGGCCCTTGATTTTCAGGTAGAAGTAGTATCTGAGTTTATCGCAGAGGTCCTGGGATGGGTTGATGTTGATGGTTTTGCTGGGGGGCTTGGTGAATTCCTGGGTGACGCTGAAAAGTTCCTTGGAGTCGCTGGAGTTGGCGGTGATCTTGTTTCGGGTGAAGGTCCTTTTGGTGGATCTGATGCGATGGTGGTATTCCGTCATGGCGTTCTTGTAGGTGGTGCGGTATTCTGGTGTTTTGCTGTTTCTCCAGTTCTTCTCGAGACGTCTGCAGGTGCGTCTGGATTCCTGGAGGTCGGTGGTGAACCAGGTGGCTTTCCTGGGGCGCTGTCTGTCGGAGTTGTGTAGGGGTGCGAGTTCGTCTGCGCAGTTGGAGATCCATCTGTGGAGTTCTTTGGCTGCGAGGTTGACGTTGGTCGAGGTGGTAGGGGTGTCGCGGTAGAGGGTGTGGTTGAGCTGTGCCTTGGTGATTTTGCTCCAGTTCCTTCGTGGAGGACGCGTTGTCATTTTGGGGGCAGTGGATTTGTTGATGTTGAAGTGTACGCAGTAGTGGTCTGTCCAGGGGGGTTGCGTGGTGTGGCTGAAAAGTATGTTGTTACCTCCTGCGAAGATGGGGTCGAGGGTGGGCCCTGCCTTGTGGGTGGGCATGGTGACGAGCTGTTTCTGGCCGATGTTGGTGAGTTTGTCAGGAGGGTGGTGGAGTTGAGGGTCGCTGGGGTTGTCGAGGTGGAAGTTCAGGTCTCCGATGTGCATGTAGTTTGTGGAGGTGATGGCGTGGGGTGCAATGAGGTCGGCGATGGTCATGGTGAAAGGGGTGCAAGGCCGGGGGGGTCTGTAGGCGAGGGTGCAACAAAAGGTGGTTCTAGGGCTGTCCTGTATCTGGAAGTGAAGGTGTTCAGTGGTGGAGAGGGAGTCATTTGTGGTGGAGGTGTTGAGTCGGAGGTAGCTCTTGTGTGCGATGGCGAGTCCTCCTCCTGGGCGGTTGGGGAGTACTGTCCATGGGTGGTGCTCGGCGTGGACAGCTGGCAGTTGTTGTTCCTCCCGGGGTTGAGTGCGAGGAGGGTATGTGTGTCGTAGCGATGGATGGTTGGAGATCCAGGGTTCCTGGAGCTGGTCGCGGTCAGGTCGCGGACTGGCACAGACGGGCTTGCCTTTGGCACGCCTTCGACCAGGTTCGAACCTTCCTTTTTAATACATATAAGTCACTCGTAGGGCAGCCTTGGACAACCCAGAGGGCAGGGTGCCGTGTATTTAAAATGTGGAACATGTACTTTTACGTTTTACATGTCCTGGTAGTGAAATACTCAAATTAGTTTTTCACTACTGCAAGGCCTACCTCTCCGATACTCTAACATTGGAGTTACCTTATTACATTTAATAAGCTGTTATTTCCAAATGGGTGCAGGTACCCAGTTCAAAATCCGAATTTATGGTGAAGTCAGATTTTAAGTTACAATTTTTAAAATACCACTTTTAGAAAGTTGGCATTTTCCTGCTTTAGCCATTTAGTGCATGTAGCCTGTCTCTGGATCACATGACTGGGTGTAGCTGATAGTGCAGCTTTGTTTATTCCTCCTAGACTACCACACACAATAAGGAGCTTAGGTGTGCCTGGATGGTCCATCACTGGCAAGATGGTAGGGAGAACCTGAACACAGCCCCACCTACAACTGAAGAGGCTGTGTCCTGCCTCCACACAAAGGGTTGAATACCCCATGTAGTAATTCTGGCCCTGTGGAGCCAGGATGGGAGTGAGGGGTTTTATAGTAAATGAAATTTAAATGGGAGAGGGAGTAAGGGGAGTTGATAAAACAGGGGAGTAAAGCAGGAGGAGGATTACAGGGTTTATTAAAGAAGAAGTAAAGTATGAGAGGGTGTACGGGATTTGAAAAAAGAAAGTCAAGCAGGGAGAATAAGAGGTTTGAAAAATAATGGGAGTAAATTGGGAAGGGGTTTAAAGTGGGATGAGAGTAAAGGGGATTTTAAAAGTATAGGGAATACAACAGGAGTGGGACTAAGGGGTCTATAAAAAATAGAAGTAAGACTTGATGGGATGTAAGGGGTTTGAACAAGGAAGTAAACCAGGAATGAAGTAAGGCATTTGCAAAAATGGATGCAAAGCAGATGAGTAAGTAATGGGTTTGATAAATAGGAGTAAAGTGGAATTGAGAGTAAGAGATTTGTAACAAAAAGAAGTAAAGCTGGTGGCGGAGTAAATGGGTTTGAAAAAGGGAATAAAGTGGGAGTAATGGGTTTGTAAAAAATACAAGTAAAACAGGAGGGGAGGAAAGTATTAGAAAAAAGAAATACAGTGGGGGTAAGGGGTTTAAAAAAAAGGGGGTAAAGCATGATGGGGAATAAGTGGTAAATAAAAAGGGAGTATGTTGGGCAGAGGAGTAAGGGGTTTGTAAAAAACAGAAGTAAAGAGAAAAGCGGAAGGGGTAGTATTACCAGGAACATGGAAGGCAGGGAATACGGTCTTGTAAAAATAAACAGGATTCAATGGGTGGAGCCTTCCTCAAAAACACAAAAAACAAAAATCAAACCATGAAGAATCAAAAGTTTCTTCAAGAGTGGCTTTCACCATGTGTATTTGTCACCTTGGTGAAAGCCATGCAAAATAAAAAACAATGTTTCGACAAAGTTAATTTGTCAGAACCATTTTTGACATGCTGGATTTTTGTCCAGATCATATTCAAGCTATTTACCAGAATTATGCTAATGGGACTCAGTACAATATGGAATGAAAGTTGCCTTTTAGATATAACGCCTCCTTTAAATGAAAATATAACTCTGAGTTACCCCTGGATCTGACCAGGACCGTCCTTGGTTTTACCAATAGCCAAGGCAACATTTTTGCATTTTCTTTTCATGCTTTGCAGGTAGCAACATCTCTGTATTAACAATCTGGAGGAAAGGAAGGCAAATTCTGTGGGATTTGCTTCTCTTGTTACTAACTTAAAGGTGAGAAGGTGTTACAGTTTCGGACAATGCCCTTTCTTTACTTTTGAGATGAGGAATTCTTCTATTCAAGGGTCAGGATTTGTCAGCAAAGAGCCAAACTTAGGGGTCACTTAGCAGAATATTTAGCAGAATATTACATGTGCTTTGGTCTCTCCGTCCATGAGTGAAGAAAGAAATAATTTGCCAGCTCAACCTGAGAGGTCTCAGGAAGATCAGCATAAGAGCTTAAAGAAGGCATGAACTAGTATGTCAGTCCAAAGTACTTGCAACAGTGTGGGAATTGAAAGGTTGTACCAGTCATACTAGTACTAAGTTGAAAACGGAATCACTTTGTCATCTGATGTATTACCCGACCTACAAATTAAGACAAAAAAATCATAAGCAACCACATGTAAAGCCAAGTGCAACTATCCCAGCTCGAGTCAATAGACCTGATTCACAGGCTGCACTTTGTAGTATGTTTTGTAGTACTACAAAACATAGTACAAAATGTACTACAAAATTTAAGTTTTCCCTATACTTATATGTGCAGAGTTCTGAGCCCCGACTGCAGAATTACTGCACATGTAATTTCTAAATTTAGGAGTGTTGGAAATTCGGTTACTGGTTGAGGGGGGGGGTGAAACCCTACTTTAGCAGGAGCCACAATCTCTGTAAGGGTGCCACACAAGCAAACCCCATTTTAACCTGTGCTTACCCTCTGGTAGTTTGACACAAAGCAGTCCGGCTTAACTGGGAGGCAATGTGTAAAATATTTATGCAGCACTTCAAACAGTAATAAAGTGAAAACACAACACAAGAAAAATCCCACACCAATTTAAAAAAATCGAGTAAACTTTTATAAATTATTTGACACCAAAATGACAAAAATTCAATAAGTAGAACCGGAGAGATGCAATTTTAAACATTTGAGTGAAAATAATGCCTATAAGCACAAAGGCAACTGTGGTTACCTGGTCGCGCTGGACCTAGACAAAGTCAAAAGTTCAGGCCAACCGCGATGCAGTGCAGGCAAGATACAGTGAGCAAGTTTGGCCCCCTGAATGAGAGCACCCTAAATCCTGGTTGTGGAGAGTTGCGAGATGCTGTGTCTAGAATGTGTCATGCAAGGGTGGTTCGGAAGAGATGCAAGGCTGTGATGCGAGGTCCTGCATCGTCATCCAGAATGCTGTCAACGGGGGGGCTTGTGATGCGAAGTCCTGCACTGAAGATGCGTTGCGCACCGGTTGGATTCAGAAGAAGCTTCAGGGCTTGCAATGTGAAGTCCTGCATCGTCAAGGATGCCATCGATAAGGGGCTTGTTATGTGAAGACCTGCATCGAGGATGCGTTGTGCACAGAGGTTCTGGGGAGACTACAGGTTGCAATGCGAAGTCCTGCGCTGGGGATTCATTGCCCAGCTGCTGTTCTGAAGCAGAACTGCAAGGAGATGCAGCGCGCTGTGTCAGTTCTGCCCAGGGGACCACTGCTGGGCAGGTAGAGCACCTTCAGGCCCACTACCAAGGGTCCAGGACTGGGGTGGCACCACTTGTGGGACAAGACTCACAGCAGACTGAGTCCAGGTGCTGGGTTCAAGGTAGTTGTTGCTTGTTCTGTCCCTGAGGCTTCAGATCACGTGACCAGCCAACTGGCCCTTGGAGTCACACTGGGGGACCTGGGATCAAGATGCAGCTCGAGTCTTTCACTCATGCTGCAGGGCAGCAGAGCAACAGAGTAGCAGTCTTTTTTGCTAAACAGCACAGCAGTCCTTCTGAGTCTTGCAAAAGTCCAAAAGTGTACTGAAGAGTTGGGACTGAGGTCGAATATGTATACCTGGTGCCCACTTTGAAGTAAGAGAAGAAGGGCTCTGGTGGTTTTCACCCCCAGAGGTGCTTGGAATTTTCTGCCTCCCTGCCCTTGCCCTAGATTGTCCAGAGTCACATTAGATTAGTGTCAATCCTTTTTTACGAGTGTGCTTAGGCAGGGTCTTTGTGATGTGCAAGTGTGGTAGGTGACAGCTCCTCCACCTCATCAAGTCAAAGATGGCCCATCCTGCCAATACCTATGGTCCTTTGTCTCACCATCTGGGAGCAATACACAAAGATCAGCTGCCAGCTACACCCAGTCATGTTACCCAGGATACAGACAGAAGACACCAAATGGTTAGGAGAAGAAAATGCTAACTTTCTAAAAGTGTCATTTTCAGAATTGTGACTTAAAATCTGACTTTACCATTAAAGAGGGCTTTAAATTACAGTTTTTTAAACACCAAACTTGACTTCCTACCTGCTCCCAAATGACAGTTATCACCTATGTTCCCTCTAGGCTGCGCGCATGCGCATGCGCGTGTGTGCGTGCATACTTGCTTCCTATGGTGCCCAGACACTCTGTGGGAGCGCGCTCTCCCCTCGAGGAGCAGAATACATAACAAAAGGGCATCGTGAAAACGTCCCTTTTCAAAGCGGGCGGCGCACCAGGAGGCCCAGTATAGCAATTAAATGACAAAGGGGCTGCTTACAGTGGCCAAGAGGTCCCTAGCAGGCAGTGTGAAACTAATCATATGTGAATGTGTTTCACACTGCAATGAGAGGGTGTGGATGTGTCATTACGGCCAGTGCTGCTGCCATTGGAACTGGAGGAACATTGCAAGGCCGGCTCTAGGGCAAGTACATTAAAGTTTAAAAAGCACCTGCTGCCTCTTTCCTACCCACAATAAAAATGTTAAGATATCTCCAGTGATTAATGTTCTTACTGGAGTGAGATTGGAGTTTTGTCTAGTGAAAGTTTTGACTCATTCTAAGGTAGCGCAGAGGGTTAATATTCCTTATGCAAAGGACGTGTACCATGCACTTCACATACCTGTATTTATGAAGATAGCTCAGTGGGTTACTGCTTTTGTTAGAGGGATCCTTTAGTTACTTGTGTTTATAAGTTAAAATCCTAAAATAGAAGAGCAAGCTACCAACTGTAATCAAAGATCTGCATGCAAACTGCAAGGTATATATTCGAGTATTATGATTTTTTTCCCCAGTCTTTCATTTTCTTAGTGTTGCAAAAAAGATTTGTTTGGGTAGAAAACAATTGTTATTATTACAGAGAACACCCAACCATGGTGTTACATTTTAAATCCTGTTAAAGGGTGGTAGTAAGGGAATCTGTGGCGGAAGTGGTCATTGGGGGGCACTAGCAAACACTGTCACACTGGGCACCACCAGCGCTAAAGCCGGCCCTGGAAACAGGTTCCAGTCTTTATGCTCAAGTTAAGAGCTCCAATACTTTCCAGTCAAGGTTGCTCAAAAAACTGTAAAGAATACATTAAACATTCATCTTAAAGTATAGGCAAATACTTTTAAACCGATCCTCCTTTTTATTTATCATCACAAAGAATACACCTTCAAATACATGAATTCAGGCTTTGCACTGTACAAAACCCCTGACTTGCATTTTAGTTCACTAATTGCATTGTCTTTTGGGGGGAGGTGGTGGGGAACTGGAACGATTCTCAGTTCATGTTTAATAAATACTTTGCACATAATCTGATGTACTAAAATGAGGTGCTTCCGATAGCTTACTATAGCCTAACATAATCTGTGCTGTATGCTTGACATGCCACATATTTTCAAGGCTTGGCTTGTGTATGGGTTCTTAAGAGCCAGAGCAGACCCTTGGCTCGGCTGTCCCTGTTAATTTGTTGTCTCGCCCACCTTTGCCTTTTGCCATAGTCCGGGTCACTGCAATTATGCATCAGGAGAAGACCAAATTATGCAGCAGGATTGAATTATGCGGCAAGAAAAAGCAAGTTATTCAGCGTAATGCTGCATTTTTTATGATAGCATTACTTTATTATTTTGACATTTTACACATGCTAACACTAACTGGGCAAATGTTTCACCTCATTAGTACCATTTAACACCCAAATACAACTATAAGCAACAGAAAGGTGACCAGTCAACCTTTGCGAAAGGTCTTCCACTTCACAGCAATACGGGCAGACCCGGTTTTAGTAACTTCCATTCAAGCTAGTAGCAACTTTTGGGGGATTAAAATCTGCATATTATACAGCAGATGATGAATTATGTGGCACATGTGGCATCATGCACGGATGTAAAATCTTATAATTCCAGTGCCTGACCTTAGAACAAGGATGTGAGCATTCTGTCAAGCATATGTTTTTTATTGGAATGGGATCCTTCCATTACAAAAGATATCCATTAGACATCTCTCACTGTATGTGTGCTGTAAAGTGCATCATACTTGCAAAGTTTGAAAAATATGGAGACTTTTAAAAGTTACTCCACTGTTACACCTGCCTTGAGGGGACATCATTTTTTGGCTCAATTCCCCATCTATAAATGTTTTTAGATAGGGATTTGACTCAAAACCCATGGGTGGTCGCTTGGGAATGCCCATGTACCACCTATGGTATGCCTCTCGATGCAAAGTAGCACAATTTAGTGCATAGTACTACTTTGTGCTACTGTGGGCAACTTACACAAATCATGATGTGCGTTGGAAAGTAAATCCAACCACAACACTAGGTGCTGGGTTTGTGTCACTTTTGTGATGCAAACAAAGCACAAAGAGTTAATAAATCTAGATCAGAATCTCTAAACAGGTACCTGTCAATATTATGACGACGATTTGTGTTCTTACTGCAAGCTAATATAAGGTTACCAAATGACCAATGTAGAGCAAATGTTGCTTTGCTGTGCAAAACCAGAAAGCAATGAAGATGCCACAGGAAGGGGCCACTGAAGCATGAGAGAAAAATGATTTGTTTCTGGCACTGAGCATGCCAAATGTCTGTAGACAGGTTTCAGATTGGCAGAGAACAGGGATTGGAAAGTAAGAAAAGGTACTGGATAGGAAATTAGAAAAGTAGGAAGGACAGAAATAATAGAGAGTTGGAGAGGAAAGAAGATTTGGGAGTGTGAGGAAGAGGGGAGATTTGAGTGTAGAGAGAAAAGGAAACATGTATGGAGAGGATGAGATATGGAAGTGAGATAGCAAGCAATAAAGGGAGAGGAAAAGAAAGAAAGGGGAGTGAAACATAGAAAGTAAAGAAAAAAGGTAGGGAACGAAAGAAGGAAAGGATGATAAAACAAACTAAAAGGGACCAAGAGGTGGCATACAAGGAGGTCGGAGCCAAGGAGAGGAACAAGATGAGAGAGAAGCATAGTCAAGATATAGATTTGACAGAGTAAGGGTGGAATGAGCGATAACAGGGAGATTAGAGAGACTTTGTGGGATAGAGAAGAGTAGGACATAGATTGAAGAGAGGAGACAGAATGAGGGAAAAGTGGAGCAGAACGGAAATAGAGAAAGAAAAGTGGGATTGTAAGGAAGAGCAAGGAGAGAAAAAAAGCTTAAAAAAAAGGGAGGAAGGTGATAAGGACAATCTAGAAGATCAAGTGGAAGTGGACAGAGATAAGAAAAGGTGTGAGGGGAGATAATAGTGGCATGGAGATAGCAGATAGAGAGGAATTATAGGTAGAATGATTAAGACACAAGATGCAGTGGCACTTATGCCCAGGGGTGCAAGGAGCCCTCTGCGCCCCAGTAATGGGTGTCTTTTAATACCAACCCAGAGGAGTGTGTAAGTGTTTGGGGGTGTTCTTTTTTTACTGGTTTGCATTAGGGCCCATGGCACCCGTACTGTGCCACTGATTTTGGTAGCTTGCACGCAGCACATGCGTGTATATTATGTTTCTGCTCATCTTCAGTGCACGCAGCCTTGGCTTCTGTGCATGAAGCACCTTTATTGCCGCACATAGAGAAAAACAATTAGAGGGAACATTGGTTATCACTTATTAAATGTATAAATTAATCCAATGCTATCCTATTGGAAAGGTAGGCCTTGAAGTTGTGAAAAATTAATTTAAGTTTTTTTCACTTACAGGACATGCAAAAGTTAAATGTACATGTCCAACGTTTTAAATACACTGCATCTGGCACTCTGGGCTGTGTAGGGCCTACCCTAGGCGTGGCATATGTATTAAAAAGGAAGGTTTAGGCCTGGCGAAAGATTTATTTTGCCAGGTCAAAAGGGAGGCTTAATCTGTACCCACACGCTTCAGTGGCAGGCCTGAGACATCTTTAAAAGGATACTTAAGTGGGTGGCACAAGCAGTGCCGCAGGCCCACTGTTAGCATTTAATTTACAGGTCTGCTTACATGGATTACCACTTTATCAGGGACTTACAAGTAAATTAAATGTGACAATTGGATGTAAGCAAATTTTACAACATTTAAGGGAGAAATCACAAACACTTTAGCACTGGGTAGCAGTGGTAAAATGCACAGAGTCCTTAGGTGAACAAACCCAAGATCAGCAAAAATGGAGGAGGAAGGCACAAAGTTTGGGGGAAGACCACCTAAGGCTGTCAGATCTAAGTAGTATATGTTGGAAGGGTGCAGGGGAGTGGTTGGGAAAAAGGACCGACTTATTACTAAAGGGGATGGGATTAGGGAGGAGTAATAGGGGTTTAGAGAGGGACCGCCAACTCACACAAGAGTGAGTCAATTCCATTACTCTGGGGGTGGAGACATGTAACACGTTGTAGTATGTTTACACTGGGAGTTTTTGAATACCAAAAGAAATAAACACTACTAACTGTAAACTTACTCAAAAGTGTAACTTATCTTTACGAATCAGTCCCTCCGTGCCAGGTGCACTATGCAATCATTCTGCTCTCAAACTTTCTACAAACCCACAACAGAATTGACCCTCTTTAAAACGAATACCCTTGCCTCCTATGTCAGCTTTATTAAAACAAGCATTTGCAATGCAACAGGTCACGCATCAGTTAGAGTTAGAGTTATTGGCATTGTAATTACAATCTTGCTTAATGTTTTTGTTTGGCGTGTAGTGAATGTATTTCACAGATAAGGAGTGGTATGTATGTGTGTAGTAAGTATGTGGATGTATAACTTATGTTCCAGCTAGTGATGGTGGCAAGAGGAGTAGGTAGCAGTAGTGTGCAGTGTTTGAGTATTGCAATGAATAGTTGCTGGGATGATAAAAGCATTTGTAGGATTAGCAAGCCTCACACCTCTTCAAGGTCAAAAAGGCAGACTAACTGTTAGTTGTACAAAAAGAAGTCGTAATAATATTGCGTACTTCTATTATTAATATTGATATGGATACTGCTGGGCGACTGTGGCAGGTCACTAACATCAAATCAGCATTATAGGAGGCAGTGTGTAATAAAGGCCTTCATAAGCGCACGTATATATGAACTGTTGCGTGAGTTAACCTGAAATAACGTTCCAAGTTGCCTGGTGCTTTTGATGCAATATTGTAAAACTGCTATCATTGTGTCATTCATTCTAAAGCGAACAGTGCAACGTTTGTTAATGATGTACTTTATTTAAAGACCGTATCTTAATATCTCGTGTGGGACTTTGGAAAAGGGTCATTTGCATAGATGAATATGCAAGCAAGCAGATTGCAGACAGCGAACACAGAACAATTTAACTAAAGGGCGCACGGACATAAATAGGTTGCAGCATGTGGCTTTTGCTTTTAGCATAATTCACGCCAAACAGTAGATGGTGCTATAGCTAAGATTCAGAAACTTACCTCCCACACAGTAAACAAAGTGCTGCACGGCATGTGTGTGCCTCGTGTGAAGTCGCAGTGCCGCAGTTTGTGAAAGTGGAATTGAAATAAAGATGTCAACATATTTGCCACGAACGTACACCATAAGTGCCATATTTGAAAACAACGCCACTGGCGAGATGCAGCGAAATACAAGCAACACGAGGCCCTCGATTACTGAAAGTGAAAGCGATACATATGACACGTAATTAACGAAGCCCCGGCGAGTCTGCCATGAGCAAAAGAGACGCTGTGCGCGTGCACAATCTCCAGTCCGGGCAGGCGAGGCAAACAGGAGACAGGGAGGGTACAAACATGCCTCCCTTGCAATCAAAAGCGAGCGTTTTTGACGCGCGCCAATTAGAAGCATGGGTGGAGCTTCCAAGCAAATCCGACGACAATAGATCTCCCGTGGAGTTGGGCGGGAGATGGCACGCGCTCTATTCTGGTGTAAGTGCCTTCTCAAGCGTGCTGAATGGAGCGTCACAACACATCTCGCGGTGTGGTTAATGGCACATGTATCACATACTAAGCGAATGAACTTGCAAAATAATTAGCTAAAGGCGTACACGCTTAGGAAGTGTATTGAACATGTGGGCTATGTATGTGGTATTTTATAGTGCGAAAAGGTGAAATACAAGCATAACGTCAAGGAGTGATAGGAGAGGTAGCTAGTTTATGAACTAAAAACATTTGTGATGTAGTGTTCTTTAAAGAAGTGCGGCTTCAGCTCTCTGTAATGCAACTGGTGCTCATGGAAAGTGCTCTGATACCTTTGAGTCGAGTTTGCGCTATATAAAAGTGCAAAAAAAAGACGTGTATGCCCTGGTGGCTATTGGCGGTGTTTATTACTGCCTTCAATCAGAGAGCGAAATCAAACCAATTTGGCGCCCTATCCCACTCATCTTTATTTGTCAATATATTTAACATTTGGAATGAGCAGGAGGAAAGTGAGGGAGCAAGATTAAGGAATGCCACGACGAGAAAAATAAAATTCAGAAAGTGTTTAAACACCTTGCTTTTGATCAAAGTCGTAGGGAGACTGCTGGAGGTCGGTGCCCTGGACCCAGTTCGCACATGCCTTAGGCTGGCCCTGGGTGCGATCTAGATTAATCTGAAACAGTATCCTCTTCGCAATGACTTGTGAGTCCTCTATACGTAGTATGACTCATTTTGTTGAGTAGACCTTTTTAAGAGAATGGTCTGTAAAGTAAGATTGGATAACCAATTCATGCAGTTTAAAGCCCAATTTTTAAGTACTGTGCCCAAAACCAATGTTTATGAAGCTCTGGAGATTACCCAGATATGACATTTTAACCGTAGTAGTGACAGCGTGGGAGCTATTAAGACAACATTTGCATGGTGGTTGTAGAGAAACAGCATCTGATTTCCATTGCTTTTGTGATGCCCACATGCCAAAATTAAGCTTTTGAAATACTAGATTTGACAAGGTGCCAGCTTTGGGCACCATCATTTACTCTGAGAAACAGATCAGACATTGTGTGAAACAAGAGGGCTTGTGATTTACGATATAACCTGCTGTACCCCATTGTGCAACTCACCTAGGGAGCAATTCAAACTTAGTGGCTCGTCAGCCCACACCCTTTACAGTAATGTTCTGGCTCCTCTTTCCTTCCCGAGGGCCATCGATACGGAGTCCCAACCTTTTATCTAAGTTCCCTTATTTAGACTGTCTTAATTCTGAATGAATGTCGCCACAGTGCACCCTGGTGGGTTTCACGGTACAATTGACTACACCCACACCAATGAGACGAGATCCTATTGAATTCCCATAGTGTCGGCAAAGGGAAGGGAAGTGTCTTTACCTTCATCGGCTGCGGCTTTCTCCCGAGCAGACAGGATCGGACCAGGAACCGGGCAAAGGTCGGTCGTGGCTTGTCCGGGAAAGCAAGCCTTGGTGTGGGGGCTGCATTGGACCTGCCCGGGCAGCATAGAGCTCTCCCCTCCAGATCCTGGATGTCTGCTGGCAGTCGGTTCAGCTCACAGAAGGCCCTCTGTGGTGCTCTGTCCTAGAATATCTCCCTGTGAATCAGCCTATCTCTGTGCCTAAGCGCTGGCTGCAGTCCCCGCCGAGCCCTTGTCACCAGTCGGCGTTAATGCCCTCCGCTGTTCCAGCAGGCTGTTAATGGCCCGCCACTGCTGCGCTCAAGATTTGAATTACTTCTGCTGTCCATTGCCCAATGCATCGGGCGTGCGCTTCCAAACTCCTAACACGAGGCCCTCAATTACTGAAAGTGAAAGCGATACATATGACACCCAATTAACGAAGCCCCGGCCGCGTGCACATCTACTGTCCGGGCAGGCATGGCAAACAGGAGACAGGGAGGGAACAAACATGCCTCCCTGCCAATCAAAGGCGAGCGTTTTTGAGGCGCGCCAATGACAAGCATGGGTGGAGTTTCCACCCCGCTTCCAAAGCAAAACCGACAACAATAGTCTCGCAAGCGAGCAGCGCATGCACTGCATCGCTAGGCGAGACCTAAAAAGGCTTCATCTTCAGAGATGCTCATGGCCAACATGAACCAAGCTGACCATTACACAACCCATGTACCTTTCGCCTGCTTGACTAAGCATTGCTCTAGAAATCTATTCATAAGAACACCCTCGTAAAGCAATAATATGCAGTGTTATGAAGTCCAAAAATCCTGCTTCAATGTTTGGAAGCACATTTCACCTCATAAAAATTACTATTAACTTCATAAAACTGACTTTGTCAACTGCTTCACTGGACTTCAAATTAGCCAGCAGTCTTTTGATTTTCAACTGTGGTGCAGGTGCTTAAATAAATACAAATAAATTATTTAAACGTTTTGAGCAGTTCTTTTTCCTTAAAAATGTACACAATGTAAACCCTCACTATGCATCACATGATTTCTTTTTGTTCTCCTCTGCCTAATTTTCCCCTCTACCTGTTTGTCAGGTAATAGTAACTGTACGACTGTTCTGCCAAACAGTTGAACTGTGCTTGTGCCTCTGATGTTCATTATGCATCTCCCTCTCACTGTTATTTATTTTGCCTAAAATACTGTTATATATTTTGTTTGTAGGTTTGGAAGGCAGTGGTGTTTGCTACTAATTGTGCTAGATTGCAGCGGCAGCCGGCACAGGTAAACGTGGTGCGGTCGGGCGGGCAGGTGGGGTGGGAGGGGGGAAGTCGACAGATGATGGAATAGGTATAATTAAATAATTAAATAATACCTATTCTGTCGTCTGTCGCCTTCCCTCTGCCGCACCCTGCCCCGCCCGACCGCGCTTACCTGTGCCGGCCGCCACTGCTAGGTTGACCTATAGTGCCTCACTCTTCCTGTGACTGCCTAAATGACTGACAAGAAGGTCCCCCAGCAGCCAACGTGCAGCTGCCTGAGGTTCCTTGGGTCCTCTGAAGATTGACAAGCCAACCACACATTTCACACCTTGCTCTGTTCGCATAGGGAAGCATGGATGCTTTGTATATCCCTCTGACAGTCACACCAGTATGTTCGTGGACAGCCTCTACTGTTCTTGAATAAGTGAATTAGTAAATATCTGACAGCATGTACACTATCTGCTTCAAATTTGACACTTCTCTCTGTACCTTGGTGCAGAGGATAGGTGGATGGGCTTTTTCTGTTATGATGATTGCCTTGTGGAATGTTTCACCATTGACTCTAAGACACAGTCGCTGCTTACCTAGTGCAAAAAAGCACAGCGGTTTAACTAATACATAGCCAAGGACTGTAGGGCTTTCAGGTCGCTTTTCCAACTCCATGTAACCTTTTGAGGTGACTAGCCCTGAATAAATATCAGCTACATAACAAGGCATTAACATTTGTCTTATGTTAGGGCATAAATACATGTAACTTTATTTGAAAAACAGAAAACAAATCAATGAATTCAGTGTAAAAAAATTAGGAGAACAATTCCACTTTTGCACAAAAAACGTATGTTCTTGTGGATTAGCTGTTTCCCAAAAATCTGGCTCTATATCACATCTTCTGAACTTAATGAAAAATAATGGGAATCTGATGAAATCACTTTATGCATGATGCAATTCATACATGAGGTGCTTAGCTGCAATGAAAGTGTTTGTGTAAAGCATTCTACTTATCTCTGTCACTAGATTCGAGCTAGCCTGAATACCTATATATATATATATTCACTGAAAAAACCATAAGGTTTTAGGGACAGTTATAGTTAGTTGGACATTGCACTCGTACAAAACCCGTGAAATTCCCCCGTTATAGTTAGTTCAGGTAACTATAACTCGCGCCCCCGCAATGCACTGCTGATGACGTCACATATTACATCACTCATGACATAGTCAGTGACATCACTGATGACATCACTGATGACATCTCAACTGACATCACTGATGACATCATCCAGTGACTGTGTGTTTCTGTAAAGTTTAAATATTTTTAATATATATAGGGAAAGGCGTATTGAAGAATGAGTGGGTGTATAAGTGTCTGTATGGATGATTTAGTAGGTGCGTGACTAACTCGATAAGTGAGTGATTAAACGTATCTTACTGAATGCATGGGTTAGTGACTAAACTGGGTGAATGTCTGTATCCGTCTGTCTGTTGCTGTGTAAGTGGTGCATGGGTTTGTGAATATCTACATGAGTGTCTATATGAGTTATTGATTGGTTGTCTGAGTATCTGTATGGGTGCCTGAGTGTTTGTGTGGGTGGGGTGTGTGCGACTCTGTGCATAGATGTGTGAGTGGGTGATTCACTGGGTGGATGGTTTCAAGAGTGCATCTGTGATAGACTGTATGGGTGGGTAAGTGTGTGTAAGAGTGTGTTAGTGAGTGAATGTATGTCCCAGTGGTACATGTGTGAGTAACTACATATGTGAAAGGCAGTATATATGTGTGTTGGAGTATATAAATAGCTATAAGCGAGAGTGTGTGATTGTGAGAGTGACTGTATGGATGAGTGTGTGCTTGTATCAGTGATTGTATAAGAGCGTAAGAATGTGCTAGTATTTGTATGAGTAAGTGAGCTGGTGTGTGTATAACTGTATAGGTGAGTAAATGGCAGTGTGTTTAATTATTTGCATGACTGACTAGGTGTGTGAGTACCTCTATGGATGAGTGGCGGTGTTTGAGTGTCTATATAGGAGTATGAGTGCATATGATAGTCCTGTACTGAGTGACCATAAGTATGAGTGACTGTACGGGTGAGTGAGTGGATGTGTGTGTGTAGACCTAAGAATCAGTGAGTGGGTATGTAGTTATTGGTGTTGGAGTGTCTATGGTTTTGAGAATGGCAGTCTGTAATTTAGAGTGGGTGTATCAAAGGTTATATTAGGGTGTGAGGAGGTGCATTAAATTCTCACATGGATGATGTCATCAGTGATGTCATTTGAGATGTCATCAGTGATGTCATCAGTGATGTCACTGACCATGTCATGAGTGATGTAATATGTGACGTCATCAGCAGTGCATTGCGGGGCGCGAGTTATAGTTACCTGAACTAACTATAACGGGGAATTTCACGGGTTTTGTACGAGTGCAATGTCCAACTAACTATAACTGTCCCTAAAACCTTATGGTTTTTTCAGTGAATTTCTAAGGTTTTTAAATGCTAATTTCTAACTATAACGTGCCTGAAACCTATGGTTTTTCAGTGAATTTCAAAGGTTTTTAAATGCTAATTCCTAACTATAACGTGTCTGAAACCTATGGTTTTTCAGTGAATTTCAAAGGTTTTTTCAATGCTAATTCCTAACTATAACGTGTCTGAAACCTATGGTTTTTCAGTGAATTTCAAAGGTTTTGTAAATGACAATTTTTAAATGTATTAATTGTTATATTTATTTTTTTGATACTGATTTACAACATTTTTTTAAATTATTTATTTTTAGATATTTTATTTTTAAATTACATTGTAATTACATTATACATTACATTACAAAATATACTTTCTCAGAATGAATTACTTTAGTTTAAATACTTTGCAAATAGGCAATAGACTTTTAAGTACAGTAGTTACAGTTGTTGCAATAGGCAACACAATTTCAAAAACAAAGAAACATTGAGCTGAATGTGAATTTCTACTTAAATGCAATTAGTTACTTTATGGATTACTTTTCTAACCACAGGACTGGATCCTAGATTCAGTCCTGGGACATCTCCTGTAAACAGTTGAGTAAAGCGTTTTGGTTACAGTAGTGATTTTTAAGGAATATTATTGTATTTTAAAAGTTGACACTTAGAAACTTTTTCATATAGAATCACCAATGTTATCCTATGGGCGGAAATTCACTTAGCAGGTAAGTAGTGTTATCGTTACTTTTTCTTACTCAGTGGTGGATCCTGGAACCAGCACTGGTGCATCTCCTGTAAACAGTTGAAAGAATGCGTTTCAGTCACACATGCGATTTTTAAGGAATATTTGTAGTTTGTGAAAATCGACACTTTGAAGCTTTTCTGCTGAAAACCAGACAATGGATTCCTATGGAAGGAAATTCAAGTTACTGGTAAGTTCGGTTAGAATTACTTTTCAGGGTCAGTGCTGGGCTAAAGATGCAGCACTGGGTTCTCTCCTGATAACAGGTGAGTAAATCGGAATTCATAGTTCGGCTGATTTTAGAGAAATATTATAAAGTTCCAAAACTCCACACTTAGAAGAATTTCCAAGTGAAACCAGTCAATGTTAGCCTATGGAAGGAAATTCAAGTTACTGTTAAGTACGGTTAGAATTACTTTTCAGGGTCAGTGCTGGGCTAAAAGATGCAGCAATGGGTTCTCTCCTGATAACAGGTGAGTAAATCGGAATTCGTATTTCGTCTGATTTTAGAGGAATATTTGTATGTTTCAAAAATCGACACTTAGAAACTTTATCAGCAAAAAGCAGGCAATGATATCCTATGGAAGGAAATTCAAGTTACTGGTAAGTACGGTTAAAATTACTTTTCAGGATCAGTACTGGGCTGAAAGATGCAGCACTGAGGTCTCTCCTGATAACAGGTGAGTAAATCGGAATTCGTATTTCGGCTGATTTTAGAGGAATATTATAAAGTTCCAAAACTCCACACTTAGAAGAATTTCCAAGTGAAACCAGTCAATGTTAGCCTATGGAAGGAAATTCAAGTTACTGGTAAGTACGGTTAAAATTACTTTTCAGGACCAGTACTGGGCTGAAAGATGCAGCACTGAGGTCTCTCCTGATAACAGGTGAGTAAATCGGAATTCGTATTTCGGCTGATTTTAGAGGAATATTATAAAGTTCCAAAACTCCACACTTAGAAGAATTTCCAAGTGAAACCAGTCAATGTTAGCCTATGGAAGGAAATTCAAGTTACTGGTAAGTACGGTTAAAATTACTTTTCAGGACCAGTACTGGGCTGAAAGATGCAGCAATGAGGTCTCTCCTGATAACAGGTGAGTAAATCGAAATTCGTATTTCGGCTGATTTTAGAGGAATATTTGTATGTTTCAAAAATCGACACTTAGAAACTTTTTCAGCAAAAAGCAGGCAATGATATCCTATGGAAGGAAATTCAAGTTACTGGTAAGTACGGTTAGAATTACTTTTCAGGATCAGTACTGGGCTCAAAGATGCAGCACTGTGGTCTCTCCTGATAACAGGTGAGTAAATCGGAATTCGTAGTTCGGCTGATTTTAGAGGAATATTTGCAAAATGGTGAAGGAAAGGGGTGGGGCCTAAGGTGACATGTCTGCAAACACGCCCTGTGGCGCGTTTTAAGTTGGACAATTAATTCCTCCTCAATCCCGAGGGTCCCTAGGGGCCAACTAGCCCACCAGGTACCTCCAGTATGCGCCAGGGGGCTGCGTTGCAGAGAGGTGTTCAGAGGCCACGCCCCTTTTTACAACACTCTGCAACGCAGCTCCGTGGTGCTTACTGGAGGTACCTGGTGGGCTAGTTGGCCCCTAGGGACCCACAGGATTGAAAAGGAATTTATTCCCCATCTTGAAACACGCCACGGGGCCTGTTTGCACACATGTCACCTGAAGCCCCGCCCTCCCTTCACCACTGTGCAAACGCGCCCGTGGCGCGTTTTAAGTTGGGGGATTAAGTCCCCTTGAATCCTGAGGGTCCCTGGAGTCCAACTAGCCCACCATATACCTCCAAAAGCGCCACAGAGCTGCGTTGCAGAGAGGTGTAAAAGGGGCATGGCCTCTGTACACGTCTCTGCAACGCAGCCTCTGGCGCATACTGGAGGTTTCTGGTGGGCTAGTTGGCCCCAGGGACCCCAGTATTCAAGGGCAATTCGTTCCCCCTCTGCAAACGCGCCAGGGGCGCGTTTTCAGAGTACTGCAGGGAGGGCGGGGCCTCCGGCACGATGCCGGTCGTTTTTTTTTCTATTGTTTTTTAATGGGAGGGGGCTGCGTGGCCCCCTTCCCTTGCCAACTTTTGGCCCCGGGGACCCCATCCCCCGGGGCCTGAGCATTTTATTATTTTTTTTTAATTAAAAAAAAAAAAAAACGGGAAGGGGGCCGCGTATTGGCCTGTATTGGCCCCGGGACCCCATCCCCGGGGCATGGCCTCGATTTTTATTTTTTATTTGGAGGGGGCTGCGTGGCCCCCTCCTCAGGCCATTTAAGGCCCCGGGGATCCCATCCCCGGGGCCGGCCTTGCACTTTTTTCGTTTTTTTAAATTTGGGGAGGGGGGCTTCGTGGCCCCCCTCCCTGGCCACTTATGGCCCCAGGGACCCCATCCCCTGGGGCCTGGCCTCTGGTTGGGGACTGTGGGGGGGTCCCCAATCCCCCCACAGTCCCGCCGGCTCCCCGCGTCCCTTGGGAGCCGGCATTGCTTTTCCACATGGGGAGCAGCTAACATGCTGCTCCACATGTGGAAAGCAATCAGCTTTGGATATTGGAGCGAGAGCAGGTTTCCTGCTCTCGCCTAATATCCAAAGCAGTTTGCAATGACAGGACGGGAGCCGCGAGGCTCCCGTCCTGTCATTGCAAACAGCAGTGTCCCGGTGGTAGGCACCCCGGGACACTGCAGGAGCCGGCCCTGGGGGTGGCGGTCCCCAGGGCCATCACTGGCTCCAGGAGGGGGCCGCGCGGCCCCCTCCCCACATTTTCAAAGCCCCGGGAGGTGGTGGTTCCCGGGGCTTCGGGGTCCAAAACGGACCCCCATTTTAAATGTTTTAGTGCCCCGGGGAGGTTGCGGTCCCCGGGGCATGTGGGGGGGCTGGAGCCCCCCCACACAGGTTTAATTTTTTTTTAAACAGAAGCCCCGGGGAGGTGGCGGTCCCCGGGGCAGCGGGAGGGCAAAGAGCCCTCCCGCACCATTTTTTGTTAAAGCCCGGGGGGTGGCGGTCCCGGGGCTTGGGGAGCCCTTAGAGGCCCCCATACATAAATTTAACCCCCACCATGCCCCCGGGACTTGGCCCACCCGGGGGCAAATTAACATTGAAGCGCGGGAAACCGCGCTTCGTTTTTTTTATTTTTCGGCGGGATTCGCGCACCCTAAGCGTATCCCGCCGATTTTTTTATTTTTTAAAATGCTTTTTTCTGCCCAGGGGGTCCTTGTGAGACTCCCTGAGCAGACCTAGGGGGTCAGGGTGTTTCTACCCTGCCTCCTTTGTGCGTTTGCGCACTTGTTTCTTTTTTTTCTCGGCGGGATCCGCGCACCCTGAGCGCATCCTGCCGATTTTTTAAAAAAATGCTTTTTTCTGCCCAGGGGTCCTTGTGGGACCCCTGAGCAGGCCTAGGGGTCAGGGTGTTTCTACCCTGCCCCCTTTGTGCGTTTGCGCACTTGTTTTTGTGCCTCGGTTCTACCGAGGGACAAAATGGCTGCCAACACTTCCTGGTTTGGAGTGTTGACAGCCAGCTGACAGCCAATTAGCATGCAGCTCGTGATCGGGACGGTGCGCGCAGGGTGCGCTGAGGGTACGCGGACCCTACTCGGCCATAGATATATATGTGACTTTACTTTTGATTTTCTCAGGAACTACTGAACGGATTTACACCATTTAAGCAAAAGGCACCAGTCTGAACCAAGGGCTACCTCTTTGCCAAATTTGGTGTAATTCCGTTCAGCAGTTCGGGCTGTAGCTGCGACTAAAGGTTCCTATGGAAAAATGAATGGGGAAAACGCGCTTTGGGACCCCCTTTTTCTCGGCCCCTCTTGACGAATCAACCCGAGACTTTCAGGGTAGGAGCGGAGCAGAGCGCCCCAACAAGTTGGAAACTTTTGCGAAGATTCGTCAACCGGCGCCAACGTTATTTCAAATAGAATGTCGCGGATTTCCTATGGATAATAGGTCCTAACTATAACTATCTACTGGCGACCGCCAGTAGATAATATATATATATGTGATTTTCTAAGAGCACAATGTCAACATCATTCCCTTTCAGTAAAACAAGGTGAACTTGTTTGAAAATGGGAATGGAAACCGGAAGCAGAGCTTTTAAAGATTCATATTTTTATACAGGGGCCTCTTCGCATACTAGCAAGTCTCTGGATGTCGTGTTTTAAAAGTTCTCCACCAAAGTCAATACTCCATAATGCAATAAGTTAGCCTGGACATGTGTCCATCCTTGCAGAGAAAACTCTTCTATCTCTCACAATGTGTTCCTACAGAATGTGATTTTTTTTTACAACCACCCAATACTTTGCCAATATATAACTCAGTGTAATGAGTTCGGTTCCATGATGTCTATTCACCGAAATGCCAGAGTGAGTGGAACTGTTGTCATGCAACCCTTGACTCTTAATGAATCACATAGTTGGCCCTCTATCACACCCTTGGCCTCTCAATAGCTTCCTATTCACTGGTGACGGACAAGAGACAGGACAGAAAGTGGAAACTACAAAAAGTAAACATACCTTTTTATGGCCAAATTTATTTTCTTTTTCTGCTACTTCCATCAAGGCTCCTAAGACCAGGGGTAACAAGGGCACCTGCTACCTCTGGAGACCTCTAATTGACTTCCACTTTCTGCTCTTGAACATTGTGGCAAAACAAAACAAAAAATTTGCATTGGCGTAGCTAGCCCATGTGCTGCCCGTGGCGGTCCCTGCGTTTTCAGGGGGGTGCTGGTGATTACCGCGACGACCACAGGTAAGAGCGAGGCGTGGTCAGGGTGCTGGTGATTCCCGCAACAGCCGCAGGTAACGGGGGAGACTGCCGCCCTCCAAAACTCGTGCTGCCTGGGGCAAACCGCCGCCCCCCCTTTCTACGCCACTTATTTTTTTGTATGCCAGAAACTCCACCACTTTTGTGAGGGCAGACAGCGTCACAAAAAAAAAAATAGGGCCATTCATTGATACAAGCTAAACAAGCATTGGCATAACCAATAGGTCTCGCCTTTGGGACCTTATAAGTGTTTAGCCAGAGATATTGACTTTGCCTATGTCTTTAAGCTGTGCTGTACAGAAGTCTGCAGCATGCTGAAAAGTTTTAATAAAGAAGTGTCAGAAGCATTTTTGTTACCTTAGATATGACCAAGAAAGCATTATGTACAACTGAACGACCATATTAAAAAAGTATTAACAATAAATAGTGTCTTGAGTTTTTTTTGTCCTTTCAATGCTGGCAACTTGTATCTGCCTGTCCCAGTGGTTGCTTGTTGTGGTTTTTTTTTGTTATGGGGTGGCATAAATAACAGGAGGGTGAAGGTCAGTCAGTCATTTGCGGATGGAGCTTTCCGCACAAATGTGTGCGTATGGAGCAGCTACAGGTTTAAATTGAAGCAGGGCTGACTTTAAATTTCATCCTTGCTGCAAAGAAAATACGGCAATGTAGCATTTTGTGATTTGTGAGTAGGGCTATTGAAGATAAAAAAAAGTGCAAAATAGACAAAGTTGTTTCAGAAGAGATGGTTGAGAAGGCAGTGCGAGGGTGAGATAGGCAAGGAAGACAGTTCCGAAATATACTCAAGCGCGCAGGGCGACGGTAATTGTAGTTGGCTGGAAGGACAATGTGAGGCAACGCTGTGACAGGCAGTGGAAGAGCTCGCCAGCTATGTTCATTACGCCACATTCTTGTACGTTACGGAGATTGCCTACAGTCGTGTTGTGTGCCTATCCTCTGTTTTTGTCCTGTTCTGTTGCAGAGAGGGTTTCTGTGCCCCTAATGTTGTGTGCAGTGCGCCATGGTGATGCAGTGCATTAGGTGCTGGTGTGGAAGGAGGGGATCTGGCGACACAGTGAGGAGCACCGGTCTTGTCCCTCTCGTTCCTCAGTATGCGGCAGGCTGAACTCTGTACGCAGGGTACCGTGTATAAATAATAAGACACTCCATACATTGGCAGAAGTGTCCCAATCTGCGAGTCTCGAAAAAAATTCTCGCAAAAGTAGAGTTTCACTGTAAATAAGTATAATGTAGTGGCTCGCTGTTTTGTCAGTGCAAAAAGTTGAGACACTGTGATATATGGCATTTGTGCAATGAGCTTTCCACACGTGTGCGTATGCAGCAGATGGAGGTTTAAATCGAAGCAGGGCTGACTGTAAATTTCAGCCTTGGCACAAAGATAACACGTCAATGTTGCATTATGGCATTTGGGAGTAGGGCTATTAAAGATAGAAATACTGAAAAATGGACAAAGTTGTTTTTGCGGAAACGGGAGTGCAAAATGGACAATGTTGTATAAGAGGAGAGTTTGAGAAGGCAGGGCAAGGACTGACTTAGGCAGGAGAGCGACAGTACTGAAATGTAATCAAGCGCGCACGGCCACGCTTATTGTAGTTGGTTAAAAGGACAATGTGAGCGGACGCCGTGACAGGAGGCGAGACAGGGTGATCAATGGAGTTTGCGCATGGAGTTTTCCGCACAAATGTGTGCGTATGCAGCAGCTACACGTTCAAATTGAAGCAGAGTTGACAGTAAAAGTCATGCTTGCTACAAAGATAAGACGTCAATGTTGCATTGTGGCATTTGGGAGTAAGGGCATAGAATATAGGAATAGTGCAAAATGGACAAAGTTTGTTTGGAGGAGACGGTTAAAAATACAGGGCGAAGGTGACCTAGGGAGGGAGAGACAGTACAGAAGTATAGTTAAGCGCGCACGGGCACGCTAATTGTAGTTGGCTGGAAGGAAAATGTTGCTTGTAGGCTACCCTTCTAGTCGAAAGCTTTTCAGAAGCCTTAACACCTTGCTTCTAAAAGACTACCAAGTGGAGCCGCCATCAAGTCTGTAGTGGTGTGAAATGTTCCAATAGTCAGTAAATGCGGTTGAATGGGAGTCTGCCCTGGCACAATAAAGAGAAAGCATGCCTCCTTGTAAAGATCGTTATCATTGGTAGGAATAGGGAGGGGGTCACGCAGGCGGCAGTGAGCTCTTTCTGGTAAACTATCTCGCCCAAGATTTGCAGAGCGATCGGAAGAAACAGCATAGCTCTCAAGGTTTCAGAGTGCTTATATGTGACATTTTCATAATTTCTGTATAATTATGTGTGACATTTCAACGACAAGCATTTGAGCCCTGACAAACTGTGCCAACAGGATGTGAGGCCTCAACACTACTCTCTTCTCAGCTGCCTCAGCCTATTATGAGGTAATTATAGAGGCAACAGTCACTGACTTGTGGACTCAGGCCGCTGCAGACAGCACAGCATACTGCAAGGCTCAGGAGAGTGAGACTGAGGCACACACAGGTCACAGCCAGGGAAGCTGTATTATTTAAAACGACTTACGTTCACTATAAAAATCATTAGCTAACCTGAGCGACCAACCGCCTGGGCCGGGGTGTGGCACGCCGCCTGCTACCTGCGTGTTCAGTTGCACCACAGTGGCTCTAAGTCTCGTGAGTCGTCACCCCGACCCAAAACGAGTTAGACAGCAGCTCAGATGATGATTTGATATCGACCGCGCGCCAAAAACAAATTTTTGTAGCATAGCAACTAGCAGGTTATTCCCTCTGTCATTTGGGGACTTCATTTTTTGCGAGGCAAGCCAGAGCTGCGACAACAGTCGGCTTTTGGAAGGCACAGGGCGATTAACTGATTTGCCCAAAAGCAGAGGCTGGTGAGCCGACGCCGTGACTCGAACCTACTTCTCCAGCTTCCCGATCGCATGCTCTGCTCATTACGCCACATTATAATGCTTTAGGGATATTGCCTACAATATTGTTGTGTGCGTAGGCTCTTTTTTGTACGATTCTGTTGCAAAGAGGGCTTCTGTGGCCCTAATGTTGTGTGCAGTGCGCCACAGTGATGCAGTGCATCTAGTGTTCGTGTGGAAGGAGGGGTCTGGGGACATAGTGAGAAGCAGCGGTTTTTTAAATATTTATTAAAGTTTTCACAAATATGCCTGGGATGGTAGGAAACGGTTGAGAAGGCAGGAGAGGGTGACCGAGGCCGGGGAGAAACATAACACAAGCATTGGCATAGCCAATAGGTCTGCCTTTGGGACCTCATAAGTGCTTAGTCAGAGCTATTGGCTTTGCCAAAGTCTTTAAACTATGTGGTAGAGCAGCGTGGCTGCTGTGCAGCATGTTAAAAACTTATGATAAAAAAATGTTTAAAGTATTTTTGTTCCCTTATTTATATATAACCATTCAGACATTATGTTCAACTGAACGGCCCTATTAAAAAATAATTAACATTAAAATGTCTTCTAGTTTTTTGTTCTTGCAATGCTGGCAACTTCTACCTGTCTGTTCTAATGCTTGATTGTTATAGGTTTTTTTTGGTAATGGGGTGTGGGGGTTAGACAAACAACAGGAGGGTGGAGGTTAAGATATAGTACCTGAATTACAACACAAGCAGCGCCTTGGCATTGCAATCTGAATTTTTCACTACCTGGCAAAATTCAGATAGCACCGCAAATTTTTCAGGACTGGAAAGAGAACATTCCACTGATCTCTATCGAAAGCCTTTTCCATGTTCAGCATTAATATTGCTCCTTTAATTTTATTAGTAAAAAATGGTCGATAGCTTGGATTAGACAGTGAGTGTTGGATGCCAAGAGCCTACCTTGAAGCCTACCTTCTCGTGTATAGCGGCGAGACTCGGAACAGTAGCAGCTGAGGCGCTCGGCTGCCGAGAGACTCTCAGAAAGAGTTACACCTATGGTCCGTGCCCCGAGGTGGCGGTGGGGGCAGGGTCGATAGAGAGTGAGAAACGACGAAAAGAGGTGTTAAACAAAGGCAGCCGGGATGCAAAGGGAGATAAGGGGAAGGCGGGAAGATGGACAGAGCCCGAATCTGTTATTACCAAGATGTACAAGAAAGAGATAGAGAGGGAGGAAAAAGAGTGTGAGGAGAAGAGAGAAAGGAAAACGGGGAAGAGTGCGAGCGACAGAGGGGAAAGAGAGAGTGAAATTCAGGGAGAGAAGAGGAGCGAAAAAGGAGGAGAGGAGAAAGCTGATCGGCGGAGTGAGCCGAGGAGAGAAAGGAATAAACAGGGACGAGAACTGAAGGGGCGCGGGGATGAAAGGACCAGAACAATATTGTCAGATCACGCGCTCGCTGGTGAGGGAGGGGAGGAGGGGTGAGGGAGGGGGATGAAAGGCAGATGGCGCCTCGCCAGCGATGCGAGGAATGGATGCCAGCTGCGCGCGTGCACGCCAACGTGAACGCAAGCTGGTCGCCAGCCGAAAGCCACTGTTTGCACTTCCAAAACCCGCTTACTAAAACTCTCGGCCAGACCAGCGCAAGCGCTGGTGCAGGCAGAGACCTAAAAAACATTCATTGATTAATGTGTTTTGGATTGCCTGACCAACTCACTATGTTATCATGGACACTGTTTCCAGTTCAGGGGCCGAATTACACATAACTGCGCCTGCGCTAGTTGTTGCTGTGCGCCACAGTATGCGCCTGATCGTATTACAGAGGTTTGTAATGCGCCGTGATGTTGGCTCAGACTTTGAGCTCTGTGTTTATGTGCGTTTGCGTCTGTGCGCATATTGTATTAGTGCACAGTCGCAAACGCACATAAACACAAACATACTCTGGCGCACAGCGACAACTAGCGCCGGCGCAGCCATGTGTAATACGGCCCCTGGTCCTTCAACCCGCAAAATGTTGCTATCAGGTTCATAATCTAATTAACTGAATCAAAGCAGACAAAGGCTACAACACCCAAAATATTTATGTTGTCATGCTGAAGCACTGGAATAGACACACTGCCTGTAATGACATGGAGTGAGGTGACCACTGCAGGTTCAGGTCACGAATATAAATCAAAACCCCTATCTCATTTAACCTAAAGAGCATTGCTTTGAAGTCGAACACCTACAACTCTGCTTTCTTCTAATCCTGCAGGTAGGATTGTGGTGTGTTAAAAAAAGTTGTATTCTTCTTCGTATTGGCGCAGACTTTTCATCTTGTTTCAGTCCTTGGCAGTTAACTACTTGACCCAGTTAATTCTTTCTGCGTTATCACTTGTACAAACGCAGAAAATGTGGCCCCGTTTTGAACTAGGTCAATGTCACGTAGACGCGGTGGCTCCTTTGTGTATTGGTTGGCGACCACAGAGCTACTTTTGGGGGCGAGGCAAGCACAGAATATATATATACCTTTATTTCGATAACCCTCATTCTCATGGAAAAATCGAAGGACACGGAATCAGACAACATTATGCATGTCCCTAAATAGAAAGTTCACATATGTTCGATTTAAGGAGCCACAAAACAGTTTCATCCCCCTAGGAACAGCATTTTTTTTATTCAGTCTCAGAGAATCTACATTAAAGTGCGTCTTAGTGTGTTAAATTGCTAACCTTGGAAAATGCAATAGCAGATTAAGCTGAAATATACCTCTTCACGGAGTTAATATAGCTGCTTTTACAACAGACAGCCTGTCATTTCTTCGAAGATTATGTGAGCTAAATATATTAAAAATAATACATTTCTTTTTTCGGTCATATCTTGATGATGGAATTCGAAATGGACCTGAGTTCTTTGTAATGACACAGGCCCACAAATGGAAGAAGACACTGAAATATCAAGACCTTAATGTATTCTGTGAGGGTAAGGGACTTGCTGAGCTGTGTTGCGTGAAACAGAGAGAGCAGAAATCCATCATATCTACTAAGATGTGGCACACTCTGCTCCCTCCTTGTAATGGTGCAGAGTGTGCTGCCTAGCACCAATGCAGTCACCATTGCGCCATGGTGCAAGGGTACCTGCTTAACAGGCAGGATTGTTTTTGTGCAGGAAGGGATACCTTCTTACTGAAAAGGAACTCTAAGAGGCAATTTCCTCTATTTGTGATGCAAAATGCATCACACATAATAAGAGGAAGTAAGGAGGAGAAATAAAAATATTTCTCATTGTTACGCCATCCTCATGAGGCACACCATTTTGGAGCAATCCTAGGTATGCTGATTTTAGTAAATCTGAGATTGCGTCAAATTTCATGGGTGGATGTATAGAAATGCCCTTGCTCCACCCATGGAACTCTCATCACCATAAAATAAAATGCATTACAACACAAGCCCCTATGTTGTGTTACATCTGATTGCAAAGTCACACAAGGTGGCACAAATTAGCTCTCGCATGGCTTAGTAAATATCACTAAAGGACTGAGGTTGCCTTGCTTTGACTTGAATGACAAAAGGACAATGCCAGTCCTTCATAATCTGGGCCCTGACACTGGGTGCCCTTAACTTCATGAGCCCACTGAGCTCTGTACAAATTACTTATTTGTATTAGTAAGGGCATCTAAATCTTATGGTGCGCCACCTACATTAGCATTGTGTGCATCAGATTCCACTTAATCCATAGTAAAAGAAACAAACTGTGATGATTCGCAATATGTTATTGGGATGTCACTAGACAGCATACTGTCCAGTATGCTTTAGCGTTGCATATGTTTTTGATCTGAGGTGTAGGGACATACTGTAATGACCCTACAATCTTGCAATTTTTGTTCACATGTTCGAACTAGAGTTAGAAGCCTGATCTGCAAGCCCAATATTAAAAAATTACAGGTCAACGTAGGAATAATAAAAACAGTATTTTGAATTGTGATATAGTACACAGAATCCTGTGTGCAAATAATGGTTGTATGATAGAAGCACGCATGGTTAAACCACGTGTGCCTCTACCACGCAGCCCAAACCACAAATGCGTCTTAACCACGTATTCCTTTACCACGCATGCCTTTACCACAAAATATTTTGGTATAGGCATGAATGGTAAAGGGGTATGTGGGGCTAAGGTCACCACTATCCCACCCCCCTCACCCCGTGCTGTCCCTTAAACTACCCCAATCCCTTCCACTGCCCTAAAACTTACCCGACCCCCAGCCCTAAAAACGACCCCATCAACCCATTCCCTTCCACTGCCCTAAGGCCTAAAACCCTGCCCCATTACATATCCTGCCCCGACCGTCCACGCTCCGTGCTGTCCCTTAAACTATCCCGACCCCTTCCACTTCTCTAAAACCTACCCGACCCCTCGGCCCTAAAAACTACCACATCTCCAGATTCCCCTCCCACTGCCCTGAGCCTGAAACCCTGCCCCTTTGCGTACACTACCCTGACCCTCCTGACCCCGCACTGTCCCTTAAATTACAGCTACCCCTTCCACTGCCCTAAAACCTACCCCCAGCCCTAAAAACTACCCCATCTACCCATTACCCTCCCACTACCCTAAGGCCTAAAACCCTGCCCGTTTACGAGCACTACCCCGCCCCCGTGCTGTCCCATAAACTACCCCAACACCTTCCACTGCCCTAAAACCAACCCAGACTCACCCCCACCCACCCTAAAATCAAACCCAACTACCCAGTCCCCTCCCACTGCCCCAAGGCCTAAAATCCTGCCCCATAAGTTACACTACCCTGCCCCCCTGCACTGTCCCTTAAACTACCCCAACCCCTACCACTGCCCTAAGACCTATCCCGACCCCTCCCAGCCCTAAAAGCTACCCCTCAGCCCCACTTACCTCACCACAGCATCTTCCTGCTTCCATCTTCCAGCAGCTAGACCGCGCCCTGCCTTAACCACACATATGCGTGGTTAAGGCACATGCATGGTTAAGGCAAGCGTGGTCAAGCTTGCTTAGTCGGAACACACGTGGTTGAGACCGTGGTGTTTCGACTGTTTCCCGCAATTTATATATTATCATGACAACTGCTCAACACTTCAGCAAAAAAGTGCTTTTCAACATTTAGCATAGTTGATTTTTGTTAGAAATGGGGTCTCTAGTTGGCAGACGAATGCACCCTGTCCAAGTAGGGACCACCACTCTAGTCAGGGAAAGGCAGATACACCCTAAATTAACCTGTGCTCACCCTCTGGTAGCTTAGCACAGAGCAGCAAGACTTAATTTGAGAGGTTGTGCAACACAATAATTAAAGTAACACAGTGAAAACACCACAAAAAGTCTCCAAACCAGTTTAGAAAATAAAGGATATTTATCTGATTGAAATAAGACCAAAACAAAAAAAATCTAATAAATAATTGTCAAGATATATATGTTCAAAGTATGTAGATCAGTACAGAGTTGGAAGCGCCTGCGTGGTTCTATTTGGGTATTTACGGACCTGCCTGGGACTTGGCAATTAACTAAACAGTAGTTGGATATGCAAATAGTGCTTTTGAAAATTTGGAATGGCGAGCTTACGGCCGGGCTGTCTGGACCTGTACCTCCATGTAAGCCCAACTGCCAGTGAGGCTGTGTAGAGTGGCTTCTCAGACCTTGCGGGTCTATGTGCACAATACCTTTCGAGTTAACCAAGGCAGCGATCAGCATCCAGGAGGCAGGCACGGCTGTGTCTCTCTTGCTGGTGGCACCCGCATTGAGATCTCTTTGCTGGGGTGGGCTAGGTGTCACGGACAAACCGTGCTTGACTGTCATGGGATGCTGTTGAGGCAGACGTGGTGCTCTCGCTAGAATGGGGCCCATGCTACAGATGACCTCTCCTTTCGAAGCTGGTAGGGGAGGAGGGGAGGGGGATGACCTACACTGGGCTGTCTTCGTGCAGCACATCTGCAGGAAAGTCAGCAACCACTGCGAGCTCGCTCAGGCAGGGCAGAACTTGCGATCTTTGCCAGCACCCAGCAGCAGACATGGCAATCCTCGTAGTTAAACAGCACGGCCGTGTGCACAGGCAATAATGCAGCACAAATGAAGTCTTTTATGGCCCTGAAACGTCTGCAAACAGGTGGCAAGCCAACAAGTCCTTGAAGTTACTTTAGGTTTTGAAAGGTTGTAGAGTAGGTTCAGTCCTTCTCACTGCAAGTGGTAGCAGGTCAGCACATCAGAGCAAGTTGAAAAGTGTTGATTCCTCCTGGCAGCACAGCAATAAGCAGGCAGCAGGCTAACACAGCAGAGCAGTTAGCAAAGTGGCAGTCCCTCCTGGCAGCGCAGCTCCTCTTCTTGGCTCCTTAGGACCCAAAAGTAAACTGAAATGGGGGTGTAAGGGGTCCTGTACTTATACCCAAATGTGCCTTTGAAGTGTGGGAGATCTCAAAGAGGCATTTGAACCTCACAAGGTCCCTGCACTTCCTTCCCTGGCTCCACATGCACTAGAGGGGAGTATGCAGCTATTTGCGTGGGAACAGGCACAGCCCTATTCAGGTGCAAGTGTCAGCTCCTCCCTCCCAATCTACCTCAGGAAGGCCTATCAGCCTCGTGATGGGCTATCAGGATGCAAATGGCATGCCACAGCTCCCTTTGTGCGACTGTCTAGAGGGAACGCACATAGACAAACTGTCCCACTAACCCAGATGTATATGCAGAGGAACAGAATGATTAAAGTAAAAAAAATGCCAGCTTTCTCAAAGTGCCATTTTCAGACCTGAAATTTAAAAAACAAATTTACTAAAGGAAGTGTTTTTAAATTGTGAGTTCAGAGACACCAAACTCCAATTTTCGATCTGCTCCCAATGGGAAATTACAAATAAAAGATGTTTTAAGGGAATTCCCATGTTAACCTATGGGAGAGATTGGCCTTTCAGTAGTAAAAACTCATTTTGCAGTTTTTCAGTACCAGGACATGTATAACTCAAAAGTACATGTCCTACCTTTTAAATACACTGCACCCTGCACATAGTGTTACCTAAGTCCTACCTTAGGGATGACTTGCATGTAATAAAAATGAAGGATTGGGCCTGGCATGTAGGCTAACTTGCCAGGTCGAAATGGCAGTTTAAAACTGCAAACAAAGGCTCTGTAATGGTAGGCCTGAGCCATGTTTAAAGGGCTACTGAGTGGGTGACACAGTCAGTGCTGCAGGCCCACTAATAGCATTTAATTTAAAGGCCCTGGGCACATATAGTGCACTTTGCTAGGGACTTACAGGTAAATTAAATATGCTATTTGTGGATAAGCTAATGTTACCATGTTTAGAGTACTGAGCATATGCACTTTAGCACCGGTTAGCAGTGGTAATGTGCCCAGAATCCTAAAGCCAGCAAAAAAAAAATGAAATCTGCCAAATAATAGGTCAGGAGGCAAAAACAACTTTATTTAGCATTTTGTAGAAAAAAATGACACATTTCAGTATTTTTAAGAAAACAAATGGACTTAAAATATGTACACAGTCGTCAAATACACGTCTGAAAGTCAGGATCATATTGATAAGGAGGGACAGCTGGTAAGTCTGAACAGAAGTGTAGCAATGTCTAAGCACTTTTCCTTCCGTCTAAAAAAGCAAGCTTAAAGAGAGAGATGTCATGCATTTTTGCCCTACCTTCCCACTCTACTTCTCTCCCCACTCCTAAAATACAGAAATAGTACAAAAAAGGGACCATTCATCTTTCCCTTCTCTCCCCCTCCTTATTAAAGCAACATTTACAAGAGTTTTTCTGTAAGTCTGCACGTGCACTTTCAATAAATAAATAAGAGACAACGTCTACTTCCAAAGTAGAACAGGTTAGTAGCTTAGTTTTAAATGCTTTATCATTAGCTTTTCAGAGCACATTTTACAATTGCTATGACACCAAAGCCCTTTGTTAAGTTTTGGGTCTGTTTTGCAACATAATGGGATTTCCATCCATCAGTTGTGCATGGTGGTTTGGTTGTGTAGAGTTAACGATATTGTCTAGTTTAGTAATGTTTGGTGTACATTAATGTCAAAGTCATTTAAGTTTGAGCCTGCTAAAAAGTATTGTAGTGTGTTTTGATTATGAATGGGCGTGCCACAGGACTTTGCCATTTTTCATTAATTGGATTATAGACTGTCTATTGCATATCCTTATTATAATATTATATACATCATGAATTTCCATGTAAAATGTTATGGTGAGATGTTGTGTTGATGGTGTGGTGTGTTTATGCTTCCTGAATCTGAACGCTTCTGTGATACATGCTGGTGTGGGGTGAGTGATGTTGAGATGTCAGTGCTTCACCAACTATATGTCTTAGCTGCCATGTTGTGCACATAAGGGTGTCAATGTTTCTGCCTAGCACCGTTACTGAAATACATATTATAAGTGTAATTGTAAAGGTTTTATGTAGTGAGTATTCATGGGCGGAAGCAAGGAATGCTCTTGCGTATCGCAATGGCCTGCAACTTGGTTAATCTAGTCCATGTTGGTGTGTCTGTGTCTTGCTGGATGTATGATAGACAGTTTGCCTGATGTGTTCTGTTGGATGTTATCATGTGAGCATGTGGTAGATGCTGTTGTGAACACGGTAATATCTGTGCTGTGGTGGTTGTGTGCAATGTGGTCTGCCTACTATGTTCTGTTGAAAGTTTATGCATTTATTGCCACCTCTGACATAACGTTTATTACTTCTTGGTAGCAGGTGTTTGTGCTTCGCACATGAATGGATGAAGCTGCATAGAGCCAGCATAGTCAGAGGGGCAGCAGCACGCATTGTTTGTTTACACCAAAACACAGGGTCAGACTGGGACAAACAAATTGGCCTTGACACCCAAATAAAAGTGGTCCCCACTAGCAAAACAGATAGCTAAAAAAGCAGTAGTATCGGGCAAATCTAAAGTAAAATCTGGCCCAGCTGGCCATAAAGCTAGCCAAGCTGGCCATATATCCGACCCACAACTGCTAACAAAAATGGCCCACACACTGATCTTTCAGATCAGCCCATCGGGCATTGCCTGATTGCCCTATGGGCCAGTCCGACCCTGCCAAAAGACTATAATTACAGTAACCCAGAAACCCAAATCGGACATGAGCAGAAACTATGCAACCTGTAAAAGGCAGTGACAGTGCTAGTAACCCAGAAGCAGTCAGAGGAGGCAGCGAGGGAACAGCCCACATGACTCACTGGTGAGCACTCTTGGGCCTTCCCCTCTCACGAGATGTCGCGACTGGCAGAGCTTCCGGTCCAGAACACTGGTGGAGGATGCTGGCCGAGGATGCCATCGCAGCACGGTGCAAAAGCGGAAAAAAGCCACGGAGAATTGTTTTTTTCTTGGCGCCTCATGGTCAGCTGCCTGCTGGGCCCTGATGCTATTGAGCTGATGTGGAAGTGAATGATATCGATCCAGCCATTGACTAATGGCCTGTTCAGAGTTACCAGCCACAGTGACCCAGCATGGATGCAGCATGGTGGGGACGAAGCGGAGAGCCGAGAGGTGCCTCACTGAGGTAAGGGAGACACTCTGGGGCTTATTTACAAGCCCCTTGCGCCACTTTTGCGTCATTTTTAACATGGGAAAAGTGATGTAGGGGTGGCACAAGGGGCTTGTAAATAAGCCCCTCTGTGTCAAGAAGTCGATGCAGTAGGCCTGCCCCTTCACATCTGAGGGCCCCTGGTTAGGCTTTCCATCCTCCCTCCTCTTTTCTCCTCTACGTTCATTGCCCTAGATGAAATAATCCGAGTTGCTGGGGTATTGAGAGGTTAAAAGTAGCTCGGTGAGATGAGCATTCGGCAAATGCACCGGAGGGGAGCAGGTGCTCCGGTTACGAGTTCCACACCTCTCAATCAAAAAGCAAAAAGACATGCTGCACAGGCACGTATTATTGCAGTGCAAAGATAAAAACATCCTCACATAGAGGCAATTCACTAGCCAGCACTATGAAGTCAGCGCCCCCAGTGTTCTAAATCACTTCAGTCAACAGTGTTACTTCCATGACTGCGGTTGCAAATATAATTATTCCTGCTGACAACATTGAGATAGTAAATCTCCCCAGCCGGACGTTAGAGAGGAGGGCAAAGTAGACAGTCAGTATGATTCCTCAAAAGATTGTCATGAAGACACAGAAAATGCGAAATATGCTGATAAAGAGCCCAGAGACTATCCCTTATTCTCAAAAATTAAAAAAACAGGTATAGAGAGCATGATCGCAGGGCCAGTGGGGTCCAGACTAGAGAGATCAATATCAATACCAGACTCCGCCTCAGTTGAATCAGCACCAAACGACACGCCACCTCTACTAGGTAAACTGCAAGATGCGCCGAGTTGGCTGCTTAAACTTACATCGAAGGTAATGTGCAACCAGTCCAGACAGGAGGTAACTAATGGTTGTAGGATTACCACAGTCTTAAAACAATTCAAGTACTCCATTGGTTGAAGGGCTGTCACAAGGTGCTGCTCTAGCTGTTCTGAGTGTCTACAATGCACCAGTTCCAGTAACTTCATGAAAAACTATCCTTACTGAAATTCTGGACTGTAAAGTTTTGCAGGTACAAGAAATCGCATCGGTCCATCAGAGATTGGATAAAATAGAGGAAATGATGCAAGCAATTCCCGAGTTAATTAACGAGATCTAGCAGAGGGGAAACAGCCTTTACAATGAGGTTTTTACTGCATGGTGCCTTTACCACGCATTTTTTAGGCATGCTTGTTTTACCACATGTATGTTTTTACAACGCATGCCTTTACCACGCATTTAAGGTAAGTTGGGGCTGTGAGGGGGTCTCCCCCCACAAATACATTGTTTTTATATATATAAACAATGTGTGGTAATGGTATGCGTTGTAAAAGCATAAGCGTTGTAAAAAAATGAGAGGTAAAAAATGCGTATTAAAGGCATGCAATGTATTTCCCCGCGTTGTTCCTTCGTACAACCATGCAGAGAGTATCCAATTTAGAGGACCGCTCTCTTAGCTGGGACAAGGGGAACCAATGTCCTCCCAAAAAAACTACAGGCCTCTCAAATCAAGATAGACAAAATGGAGAACTATGTAAGGAGGTCAAATATGTGGTTTGAGGGCATCCTAAAGGGGGCCAAACTTATTGAGCGTAATGAAAATCGACTGTTGTACATTCATACAATGATAAAAGAGCATATACGGGAGAATGCCCCTGAGGATCTTACAATACTGCGGGCACACCAAGTCCCTGCTCAACGCATATCAAATGCAAAATATCCTTGAACAATGATTGTGAACTCCGCATTAAGGAGGCTATTTTGCCTAGAACCATCCAAAAGAAATCCTTTCTGTTATCCAATAGGGCACAAGTCAGGGTATTTTCAGATATGTCAGCATTGACGCCTCACAGACCAAGGAATTTTCTGGGGCTAATTGGTCAATTAATAAATGCTGGAGCACAGGCTTCAATAGTCCAGCAATCTAAGATAAAATCTTTGTTAAAAGGTCAATTCTAATTCTGCAGCATCCTCGAGGAAGCGCAAGAGGTTTTACAGAAGGCCAAGAAATAGGAAATGGCTAGGTGTTAATTAAGAGATTGAATGTTTGAAGCTCTTTGATGTCCAACAAATGAATTGGATGATTTACATTTTGCACTAGTCACTTTTACATTAGCCACTTTTTCTATTCCTTATTTTCCTCTAAGACCTAGTGAAGTGGGATTAAGTGTGATGGTTTAATGAAGAAAAGTTCTAAGGTTTTCAACCAAATGGTTTTGCACTTAGCACTTAGTGCAATACATTTCTATTATATTAAGGTTAGAGTAGCGAGTAGGTTTATTGTTTATTAGCATTTTGCACTTTGAAATGTTGTATTTTGCACTTGTTATCAGAGCTTGCACTTTTGTTTTAAGGATGGCCTCTCTAGCCTAATACGAATAACAATGTGGAAGAGCTCAGTGTCACATTAGCCGGACACTGCAGAGGGTATGAGGCATAAGAGTATGCCTAGGTGCCACCTCAGGGCCACACTGTCAACAGGGTGGACTGAAGGAGAGGGCTATGGGCCTTCAGATGGAGCAGGGGTGGGGTAGGAGTGGATAGGGCAGAGGAAGGGTCAGGGTTGAACACCAGCAGCAGACAAATGAGCAGATGCATAACCAAGAGGTTTATGATTGAGTTTGCTGAGAGTTTGATGAGCTATATCTATACAAAAGAAAAGGGCCAATATCAAAGTGGTAGAAGGCGAGAGGGGACCTACAGAATGTTGATGTAATTGACCTAGTTGCCCCATGATGCAAAAAAATAACATAATCTCCTGTAATGTAACTGGGCTACTTAACAAGCGAAAAGCACGTGCAATGCTGAATTGGCCAACCGTATTCAAACTGGAAGTGATCTTCCTGCAAGAAACCCATCTGAAAGATAACCAATCCAAACCCTTTAGTCCCAAAAGATATTCACACTCCTTTTACGCCTTGGCAGGGTCAGCCATATGAGGGGTAGCTATTATTTTAGTCAATACAGTCGACTGCCAAATCTGTGATGTTTTTAGGGATGGGGAAGGACGTTGGCTATGGGTAAAATGGGCAATTAAAGGGAACATTTTGAATTTAGTTAACTATTATGGCCCGGTCATTCAGGATATTGATGCCATTAATCCAAATACATAATATGGCAATGACAGCAGTCATCCAATAATCTGGGGGGAGTCCTTAACTTTACACAGAACCTTAGTCTAGACACATCAAACAGGTAAAAAAAAAACAATTAAAACCTCATACACTCAGTTTTCTTAATGCATTAAAGAATGACTTTGGTTTAGTAGAGCCAAGGCGTTTGGAGCGTCCCTTGTTTAGTGAGTATACATGCTATTCATGGCAATTCTCCTCAGCATCTCGTATTGATTTCTTTCTTGCTACATGGTCAATTCAGTGTCAAATGCCTAGTATTAAGGCAAATGCTTTATCCGACAATCCTGCTATCTCTATTCAAATTCATTTAAGAGCTGAGATAAAGGATCGACTTAGATAGCAATTTAACCTAACACTATTTTCAGATGCCATTTGGATGGATAAAACAAGATAATTTATAGAATAGTTTTTTACGGTTAACCGCAGATGATACGATAATATTTGAGGCATTTAAGGCTGCCTTCCTCGGTCAAGTTATAGCCTATCAAGCCTATAAAAATAAAGAGCACAACCCTCAAGTGTATGTGTTACAGAGTGCTTTAGATAGCACAACTAACATTCAAATGCCTACAGATAATCCAGAAGCAAAGAAACAAGAGCTAGCTACAGCTCATAAAGCAATGTGCGATTTTTTTTTAACCGAAGAAATAAGTAGCCATCAGGCCTATCAACAAAAAATCTATAAGGAGAGTCTACATATTGGCAAGTTGCTTGCTTGGTCTACTAGGTTACGGAAATACAAGCAGACAGTAGACAAAATTGAAGATCCAGAGACTCATTCCTTATTGGATAAAAGTAACAAGATTGCTGAGGTATTTTTATGGCATTATCAAAATGTTTATGAAAAAACGAGTAGGTTCCTAGATATAAATTAGAGCATTTTTTTAATTATGTCACACTACCACAGGCAGCAAGGGAATAAAGCAGTGCAATTTTGGAAGAGATCCTGGTTTCCGACGTCTCTTCTGCTCTGCAAAATATGTCAAATGGTAAGGATTGTGGTGGCGATGGCATTTCTATGGAAGTTCTTAAGGTTTTTTCTAAACAATTAGTACCATTCCCAGTAAAATTATCCAATCAGTTTAGAACCGGGACACCTATTCTTCAATCTTTTAAGGAGTCAATAATTGTAAGTTTCCCTAAAAAGGATAAGAGCGCTACTAATGTCAACTCCTATAGACCAATTAGCTTTTAAACTCCAACTATAATTTGTTCATGATCAATGTGGATTTGAACCAGGTAGATAAATCTCAGCTAATACTAGCAATTTAACCCAAGCAATTGATTATTTTCCGGGTAATAAAATGAAGGCCCCAATTATTATGATGGATGCAGAGAAAGCATTTGACCTAGTTAATTGGGACTCATTATTTTTTATCCTAATAAAAATTGGATTCCCAGATCAATTTTTAGCATGCTATGGAATCTCTATCAAAGGGCAACAGCCAAAGTGAATATAAATGTGAAGGTAGCAGTAAAGATTAAAATAAGCCAGGGTTTGTCTGTGTGATGCCCCCGTCCATTGTGCTGTTTACAATATTCATTAAGCCAATAGCAATTACGATACATAGCGATACTACAATTATTCCTCCAATAATTGAGATGCCAAAAAAAAAAGCTTTTTGCTTTTGATATTATTTTATATCTTCAACCTAACGCAGAAAATATTCAGATCATGCTAGATACAATTGTAGAATTTCCTGGAGTCGGAGGTTATAAAGTCAACCAAACAAAAGCAGAAATACTACTGTTTAATACATCTTCAAATGATCTTCCCCAGTAACTTCAGTCTCAATATTCACCTCAACGGCATATCAGATATTTAGGCATCTATGTAATGCGTGACTATTCTCAACTATTTGATTTAAATTACAAGGTGACCTTTCATAAAATTAAAACATTGTTGATTATTTGGAATTGTCTCACTCTATCCATTGTTGGACGAGTGGCCTTGATAAAGATGTCGAGTCTGCCATTAGTGCTTTTTCTGTTCACTACATTCCCCATTACAACTAATACTTTAGAGAACTCGGTCAACTGTTTCTTAAATTCATTTGTAATATTAGAAAGCCCAGGACAAAAATAGCAGTATTGCAGTTATATAAATCGCAAGGGATGCTAGCTTTACCTCTTTGTCAAACATACTACAGCAATGCAGTTTTGGATAATATAGCTCAAATTATGACTAACACTGGAATATTTTACAGCTTTATTTTGATACAGATGGACAAAAAGTAAGCGATTGAATTATCGCTTCTTTAAAAAAAATACCCAAACTTCCCAAAAGAACTAGGTATAAGTCATTACATGCACTGGAATATCATATGAGAGATCTTTTCCAGGTTTGTGGAGTCACAACTTGCCATACTTTTACTCTATTAGAAGACTGTTGATCGTTTGGCATTAATATCCCTAATGCGATTTTGGAACGCTGGAATCATAAAGAGTTCACCAGATTAGGTTACTTTTACAATAGTGAAAGACGCCTAAGGTGGGAAGAAATAAACCTATGCCTAGGGGCAGAAGCCAGAGGCCTGATATTTAGTAGACAACAGATTATTAGCTTTCATTCCTCAACCTATACTACTTTAATACCTGAGACATACGTGATAATGCACCGCCTGCTATATAAAAGTAATTTAAGAGGCTTAGGAAACAGGTAGCGGGCCATGCGGAACAACATTAAGGGGTTGATTCTGATCTGGGTGGGAAAGCCCTCCGACCGAGCCGGATCCGGAGTGTTTTCCGACCGAGCCGTACCCCTGGAGTCCGACCGAGCGAGTACGATGCTGCTGCATGCTGACGCATGCTGACGGACTCGTCTCGGTCGGATTCCCATTGAATCAATGGGAGCCGGTCGTACGACGCGTGCATGGCCTCGCATCAGCTGAATAGGTACGTCTCGCAAAAGGGCGCCCCCTGCAGTGGGTACGCGTTGGTGCCATCCGCACCGTACATGGATGTGAAGGGTGGACCCTTGGGTCCCCCCTGTGTTCGACTCGTTAGGCTACGGGTGAAGGGGGTCCGACACGGACCCCCGGAGTCCGCTTCCCGGAGCTTTTTCGTCCCGGAGACTCCGACTCGATCCGGCTGTCCGAATCGTGCATTGTACTGGCTCGGTCGGAAATTGACTCCATTGTGCGGTACGGTTCGTCTGCGACCGAGTCGTACGGAGCGGTTCGGACCCAGAAACGAGTCGGTCGGCGATTTCGCGTTCATTCGCATCGTACTTGGGCGTCCGGACCTCTGTACGACTTGGTCGGAAACAAAGCCTCCGACTCGGATCCGATAAAGCCGAATCCGATTTGGAGGCCTTCCGACCGAGATCGGAATCGACCCCTAAGAGTGTTTTAGTTTAGGAACTGTTGATTAAAATCAATCATTCCACTGGCTGTTCAATCAACAAAGAATTGGGATACAAGTCTATGAGGGCTGCAAATTTTAAAAGAATGGTGTTCTTGTCAAGGTGGCTGGCCTATTACACTCCCCATAGATTACATCAGATGAATGCCACAGTGCCAGATCAGTGTTTTTGTTGTAAATTAGATGGAGCAGGAGACTGGCGGCATATTTTTTTTACATGCTCCGCAAGTCAAGATTTTTGGGAGAATATTCTCCAGAAGCTTACAGATATAAAGCAGATTCATATATTGCCGGAGCTGATGCTTGCTTTGTTTGGCCCCTCATATGTCACTCGAAGGGCTAATAAGAGTATCCAGTGTTTGCTGCATACTGGTATTTCTGTCCCACGCAGCTTAATGCTGCAGAACTGGAGAACAGAGGAAGTTCCTTTTCTGAGACACTGGCAAGCCAAAATGCAAGAAAGTAAGGGCCTCATTGCAGTTTGGTGGTGTGGGGGTGGGCTGCCATACCAGCGTCCCACACCCACAGCAGCAAACTCATCCACACACCGCCTGCCAGATTACAAGTACATTCGTGTCTGGCGGGCGGTGCTTTGGCGGTCACAGGTGGTGAGCCTTAGAAGGGCTCCACAGTGGGAATGCCAAAGTCCATTCCTGCACGGCTTGGACTGATGCAGTCCATGCCATGCAGGAACTGGGGTGCATGCACACAGGAGGGCACAACTTGTGCCCCCCTGTATGCACTCCATGGACCTGAGGCAACAGGGTTTCCTCACCACCACAGTTTTCATGACGGGCTTACTACCATGAAAACTGTGGCGGTGAGGAAACTCCTAATATACTTAGCGGTGTTGCAGCAGCAGATTTATTGTGAATCCCTGATGGTAGCAGTGGTCCCATGGCGGTCCAACCCCCCAACTTGTCATAGGCCATTCGGGCCGCCGGTGCAGCGTTAGCACTGCCAAACCTGGCAGACTTCTGCCTTCTAAAAAAGAGGCAAGCCAGTCCAAGCCTTGACCCACTATACCAATGGACTGAAGGTGCGGCAGAAGCCTGGAGTGGGGCACCGCCTGATCACAGGCTGCTGATAGGTCTAACAAGATCGGCACCGCCTTACCCCAGCATCTAAAATGCCTTCGATGTATTCCTTTACCTTCATTTCATGACAACAGTCTCATATTCCGCAGGCACCAACACGAGCTACATTTTGCCTTTGACTTAAAAAGTACATTTACAACCTACTTGTCATTCATAGTTGAAAGTATTCTTCATCTCCTCAGGAACATTATTAATTGAAAGATACATGTTCACTTTTGCCATAAGTGGCCTGGCTTGCTGCATATTCTTCTGAGACTAATGTATAGCACATTTAAATACTAAAGAAATATTTGGGAATGGGCTAAAAATAAAATCAAGTAATGAATGCTCTTTAAAGCTCTTTACAGCAAATGCATTAATAGTTTTTTTCAGATTTTACTTTCCCCTTGTAAATGAAAGTGTGAATATTTAAAATGTCAATTATTTATTTTCTTCTTGTGCCTCTGACTGGAATCGACTTCTTCTCCATGGCAGCATGCCAGATGTCTGTGTTAATTTATGTGCTTACATCACACAACAAGACAACATTAAATATTAAATCACAGGAATAGTAAAACAATTTAGAAGCAGAGACGTCATTGGCAGTTTCAGATGCCCCATTAATGTCTTGTAATAACATTCCTTCTGGCTGTCTTAGCAGGGCTGGTTGAAAAAATGTGAAGAGGCTAAATCAGCATGCAGCAAAACCTCAATTACTCTTTTCAGTGAAATTCATATAATTTGAAAGATGTAGTGCTTCTCAGCCGCCACTTATAATGGCTCTCCATAATTCCCAATTGACAGTTCGCTGGATACTTACATGCATGCAAGAATTTCCTTAGAAGCAGTGGCCCATGGCCACAAACATCTTTCAGGTATAGCCTTTATGGCGTGTCTTTTTGATAGCATTATTGATATATTAAAAAAAAACAGAAGACATTCCCAGTATTTCGAGACTCTTTGGTAACTGTACACCGCACTACTGCATTTTTAAAAATGAGTTCCAAGAAACATACCGCTATAAAGATTTATGGAAATCTTGTCAACAGAATGAAAACAAAACATGTTGGCTGCTTGGGAAACAATTGCATCTAACATTTCAAAGGATACTGGCTGTCTCACTGCAGCAAAGTCTGAACAGTTCGTGGAAGAGGTGTGGCGCAGCGTCCAGGGCGGCCGACTCCGGAACGCTGGGGCTCACGATTCAATCCCCGGCACCGGGTTAGCCTAGCACCTTGTGACTCTGGGCAATAGCTCGCTTAATCTTCCCGAAGGTCCCCAGCTCCTTGACACCATTGGGTAATTGTTCGTGCTTTACAAATGCTGGCATTTATTTATTTGGCATTCATTTCAAATAAATCAATGGTGTTTGCCAAACCCTGAATTTGAACCATTGAAGGTTATAGAAAACAGTATCCTCAAGTTATGTTTTAAACTCAGTTTACATGGTATGCATAGTTGTCAAAGCCATATCAAACAGGAATAGATTAATTTGGTAACATAAGACTTGGAGTAGAATGGTAAGAGTGAATTCACCAGCATATTACGTTTCTGTTTCATCCTGCCAATGGCATAAATACTGAACCCCTCTTTCAAGTCAGGCGCAACATCTGTGTGTGTGTGTGTGTACTTCTCCCTCCGCACTAGACACTGCATTTTTGCTGCCACCATCTGAGCTGGGCTCCACCTCCAACCCAGCCAAGCTCACTTCATGAGCTATATACATTTCCTTTTTCTTAGCTAAGACACTCATGGCCTCAAGCCTTCTGAGCTCCTCATCAAGCTCTCTCATTCTCAGGTCATGTGCCAAGATCAACTTCTTCTCTTCCAAGGCATAAGCGTTCCTGCTCTCCTCTGCCTTTATTCTCATGACCTCTAACTCATGATCTCTGGCCCTTTGCCTTTCCTCCAAATCCTCTGGAGAAAAATTCCTGGAAGAATGATTGCTGTCAGCCCTAGAGGCTGCTCTCCCATCAGGCAAATCCTGGGATCTGAAACGGCCTTCTGGCACACCCCCATCCACATCTGCATCATCTGTCTCCCCAGCTTCTCTGGCCTCCCACCAGGCCCTTAAGGCCTTCTGTAGGTCCTCTTTCCTAGAGTTGCTCCTCATGGGACATCCAAAGCTCCTGCAGAACTGCTTGAGTTGCTCTACTTTGTAACTACTTAACATTTCAATGTCAAACTCCAATTCTGCAGCCTCACTTGCTGGTTTACTACTCAGAGACATGGTGCATGGATACTCAAGGGTAAGATCAAAAATAGAACCAAACATAAAACGGTATGTGGTTGCGTAGTGGTCTGCGCTAAACTAGTGATGTACACCAATCACTGTGGGTCAAGTACAAATACAAGTTCAAATCCTCACCGCTGACCACCAATGTTTGAAATGGGGGTTTCTAGTTGGCAGAGGTTGGTACCTTTGTCCAAATAGGGACCCTTGCTTCTAGTCAGGGTAAGGGGGATACACACTTTAGATAACCCCTGCTCACCCCCTTGGTAGCTTGGCACGAGCAGACAGGCTTATCCCAAAGGCAATGTGTAAAGTATTTGTACCAACACTCACAGTAACACAGTGATAACACCACAAATGGACACCACACCAGTTTAGAAAAATAATGTATCTTTATCTAAGCTTAACAAGACCAAAACGACAAAAATCCAACATACAAGTATTAAGAAAAATGACTTTCAAAAGGTTTTAGCAACTGAGTCCATAGAAAACAATGGGTGCGTGATTTCTTGCAAAGTACCTGTTGTTGCAACAAAATTCACCAAGCCAATCAGCCGCAGCGATGGGAAGCGTTGACAAACAAAGAGATGCGTCGGTTCCTGAGACCCTCGTGGATGCGATGCAACAGTTCCGCTGTACACAGGGGAGCAATGCGTCAGGTCCGGTCTGTAGTGGGAAGCGATGTGTCGATTTTGGGACGGCTCCGATCCTCGGGTGATGCGTCGGGGAAAACTTGCCGCACAGGGACGATGCGTTGAAATCTGGGATGCGTTGGCGAACGATGCAGCGGCGTCGAGCGACACTGCGTCGGTTTCTTCAGCCACGACCCCTCAATGCGTCGATTCTTGCAGTGGCGACAGGCGTTGCATCGGTTTCAGCAGTGGCCCAGCAGTGCGGGGAGATTCTTCTCGCACCACGGCGTTGCGTCGGAAATACTGTAGCAAGAAGAGCAATGCGTCGATTTTCTTGTTGTTGTTTTCCAGCTCCCAGTAGCAGAAACAACCTCCAGAGGCCACACACAGCCACAGGCACTCCTGGCAGGTCAGAACTCCCAGCAAGGAAGTTCAGGGGAGCTGGGGGTGAAGTCTTTGTGTTCCTGAGACTTCAAAACAGGAGGCAAGCTCTACTCAAGCCCTTGGAGACTTTCCTCAAGCAGGGGACACAGAACACAGCAAAGTCCTTCTCCTTTCCTTGGCAGAAACAGAAACTGCAGGCCAACCCAAGACACACAGCAAGGGCAGTACTTCTCCTCAGTTTTTCCAGCCCTTGGCAAAGGTTCCTCTTGATTCCAGAAGTAGTCTAAAGTTCAGGGGTTTTAAGTCTAATACTTATACCCCAAATTGTCTTTGTTCTCTTTGTGCAAGGGTCGCTGAGCCCTGTCCAAACCAGTTCTGTGGGTCTCTGGTGCAGCTGCCCGGCAGGAGGTGGAGACAGCATTGTGTAAGGCAGACAGGCCCTATTCAGGTGCAAGAGAAATCTCCTCCCACCACTCTAAATGCAGACCGGGCCTATTCAGGTGCAAGTAAGAACTCCTCCCCCTACTCGGAATGCAGCCCAGGTCTATTTTGCCCAGCCCTGACTCATTCAGGAAAGGCAGGACACACATCAACCCCCCCTGTGGCTGTCTGAGAGAATGCACCTCCCCAGGCCCTGTCACTCCAAAACCAGACAGTCAATACACAAACAGGCAGAGGCAGACAGAATGGATAAACAAGAAAATGCCTACTTTCTAAAAGTGGCATTTTCAAACACACAATTTATAAACCATCGTTAGTAAAAGATGTGTTATTAAATTCTGAGTTCAGAGAGCCTAAGCTTTATTTTTCTATCTTATCCCTTTGGGAAGATATGCTTGTAAAATGTTACAAAGCATTCCCCATTCTGTCTTATGGGGCAAGATAGCCTTTCAACAGTGAAAAACGAAATTGGCAGTATTTCATTATCAGGACATGTTACACACATCAGTACATGTCCTACCTTTCACATACACTGCACCCTGCCCAGGGGGGTACCTTGGGCCTACCATAGGGGTGTCCTATATGTAAGAAAAGGGAAGGTTAGGGCCTGTCAAGTGGGTGCACTTGCCAAGTTGACATGGCAGTTTACAACTGCTCACAGATACTGCAGTGGCAGGTCTGAGTTACCGTTTCAGAACTACTCATGTGGGTGGCACAATCAGTGCTGCAGGCCCACTAGTAGTATTTGATTTACCAGCCCCGGCACACTCAGTGCACTTTACTAGGGACTGACCAGTAAATCAAATATGCCAATCAGGGAGAACCAATCATAATAACAATTTACACAGGGAGCATATGCACTTTAGCACTGATTAGCAGTGGTAAAGGGCCCAGAGTCCTAAAACCAACAAACACAGGTCAGGAAAAAATAGGAGGAAGAAGCAAAAAGTTTGGGGATAACCCTGCAAAAAGGGCCAAATCCAACAATTACACAACAAAATATTGACACGTTTATATAATATAAGTAATTCTACACAATACCTAGGAGCAGACATTTAAAATAACCAAAGGATATTGGCGGAAAATATTTTTTGTTTTGGCATAAAAACTATCATAATGTGTCCAGACATTGCTAATGATGAAAAACAAATGAAAAGTGTGTGAGATTTTCAAAAACGTGTGTAGGATACGGAGATTGATATTCACTTCTAGAAATATTTCTTGCAAAATACTGTTTTCAGCCTGTAGTATGTTAGGTCCAAAATGTAAAAGCATCACTGCCTATTGATACTGGTTTCAGTTAATTACAATTTTAAAATTGAAATTAATGGAATGATGTAGGTTGCAGGGGTATGTTTCAAGGTAGGTTTTGACTTAAATCCAAAGTCTGTTCCACAAAATGTATGAGAAAGGCCAAAACGTCTGTTGATCATAGATTATCCACCAGTGGATATCAGGGCATGTGCACATTTTAAACAGCTGTAAGTCAGTGCTATAGACAAATTCTATGTAGTGAGGAAGTTTATAAGTTGTGAAAATTTATTTCCAGAACTTTGCTGAAGATTTGGTGCCATTGCAGATTGTTGAATAATGTAGAATGTAAACGTGTCCCACTTAGAGGTTGTTTATCTCACACTGACATTGAAAACATGGATCTAAGATTATATGCCATTGTGCCCATCTCAGGAATGTGTGTAGTGTATTTTACCAAACTATGGAGTGTTGTCCACAGGACCTGGCAGACAGTGTGTTTTTAGTGGCAAATGCATACCCGTCAAACATTTGACTTAAAATTGTGGGTCATGTGAAGCCTTTAAGAAGGTAATCCCATTAAGGTGAATAGAAAATTGTGCATAGGTGTAACATGTTGAATTACTTCAAGTCCACATATCCTATAGGACACTGTATGATTTGATGATGTCATCAGCAATGTCATCAGTGATTTTAATATAGCTAACTATAATGTCACTTTAACCTTTGTTTTTTTCAGTGAGTTGCTGGGAATTTGTGATCATATTCAGTCAACTCCCCCACTGAGCAAGGCTTTCAGCCATACGCAATGGGCAGTTGGAAGAAAGGCTTGGCCTACCACCAAGTCCTGTGCCCAGCCCTTTCATGGTTGGCAACCCCCTATTCCACTTGGCCTTGCAAGCAGCCAACTCCACACTGCATACAGTCTTCAATAATGCACAGCAGGGTTTGGCCACAGGGTCTGGCCTCTACAGGTGGCCAACCTTGTGGTCCCCAAACCACATTTAATTTTTGTTAATATATTTTTTGTGGGTACCACAATGTTGGTGGTCAAACACCACCCTCATGGTACTGCAGTGCAATGCAATCTTCCGCCAGAGAAGCTTGTGCTATTCCACAGTGCTATTAGGGTGACCCTTGTGCGGTGGCTCCCTTTGAGGGCCGCACTGGATCCTGCAAGAGTGTCACAGTACCTGCAGCACAAAGTTTTTTTTGTTTTCTACACCCCCCTACAAGTACCAGGGGATCAGGGGTCCCTGCCGTGCTCTCTTATACTGGTTTTCTTAACAAACAATTTGAGGTCACAGAGACAAAGTCCCCAAGTCCTGTAATGATGGCTTCAGCATTTTTCTCTGAGCTGCAGTGACCCAATGAGATCTCTGGATATTGTGGGACTATGGGCAAGAAAGTTCCCTCGACTAATCAGAGGTTCCTAGTACTTTAATTTTCAGGACCGCAGGACTCTTGCAGGACCAACTGTTCGGATATGCTCATTTTGTATCCCTTCATAACCACCAGGACCACCTCTTTCAATGCTTATTTCTCAAAAACGACTGTATGAATTTCCACCAAATCACAAAAACCACACTTTCTCACTTAAGTTCTAGCTATTTTTATAATTTGGTTTAATTCCATTATGTTTTGTTTGTATCAAAGGCAGAAATTTCCTACAGCAATTAACATTGGAGATCAACATTTTGGGACTTTTTCTTGGCTCCCGCTTGACGGATCACCATAAACATTTCCCAGAAGGATGAACATTTGTTTGTGGAGTTTTGTGCAGATTTGTCAAATGAAGCCAAAGTTATTAGCAAAACAAAAGAACACTCTCCCTATGGAAATTCTGACCTAAATACAATGTGGCAACCGCCACTATGATATATATATATCTCGCCACCATTAGTTAATAATCGTCTCACTGTCAAAGCACAGTGGTGGGTAATTCTTGACTCAAGAATGACAAATAGAACATTGATATCAATGTTTTGTTAGCACATCTAAAGGCAAAAATCATGACGGAACTTATCCACCCAGTGAATGATCGAATGAGTGGCCACACAACCACGAAGTATGTAAAAATCAATAGGACAGTAAATAAACATAAAATCGCACCGTGGCCAACTACAACAACCACAATGAGTTGGCGTCACACAAGCATGAATAACGTGAACTGATTTACAGCATATAAGCATGGGCATACCCCATAATTTAGGTATTTGACTTTGATCTGAGCATGATCATTGGGGACTAAAGACACTATAGACACGATTTGGGATGAGAACAGTCTCTTAATCAAATGACTTCAACACAAATCAATTGCCCCTTACACAAACAGTGGGAATGGAATTGCAGAACAATAGAGACAGCATGAAGGAAATGTGCACCTCCGCATGATTATATCAAAACACTGTTTGTTAAAATTATTTGAAGCACATTAAGCATGCACAATGTATATATGAGCACTTTTCTCCACTTTTGTTAGTAATTTGACTAATGAGGTTTGGTCAAAGAAAGTAACAAAATACTTAAATAAATATATGTAGTTACAGAGATGTAGGACTGGAGAACAGGTACCCCTGATGAAGGTCCAGGGGGACTAAATGTGCTGGGTTTGTTTTTGAATCTTAAATGCTGAACTCCACAATTGCAAATAAATTGTAAGTGGAACTTTCATTCGTGAGTGCGATTTTGTTTTCCTCATGACCGTAAAGGAGTTGGATACATTGTAGCAGTGCGGTCCTGTTGCGTGAAGCATCGCACCACCTCCAAACTTCAGTTCAAGAGCGCTGTGCCAACCACCAAATAGAACCAGCTAGCAGTTGGTGTTGCTCTCTCTTTCTCTCTCTTTCTATATATATATATATATATATATATATATATTCACTGAAAAAAAAGGTTATAGGGACTTTATAGTTATGCTCAGATTTCACTTGCACAGAGCAGTTATAGCTACCTGAGCTAATTATAACTTATGTCCCCACAATGCAATGCTCATTGCCTCACATATTATATCACTCATGACATGGTCAGTGACATTACTGATGGCATCACTGACATCCGAGGGGCCCACTCGCAACATTTTTACAATTAAAGCCCCGGGTAGGTTGCGGTCCCCAGGGCCGGGGGTCCGCTCGGCCCCCACAACAACACACAAATAAGCCCTTGGTAGGTGGTGGTCCATGGGACATAAAAATGCCCTAGGAGGGGGGTTGTGTGCCCACTTCCTTTATTTTATAAAAAGTGTGCACATGCCCCCGGGACCTGGTCCACTTGGGGGCTTTAGTATAAACAAGCGTGGGAGCCTGCGCTTGTTTTCTTTGTTTTCATTTTTGCCCTGAATCTTTTTTTAAAGCTTTTTTGCTCTGCCGCGCCCTCTTTGGGACCCCAAGCCCAAGGCTTAGGGGTCAGGGCGTTCCTACCCTGCACCCTTTTTTTTTTAACAGTTTTTCTTTTGGGACCCGGCTGAAGCCGAAACCCAAGATGGCTGCTAACACTTCCTGGTTGAAGTGTTGGCAGGCAATCAGAGCTCTGCAGTTCTCTGCACAAGCTCGTTATTATTCACAAATGAGCTGCGTTCGCAGATATCCTAATTTGGATTTCCTTACATTTCTCAAAAACTACTGAACGGATTTACACCAAATAAATGAAAGCGTGATCTGCATAACCAAATCTACCTTTCTGCCTAATTCAGTGCAATTTCATCCAGCAGTTCGGGCTGTAGTAATGTTCAAAGCTCCTATGGGAATTAACTTGGGAAACACACTTTATTTGATCCCCCTGTTTCTCAGCCCCCGCTTGACGGATCAACCCAAAAGTTTCCCTGCGCAACTAGAATCACAGGCACACTTTTTGGGAACATTTTGTGAAGATTCATCAAAACAGCGCCAAAGATATAGGCAAGTCAAACGCTTTTCCTATGGAAACATGGCCAGTAGGAAGTCCTTTGGGGGCCAACTACCCCTCCTCTTACCTCCAGTAAGTTCCACACAGCATGATTACTGAGAGGTTGTTGGAGGCCACACCCCCTTTCTCCACCACTCTGCAAACGCGCCTACAGGTACACTACAAGTAGGGGGATGAAGTCCACTTGGCTATTGAGGTTCCTTGGGGGCCAACTACCACTTCTGTTACCTCCAGTAAGTCCCACACAGAGGGATTGATGAGAGGTTTTCAGTGGCCACGCCCGCTTTCTCCACCACTCTGCAAACGCACCTCCTGGTGCACTATTAGTTGGGGGATGAAGTGCCCTTGGCTCTTGAGAGTCCTTGGGGGCCAACTAGCCCTCCTGTTACCTCCAGTAGGACCCACACAGCTGGATTGCTGAGAGGTTGTCAGAGGCCATGCCCCCTTTCTCGACCACTCTTCAAATGCGCCTCCTGGTGCACTACTGATTGGGGGAAGAAGTCCACTTTAGTACTGAGGCCCTCAAGAGCCAAGGGGACTTCATCCCCAACCAGCAGTGTGCCAGGAGGCACATTTGCAGAGTGGTGGAGAAAGTGGTGTTGCCTCTGACAACCTCTTAGCAATCCCTCTGTGTGGGACTCACTGGCAGTAACAGGAGGGATTGTTTGTCCCCAAGAACCCTCTGAAGGCAAGGGGACATCATTCCCCAACCAACAGCATGCCAGGAGGCGCGTTTGCAGAGTGGTGGAGAAAGCGTCCTCTGACAACCTCTTAGCAATCCCACTGTGTAGGGGCCAATTAATAATGAAACGCAGGAGATCTCACTTTATTTTTTAAAACATTTTCAGCTGAATCCGCGGATCCCGCCGAAATAATTTTAAAAAAATGCTTTTTTTGGCACTGCGGAGGCATATGGGGTCAGGGTGTTTCTACCCTGCCGCTTTTTCTAGCCGATATCCTCTTTTTTAACTTAAATATCTCTGAAACTACTGAACGGATTTACACCAAATCATAAAAAATCATGCTTTCTGACAAATTTGGTATAATTCCATTCAGCGGTTTGGGCTGTAGTCATGTTCAAAAAATGAAAAATCCCCATAGACATAACATGGGGAAAATGCGTTTTGGGACCCGCCTTTTTTCTCCGCCCCCGCTTGACGGATCACCCTGAAACGCTCAACACAGCAGCTGAAGAACCAAAAAGGGGACATTTTTTGAAAATTTCGTGAAGATTCATCAAGGGGCGATACATTTTTTGGCTAAACAAAAAACGCTTTTCCTATGGAAACTTTGATCCTAACTATAACTACCTACTGGCGATCAACATATATATGATACAATATAATGTGAGAAGCTAAACTTTCTGTGCACAATATATTGAAATGGACATCTTTTATGTACTTGCTGGATGCATCACTTGGGAAATTGAAGTCGTATGGGAGGGTTTGTTCATGCTGAAGCTGTTGTAATGAGGTTAGATTCCACTAAGTTGAAAATTTTGTTGATGCTGGTTGGAGGATATACAATAAGGCTTTGAAGTAGTCTAGATGATGACGAACGTGACCAGTTATTGTATTTTTCTAAGGGTCATCATTTGGAAATTATGGGCTCAATTCACAAACTGATTATTGGAGCATGTGAATTAGAACAGCAGTAGTACTAGTCACGTACTACAAACTGATACATGCAGAGGCCTCTATTTCCGCCACTCCTATCTTTTGAGTGCGGAGATCTCCATGCAACACCTTTGTACATTCCTAAGTGTAACAGTGCAAACCTAAGACTGTGAAATAAATCAAGAGCCATGGCCCAGTGAGACATTAGCATTAATGAAGATCAGTGATGACGTGTTACCCCTGATTTAGAGTTTTTCTTATCAATTCAGAGTAATTTGGGGTACCTGTTACCACTAATTTCTGTGATGTAACACAATGTAGTTGCATTTTGAATGCAGGATCATCATATTTTTCAAAATCGTGGGAATGTGTGGAAATATGTATTAATCTTGTTGCCACACATTAAACCAGTTACTGCATGCCTCCTATATGTCTTCTATTTCTTCATCGGTTTAAAGGAAACCCTTGACAAATGGAGCAATCCGTGCTCTTCATAATACAACTCCAACTTGCTTTTTAATAGTTCCTTATGATTCTGCCTACTTACTTTGCCTTTAGGCTTCCACTTGGAAATTGTAATTTGAAGAGTTTGTTTAAGGACCACTTGTACAATTGTTTTCAGTGGTCGCAAATGGAGACTCGGCCGTTTGCGGCTGCTAAAATGACTTTTGCAATGTACTAACCCTATTTTGCGAGTTGATAACCTAATACTGAATACAGGATTGCGAGTTGCTATTAGGAAGGAGCGTTTCAAGGATGTCCCTTCCTAACAGTGAGTCGCAGTGGCATGTATGAATGTTTTACAACCAGAATGCGGTCACAAAGCATTCATATTTTACTGACTCCGTGAAGGAGGTGGTAACCCATTCGCAAACGGGAAGGGGTCCCTAAGGGGCCCCTTCACCTTTGCAAATGTGGGCGCCAACATTTTTTAAGAGCAGGCATTGCTCCCATGGAGAACTGCCTACTCTTAAAAAATGAAGAGGAAACTTTTATTTTTTAATTTTTGAAATGCATCCTGTTTTGGAAAACTGGCTGCATTTCAGAAAAAAATTGCTTTATTTAAAAAGCAATCACAGCCATTGTGGTCTGCTGACCCCTGCAGGCCACCATCCCTGTGATTACAGGCCGTTCCCAATGGTTTGCAAATTGCGACCTTCCTCGTGAATATTAATGAGGTAGGTCATTTGCGACCTCATTGGGAATTGTGACTCGCTAATTGTAAGTCGCTAAAAATTGCAATTTGGAAGTCACAAAATGAAATTGTCATACATCTGGCCCTAAGTCTCTAGCTCATGCACTACCCTCTACATCCTGCCGCACATTATCAGATTAGTTTACATTTTTTTTTAAATGAAAGTCATTGTGGTTGTTTTTTAAAAATCACTGGTAGGGTTTAAAATGCACTTCATGCATCAAAGTTTTACTTTCACAATTTTGTGTAAAGTGATCCCTCATGTGAAAGATTACTCAAATTGTGGATTCATAAAACAATTGCCCCCATTAGAAGAAGCAAAGATTTGGGAAAATATGTATTAATCAATGCTCTACCTATAAAGGATAGAATGTGTACATAAAATGATGTTATATGGCATGTCACGTATGCTGATGATTCCCATATCTGTTTTATTTCCTACAGCTGCACTCGAATTCCGATAAAGGAGATGGGTCTGTCAAGTACATCCTTACTGGAGAAGGAGCTGGGAGCATATTTCTCATTGACGACGTCACAGGGGATATTCATGCAACCACAAGTCTAGACAGAGAACAGAAAGCGCACTATGTCCTCCACGCACAGGCAATTGATAGACGGAAAAACATGCCTCTTGAGCCAGAGTCCGAATTCATCATCAAGGTTCAAGATATTAATGACAATGCCCCGGACTTTTCGGATGGCCCCTTTGTTGCCACTGTGCCAGAGATGTCTGAAGTTGGTAAGAAACACCTTATTATAAAACTGCATCTCCCATTTTGTTATTTTCCAGGGAGTGTTGTGGTTCAAATTGCAAGTCACCTTGAATAATGTTTAAAGTAAAGTTCTGTTTATGTTGTATGGGTTTTTGCACATTTTATTAACAATCAAAAAATTACACTTGATTCCAGTTGAATCTTGCAACAGGTTATTGGTGTCTGATGGGGTTTCAGTTAATAATTTACTTTAACCTTGTTTTGTCTGCGAAACAGGTAGGGTCCAATTTACAAATCTGCTACTTGCTTACATTTCTTATGTTCAGAGGATTCACAAAAAAATAAGGACTGTGCTTAGAAATCTACATAAATTATTGATTTCCATTTGTACTTCTCATCTACCATTTCAGTTTCAAACTGTCCTTCAGACAAAAAGTCTGCTGGAGCAATTGCTAAGGAAATGTGCATTTTTCATTTTGCTGTTCTTTTTCTCCACAGTGAAAATGTTTTTCTCTCTGGGAAACACAAAATCCTTCACCCACACCCTCTCAGGAATAAGGACATTAGGTCCCGTTCAGGAGGCCAAAGGGCAGACAGGAGCCACTGGGCCTGAACTAGGATAATTGACCTAATTTGCCACTGATATCTTGTGGTATATTTTACAATGGCTTTACAAACTGGGCCAAGTACAACGCTGTCCGCCCTTAATTCTCAGAGTAGCGAGGTTGAGCAGTCACAGTTTTCTCAGGGAGGTAGTTTTGGGGAAAAGAGCCCAGAATTGAGCAGTCAATCAATAGACACAGTAGCTTAATGTCTAGCCCTATTCTTATCTTCTATGTAAAACTAAATACATTAATCACAGTATACCTATGCACTACACAATTCAGTTGAATGAAACTACTTGATTGTAATCCTGGTTCAGATTCCAAGTAAGCACCAAACTACACCAGGTCCCCCAAATCTCTCCCTCTGCTCTAATTCTTAAAGTCCCCGGTACACTGCAAGTAGAGTTATTGTAAGAAATCAGGTTATTGGTTGGGGGGTTGAGAACCGTTCTCAGGGAACAACCACAGTACGTGTCAGGGTGTACCACAAAAGTCACTATATTAACCTATGCTTAACCCTTTGGTACTTTGGCACGAAAGCACCCAGGCTTAGAGGCACTGTGAAAACTATGCATGCAGCACACAAACAGTAATAAAGTGAAAACACAACACAGGAAAAATCTCAAACCACGTTTAAGAAAATAGAGAAAATTATAAGAAATAAAATGATACCAGAACTATAAAAATCCGATCAGTGGAACAGGAGATATGCAGTTTCAAAGGTTTAGGTAGATATAGCACCTAAAATCACAAACAGTCAATCGCAATCTTCTGGTCGTTCCAGACAGGGGGAAAGTCAGACATTCAGCCCGACTACGATAGAGTGCAGGCCAAATACAGGGACCAGGTTAATCCCGCTGAAAAAGGTACCTTCTTAAAGTCTGGTAGAAGAGTTCTATTTGCAGTGGAGAAGGCAACAAGGAGCAGGAGAGTATCACGGATGGTCATCACTGCAGCACAAAGATCAGGTCAGGTGTCAAGTACAGTTTTTGCTTCATGGTGGCAGTCATCACGGGCTGTTGTTGCTGTAACACCAAGTGCAAACCTGGAATTGCCATTTGTCACTGGCCTTCACTGTAGCGTAAAAAGTTGGGTTCACCGAAGCTTTGTGTTGGCAGTCTTTGTGGATGGCAGGGTCTTGGTGCGAATGGGCCCATTCACGGTTGTAAAGAATCTAAAACCTCAGGATTTCACCTTCTTTCACAGGAGGAGCTCAACCGAAGCCAGCCAAGAGTCCAGGATCTGTGGAGGCACATCTAAGGGACAGCCGTGGCCGCTGCAGGTAAGAGTGGTGGGGCCAGGTGAGGGGGGATTTCGAGAGACGACTACGAGGGAAAATTAAATATTTATTTAAATTTCCCTCTTGGTCGTCTCTGGAAATCCCCCCTCACCTGACCCCACCGCCCCACCACTCCTACCTGCAGCCGCCGCGGCTGCTTAGGGATCAGAAGTCCACTCCAGCAGTGGCCTGAAGGGTTCAGGCAGGTCCAGTTGCAGGGCCAGCCAGGTCCAGTGCAGCGCAGCAGGGCAGTTGCTAAGAGGCTTCTGGAGTTTATTTGGTCCCTGTAGCTCAGACAGGAGGCCAGCCAGCTGATCTTTGGGGTCACTCGTGTTGGCCTGGGATAAAGGGAGCAGGTCCAGTCTTCCTTCTTAGAGAGGAGGGCAGTCTCAAACAGAAGGGCAGCCCACTGGGGGTCAAGTGAGTCCTCAAGCAGCAGGGCAGTCCTCCGGTAGCAGGTTGGTTGTTTGGGAGCAAGGCAGGCCTAAAGCAGCAAGGCAACCTTCAGAGGGGCAAGGCAGTCCTTATTCTGTAATTTCCACAGATTCAGGAGTGTACTGATGAGTGACTCTGGAGTTCCAATATTTATACCTGCAGTGAGACTTTGAAGTGGGGTGATTTCCTACACTACTCCTACCTCAGGGTCTGGAAAGTTCTTCCTTCCTACTGTCAAGGCTCTAAGAAGTCTGCAATGACTAATGTCAGGTTCTTTTGTGTGTTTCCTGAGGCAGCCCTTTGAAGTCAATGCGCCCTGCCCTATGAGCCTTTAAGGCCTACCTTAGGGGTTACAAATAAGTATTAAAAAGGAAGATTTAGGCATGGCAAAAGGCTTATTTTGATGTGTCGACATGGCAGTTTAAGACTGCATTAAAGGCTACATTGGCAGGCCTGAGACAAGTTTCTAAAGGGCTACTCCAGTAGGTGGTACTATGACTGCTGCAGGTCCACAAGTAGCATTTAGTTTACAGGCCCAGGGTACATGCAGTACCATTTACAAGGGATTTAGAAGTAAATTAAAAGTACCAATTAGGTAGATGCTAATTGTACCATGTTTTAGGGAGAGAACACAGGCCCTTTACCACTGGTTAGCTGGGAAAAGGTGCAGAGTCCTAATGCCAACAAAAATGAGTTCATCAACAAAAGGCAACTATATGGGGAGACCCTGCAAAAAGGGTCAGGTCCAACAGTTATGAATTATGGTTAGTAATAAAATATATAATTTTTATCACTACTGGTTAGATCGACAACTCAGTTCAGCAGTTCTCACCCCAGGTACTAACTCTTGAAAAAAGTTTGAAGTCTTGGCGCCGGATTCCTTGCCACATGTTTAGTCCCTCATTTTGTTTGCAGGCTAAGCCCTGCTTCTTCTGGCTTGCTAGTGTTGCAGATTGTGTGATACAGTGGACTCAGCCTGTGTCCTTATCCTTGGCAGTGGCAGCTCTTAGCTGCAGGGACCTCAGCCACAGCTTCTCTTTGTTAAAGGGGTCACTGGATGAGATTAGCAAGGCACGTTTGAGCAGTGGCATAATGTCTTTGGCAGTTATGGAAAGTCTGACTGATGGTAGACAGGTACATGTGCAAGGGAGTTGCAGCATCCGGGCCGATTCATTAGTTATGATGGGTCTTCTGCAGTTACAGACTTTTGGGCTCCTCTTCAGTGGTTACATGACTCCTCTTCTCTGCGATCGGCAGAGGCAGCGCCAGCTTGTATACTTCAGCAGCAGTCAGGAGATACAATGGTATTTGTGCTTGTAAAGTCTTAGTGCAATTAAAAATAGGGATAAAGCAGAGAGACAGAGATATTCCCTCATAACAAACATTGCTAATGGCTACTCTCTCTAGAGTAGTCTGCTTCCTATGGGTGTTCTTCACATCGGGAACATGCTGTGCTTCTCCTCCTGGATAGTGTCTCCACCTGCAATTTCAGGCACTCTCCTTCCCTCTCTTAGTAGACAGGCAGGCAGACTTCTTTGGAGAACCTCAGCTCTTACAGCATAAATTGCCGACTTCAGGTGATGCCTTCTCATGTGTCGGAGGCTGGTTGCCAAGCATACACCAGTCCTTATCACTCAGCTGTCTTTGGAGCACTTTGTGGAGTACTCCTATCGTTGATCATGAAGAACCTTGACTGGAAATAAAGTGAGGTTGTTCGGATTTCACCTCTATGCACATTTTCTAGAACTGAAATGTGGATGGCAACATTTTCAACACCAGTTTTCATTGGTTCTCTTTCAAGTGCCATAATCAGTCTATTTTTCCTCCCTGTCTTCATCCTCCTCACCTCAGTGTCTGCTACTCCACCCTCCCTCCAGCTGCAGGAATGCAAGCAATACACTTCCACTCACTGGGAAAGCTGTCCACCTTCTATCATGCTAAACCTGGGACACAAAAACACACATAGATTCCTACTACCATACATGTGCTACACATGCACCACACCACATACACACACACACATACACACACACACATAGACTTGACATGCACATGGAATGTAGGCACAAGGGTCTGGGTTCCACTTAACAGCAGAACGTTATACAAGAGGGGTTAGAAGACCATGCTCACATAGACACAAAGAAAAAGGTCTGGTTACACTACAAATTTACAAAACACGGTACACTGCCAACACCTCATAATGTGATACACCCAGGGCATAGACAGTAGTACACTGACAATCAGGTGGGTATGCTAGTGCACCCCCTCGGCCACAAGACAGGTCCTGGACCTCACATTGCCATGGGTAAGCCTAGGTCTCTGCATACATACTAGATTAGCATGATGCCAGGGCCAAAATAAAAGTCAGGATACGAGTTTTATACACAGCCGGGTACTCATGGAAAGGGTACATGACCATTTACAATATAGGGAACAGCCTGACCCAACAAGGAGCTTTTGGGAAACTTTTACACCACATTTATCCCGGGAACAGCCTTTATATTGCTGCTGTTACCCCGCATGCCATTACAACGCAAGCGTTACCACGCATGCGTTGCAACAACGCATAGTCTTTACAATGCATTTTTTTACAACGCATGTGCTTTTACCACGCAATCCTTTGCAACGAATTTCATTGTAAAGGTATGTATAGTAAAAAGGGGAATTGGGCCTGGGGTGGGGTTTCAATTTTAGGGTAAAAGGGGGTTGTGCAGGATAGTATTTTAGGGTTTAGGGTAGGGAGAGGAATGGGGGTAGGGTTGTGCAGGGGTAGTGTTTTAGGGGTTAGGGTAGGGAGAGGACTTGGTGTCAGGAGGGTCATGCAGGGGTAGTGTTTTAGGGTTTAGGGTAGGGAGAGGACTGGGGGTCGGGGGTCGTGCAGGGGTAGTGTTTTAGGGTTTAGGGTAGGGAAAGGATTGGGGTCGGGGGTCATGCAGGGGTACTGATTTAGGGTTTAGGGTAGGTCAGAGTAGTGTTACTTACCTTACACACTTTTACCAAGTGTATGCCTTTAGCACACATTCCTTTGCATTGTTATGGCATGCGTGGTAAAGGCATATGAGTGGTAAAAGAATGCGTTGTAATGGTAGGTCGTTGTAGGCATACTAGCGTAGCAATACCCGCGTTGTAATGGTATGCATAGTAACGTCATACATTCCATTTATCCATCTACTCAAGTCATTTTTGCCATCTGTTTCTATGTGGAAATAAAGTTACAAATGTAGGGAGTGGTTGTGAATGCCAACAAATTTATGTTCACATCTGCTCATTCTAGCACTACATAAAACCTACTGAAGGCACAGATTTTCCATTCTACCTGATGATGCAAATTTCCACAACTCAAGATCGTGCAAATGGAGATCTGTTGAATTACATTGACAGCTGTGTTTTTATGCACTTTAAGTTGAATTGGGGGGCATATTTATAAGCCCATTTGTGTCGCTCTTGCACCACGCAGCGTGGTGCAAGAGCGACGCAGATTAATAAAGCCACACAAGGCCACTTTGCGTGGCCATGCATGTCTTCATATATCTCGAGTAATGTGACGCAGCTCATATTACTGTGTTGCATTACTCTGTGCCAGGGAGGCATTTACATGGGTGTTGTGTGAGTATTCCCATGCAACATCCATGGGTTTTGACACATTACCAGATTTACAAGAACAGGTAAACCTCGGAATGCACCAAAAAGATAGGCCTTCACAGGAGAGGCGTAACGAGGAGAAATATCTTTATTGCTCCATGTTGTTTCCTCTTTCTATGTGTGCTGCATTCTGAGCACACCTAGAAAGAGGAAAAATCCTCTCAGGATTGTTTTTGTGCAGGAAGGTGCCCCTTCCTTCAGAAAACCGATCCTGCATGCAACACCTCCCTGCGTTGGTGCTAGTCTGCCCATTGTGTGGCAACACAAGGGAAAGGATAGGAATGTGCCGTATTGCTTTAAATACGGTGCATTCCTGCCCTTTCACTGTAACTCAGCGCAGCACAGCAAGGTGACTTGCTACGCTACATTACTTTCCCATAAATATGGGCTGGGTGCCTAAAGAAGATTACGTTTTTTACCCATACCTCCAAGGTTCAAAAAACCTATGTGCTGCAAAGAAATCATGTAGAAACCAGTTGCAACAAAATCTTCCACCTTACGCTTAGGTCAACATAGTAATACCATATGGTTTCAAGGAGAACCATCAAACAAACACATGAATTCATTTAGCCTCTAATTCAGGATTAATTCTGATATCTAAGGAGTACATCTACATTTGAGCAATGCTGCTGTGCATGCACGCAGGCAGACCTGTAATCTACTCTCCAGCTCGCACACCGAAAAAGCATACTCCAGGGCCACACCACAGGGAGTAACAGCAGTCATAGATTTCTATGTCTCTGTTCTGTTTACTTCACCTCAGATGTCACTCAGATGTCAAAGCACCAAATGCTGTATTTTTTGTGCGTAATCCACTCTGAAGAGACAACTACAGCTCTATTATTTAGAGTCTCAAAACGTTGCAGTAGTTTGCTTTCCTCCTCCACGAAAAAAGTAGCACTAAGCTGTTGTTTATAAACACTATTATTTTCCCTGTGAATTATTTATGCTCATGGAGCTCATTCTTTTAGAAGATGAACATTACTCTGAGCACTGTTAGCCAACAAGGCACGCATTTTTGTTTGCAAATAGGACATGATTAATTTTATCCTTTGAAAAAGAGTTGACATTTATGAAATGCCATTGTTAGTTATTACATTGAAAACTAGCATTAGCAGCCAGAAATTGAATTTGTGAAATGTGTCTTGTATTGTACTTGGTTTACATATTTCCTATGCTTGTGAGTCTTTAGTTTTACCAGTCTATATAAATAATTTGTTTTAACAAAATTAAAACATTGGAAGTATGGTGGCAGAGGGCCAATAATTTTGTGTAGACCTTCTCTTACAAAATCTTAACGTTCACCTTTTCTTTTCTCCCAGTTTCAGTTAGAACAATCTACCCTCACTGGGTGAAAGGATCTATTAGTATTATATTCGTTCAGCCTTATGTCATTCAGGTGCTTTTAGGCCCTCCAACTTGATATAGGTTCTCACCTGTGGCTTTGGCCGCTAACTCTGTTAGACACTCAGGGCCATATGTATCAACCAAAATTGCGATTGCAAACGCTGAAATTCGCAGAATTTCAGCGTTTGCAATCGCAATTTGGCTAAGTAGTATGTATGAAGGCAAAACTGCCTCGCAAAATAAGGAATCGCAAAATTTGCGATTCCCTATTTTGCGAATGCATTTAAGGAATCGCAAATTGCGATTCCTTAAATGCAATGTAAGAAGCACAAAAAAGTGCAATTTGGCCTTAAGGAATCGTGAAATTACCACCAACTTCAAGTTGGTGGTAATTTGCATTTCTTTGAAAAATGCACTTTTTTGCATTTTTCAAAGTGCAATGTGGCACACATACATGCCCTTAGGGCATGTATGTGCGCCACATGTGCACCCATGCTTATTCCAGGGTGCAACAGGGTGTCCTTTTGACACCCTTGCACCCTTGAAATTGCATTCTCAATTTGCGATTCTCTAATTGCTAATCGCAACTTGAGAATGTCTTCCCATTCATTCCTATGGGCCCCTAGGCCCATAGGAATGAATGGGGAGGGTTTTCTTAATTGCGAATCGCAATTTGCGATTCACAAATAAGGAATATGTTGGATTCGCAAATTCTTTTGCAAATCCTACATACATCTCGTTTTACGATTCTCAAATAGCGATTCTCAAAAATTTGCTATTTGAGAATCGCAAAACATAACTTTGATACATATGGCCCTCAGTCGGTTAAATGTTCGAACAGCATTAAAACCCTTCTGCCTCACGCCATTCAAATGGGTTTATGCACTCTATCTTGTTGTAGGTCCTCTCAAGTGCCTTTCATATAACACTCATTTAGATGGCTTCTAACGACTGGTACAGCTCTCGGCAGTGAGCTAATATTCTTTATTAGAACATTGGAATGTGGAGCACTCCATTGAAGACAATGGAGTGCTCCGTGCTTCTACGGGCTGGTAAAGGCCCGCAAAGCAACATTCCAATGTTGTTTTCACAAAGGCCTCTCGAAGCCCGAGGGAATTTAAACCCCATCGAACTCCGAGAGGCCTTTGTTTAATTTGTTAGAACATTCTGCCCTCTAGTGGCAGAATGTTCTAATAGCCTTATAGCCCTTCGTAGCTGGGCTATACCGGCTATTAAAGTGTCCCGCTTCCTTGTTAAAGTCCCTTGCCTTCGGCTCAGGCCTTTAACACTGGAGCGGGCCTTTAATAGCCGGTATAGCCCGCTACGGCGGGCTATAAGGCTATATTAGAGCATTGAAATGTTAAGATCTCTATTGAAGACAATGGAATAGATCCGGGCTTATATTTCCTGGTATAAGCCTTCTGCTCCAACATTCCAATGTTTGCCTTTTGTTTCTCTCTTTTTAATTTATAACATTCTACCCTTAGTCGGTGCAATGTTATAATAGCCTTATCGCCCTTATACCTGTTGTTAAAGACCCTCTCCCTCGTTAATTTGGGTTCAGGGCCTTTAACAATCAGTATAGTCCTCGTCAGCAGGCTGTAAGGCTATATTAGAACACTGTTGTGAGCTCTATATAAGACTGTAGTGTGTCTGAGGGTTGAAAAATGGCTGCCATTTGCCTTCTACTTCAGTATTTCAAAGTTTCTTCTCCCTTGTCAAATTAGAACATTTAACACAGTGGGTTGATGTTCTAGGAGCATTCTAGCACTTCTACCTTGGTCTATACCAATTAAATAATGTGTTCTCCTTAATTATAGGCCTGAGCCACTGAGGCCTATAACTTAGGGAGAGCATTTTATCAAGAGCTAGAGTTGTAAGCTTTGGGCTAAAGTGCTTTATTGTTTCTATCATTGATGAGAAAGTGAATGAAAAACTTAGGTTCAGCAACATCACAAATCCATGAGATATTGCTGAACATAGATATTAAATATCTCAAAACTTTCACCTCAGATTGAGATGGAAATAGGCTGCAATTTATAAATGTTCCTAGAAATGTTGAAATAGTGTTCAAAGTACCTTGTGGAAGCGATACTAGGTACCACTCCTCAAAGTCCAATTCTTTTCTAGTGCATGCAGAAAACTTCCCCCAAATATGTTTAAGAAAAAAACTTTTATGAAATATAAGGAACATTCTTTATCAAGTTCTGCTCTTACACGTTCTATTACCTGACTTTAGTAATGATAGTGGCACAAGGAAAGAAGAAATGACTTGTACAAAAAATGACTTTAGGCATGTTATCAGGCCTTAAGTCATTTTTTGTACTAGTGATTTCTTCTTTCCTTGTGCCACTATCCTTTCCTTGTGCCAGACCATAATCAGGCCCTTAGTTTATACTAAGGGCCTGATTACGATCTTGGCAAACAGAGTCACTCCGTCACAAATGTGACGGATAGCCCGTCTGCTACATTATAAGTGCATTATATCCTATGGAACTTGTATTACAGTGGACAGGATATCTGTCACGTTTGTGATGGAGTATCCCACCCACTAAGATTGTAACTAGGCCCTAAGTCTTGTTTCCACAATGGGATGTGAAGATTGCATACCAACCAGAGGTGACATCTGCAATGTAAGCTATGTACTAAGAGGGCACATTGCAGGTTGTTCATTTGTAAAATGACCTGGCTAATGAATTTTAATTAGGTTGTGTTGGAAATTGGTTTACTTGTTGAGGGGGGTGAAACCCTACTCAGGCAGCAACCACAATCTCCGTCAGGGGCAGGCCACAAGCCAGCCCAATTTAACCTGTGGTTAGCCCTTTAGTTTGGCACAAAAACAGTCTGGCTTAACTTAGAAGCAATGTTTTAAGGTTCTATGCAGCACTTCATACAGCAATAAAGTGAGAACACATTTGACACACCAAAACAACAAAAATCCAATTAGTAGAACCAGAGATATGCAATTGTAAAGATTTGAGTGACAATAGTGTCTAGAAGCACCAAGTGAAACTGTGGTTATCTGGTCGAGCTGGACCAGGAAAGAGTCACATGTTCAGGTTGACCATGATGGAGCATGGGCAGATACAGGGACCCAGTTAGTCCTGCTAAACCTTAAATACTGGTTGAGGAGGGCTACAAGATCCCACATCGAGGATTCATTGCACATCAGCGATTTCAAGCACTTCAAGGCTACGATGCGAGGTTCAGTGTCATCGTTAAGGATGCTGTCAAAGAGGGGCTTTCAGTGCCAAGACCTGCGTTGAGGATGCGTCACCCAGCAGCGGTTCAGAGGTGACTGCGGGCTGCGATGTGAAGTCATGTGCCGGGGGTGCATCGCGCAGTGGCAAGGAGATGAACCGTGCTGTATCAGTTCTGCCCACAGGACTACAGCCGGGCTGGCAGAACACTGTTAGGTCCACTCCTCAGGGACCAGGACTGGGGTGGCACCACTTGGGGAACATTCCTCACAGCAAGCGAGTCTAGGTGCTGGTTTCAAGGTGGTTGGAGCCTGTTGTGTCCTTCAGGCTTCTAAATCAGCCAACTGGCCCTTCGAGTCACTCGGGTGGTCCTGGGATCAAGATGCTGGTCCCGTCCTTCTTGCTCAGGAAGCGAGGCAACAGCTCAAATAAAGTGGGAGTCCTTCATGCAGAGCAGCACAGCAGTCTTTAGTGTTCCACAGGTCCCGATGTGCACTGAAGGGTTGGGTCTGAGGGTCGAATATTTATACCAGGTGCCCACCTTGAAGTTAGAGAAGGTTCTGGAGGTTTCTACCACCATAAGTGTTTGTAAAGTACAGCCTACCTGCTCTGCCCCCAGATTGTTTAGGGTCACAATAGACTAGTGTCAAGTCCTTTGGGAGTGTGCTCAAACAGGGCCTTTGTGATGTGCAAGTGTGGTAGGTTACAGCTCCTCTCCCCATATCAAGTCAGAGATAGCCTATCCTGCCAACACATATTGCCCTATGTTTCACTGTCTGGAAGCAATACAAAAAGACCAGCTACACCTAGTCATGTGACCGAAGATACAGGCAGCAGACACAAATGGTTAGGACAAGAAAATGCCAACTTTCGAAAAGTGCCATTTTCAGAATAGTGACTTAAAATCAGGCTTTACCATTATGAGGGTTTTAAATTGCAATTCCATAGACACCAAACTCAATATTACTACACCACACCTAAAGCTCTGTATTGTGTGTTGGTGTCTAGGAAGAATACACAAAGCTCAACTGTAGCTAAACCCAGTCATGTGACTGAGGGACAGGCTGCAGGCGCTAAATGGTTAAGGCAGAGAAATGCCAACTTTCTAAAAGGGACATTTTCAAAATTGCAATCTAAAATCCTTCTTCACCATGAGACCATGAGAGAAGATGTCTCATTATAATTCTAAAGACACTAAACATGAACCAGTCACCTGCTCCCATTTGGAAATTGTAACGTATTAAGTGTAATAAGGTAACTCACTGTTTTGGCATGGGAGAGGTAGACCTCACCATTGTGAAAAATGAATTTAGGAGTTGTTCACTACCAGGATATGGAAAACCTAAAAGTACATGTCCAACTTTTTAAATACATGGCACTGCGCCCTATGGGCTATTTAGGGCCTACCCTAGGGGTGGCTGATATGTATGGAAAAAAGATGGTTTAGGCCTGGAAAAAAGGTTTATTTTGCGAGGTCGAAATGGCAGTTTAAAATGCACACACAGGCTGCAATGGCAAGCTTAAGACATGTTGAAAAGGGCTACTTAAGTGGGTGGCACAATCAGTGCTGCAGGCCCTCTAGTAGCATTTCTTGTATAAGCCCTGGGGACATATAGTACCACTTTGTTAGGGACTTACAAGTAAATTGAAAGTTCCAATTGGATGCAAGCCCTGTTTAAAGGAGAGAGCACATACACTTTAGTACTGTTAGCAGTAAAGGCCCCAAAAAATGAGATCAGCAAAAATGGAGGAGGAAGGCAAAAGGTTTGGGAGACGACCGCCCTAAGGCTGTCACGTCTAACTGGTTCCTATTTGCAACTCCAGTTCTAGGCTCTGAATGCAGGGATGGTTGTCTACAAGGGGCACAAGACCCCTATTACTGCATCTGCAATCTGAATTGGGAAATATTTTTTTTTAAATCCTTTTTCCCTTAAAAGGATTAAACTAGGGAGCAGGCCGAGTTTCCTTCAATCTCTGGAACTCAGCCTTCTCCCCCAGTGCTGTGGAATGCAATTCTCAAAAGTGAAGCTGTGCTACAAAGAGCACTCCCTTTTCTGAATTGGACACTACTCCTGCTGGGGTATTGGCATCTGATCAAAGGTTTGCTATCGGAATTGCTGTCACAAACCACTGATTCATTTCAATACAAATTGCAATTAGGCAGGATGTTCCTTTCACAACCTCTCTTAATTTCAAGTCATATTGCGAGTCGTAAAATGCCTGTGAAGCAATGCACTCATGCCTTTTGGGGATGCAAAAACTGTGATTTTCCAAATCACAGAGTTCGCAACTACAAAATGGAATCATACATTGTGCTCTTAGTGTAATGTTTAATTCAGAAATATTACAGTACTGACTTTACTGATCAGGCCATATACAAAATCATATCAAATCCATACGAACATATGGCTCCTCCTGTGTGAAACAATCTGACCAGTCCCAGTAGCAAAATCTCATTCAGTTCTTTCAAGGTGGCAGATCTTAAGTACACTGTTGCCCTCTTTTAAAGGGCTCACTTTTCATTCCCACTGTGCTAAATGTTGGTACCAAGTTATTTCCAAAATGCTTTTGAAACACAAGGAAACAGATCTGAAATAAACAGAGAAGGCCGAAGATAACAAGTCAGTTCTGTGTCACACAAATCCCCTTTAGAAAATATTCTGGTTGAACAATGTTTTAGTCCTATTATAAGTTATTGAAGGCCTGATGTACTAAGATCAACTCGCAAACCTGTATGTGCCATCTACACACATCTGGTTTGTAAATGGCTATGCAATTTGCAGTGCAACCGATGTTCTAATAGATTGAATGAAAAATGGACATTCCTGGGAATTGCCAAACAATCTGCTGAATGGATATGAATTATGCAAGTGGCGAATGGCTGCAAATGCAGGGATGGGGTCCTCCAAAGAAAAACAGATCCTAATCCTTGCATTTGCTGCGCCAAATATGAAGCATGTGCCTTTTTTTTTTTTTAAAGCCTACGTCCATTAAATGAAAAGGTTGTGATTTAAAAAAAAAAAAGCGTTTCCTGTTTGGGAACATAGTCGGGGGGGAGGGGGAGGGGGGTAATGGGAGGAGCATGCAATGGCCTGCTATATCGACATGTTCACCTTGATTCTCAGAGGAAAAGCTTCCACTTTGAAAATAAATTACAGCTCCCTTTGAGTTGTCAGTCACTTTCCGACGGTTGGCGCCTGCAGTCGCCGTTGCAACCCATTTATACTCACCATTGCAAATCACAGTTAGGGGGGAATGCCTTTCACTCCCTCTCCTTATTGTGATTGGTCGTAATACGCAAATCCCCTTTTGTGAGTTGAAAAGGATTTTCGGAATCACCTAAGAAGTTTAGCACATGACCCCAATCGGCTGAAACACAAGATTTGCAATGACAAAATAGTTAAATACATCTGGCACTAAATTCTTCCACACTTGCGTTGTTCACCACACCCCATCACCCTCAGGTCCCTCCATTTCAAGAGCTGTACTTCAATATTCTGTGTAATTGGCGAGCTACTGAAGCGATTTGAAAAGTTCCCTATTTACTGAACTCCGTATGACTTTTGCACTGGTTAATTAACTCCAATTTATAGCACTGGCTGCAATAAATGCCAGAGAATAATTCACACATATTGATCAGAGAGTACAAAGTTATTTCGCTTTTCTCCATTAGTGTTCAATTTATGTTTCTGTTCCGGAGACACTAGACTTTTTTGACATTATAAATTCAAGTCGGGAATGCGCACAGACGACGTGTTTGTACAATATTAATGGATCTTACGGATGTCCGTAGTGCTTGGAAGGATGAACTTGTACCTTGGAAATCATAGGCTCTGCTTAGATTAGTTGACATCGATTTCAGTTGGAAGTCATTTAAAGATTGATCCAAATTCTAAAACTTTCTCTTAATACCGTATAGACAGCAATACATCAACTATTCATCGTAAATAATTGTACTTGCCTGTAATGTTTTATAAATGTGTATTTTGAAATGTTTTTTGTTGCTGTACTAAACAGACAAACTCGGGTGTTCACAGATGCAGAAAAGAAAAAAAGAAACACCAACTCTACTTTAAAGGGTATGCATAACAACAAATATGCAGAGTCAACTACTCATTTTGAGTTCCTAAAATATCCACAGAATAAAGGTCCGTGTTCCTACTCATTCCTGTTCCTACCCATTCCTGACCATAGGTATTGAAATGACTGTGTTAACTGGGAAAAGTGAAGTAGGCAAATCGTATCTGGTCCTCAAGGGTGCCTCAACAGTAATCATCTGATAAATGAGCAGTCTACCACCTCACTGCACTACCCTATTCATCAAATAGGCCCTGCTTTCCAAACACAAAAATCTAACAATAGCAAAGAATTCCGATTTTATATGCAGCAGTTTACAGGAATAAGAGACCTTACAAGAACCAACATTATCCCTGGGGTTCTGAAGAAAGTCTCAGCCTGTCACTATTTTGCAAAACAATAGGGGTTTTAAATTATATAAAAAGTGCAATCTGGTAGGGTTTATTCTGCATTTAGTCCTAAGTGTGTGCCATATAAAGTTACTCACCCATCCACTCATTCACTCACTCACTCACTCACTCACACACTCACTCACTCACTCAGTGTGTCACTGGGTACACTCCATATTTAGCTTGAGGTGTTCTTTTTCCTCAACATGTAGTCTTTAATAGAATCTAGTGATGATCTGCATCGATCTAGGAATATTTTAAACTTTTGTTCCCCATCTTTAAATATTACTTCCAAACGATTGCTCTTTGATGTGCCTCCATTCTCCTAGGCTTCTCAACTCGGGTAAGAAATTTGTGTCTCCAAGAAGACACCACTCAGATATCTTTTTCACAATCAAAAGACTTTCTAACCCACTATAAGTGAGCAGGAATCTGAGAGTTGGATATCTAATTTAAGTGAATCTTGAATCAAACACCTCAAGTTTATTTTTCCAAGTAATGCTAGCAACCCAAACAAATGGCTATTACATGCCCTATTTGAAGTCTTGCATGTTGGTGTCCAGCTGAACAAGTGAAAATATTGAAAAGTCCTGAAACTCAGCTTGATCTTCTTGACTTATGGTCATATTCTAAATTTCTACTCCACCTTCCCCGCTCTATTGGATACACTCGGATCACCTTTTTTGAATTTTGCATTATCCATTCTCAATCACTGCTTCCTTTATCACAGCTACCTGCGCTCATTGTTGTCAGAGGTCCACTGCAATTCTCTCAAACTGTGTGAATCAGTGAGTTGCAATGGTACAGTTTACTTCTCTTGACACCTACAATTTCTTTGGTCATTCGGCGCTGCTTATTGGAAGAGTACATTTAAAGGTGATAATGTTTTTTTCTTGCATATGGACATCCACTTGTCAGTTTCTGTTTCAGGATCATCCACCATCTTGGGGGTGCATCACTACAAAGTTTTCCAATAATTCTGTTAGACACCAAGGAGGAAATCCACCTTCTGTCACTAAGCCTGAACCTGCTTGTATGGTAGAGTTCAACCTGCACACTACTGAGCCACCCCATTGGTTTTGGTCAACAGGTTCTCCAGGTCAATACTCTCAGAGCCACATGAAATACTAAAAGGAGAAACAATCACAGAGTAAATAGGAAAAATCATTAGAAAGGTGTATTGCTTTATTGACCCACAGAAACAGTAAAAACCACATTAGGTTATTCCAACCAAAGAAAAAATCCTCTGCGTTATGATCTGGAAAATTAAGTTGTATAAATTTGAAAGGGTTACTGCCTTAACGAGTATGCAACTTTGCATTTTGGTGTATTGCATTTAAGATTCTTTTCACTGCTTAAGAAGTTAGACTTTTTCCTTGTTATTGGTGCTCTTTATTAACATTAAATATCAAACTCTAAAACAATTTCAGAATGGTGGTGTGTTAAGATACTCATTTTAAGCAACAATCTGTTTTTACTTAACTTACAGAAAAGATTTTGAAAGCCATTTATTTGCAAATTTCTGAAAAGAGTTATTGGCTGTCATTTTCCAAGGTGTAGTTTATCAAGTATGGACAATTAAAAGCAGAGACTGCATATTCACCTCCCAGCAACTGATTTTGCATAGTCCATAAATCAAGGCAATCCTCATATAAGTTCTCTTATGTCACTGCTTTTAAATGTCTCAATTTTTGCTGAACATATGTCTTAGGGCAGGGCTACAGGCTTGATTTTTTCAAACACCAATTTTACAAAGCAAATCAGAAACTTTGACGCCACATGTTTAACTTCAACATCTGCATCCATCATTTCCAAGGTAGTGGAACCCACCCATCTAATGTGTCCTCTGCATGTATAGCTTTATACGTTTTACAGAAAAGCTTTAGGTTGATCATCAGTAGTGAAGTAGGGATCCACAGTGTAGCTTTCCACTACGAATCCACTCACAGCTATAGAGCCTACTATGGACGGGCAACACTTAAAAGATTAACCCATTCTTAAAAATCCCAATTTCTTATACAACTATGAGGCCCATTATGAGTTGTGCTGAGCGGTCTGTTTGTAAGCAATACCATCCCACATGATTCCAGGTTTTCTCAGGTATTTAAAACGAATGCATTTCCGTGCACATGTTCCTCTGTCGTAAAGCTGGATGAAATCTGTGCATGTAAAAGGACCTAGCATCGAGAACTACGGGATATATTGATGTAGAGGTTTGTTTCTCGTATGCACCATGGAATGTGGTACATGCACGACGCAAACCTTAAGTAAGATTTATGGAGCAACTCAAAGCCACTTTATGTGGCCCTAAGTGGCTTCATAAACCTGGAGTAATGCAACGCAGCGCAAATTGCTACGTTGGAATCTCTGCCCTGGGAATGCCTTCCATGGGCATTGCATGGGTGTTCCCATGCAATTCCCATGGGTTTTTTTGCATTCCCAAGTTTATTCGCCAAGAAGTTAAGCATTCCCAGCGGAGGTGCAAGGTGGAGAAATTTCGCTATTTCTCCTAATTTCTTCCTCTTTCTATGTGTGCTGTATTCTGCAGCACACAAAGAAAGAGGAATATGCCTCCCAGGCTATGACGGGGCACCTTCCTGCACAAAACCAATCCTGCATGCAATGCAGACACATTTCCACCATGGTGCAAGGGTGCCTGCATTGGCACTAGGCTGCCAAAAGGGCACCACCGCAAGGCAAATGGCAGGAATGCACCAGATAGCCTTAAATACGGCACATTCCTGCCCCTTCTCTGTCACGCAGTGTAGCACAGCAAGGTGACTTGCTCTGCTGCTATGTTTGACTTTTTCGTAAATAGGCCCCTACATGTGTTAATAGACTAGGTAATTAATGATCCATTCTGTGCCTGGTAATAGCCAGTAACTGGGATCGAGATTCAAGTTGGTATCAGTAATATCAGTCTCTGTATTGTGCCTCCAGTTACCATTGAACTTGTAATGGGCACATATATGTTACAAGATGGGATCAGAGTCATAACGGAACTCCCTGCATTCTAACTTGTAAGTAAATATGTTCACCCACAAAACTTTGGAAAGGTACAGCTGTTGTACTGACATTCTGAACGCTGGGGCACTGACGTCCAGGGCCCAGGGTATATGCTCCGATCCCTAAAACATGTAGAATTGGCTAATTACTGATTGGCTTATTTAATTTACCTATAATTCCCTAGTATATGGTACTCATTGTTCACCGGGCCTTTAAGTTAATTGTCACAAGTGGACTGCAGCACCTATAGTGCCTCCCCTAAAGTGATTGTGCAAAGCATGTATTTAGGCCTGTCCCTGCAGCCTGAGTGTGCAGTTTTAAAACTGCAAATTTGACCTGGCAAATTAAACCCTTTACTAGACCTAAACTGTCCTTTTTAATACTAGTAAGCCACCCCTAAAGTATGCCCTAAATGCCCTTATGGCAGGGAGCATGGCATCTAAAAAGGAGGACATGAGTACTTAAGCTTTACATGTCCTGGAAGAAAACATTCTCTGACATCGGTTTTCCCTGTGGCAAGGCTGGCTCTTCCATAGAAAAGCACTGGTTTACATTTTAGCATCTTATAATGTATAACTTTCATTTGGGAATAGCCAGACCATGATTTAAGGACTAAAATTAGTAGGAATTTAAGATGCAATCTGATGGTAAAGTTGGATTTTAAATCACTATTTCAAAAAGACCACTTTTAGGAAAATTTGCATTTTCCTGCCTACACGCCTCTAGTATCCCTTTCAGAAATAATCCCCAACTGCCACCTAGTAGCCTGCTGGGAGGTGCAAATTGCTCCCAGGAAAGGGAATAAAACAGCTTTGGCTGACAGGAGGTGTAACCTCCTCCTGACAGGATGACCTGGAAGAGGTTGCCACCAACTGTCAAGCTTCTTAGGGCCAGCCCTTGTCACAGGCAGATGTAACCCACACCTCAGCCTGCCCCTTCCATTGTACAAGTAGCCAGAGAGGAATCAATCCTAATGAGGGGAAAACTTGTCCCAGAACTAGTTTTGATAGGGGGTTTCCTCATTTACCTAAACACACCTCAGGGGTGTACACAGAGCTCTGACCAAGGGAAGAAAGATTCTGCCTTTTGGATTTTGGCAGAGCAGGGCACTGTGGGATTGTTTAGGGCCAAACCCTCAGTATTTATGTCAAAGTGGTTAGGTTTGCCCTGGGAACTTTTCCCCTGTTGGCTAGGGAGTCACGCCTACCCACAAGCTAGTGCCAGGCATAAACGTGGCATCCCTGGATACCTTTTTTAGAACACTGCTGGACCTGAGGAACACAGAGGAAGGGCTGCACCTGCTGAACCCTGACTTCAGAAAGAGGACTGTACCTACTATAACCTGTGGAGAGAACTCCCAAAGGGATGAACCTGCTCCCACTTCAACCCAGGACAGAAGAGTAGTTTTCAAGAATTAGTTGACTCCCCTCCTTTTAAACTACAGGGTCACGAAAAGCTGCAAGTAGTCCACCTTCCAGAAGAGCCCAACTGACCCATTCTAAGTGGCCTTGCCCTGGACCATAATGGTGGCTTCCCCTGGAGTAAGTCCTGATTCGCAAGCGGTGTCACTAATGTCCCTGTGCCCTTGGGGAAGTGTCAGAGTGTATTCCTCCTGCCTAACACTAAAGGCTGGGACTTGGAAATGTTTCCAATGATTTTTTCTAAAAGAACCAGAGGCTACCGCCTCCACTGAGATGCAGGCACTGACATCGAACCACCGGTCGGTTTTAACTTGCTGGTTTACCCCGCTGAAGGAAGTTTGACTTCCCAAAAAGTTTTTAGTCCAAAAATAGAAATCTTCACCAGGAGAAGAAGGTATTCGGCCGGAGAGGGACCTTCCCTGTGTGTGAATTTTGAATTTCTCCTTCTCAGAGCTTTGCTGCCAAACGTCAATGGCTTCACCAGGACTTTGCCCGATGCTTATCCAGCTTCATGGAACCCACCTAGGCCAAAGCCTGCTGCTTTGTCCAACTGAGGATATTTGACTCCAGAAAGGTTTCTAAGTCAGAAGGTAAAATTTCTCCCAAACCAAACCTGGTCTCTGTGTCTGATGCCTGCTCCATCATGGTCAGACTTAACTTTTGACTTTGACCAGGCCTAGCGCAACCAGATACCCGTGGTTGGCATGTTGCGCTTTTTGCCACTAGATGTATCCAAAATTTGAGAACTCATATCTCCGGTTACCTTCATCTGACTTTTGGCGTTTTGGTGTCTATTCGCTCATTATTGTTTACTCTATTTTTATAAATTGGAGTGGGATTTTAACTGTGATATGTTTTGTACTTTTTAAATGTTTTGATACTGATAAATGCTTTACACATTTTTCCTAAGTTAAGCCTGTTTGCTATGTGCTACAGCTACCACATGTTGAGCTCAGGTTTAAATTATTGAGGCCTAACTGGACGTATATGAACACAACTAGGTCTGACCTCCAAGAGCAGACCGTCACAACTTTTTAGACTCCTGGGGGTTACTATATCTTTTAGATAACACTTTCCCAGTACAGTTCCGTTCAAACATCCGTGAACTGATTAGTCCTAGCCACTCCAATTTAAAAAAAGATTGTCAATAACCACATCCCACATAAATACCACAGTGGTAAGAAATCTTTACACTAATGTGTATATCAAATAAAAATGAAAAAATGTGAGAGCGGTAAGAAAGCACCTCACGTGCGCAAACCCACAGGGCTACTGGATGGTACTCGCCAGAGTGCCCACGTTATCATCATAGGTTGCTTTCTTAACCTTAACAAAAAAGAAAAAGAAAGGAAAAGAGGTGTGTGCTGAAATTCCACAGGTGTGGAAGATCAAAACAACATAGAAAGTGTGTGATTGACAACACTGAGGCTTCGCGATTCACTCAGTGTTCAATCGTCCCCAACCGTGCAAAGAGAACACAGTTCTCAATGAATTAAAAATGAGGTATCACTCACATACAACACCACCTTTATTCAATGTTTGAGCATCCTCAATTAAAAAACAGTCATGTATCTGGCCACTTTCATTTGCCACAGGTCAACATGTTTCGTCGCCAAACCATCAAGGCAACTTCATCAGGGCTGTTGGGGCACCAATCCTCACCTCAGTCCTTTTCACACCAATTCTGTGGTTATTGACAAAATTAAAAAGAAGAAGAACGTGCCAGTCATAAACAATCCTGCATCTAGCTCAAAATATAACCCCATCCATCCATGCATATAATTACCAAGTGGCTGCTTGTGTCCAGCGTACCTACAACCACCTTCAGTACAGGAACCTGCGCCACATGGTCGCGTTCCACTTTCAAGACTGCACTCGTCAGTCCCTTCCTGCAATCACACATACAATGTGTTAATCATGCTGGCCCCCTTGACTACACACAGCCACATTGTGAATATAATACACTCGTCCTTGTATACACTATACATTCTAGATCACGGTGAAACCCTCGTATGACAATAATGTTAGAAATGGTAATCGCTTTCTCAGGTGGCATAATGGTATATCAATATAACAGCCAGTCTTCTCATTTAACTCCCTCTCGTAAATCAGAGGTACCGCTACTCAACCATTATCGCTATGCTTAATCCATTCCGAATGGCATTGTAGCCGACTGTCTTAGGCATTAATGCAATATCACTGCTTTCTCGCCCCTTCATACACGGCACCTGCAAGGCACCACCCCATCCACACGAATCCATCTATTGGAACCCTCTTACCGCGTGCGTGCGCTCGTAGCACTTTTACTCGTCCTGCCCGAACACTCGTCTCCGGCGCTGATGCTGTTTTAATGGCGCCAGGGACAATATAACGCGGAAGTGGAAGGAAGTTCACAAACTGATGCTAGTGCGGCGGCCATCTTGGAAAGGGGAGCGCGCCCACATGAAGGCGGCAGATATCAGAACGCCACACTCAATGTGCACAGTGTGTCTTAAATAAACACTGCAATCAAAAAATATAGAAAAATATCTTTTCTCAAAATTATTTGATTGTGACCTATATAATTTGAATGGGCAAAATAGCTTCATTTCAACAAAAGTCGGCACAGGCACATATACAATCCAAAACCACCCCGCTAGGTCGGCGGCCATTTTTGACTAGTTTTCCATCAATTCCTTATGTGCTAAACTCCTGCACCCCAAAGAAGCCTCTCATCTTGGCACTGCTACATCAATGATTATCCAGTAACAGTCCGTAATTCAACCAAACACCACACCACTAGACAGTACTTCCTAGATGAAACACATTGAAATACACAGAGAGTGGCATCAGTTTCTGGACTGATTACCGGTCTAGCAAGGTGTAGGTCTCCATGCAGACAAACACATGTTTAACCTCCCTTGCTCACAATCAAAGCAGTATCCCATTCTCTTCCTGGCACCCAGCAACAGTTTATGCTAGTTAGAAGACAGATATGGTTGTCCACAAAGGCGAACATCCAGCTTTATGGAATCCACCTAGGCCAAAGCCTGCTGCTTTGTCCAACTGAGGATATTTGACTCCAGAAAGGTTTCTAAGTCAGAAGGTAAAATTTCTCCCAAACCAAACCTGGTCTCTGTATCTGATGCCTGCTCTATCATGGTCAGACTTAACTTTTGACTTTGACCAGGCCTAGCGCAATCAGATACCCGTGGTTGGCATGTTGCGATTTTTGCCACTAGAAGTATCCAAAATTTGAGAACTCATATCTCTGGTTACCTTCATCTGACTTTTGGCGTTTTGGTGTCTATTCGCTCATTAATGTTTACTCTATTTTTATAAATTGGAGTGGGATTTTAACTGTGATATGTTTTGTACTTTTTAACTGTTTTGGTACTGATAAATGCTTTACACATTTTTCCTAAGTTAAGCCTGTTTGCTATGTGCTACAGCTACCACATGTTGTGCTCAGGTTTAAATTATTGAGGCCTAACTGGACTTAGTCAGGAATAGTGCCATTATTACTTGAAGAGGACTACCAATCACTTCACCAAATTATCAACTTTCTCACATAAATTCACAGAGAAATGAAGATCTAAACCTCACCACTGCCTTTATGATAAGCATACTTGGATCAATCAATGTCGCTTTTAAAAACAAAATGAATGAATAACAATGAGTCTATGAAGGACCCCCCCCCCACCAGCGCCTTGAGACCCTCACGAGTGAGTAGCGCGCTTAAAACCCCCTGATTGATTGTAGGACCGAAAACACAATCCATGCTCGATAAGATACATTAGTGTAAGAGAGACATGTTTGACAGCTAGATGGCACTAAATTAGCCTTAGGCTGTTCTGCATAACATTCAGTACCTGCTGCACTGCCTGAGAGGCGGTCACCTTCGGCATCCCAAAATAGCATCTAAATCTAAGGCCTAAGGTCAATGATGCATGATACACTGCAGCTGCATCAACAGAGTGTCAATGTCTTATTCAGAGTTTGGGGATGGATTCTCTGTCACAAATATGATGGATATCCCATGTGCCTTATTACAAGTTCCACAGCATGTAATACAATTGTGATGTGGGGGACAGGAAACCAGTAACAGGGTAACTCGTCCGCCAAAATATAAATCAGGCTCTTAATCATAATAATAAAGAAAAGAGAAAAAACGAGACAGCAAATATTTTCCAGCTTTGCTGCTAGCATTGGGAATGTAATCACTGTCCACATACATAAAGACATAACCCTTCACCAATTCTGCAAACCATGGATATACCAGACCACTCCTGCAAAATTCCCTTCCACACCCTTTCTACAACCGGAAACTCAGGCAATTCCTCACTTCCCAGGCATTGCTGTGAGCCTCAGCTAAAAACCCTTCCCCCTCCAGTGCTAACCTGCTCTTGATGTGTATTCTCGCCCCATGATTTCCCCCTTGCTCACCAACACCTATGACTTTGAAGCTGTATTTGTGCTATATATGTGACATATATACAGGGTCAGACTGGGAATGCAAAACCAGCCCTGGCAATTAAGTCCAACTGGGGGGGAGGGGTCCGGGCTGACGGTAACACTGCTGCTGCGATTTTGTTACAAGGGGCTGATTTTGAAGCACTGCTGCAAAACCGGCCCCCAGTAACAAAAACGGCCCCCACCAGTCCAAAACGGCCCCCACCCTTCCCGCCCACGGGGAAACGCCCGGTGCCCTCTATGGCCAGTGGGGCCCTGCATATATTTCTACAGAACAATCACATATGCAGTCGAATGTTAAAAAATAACAGTTTCAGGCTCCTTATCAATGCTGACTTCCCAGCAATTTTCAGAGCATACATACTAGAAAGGATTCAGCAGTTACCTTACAACAATACACTTAATTTATTTCCCTTCCTTCACTCATCCTGGTCTATAATTATCTACCGGACTGTCAACAAATTTTTAATACAGGAAATAATCCATTAATAAATCAGGTTGCTTGACTTAACTGACATGCCTGTATCCTCATTTCAGTGAGAATACTCCCCACGTAATGAGCAGAAATGCTGTAATGAAACTTTCTTTATTGCTAATTACCTGACAAATCAAAATCAGCTGCTGACATTTGTTGCTGCTAATGACCAGGTTTGGCATGTCAACTGAGGTGAGTGATTTCAAAAGATAAAATAATGCCTGGCAATCAGTTTCACCGTGCCAGTCAAAAAATTTAAATAGGATTACGATTCCGAATAATTAACAAGGAACAGAAAGTGAAAGGGTAAATATATTGCATTGTTCTGCAATGCATAATGTCAACTGATATCCCACCTCAAACTGGGGCAGTATCATAAATGCTTGTGCTGGTTCACAGCAAACCTCTACTCTGAGTCAGCACACTTCATGATACTGCACAGAGCTCAAATCCTGCACACTTCGATAATGTATAGAGCTCAAATCCTGCACACTTCATGATAATGCACAGAGCTCAAATCCTGCACACTTCATGATAATGCACAGAGCCCAGATCCTGCACACTTCATGATAATGTATAGAGCTCAAATCCTGCACACTTCATGATAATGCACAGAGCTCAGATCCTGCACACTTCATGATAATGTATAGAGCTCAAATCCTGCACACTTCATGATAATGCACAGAGCTCAGATCCTGCACACTTCATGATACTGCATAGAGCTCAAATACTGCACACTTCATGATAATGTATAGAGCTCAAATCCCGCACACTTCATGATAATGCACAGAGCTCAAATCCTGCACACTTCATGATACTGCATAGAGCTCAAATCCTGCAAACTTCATGATAATGTATAGAGCTCAAATCCTGCAACCTCATGATAATGCACAGAGCTCAGATCGTGCACACTTCATGATAATGTATAGAGCTCAAATTCTGCACACAATGATAATGCACAGAGCTCAGATCCTGCACACTTCATGATAATGTATAGAGCTCAAATCCTGCACACTTTATGATAATGCACAGAGATGAGATCCTGCACACACGTTCATGATAATGCCCCAGTTTATGATACGCAACATGTGGCTGTTTCATGAATGTGTGGGCGCAGGGCACAGCTGTGAGCCTGTTTGTATGCAATTGCACTTTACAATGCACATACATTTAACTAAGAATTCCTTTGGGTTAGCGGAAACTGTGAGCAACGGCTGGCTCTCTCTTCTTACCAGCTGTTTTGTCTGTAGATCATGCACTTGCACAAAGACATTTTGAGGTAAATGTATGGATTGAAATATAATGCAATTGCATAAAACAGGCAGAGGACAGGTCCCCATTGAGCGTATGTGTTTATGATCCGGTCCCTGATGTTTGCAACAACACTTCAAAATTCATATGCAAAGGTGTGTGTTTTTGTCACCTCTGCATTTACATTATAAAACGAATAGAGTCATAAAAAAAAAATGCTAAATTAAAATACATAAAATCTGTTCTTTCTATCAAAACTATAGGCTAAGTACACTCTACTAAAGAAGATACATTTACCTGTCATACTCAGCTTTCACATAAATAGCAACATGGCAATTGAAAGCATTAGCAGCTGTGGATTAAAAAAAAAAGAGGCATATACAGACCGTTTTCTGTGAAAAAGTCCTTGCTGAAAGAAGTGCTTCAACATTTCTAACATGTCTTGTTGTCGTAGGTTGCCCACAGATGAGACGGCTCTGATGTTGCACCCAGTCGCGGCAGGCATGACTCGCAGGTGGGGGGGGGGAGGTCGCATGGGGAGGGGGTCGCGCGGGGAGGTGGGGTTAATTTAATTAGAAAAAATCAAAATCAAAACTTACCTTTGCCTCCGGTTCCACGTCGCGTCTCCTCTCTCTGCTCAGAGGAAGCAGAAGCAGGCAGCCTCCCTCTCCTCCTCTAAGCCAATCACAACGCTGCAATAGCAGCGTTATGATTGGCTCGGATGCCGACCGCACAGGCATCTATGGGGAGGCCGTTTTCTCCATGCAGGCTGCATGCAGCCTACATGGAGAAAACAGGAGAGCGTGTATGACCGGTTTGGTCAGCCCTGGGGCCGACCAAACAGTCAGCGCCCACAACATTGGGCTAGCCACTCCTCCCTGACCTGCCCACCCGCCCGCCCCCAACCAAACCCTTCTTCTGCTTTCTCACAGTGCGAGAAGCAGAAACATAAAATGGTATTTTTACCATTTTATGTTTCTGCTTCTCACACTGCGAGAAAGCAGTGGGGCGACGCTCCTCCGCCCACGTGGAGGAGCCGCCCCTGTTTGCATCTCAACTGCACAGAGTGTCAGTCCTTCTTCAGAGAGCTGTGTTTTTTCCGGTAGGACTGATTATGGTTCTTCCCAAACCCAAGATTTTCAAATCACGGAAACATAAAAAGAACTTTCAAAACATGGATGTGGATTTTCCATGCCAAGCGATCATACACCTTTTGACCTCAGTGACATCACAGGAAGAGATGTTATATGACTTGACCCTAAATCATATGACAAGCAGTGGTTACATACCCTTTACCCTGACATTATCACTATATAATTGAAATCACCAAAGTTCCATAATATATGGTGTTAAGTACATCCTGCCGTACATTAAAAGTATATTGCAAGTCACCGAGGAGTTCTATGACCATATAGAGCAGTGGTCTTCAAACTTTTTGATGTCGAGACCCCCTTGTCAAACCTTTTTAGGCATAAGGACCCCTTCTGACAATTTTCTAGAAACTGGTTCTCCTCATCATCAACATCTATCGACAACCATAAATGCCCCTGTTAGATCTGGCATCTTTTGGTATGTTTCCCCTGTTTTTTTCCTTTCTGACCTCCTAGTTTTGACTCTGTTTTTACAGGTTCAGTGTCTCTGCGCACTTTCTCACTTCTGTTCAGTGTTAAAGTGCAAGTGTTCCTATTGTAAATTGTATTATGGATTGGTGTTTCCATGATTGGCATGTTTGACTTACTAGTAAGTCCCTAGTAAAGTGCACTGAGGGTGCCAGGGCCTGTAAATCAAATGCTGCTGGTGGGCCTGCAGTACTGATTGTGCCACTCACCCATGCAGCCCTGAAAAGGGTTATCCAACCTGCCACTGCAGTGTCTGCGCGGTTTGTAACTGCCATGTCGCCCTGGCAAGTGCACCCACTTGCCAGGCCCTAATCTTCACTTTTCTTACATGTAAGGTAGGCACAAGGTACCCCTGTGGGCAGGGTGCCGTGTATATTAAAGGTAGGACGTGTACTGGTGTGTATTTTCTTGCTTAGCCATCCTGTGTGCCTCTGCTGGGTTTGTGGATTGACTGTCTGGCTTTGGAGTGACAGGGGCTGGGGATGTGCATTTTCATCAGACAGCCACTGGGGGTCACGGTGTGTCCTGCCTTTCCTGGATGAGTCAGGGCTGGGCTGAATAGACCTGGGCTGTATTTATAGTAGTGGGAGGAGATTTTCTTGCACCTGAATGGGCCTGGTCTGCCTTGGACAATGCTGTCTCCACCTTCTGCCAGGAAGCTGGGCCAGAGAGGATGGAACTGGTTTGGGCTGGGCACAAGCACTCTCTGCCCAAAAGCACAAGGAGAAACTGAGTATAAATATTGGGGTCCAGACCCCAGAACTTTAGAACTCGCTGGAATCAAGGAACCTGCCAAGAAGAAGAGCTGGAAGAACTGCCAAGAGGAGTACTGCAACTTTGCTGTGTTGTTGCTTTGTTGGTTTGGCCTGCAGTTGCTTTCTGCCTTGGGCAGTGAAAGGACTGGACTGAACTTTCTTTACTTGTTGCTGAGTATCTCCAAGGGCTTGAAGTAGAACTTGCCTCCTGTTCTGAAGTCTCAGGGACCGCAAAGACTTCACTGACCTCTGGGTACCGCCTCTGGAACCGTGGTTTCAGTTGCCACAGAGGGGGGGGAAAGCAACTGACTCCGTCACTGACTCCGCTGCTGGCTCCGTGTCCTGAAGGCACCGCTGTATCCTGCACTGCAACCCCGGTCTCACTGACGTCGGCCACCGAGCTGCTGCTTGCACCGTGACCTGTGGGCACCGCACTCCGCACCGCCTCATTTCACTTTGCCGCCCTGGTTTCACCGACGGCGTCGCTGACTTCGACAACTGTGACCGCACCGTGGCTTGGGGGCACTGCTCGTAAGTCTTGCGACACACTGCCCCTTCCCACACCGCAGTCCGGACCGACCGATGCCAGCTCCCCGCAAAGTGCATATTTTTAAGTACTGTATGTTGGATTTTTATCGTTTTAGTCTTGTTTTGAATGTAAAAGTATTGGATATTTTTCTAAACTGGTGTGGTGTCCTTTTGTAGTGTTTTCACTGTATTACTGTTGGTTATGTGCAAATCCTTTACACACTACCTCTGAAATAAGCCTGACTGCTCGTGCCAAGCTACCAAGGGGTGAGCAGGGGTAATTTCAGTAGTGTATCCCTCTTACCCTGACTAGAAGGAAGGGCCCCTACTTGGACGAAGGTGCAAACCATTGCCAACTAGAGACCCTCCATTTCTAACAGCCCCCAATTACCTTAGCAAATAATTTTTAGGGTGGGGAAATTATATTAAACAGTGTTTAGCAAACCAAAGGTCATTGAGCGTAGGGGTGTAGGTAAAAACTAAGGGCCTCATTTATGTGGAATTGGCATAGGGCAGCGCTGCAAGTCTTCTTGCAGCCCTGCCCTATGCCAATGTGAAAGGGCAGGAATGCACCATATTTATGAAATACGGTGCATTCTAGTCCTTTACCTTCACATATTGCTGCCTAGCACCAAGATAGGCAGGGTTGTTTTAGTACAGGAAGAGGCACCTTCCTTCACCAAAACAATCCTGAGGGGCGTTTTCCTATTTCTATGTGAGCTGCAATATGTAGCACACATGGAAAGAGGAAAAACGAGGAGAAATGAAAACATTTCTCCTCGTTACGCCTCCACTGGAGAGGCGGCAGATTTTGGAGCTGCCCCAGGTTTACGTGATTTTGTAAATATGGGGCAGCATCAAAATCCATGGGCTTTACGTGGGAACCCCGCGCAAAGCCCATGGAACACCTTGTTGCAGAGTAAGGCAACGCAGTGACTTGCGCTGCTATGTCTTACTCTATATCTATGAGGCAATGCAAAGCCATGCAGGGTGACTTTGCACTGCCTCATAGGTATGGTTGAGATGCTTGCGCCACTGGAACATCAAAAAAAAAAGTGATGCTCTGGCGATGCAAGCCTCTCATAAATAAGCCCAAAATATTCTATACGTTTTTTAGGTCTTTCACCTTTAGGTATCTACATATAAAATAATGGGCAGCGTAAATGAAAAATAAATTTAAAAAAGTTATTACTCAGTGGAAAATGCACTGTAGTACATCATGAAACCTCTATTAGTTAATGCACTGCAGAGGTCTCTGTATAACCAGAGAACCACAGAATTAAATCTTGATTGGTGCAGTGGAGAATAGTGATGTGTATTTTTAGTGCTACGAAGTCACAGCCTGTGACGGAAAGCACTGTGAATATGTAAGTCAATTTTTATACTTGCATTACACACAGGGTAAGATAGAATGCTGCAAAATGTGCGAATAGTTTTACAATAAAATGGTGCTTTCGAAATGTAGGTTTTAATAATACCAGAGCGTATCTAATGCAGTTTTCTTTTTTACATAACTGTCCCTTCAACACCTCTTTAGGGGCACTAAGGGTTGTGTAAATGCAGTTAAAATTAAAAGCAAGAACTTCTCAGCCCAGTTGTTAACTCTTTGCACTTTCACTCAAAAACACATCTTTGTCTTTACAAAGAGCCAGAACTGCTCCCAAGCATCCTTTAACAGATAAGGCACATTTGCCTTTCATTCAGGCAAGCAGCTGATAACGATCTTAATTAGCCATCCCAGGACGGCTGTCTTTTTGCAGGGACAAGTGAAGCTGGGGAATCTGCGACCCCCTTCCTAGGACTCCACGACCCCCCTGGGGGTCGCGCCCCACAGTTTGAAGACCTCTGATATAGAGGAACAAGACCGGAGGCTAATTTCCTTTATAAGGTTATGGAACTCTGAGGTGACTTGCAATCTTCTTATCATGTACGCCAGGGAATACTTTATTCCTTATAATGCATTTTCACACCATCACCATTCCCCAAACCACTTAAAATCTTGGTGCAAAGCGCTTTCATAGGAAAAAGTGAGCATGTTTGCAAACATGAAGAATAAAAATAGAATCTCTAGTGCAAACTTAAATACATCACAAAAACTGATAAATATTTGTTGGAAAAAAATATTAAAACTGGTTTAATGAAAGTCAGTTTTAAAAAAAACAAAGGTCGCAGTAGATCGGAATATGTAGAAATATGTAGAAATATTCTAACATTGCGATAACTACCTTAGGAGTGCAAAAAAATAAATATTTTGCCATAAATTTCCCCTTTCTACTTGTCACAGTACAGCTATCCTGGATCACATGAATAGGTGTAGCTGGCAGTTGGTCTTTGGGTTTTGCTTCAAGACATTGAAACAAAGGGCCTTAGGTATTGGCAGGATGGGTTATCTCCATCTTGATGAGTGGGAGGAGCTATCACCTACCACATTTGCACATCACAAAGGCTCTGCCTGGGAACACTCACAAAGGATTTGACACTAGTCTTTTGTGACCCCAGGCAGTCTGGGGCCAGGGCAGGGAGGCAGAAATTCCCAAACACCTCTGGGATAGAAACCTCCAGAACCATCTCCTAGTTCAAAGTGGTACTAGGTATCAATATTTGACCCTCAGGCCCAGCTCTTCAGTACACCTCTGGACCTGTGAAAGACTCAGAAGAACTACTGTGCTGCTCTGCCAGAATGACTGCTACCCTGTTGCCCTGCTGCCCTGCTGCCCTGCTGACTGAGTATCTTGAACCCAGCACCTGGCATTCTCAGTAATGTTGCAGGACTCTGCATCGCAGCCTCGCAGCTTCCTTGGAGCCGCTGGTGCACAACGCATCTCTGATGCAGGACTTTGCATCGCAAGCCCCTCATCAACGTCATCCCGGACGATGACGCAGGACCTCGCATCGCAGCCTCGCAACACTCCGAAATAAGGATTTAAGGTACTCTTGTTAAGCAGACCTACCTTGGTCCCTTTATTAGGCCTGCGGTCCATCGCAGTTGGCCTGAACTTGTGACGTTGTCCTGGTGTGCCGCGACTAGGTAACCACAGTTGGTGCTTTGTGCTTCAAGGCACTATTTTTACTTACAACTTTGAAATTGCATATTTCTTGTTCTAGAATTGTGTTGTTTTGGTATCAAATAAATAATTAAATTTAAATGTATTTTGCCAAATTGGTGTGGGATTTTTCTTGTGTTGTGTTTTCACTTTATTGATGTTTGAAGTGCTGCATAAATACTTTGCAAATTGCCTTGAAGCTAAGCTTGACTGCTTTTGTCCCAAACAACAAGACGTTTAAGCCAGGTTACTTTGGGGTTACTTGTGACTTCATCCTGACAGAGATTGTGGTTGCTGCTTGAGTAGGGTTTCACTCCCCTCAACCAGCAACCCAATTTCCAACATCCAGGAAGAAGCCAAGTACACTTGGATTTCCCATAGAGTCCTGGAGCCCAATTCACAAGGAATTTTCTGTGATTTACTCTTGTATGATAATTATAGATCAGATTAGACCCAGCAAGGCACATTTTCAGAAAGCAGTTTTAAGCAAATTCATAATTAGCTATTTGAGGACTAAAATGCGCACTATCATTATCGCTAAAAGAACACCACTTCTTGAAACTAGCCAATAACATAGCTCAGTTGTTCAATAAAGAAGTGCTGCATAAGTGTAGTTCAGATTCAGGCAGTCAATGTGTCCATTTATCGTTTTCTAGTTGGCAAATTTAAACCAGTGATTTGGGTACAGTTGACTTTTGATATTTATATTTAAATGCATAGGAACCAGAACGTCAAAGCATATTTAAATATAATTTTCTATGGATTTGATACATCTTTCATGCAGATAAATTGTTATGCAATGTTAAGAAAAGGCACTGCTCGTTTAAATTGCTTTATTCTTATTGAAACCCAATTACCCAAGTTACGCTCTAATAAAAGCTATGGCACCTTTGAATGGAAATAGTCTCTATCTCTGAGAATGGACACTCCTGTCCCTTAGACACACAAAAAGATCTGTGATGAAATCCATTGAAGAATAAACGTGTCTCGAGACATGCAATTGAGACATCTTTTTCTCAGTGCAATATGATTTATTCAGAATGAGTCACATTTCACAGATCTGTGCATCATTATACTGCAACCATTTTTGTGTGGGTACAGCGCGATAATATAGGCCTTGAGGGTAGGGACAGGTCGAATGCACTTAAGCGTTTCAACAATTCTTTGGAACCAAAATAAAACATGTTTCTGTGGCAGGTACTAAAAATGAGTAGTTAAAGTAGAATTGTTAACCCAGATCTTATATACATGCGCAGTGGGGGTATACAGAGGAGGTTGAAGTATGGGGGATACCTTACTGATAAGTGCCAAAATAACCAGACAGGGCAGGAGGGAAGAGCCATTTGAGTTTTAATAACATGAATTGTATATGTATATTTGTGGTCTGTTTATTATATTATGAATGTTGTGCTGGATTGACGGTTGTTTAAACCTTGTTAATTAATTTTTTTAGATACCCCTGACGAAGGGTTGTCCCGAAATGCATTGTTTTTTTTAAAATAAATCGTGATATGTGGATACATCAGATTCTCCTGTGTTTCTTGAGGAAAATCGTGAAAATATCAAATGAACAAGAAAATGGGTAAAATGAATTGAAAGAGAAAGGGGGAAAAAGTGAAGCATTATGGAATAGAGAAGAAAAAAATATGGATGAACTTAACAGTGGAATATGAATTTGATTCATTGGACTTATTTACTGCTAAGGGTTGTGCAGCTTGAATGGAATCATGTGGTTCCTTTGTGTTTACCCCAAAACATTGTCACCAGATCTATAAATACTTAAAACGTTGACAAATTAATATTGCATTCCTGTAAGAGACCCATATGACAGCAACAGAACTGACCCACCTCATAAGAGGGTGGAGGGGCCAAATAGTTGGACCACCTACTCGACATATGCCTGGGGGGTCCTATTTGGATCTCACCTGCAGTGCCGATGGAGGATGCAGGAGATAAGTAGACGCAGAGGGACGATACATAGCGATTGAGGGTGGATGCAGGTTTCAATAGTGACGCTACATGCCTCTAACTGTAATCATATGCAGTTCCTAGACAGCTTGCCTCCCACACTGGTACAAGACCTAGGGGCACCAAGTATTTGGGGTGGCAACTTAAACTGTGTACACAATGTGGCGCTGGATAGATCGGCCCCTCCGCTGCAGGGAGCGCCAAGCTTCAAGACTGCGAGATCCCATCAACATAGTTACGGAACAGACAATTACATGACTTGTGGTGCCATATGCACTTTCAGACAGCTGAAAACTCATTTTACTCCCATGTACACCACTTATATACTCAGATTGACTTACTGCTCTGCAATGTAGCGACGGCCCCTCATGTCATCACTTCTGAGTATCTGAGTCACATCCTCTCTGACCACAGTCCACTTAAGAAGGGGGTACAATGGGGATGACACCGTGCACCAATACACACATGGAGATTACATACGCAAGCATTGACCAACCCCATTTTCTGTGGCACGATAGGGACACACATAGACCAATATTTTGATAACAACTAGGGTGTAGCACCTAGCAGGGGGGGGAGAGAGACACATTTGAGGGAGTGATTTGCGTCCTGTGTATTAAAACTAATTAAGGAGTGAAGAGCATATTTCAAACCCGGCTCTCTCAGCTACAACGCTCCATCCAAGAGGCGCAAGCAGGATGGAGCTCAGAACATGGACATGAACTGGGAGACCTTAGGACAGACCATAGAATCCTGACAGAAAGACTGAGTATACTGGACTACAAGGACTACATAGCGAGGCAGCACTCGGAAGGGGAGACAGCTGGTTGTCTATTGGACAGGGTACCAGTGGGTGCAAAAACTTCCTGAATGGAGACTTTTTAAACATGCAGGCAGACATCAATAAGGACTTCCTAGACTACTACACAGTCTTGTACACTGCAGTGGAGGAGGTAGGTGGCTCCTTGCTACAGGTCTACTTAGAGGGGATCCTGATGCCACACACTGACCTGCTGCAGTGGCAAGAGCTGCATGGACTGCTTACAATAGAGAAGATTCGGACAGCCATTGAAGAGATGGCACACAGTATGATCTTGGGGACCGATGTGCTCCCTGGTGGAGTTCTTTTCAACCTATAGGACCAAACTAGCACTGAGTCTGCTCCAGCTTTGCCAGAAATGCAAGGGTGTAGGTATCCTGCCAGAAACTATGAAAGAGGTGTTGATTACGGTTCTGCCTAAGACAGGAAGAGACCAACTGGAAGTGGGATCATACTGCCCCCTTTCCCTTTTAACCACAGCCTGCAAAATCCTAGGGAAAGTCATTGAGAACAGACAGACTGATCCTCTGCCTTCCTACGTGGGTCCACTTGACCAGAAAGACTTTATCCCGGGTGGCAACAGACTCCTGAACTTGTTGCGCTTATTCCACCTTCAGGCAAGGCACCCCAAGAGGGTAGGCCTCAGATGATGATGTCACTTGACATCGAAAAAGCCTTCAATACTCTGGGGTTGCCTTACCTAAGGAGGGTACTTGAAAAGATGTGGCTGGGTCTTGAAGTCATGCAATGGATATGACTCATTTACTCCAACTCAAGGGGTAGAGTCCACACAGGTTCCCAGAACTCCAATACCTCCAAACTCAGCTGAGGTACAAGGCAAGGTTGTCCCCTGATAATATTTGTCATTGGAATGGAACCACTGGAAGGCCTCTTCAGGCACAGAGGGTCAGAGTGGGAGGTGCCAAGCAGTGACTCATGATACTTTGTGTCTCTAAATGCGAACACACTAGTATACCTGCACAATGTGCAGAAAGACTTTCACCCAGCGATGGAGCTGCTGGATGAATTTGTCACTTTTTCCGGCCTGAAATTAAACAGGGCTAAAATGTGCCTGTTCCTCCTTAGAGTGTCCTCAGAAGCTCATCATGTGGCACTGCCAAACATTGGCCCCAATTGTTGCCCCGATACTTTCACTTACATGTGTGTTAATGTCTACCGCTCGTACAAAGCTATCATACAAGGCAACCTAGGGAATGCACTGGATCGCATGCGCCAATCTCTGGCCTTCCAGAACTCCTTGCCTCTCTCCCCGTTGGATAGGGTGACAATTGCCAAATGCTGGTTCTGCGTACTCTATTGTACCACTTTTAGGCACTTCCTGTGCTTTTGCTTAGGTGTTTCTTCAAAAGCCTAGAGGGTATGCTATCTGACTTGATATGGGGGACAGGTAGGAAAAGAGTGGCACTACATACATCATGGGTTTCAAAGAAAGGGAAGTGATTCTATTCTGGACCAAAGAGGCTGGAATCAATTCTGCAATACGGTTTAACAAATGCCTCTCGGACCATAGATTCTGAAATTTTTCACTTCGCTGGTCTCCTATTAGTACCTACGAGTATATTCACTTAATGAACTGTAGTTACTTCAGTACTTTTAAACATCATACATTTGTTTCTCCATTTTTGCATCAAAAAATACAGCAAATGAGTGATATATCAAAAGAGTTTTTACTTCAATCTTTTTTTCATTATATTTATCCTTTAGATCGAGCATTCAAGCTAGCACAGCTACAATGACTTAAATGGATTCTGCACATAAAACTTTATATACAATACAAACAAGATACTGATAAATCAGACGCTCCTGTGTATTAAAACTAATTAAGGAGTGAAGAGCATATTTCAAACCCGGCTCTCTCAGCTACAACACTCCATCCAGGAGGTGCAAGCAGGGTGGGGCTCAGAACATGGACATGAACTCGGGGACCTTAGGACAAACCATAGAATCCTGACAGAAAGACTGAGTACACTGGACTACAAGGAGTACATAGCGAGCCAGCACTCTGAAGGGGACACAGCCCGTTGTCTGTCGTGCATTCAAGTGAAATGCAGAGCAGCTTTGAAGCAGCCGCTCGGTGTTTCACAGTGTAGGCGGCAACCAGCCTACATTTTTAAGAGAGGTGAGAGATACCCTTGCAGGCGGGTGTAGTGAGTAACTGCACCCGCCTGCAAGGGGAAGCCTGGCCACTCCATAGGACCCCCTATGCTCCCTCCAGAAGGCTCCCATCAGGGGGTGCACCGACAGTGTGCCACCTTTTGTGGTGCACTGTCAGTGCGCCCCCTGATGGCTTCTTCGCCTTTGCACCCTCGTCTATAATATGGCGCGGGGCACAAAGGCAAAGAGATTCCCTTATTTGAATGAGCCATGCCCCCATACAAATGAGGGAACATCCTCTGATGATAGGGCTGGCGCTATATGTGCGCCAGCACAATCTCCATTACAGAAGTGGCTGCACAAGCGTCTGTGGCACCTTCTGTAATACCAAAGTGCCCAGAGGGCGCACAAAGCAGACGCAAACGCCCGTTGTGCCCCCGGGGCACTTTGTATAATACGGCCCCTGATAGGGGTATGCTGTGTGCATTTTAAAGATCGGTGCTTAGTCAATGCTGCACTAATAGGAATATGACTCCCATGTGTCTCTGCCCCCTAAATCAATCCTATTGACAAATGTGCGGACAGTAGTCATTTTAGACAAATATAGCTTGTGGCCTTCCTTAATTATGTGTACTTTTGCATCCTTCCCAATGTCTCCTAATGCATACAAATATAGACCTAGGGGCCGATTCCGATTCGGGCTGGAAAAAATACCGACCGACTCGGTACTGGAATTTAGTCCGACCGACACGTACCATCGCCGTCCGACCCGGGTAGTACGATGAAATGCATGGGAATCACGACCGACTCGTACGGAACACAAGGCGAACGACCGACCCGGACGGAAACAAGCTATCCGGCCGGGAAACCACGCGAATCGAACCGACCGACACGCATCAGGAAATAACCCGAACAAAACGTACCCGCGAACTCAGACCCGCACAGTACGATGCAATGGGTGCAAATTCAGACTGATTCATACGGAGCCCAAGCCGTACGACCGACACGCATACAAAACCCAGCCGAACAAACACAATACTCCGCGACCGATGCGTACGCTTCATATGAAACTGAGCTGAAACACAGTGGGAACGACTCGGAGAGGCGCGCACGAGACAACTGCAACGTCCTACTCGGACAGAAGAACGACTCCTACATGCACAATAATCACAAATGAAAAAATACAAAAAAAAGGGCCAAACAAGCAATGACAAAGCCAATAAATACAGGGGGTGAAAAAAAATGGAACAAGGACACACCCCCAACTCCACCTACATAAAGCCCACAAATCCCTACCATGATCCTTTGCAAATTCCACTGACCTGCCAGCACAGAACACCATCACACAGCAAACACAGACACACACACAGCTCATCCAACACAAAAGCCACACACCATTAGCACCTCAACAAATAGCACCCTCACACACACCCAGCAAAACCTACACACACACACCGTCACTTGCACACACACACACATCAATCACCACCACCACCACCACCCATCACCATGCCCCTAAAGAAGAATCCAAAGTTCCTCGATAGTGAATTGGAAGTCATGGTAGACGAGATCCTGAGGGTAGAGTCACAGTTGTTTGGCACATTGGTCCAACAGACCCCCATGTCGCAGAAAACCAAGATGTGGGCGAGGATCGTCGACAGGGTGAACGCACAATCACCATGTTTGCGCACAAAGGAAGACATCCAGAACAGGTGGTATGATGTGCGCAGGAGGGTCAGAGACCTACTCAAGAAGGATTACCTCCTGAGCCAGCACACCGGCAGTGGCCCTCCTGCAAAACCAGTATACCTCAAGCCCTGGGAGGAGAAGGTGCGGGCCATCCTACCACCAGTGAGCGTATATGGACTAACAGAAATCCCAGAGCCTGGTGAGTACACAACTAATATACACAATATTGTGTGCCAATACACACACATCACTGTCAAGGGGACAGTCAAACCATCCACCCCTAGCAAATCAACAGCAACCAAAAAATAATCATCCCAAGATGTGTATGTCAGTTAGATAAACACAATACATGCCATCTCATAGTGATATGTAACTGTGTCATGACATGTACAAACCTAAAAACAAATAGAGCAAGGCAGTGGCACAAATATAACCAACAAACACTGCCTGATATTTTGCCACCACTAGAACACCACCTCACAGGAAGCTCACTTAAAGGAAGGAATTCTGTGTATGCTGGTGAAGTCAGTGTAGCCAATAGCATGATGGGAGTTGTAGTCACAGATACTGCTCACCCTCACAATTGGCCCATCAACACCACTCTGAACCATGCTCACATCACAGGAAGTGGATAAGGACTGACAAGATGGCTGACACTGGCTACTGCTGTGGGGAGCACAAGGCCCTGCTGGGAACTGTGCACCAACAAACAGCACAACACCACTGCCTGACATCCTGAAAGCCAACTTGCACTCTCTGCAATGCAAGCACGTTGCATGGTGGGATATCTGGCTGGGTGGGAAGGAGGACTCACACCACTGACCATAGTTACAAGCAGCTCACCTCACACACCCCCTCAACACAAACTCCACATAACCCACCTGGGAGAATGCAATGCCTCACATACCAAATGAAGATCCCACAAAGAACCACCACCCTGGGTAATGCTGTGTGAAGCACAGGGACACACCTGGGACTTGTAGCCAAACAAACGCAAGGACAACACTGTCAGCCTTCCTGTCAGCACAGGCACACTACCCCACAGGGAAGCAGAGTCAAAAGGAAGGAAGTACGGGCATGCTGGGAAGGGGGTGTAGGCAATAGCATGATGGGAGTTGTAGTCACAGATACTGCTCACCCTCACAATTGGCCCATCAACACCACTCTGAACCATGCTCAC